>OU015630.1:23600000-24208582 GCA_907165235.1 Zeuzera pyrina
GTCCGCCAACCCCCTTCGCAACTCAAACATCGTTTTAACAACACCGCGTTTTATTAAACTTGCGTTTAGATGAGTTATTTAGCGCCATTTTTGCTTTGTATGCAAGGAACTCTGAAAGTTGTGCGCTCTATACGATAAGTTCCATTTTTTTGTTTGCTTTTACTTTTTATTCATTCATGTTTGCGTACAAAAATGCTTCTACGCATGAATTAGTTTTAAATGTTATCTATGTGCGTCAAAAACAACCACCGTATAACTTTTAGTGGCTAAAAACTGGAGTAGGGAATTGCGTACCTACCTGTTGACATTTTTTTTCTCATCATCAAAAAAAATCGATGTTACTGGATACTCATCCAAGTACATCGTATATTTGTGGGCCACTTATACAAGTTTAGAGCTAACGATATACTGATCCGCGGAGTTATTACCTAAAAATTTGCAGACAGCAACAGCCACGCGATCACTACGCGACCAGTGATTAATTATAATAAAAAATTAGTATCATGTATGACGATTGCGTATTTATTATTCTTAGACCGTAAAATGCACTTTTCGCGGTAGACTTAGCTCCACTATACAAATTACACTACACAAATTCTCGTTTTGACAGCAGATATTGCGCGATATTGGCTGTCGCATGCTGACTGCAAATTACGTAATAAGCGTGCCGTTCCGATGATCGAAAAGTTCGAATAAAATTTTTTAGCGGACTGAATCGATAATGATATCGATATTTATAATGGTATAAATCGGATCGCGATTTTCGAATTAATCGTGAAGTCTATATCTTTATTGTATACGGTTATACCGCGTTTGCTTACAGTGTAGGTACATAATACGTAATCGCGTGACCACGATACTTGAATTATTTTTTAATTACAAATGTAAACACCACAGAGTGAACACATAGCATCCGGGAATTTTATATTGAAATCAGCTGACGTCGGAATTTTATAAACACAAATAAATATTCTTTTTTAATATCTTTTGCGATTTTTTGATAATCAAATCGATGACATTACTATATGCTGCGATCTTATGATGAAACAAATATAACACATCCCTATTCTGAATTACGTTTGATACCATTGAATTAATGTTTATCTTGAAATAATTCTTATACCAATCAACATGTACCAATAAAATTCAATGAACTATATAAATACATAATGCATGCTAAGGAAAAATATATTAATTAGGCCCCATATAACACGTAAAATATTTAACGGTAGCTACGCGTCTAGAAATACTCTTGGTATTAAAATATGATACAATTTCTCAGTGACAAGTATCCAGGTTACAAAGCTCTGTACACAAACTACAAATTTGTATTAACTCGTCTCCTCCCCACGCCCCGCACTCCGCCACGCCTCGGTCGTCCTCCGAAAATTATATATTATCGTAATATTTAATTAAATTAATTAAAACTTTAGCTCTGTATACTCTTGTGTCTTTGACGGACCGCTTGTCTCGCTTTTTAACGCTCCCGAACCCTTGTTATTTTTCATGTTTGGACATTCGTCTCTCACAGTTGATTTCAGTCGTCTTTACACGTAACTGAAATTTGGGCATGTATACCTAAATCGGTAAGCCTAAACGAGAAATGAGAGTGAAGACACACACATACATAAACATAAAATAATGGATATTCTGGCCTCAAAGCTTTGAAATTGTGTTATGTAGTCTGGAAATCAAAAACAGATGTTAGCTTTACAACAATTTTAATGACATCTGCGTAATTTTCTAACATTACAATGATAAATGTGGGAATAAAATAGATTTCCTACATACCTACATGTTGATTGGGCTGTATGTGGTAGTCTGATCTGTGGCCTGACTTCATCTATGTGAAGTAGTTGTCAAGTAGCCACCAAGCGGTCGTGTACAGTTTAGTCGAATGGAGGTAGTCAGAGATAGCTTAATTCTAGTCGCCGCAATGGGCTGTCAGACAGAAGTAGTCTAGTCTAGTGTAATCAGAATTAATACATCTTTGGCAGTATCCGCGAATAGTCATTGCTGTAGTGAAAATTAAAAGATAAAAATTATCGACAAAATTTAGTGACGCACGGAGTTTTTAGCGGGATTTTATGGGTAGCGGTTGGGCGTTTGTTTTAATTATTTGCAAATTGTTTGTAGTGGATTTTGTGATGTAAAATTGGCGTAGTTTTGCGCCCCAAGTATTTACACTCTTGTACAATATGTTGAATTACTAAAGTAAGCTAATTTAGTAGCATGATGTTGTGATTTTTTTAGTTGCTTAGTCCGCCTCAGTGGATCCTACTAGAAAGACTGCCTCAATATATTTGTCACCAAAATCTCCAAGAAACAACTAAATGTATTACGTCGATATTTTAATGAAATAATCTGACGAATATATTTATTTATTACTGAAGACATCGGATGTATGAGCATAGATCCCTTTGATTTCCCTCTCGAGGGAGAATCATACAAATAAAATATTAGTAATGCACTGTGTGTGTGCTTCGAAGACGTTAATGTCGAAAGTTGAGTTCTTGGTTTTGCACGATAGATTTGGATACAAATAGAAAGAATAAACGATTTGCTCCGGAAAGCTCTCTGCTCTGAAAGCTCATCTTGACACCACAAAATAAAGAACAATATCAGTCATTTCTTTTAACGCTTTCAAAAATACGCACATAAATTGCTGTGTCCCACTTTATGTCCAGCAGTATCACTCTGAATATTGAAAAAAATCATGAACATTGAAAATAGGATGTAAATGTATTGAAAACAAATTACCATGATGGAATTAAATCATACACTTTTTGCATAAAAAAGAACTTTGCAACAGATTTTGTTTCCGTAATAAGTAATAATAATGCGCCAGACGATACATACTGATAATTTGGTTTCAAACTCGGGCATTCCCTGTGCTATGAGAACCAGACTACACGGACATCTACTAGGACGTCTTTCTGTACTACCAGACTCGAGACAATCTAGAAAAAATAGTTTCCTTAATTGACTCAGCCGAGAATCGAATCCAGAACCGTCCGTGCTTAGACAAAACGCCTACGCCATCAAGGTGTATAGTATCTATATATTACCAAGACGCTCCTTGCCAGTTTTTCTAATTGGACGCCGCGTGGTAGCGACGCTGTCACCGATTTGTTTACAGTTTCATTTCGTCATCAGTTAACGATTTATTCTTTACAAAGTTTCAAGGGTCCGCCATCCCTTTAATTACTTTTCTTAGAAATAATTTTGAAGGTCCCCTTTTTTAATATAAGGCCTTTCATCCTCGTTAATATTACGCGCAGGTACTCCGTCCGTTGATTAAATATTTTAAATTTTTTACGACACAAATTCGCTTTAATGTCGTCGGTTGAGAAAGTCTCTAAATATTTTTTTTATACATCTTCCACTTTGAACTTGTGTTAACATCATTTATCAATACAACAATTATTAAACTTTGTGAGGTAATTTGCACTTCGCTAATTACGAAATTACTGAGCAATAGTTAATTTATTTTCTCGAATAAAATTATTAGGTTTTCAAATATTCTGCTCTGAATATTGTGTAAGGAAAACCGTCGAAGTTATTTCAATTTCATGGAACTGAAATTAATTGATTATAAATTAAAAGAAAAACAATATTTCTCATTACTTTATGGAATTATTATCAGAATACCGCAGTCAAAATGGCAGACGAATATTTTTAAAAAACGTCGACAAAACGAAAAGATTTTTTCATAAAACTTAAACAATTTGAAAATGAATTAAAACAAAAAAGCTTGTTACACCTAACTGTTTGAAACTAACACATCCCGAAGCCAAAAGGGCAAAAACAGAACCCTTAAGTATAGTAATATACGTATTTTTTTATTAGTAAACATGTCGGTGAAATGACGTAGTTCAAAGAAAGATATATTATACCTAATAGGTGATGCCAAACATCCAGCAACGGCTTCGAAACTTCCTTCAAATAGACAAGTTTTCCAGGAATGTTTTATAATTTCGTAAAGTGAATTTAACTATGAAAGAAAGTGCTAATATCTATACATATATCTACGGGCAAAGAACAGGCACAAGCTGTTTGGAAAGCAATATTAGACTGGAATGGAGGTTGTGTGCTCCTTGAGCAAAAGCTTGATAGAGAAATGTTTATTTTTGCTTGCCGCCATCTCGTGTATGAACTGGTATTGAATAGCTTATTCGAAGTAAAAATAAAACAAGTGACCATAATCCTTAGCATTCCATTCTTGAAGTGTTCAGAAAGCATTGAGAAAAATCAATCCCCTTAAAATAGAATGCTACAAAGAAAAGATAGAATCGTGCCTAACCATTACCGAGATTGAAAAATTGCTTAAATTTTAATTTATGCTGCCTTCGATGGCGATCGGTGTAGTGGAAGTCACCTCAATTCAAACCATGCGCAGAAAAGACGATTTTTATAGAGAACAGTAAAACTATTAATTTAATAAATAACTTCTTATATGATCTCGAACACATAATATTTGCTAATAATTAAAATGAGTGGTTCACTAAAAAATATACAGAAGCATTACCTTAAGAGGAAATTTCGGTAATGATTTCGGTTTTAGCTGAAACGGAAGCGGAAACCGATATTTAGTTTCGGTTAAGACTTACTTTCGATCAAACACTATCTCGCTCTAACAAATAATATATACGAAGCGCGAAGTTTTATGAAATACTATTAGGATGAGTTTATGATGAACACATAATATGATGACTAATATTGTTGCTCGCGACATTATCGTCGTGAAATTTTCAAAAAAGTAGCTCATGTCAATACCTTTGACATATTTACATTTGACAATTGAGTTTAAATTCAACAAAATACTGATTCGTCCAAATTAGGTAGGCGGGGGGCCATTAGTGGTGAGCTCTGATTAGTCACTCACTCTCTGGTCGTGGGTTGAGTAATTACTACAAATAGTCATGCAGCTGACTCATTTATTGATTCGGTGCTGGTTAGCTGACCGAGTCTGATCTCTGGAATATCCTGATAATACTCGTTGAGAGGCGAAACACATGTCGATTGGTGTTTTTGGAGTTTGAGCGGAAAATAGCTAAAGATTTTAGGAATTCATCACACGTAGCTCATGTCCTTTTCCAGATCTTAATCTATCTCCATTCTATTTATTATTATCCATTCTATTTATTATATATTTCTTAATTTCATCAAAATCGATCTAGCGGTTTAGCCGTGAAAAGATATACAGACAGAAGCACTTTACATTCCCTTAAATTACGTTCTACTGTTTATTTAATTATTCTCTCAGTCGGTACTAATATATCCTTTTAATTTTAATTTATAATTTAAAACTTTTTGAATTGGTATGCAAATGATTGTTGCTACTGAAATATGTAAATTATTATCAGAAAGACATTAAAATAATTTCTTTTTAAACACTCAATTTTTAAATGAGACTTCCCTGAACGGAGAAGTCGCTTAATTTCATCCTTTTATTCGATCTTGATCTCGCGATCTCTCAGAAATATAAGCGGTGTCACCTTCTCAGACAAAACAAGCACTGAAGAGATGCGCAACATGGCTGGATTGGATGAAAGCTTTTATCGAAAAAAGAACAAGACATGACATAGTTGGGCACATAGAAGGAATGAGTGACGAACGATCGACGATAAAAATTTACATAGTGAAAGTGGTACAAGAAGAGGCCAAATAGACCAAGGCTGGTTTATAAACCAATAAATAAAATGTGTGAGGAGAATGATGAGATTCGAGGAAGCGAAAGAGGTATGTAAGGACCGCGACTCTCGGCGCTCCGTCCTCTCTAACTACCCCTTTAGGGATACAGCGTGAAGATATGTATGTATGTAGTAAATAAAATCAAAACCTTAGCTGACGGAAATGACGAAAATATTGGCATTCGCAGGCCTAGGGGAAAGTGTGTAAAGAGAATAACGAGATTTGAAAAGGTAATAGAAGTAAGTACCGTGATGCTTGGCTGAAGGACTTCAAGAACACATTTTATATTCAATTGTTCCTTTTGACCAGTCCCCTACCACTTCCCCACTAAATAAATAGTCCGAGCTGCGCTGTGTGAGACAGTTATGGTGACTGTTAATCCGATTCAATGTAATTGAGTGTCCCGTACACTGCATCGCTATTTACGACCCGCCGGGGACACGGCCGCTCTCTCTTAGTATACGTACATGTACTGTGTTTATTACAATGTACATAATGGCCGCTGTAACTGATGGAAACATACCGAAACCGACGATAGAAACATCGAAAGCACTTATATGTTCCTCGTTACTGCCTATGCTTTCATCCAGATGGATTTTTTTAAGATAATTGTCTATGTCTTTCCCCAGAGCACACACTATATTTGTAAATATGTGTAACTTTATCAATATCGATTAAACGGTTTTATAGTGAAAACGTGATAAGGATACTTTTGCATTTATAATAATATTACGTTTAATCCTGAATAAAATGAAATAAACAATGCGATCTCTTAGAAATATGTGCGGTGTCAATGAAGAGATATGCAGTATGACAGGGTTGCACGACAATGTTATTGTAAAAATGAAGAAAGGAATGCTGAGATGGTTCGGACACATGGAAAGAATGAGTGATGAAAGACTGACGAAGAAAATCTATAGAGGAAAAGCCAAGGAAGACCAAGGCTTACTTATGAAGATCAAATAGCTAGAGTGTTAGCCGACGGAAATGTCAAAAGCACTCGCATACCTAGAAAGGAATACGTAAGAACCACGATGTGTAGCCGTCCAACCTGCCTTAACTACCGCGTAAGTCAAATGTGTGAAGAGAATGATGAGATTTGAGGTACGGAAAGAAGTATGTACGGACCGCGACGCTTGGCGCTCCGTCCTCTCTGACTACCCCGTTAGGGATACGGCGTGCAGGTATGTATGTATGTATGTATTTTTATTTTTGTATGAAAGAAAAAGTTATGAATTTTGAAAAGTCGTTGAACAAAAGCTATTGAGGATAAAGTTAAGAACAAAATACTAAGAGGTTATTAGTGTGTTTAAATTAACCCTGTATATACACTCACATCTATACACCCACTCACTCAGGCACACACATGCATTCTCGCACACGAATACCTACTTACACGCGTGCTGTAGTTTTTTTGATATAACGTCTACTGTTTTCTTATTTATAATCAATTTTAATTTGTGTTATCAATGTGCGACAGAACTGAGATATATATCTTCACGCTGTATCCCTAACGGGGTAGTCGGAGAGGACGGACCGCCAGGAGTCGCGGTCCTTACATACCTTGTTCGCATCCTCAAATCTCATCATTCTCCTCACACATTTTCGCCTAGGTATGCGAGTGCTTGTATACATGATACATTGAATCGATTAAGTGATTTTGGCTTTATGAGATAACAGACGAACAGATATATATACAAACGTACAATTGAAATAATCTTTCTTTTTCTTTCGTCATTGGCGCTACAATAAAATGTAGTTGGGTACAATAAAACAGTCCGATGGAGGCAACCGGAGATCGTCTAAATGTCCTCGTGTGCAGTCAGATTTAAAAATAGTATATAATTATTGTCGTCATAACTGACTGTGCAGATATGATTAGTATATAACTATAACCACAAACGATTATTTGATGAGTCAGTGTACATTGAACACAGAGAATGTGCAGTGTAGCAGTGCAGTAACTGTCTGGAGTTATTGTTATTAAATATCTCATTAAATAAAGTGTAAAGTTACAGATAAGTTTGTTACTGCAAATTATCTTTTAAACTACATATATCGTGATATTTACTGATTCAGAAATTCATACTGGTTTATTTAAAAGTTTGAGTAAAGCCAATGTTCTAAAGCATCAAAGCGTATTATTGGAGCTCGCTGCGGCCGACGTTGCCACAGTAAATACGAATTCATACAGATTTAACGAGATAACTTTGCTAATGGACTCCGTTATAATTTAAAACTGAGCCAAGTTTGCGACGTCGGCGTCGGTGCGAGTTCCACCGTTTCCTGCTGCCTTGTTTAGACTATGCTTTGTATTTATCAACGTCGTCAGCCCCAAACTTATTATTTATTGCATCCAGCTTTCTTTGGCGAAGTACAATATATTTTAAATTAATTTGTTTACCTCTCTTGATTTACTGTCGCGTCTATTATTACGAAACGGCCAAGGGTGAATTCGCCTCACGCACGGAGCTTTTAAGAAGTTCCGATTTCAGTGTACAATAATGTGATCACTTATTAGACACAATACACATACAATAATTAATTAATGAATACATAATATTATAAATAATTACCTTCCTTTCTCCACCTCCCTCCACAGAGATACGCAGTATGGCAGGGTTACACGACAGTGTTATTGTACAAATGAAGAATGCTGTGTTGTTCCAGACGCATAGAAAAAACCAGAGTTAAAAAAGCCAAGGAAGACCAAGGCTGACTTATGACTATCATATAAAATATCTTAATGAAATAACACTTGAGTCTGTGCAAAATATCTTAATGACATAACACTTGAGTCTATGCAAAATATCTTAATAAAATAACACTCGAGTCTATGCAAAATATCTTAATAAAATAAGTTGAAACGAACGATAGAGTAGGAAACAGAATACAACTGGTTTTATCTTAACTTATCATATTATATGAGCAATATTTGTGTGTTTGTAATGGCGTTCCCGAAAACTGCTCTAACGATTTCGGAGAAATATACAATATAAAGATTTATGGAGGCAAAAAATCGATCTGGCTACATTTCGATTCCGGCAAAATTCCTTTTTTCAAAAAAA
This sequence comes from Zeuzera pyrina, assembly GCA_907165235.1. Taxonomy (NCBI): domain Eukaryota; kingdom Metazoa; phylum Arthropoda; class Insecta; order Lepidoptera; family Cossidae; genus Zeuzera; species Zeuzera pyrina. The sequence continues at coordinate 23,608,763 of OU015630.1, forward strand.
AACTTGAAAACTTGTCCGAAAAAAAATTATTTTTTATATAGATCTAAGTTTGGTCACTAACTCACTTGCTGCTAAGCGATGGCGTGGCCAAAGATGGAGCACGTCGATCTAGCAAAAATCTATTCACTCTAGCCCTGAAGATGCCCGGTTTATTATAGTACTCAGGAAACACAGAACACGGCGGGGAGTTCTATTCTTGGGCAGTAGGTGATGTAAATGTGGAACTGAAGTCCTGCGTACGGATGTTTTTAATTGCCACAAGGAATGAGTGATAGTGTAACGTCTTACTACAAGTCCTGTAGTAGAAGAGAGAGCGTGGGACAAGGTCGTGAAGTTCTTGCGCACTCTCACTGATTTGTATCCAGTAGAAAATAAACAAACTCGCTACTTTACGTGAGGAATTTTTTGACAACCAGTTTGTCATCACCAACCAACCATGCAGCGCGCTGGTCAATTGATTCTAAAGCTTCCGGCTGGTACTTTGCTGCTCCGTGATAAAGATGGCAGCAGTACTCTACACACGATCGGACTTGTGCTACGATTGGTAATTCAGCAACAGAGTACCTTCTTAATAGTATAGTGGCTAGAGCGTAGGTCTACCATGCTGAAGTACGCTAATTCGAATCCTGCAATTTGGTCACATTTTTTTTTCGATACACAATCAAACCCAAAAGATGCCGAGCAATGCTCATTCGCCTAGGTACTATGAACAAATTAATTTGACTTCGAAATTAATTGATATATAGTTATTCACATAAGACACCGACTTACCAGATCCATCGAGTGTACTCTTATGTCACACCCATAATTATTTCACAGCCCACTTTTGTATAATAGACAATTTCTGTATAACAAAAGACGATCCCGCTCGAACAGTCACCGACAGACATAATAATTGTCCTCTTTGCTAGACAATAGCGTCCTAACACGTCGGGTGACATTGTTCAGCTGTATCATGGAGATTAAGTTGGGTTCTGACGAACGCACATATATAGTACATCATCTATACAAGAAGATAATTAGAGCAAACATACCTTGGCTCGAAACAGATTTTCGTAGAATTGGATTGAAATTATTTGTATGTATACTAGGGATCCGCCCCGGCTTCGCCCCTGTGGAATGCAGAATGTTGGCAACACACAAAAGTTTTTTTTTTATAGATTTTCATACAAAAATATCGTCCAAATTTCCGACACTCGGTGGATTTTCTCAAAAATTTTCCTTCATACAAACCCTGTCCTGAGGATTACGAACACAACAAAAAGAAATCAGGCAAATCGGTGGAGTCGCTCTCAAGTGATGCTCCTAATACATGTAGCAATTGATTTTTATTTATGTGGATAGACATCTACACATACGCAATCGATACTACATAGGATAGATATTTTGTATTTTTAGGGTTCCATACCCGAATAACCTAACCATTAAACAACAATTAAACAACTTCAAAATAAAGATACTGAAAACTACGTAATATTTATCCTTTATCTATGTATTTATTTAATTATACATATTATTAATGAGAGATATTGTTCTAAATTGCATTTTGCCCTTTATGTTGTGTTGTATACATACTTTCAAAATTATCTTTGCAGACTTTTGAATTTGGAGTCATAATGGAAAACCTATTAAAAAATATGTACAAATAAATTGAACACATAAGTATCTTCACGCTGTATCCCTAAAGGGGGTAGTTAGAGGACGGAGCGCCAAGCGTCGCGATCCTTACATACTCCTTTCGCTTCCTCAAATCTCATCATTCTCCTCACACATTTCACACACGCCTAGGTATGCGAGTGCTTTTGACATTTCCGTCGGCTAACACTAACTATTTGATCTTCATAAGTCAGCCTTGGTCTTCCTTGGCTTCTTTTACCACTCACTTTCGCTCTGTAGATTTTCTTCGTCAGTCTTTCATCACTCATTATTTGTATGTGCCCGAACCATCTTAGCATTCCCTTCTTCATTTTTACAATAACACAATAATACTGTCATAGAACCTTGTCATACTGCGATCAACGAGTCAAATTGAACACCTCTTTTTTTTAAAGTTGGTTAAAAAGCGTAGTTTCATCATGTCTTTTTGTTCATAAGCCACAGCCGATTATACGACACCTTTGCGCCCACTGATTTGGTATTGGTACAAAGACGTTAATTCGGTAACCTAGTTATTGTCATAGAAGTTTCTCTTTAAAAAACCAAGTTTGTCGTGATGGAGCTTTTTTTAATATGAAAAAAAAAAATTAATAATGTTTTCCTATCTATACCAATACTTCTGCCGGTATAAATAAGGACAGCAATTTTGACATTTCTTTACGAAAGCGTTAATAAAATAAACTCGAAATGTCTGCTCGTGTTTGAATACAGCCATCGGAGTGGGCCAGCATTCAACTATTGATGTTCGCACCGAGCGGACGTATCTGTTCCTCGTAATGTAATTGTGATTGTGTAATACCGAATCGAGATAGAAATGAAAGACAGATCATGTACGTTTTTTTTTGTTCGAGCCAATACATCATTTCGATAATCGACGATATTGAGCGCTCTCCAAGTACTGCTTCCCTTATGGCGACATATTATTTTTCTTTCATGGCATGGCGCACAGATTAGCGCATTTGCCAATGTCACGTATTGTATTATTAGGTAGAATCGTTACCGTGAAACTCCTTCAGTAAAGTGATAGTAGACTTTACTGAAGTTTTATAGGAGTTCTTGGAAGAGCCCGAGAACTTCAGCTACACTTGTTTACTTAGACCTACTCCATTACCTACCTACCTACTCCATTCTTTTCACTTACACAGAAAATTTTAAAACACAATATACTATCACTTTTGTACTTTAAAACTCCCAAAAATGTAAAAAATATAAAATCTAAAGAAAACGACTGCCTCATTTCTGCCATTCCCGCCAAAAAGTCCCGACATATTCTTAAATTCGTATAAGTTTGTCATTTGAGACCCTACACCAGGGGTCAGCAAACCGCGGCTGGCGAGCCGTATGTGACTCTTTCAAAAGACAAATGTGGCTCTTCAAGTTCCCCTAAAAAAATTAAAAGCTAAAGAGGAAAAACACGCAGCACACGAGTATACATAAAATAAGATATCTGCAGACTCTGCAATGCACATGTCAGGCGCCCTCCCATTTCTGCCGGCTACTGCGAAAGTCCAGAATCCATAGCGTGTTTCTGCTTTTCACAAACACGCGCGTTTCATTTTGTCGGTTCGTATAAAAAATAATCGTGGTTCTTTCAAATTCATGTAATCGATATTTTTATTTTACTGACTCTTCCGGTTTGAAAGTTTGCCTACTCCTGCCCTACACGATGAACTCAAAAAAAAACGATTTCAACTTACTATTTAATTATCCCACTTCCAAACTAGCCCCAAAAGTGAACTCAGCTTTCAAAGTCCATGTCTGTGTTGGAGCTACCACTTAGATACTATAACTGCTCAAAATTTCAGTTATTTTAAGTCAAATAGTCTCTGCTAAGAACGGCTGTAACAGACAGCCGTACGAACACCGAGCTAGGTGATTCCGTGACTGTTCCTTTATTTCCAATTTTTGGATTAATACAAATATATCCTCACGCTGTATCTCTAACGGCGTACTCAGAGAGGATGTAGTGACAATAATCGTGCTCATCTCACATCTTTCTCCTCACACACTATCGCCGAGGTATGCGAGTGCTTTTGACTTTCTATTAGATAGTACTCTGGCTATTTGATCTTCATGAGTCAACTTTGGTCTTCTTTGGCTTTTGATACCACTCACTTTAGCTTTGTACATTTTCTTCGTCAATCCTTCGTCACACCTTTTTTCTATGTGCCCAATTGCCCGAATCATCTTAGCATTTCTTTCTATATCTTCATAATATTCTCTACAATACGTATTCTTGAAGCAATAGAAATTATAATAGTGTTAATAACGTACGTTAACATTTTGTTTATTACCATTTTAATTGAGTACCTATTTTATATATCCCAAAAGATAAATAAACTTAAAGCAATATCTCAAATAAATATTAATTAGTTATGAACAAGTGTGCAATATTACGAACAGAAGCTGTAATATTACAGGGTGTAAGGCTAATAAATAGAATGTTTAAATGGCTTTGAATTATATAATTAAGCTGCCGTCGGCGTAGCGCTGCATATTCATAGAACACGAGGTACCGTAAATGAGATTAATAAGGCTGCCCTAATACTGTACAAATTAATGATTTGTTATGTTAATCCGCAACATTCATTGTTTATTAGAAATAAACACGAATAATTCAATGGAATTACATTTAAAGCTTAATGTCAGCCTGACAGAGATTCTTGCCTGAATTTCTTGCCCGAATTCCTTGCTCGAATTTCTTATCTGAATTTCTTGCTTGAATTTCTTGCCTGAATTTCTTTCACACTTTTTAGAACCGATACTAAATTTAACTTTTTACCTGAATACTCCGAAACAAAAATGAGGTTAATAATTTTAGCGACTTATGTATGAGTATGTTTTAAGAAAAAAATATTATGGCATAATACGGCGTGATTAAAAGAATGTTGTTGGACTCCATCACGATGAGGTCAAAGTCAAGAGCTGAATGAGCATGGTCATTACAAAAATGTGCGACACATGAGGAAAAGATGTGATATGAAGCCATTTATAACTCCAGAAGCCTATCCCATACTAGGAAGTGAAGCAAATAAAATGAATTAAAATCTAAATGTGTGGGTGCTATTTCTAAGAAATTGGCGGCCGATCAGCTTGTCTAATAATTAATGTGTGTGTATCGTATGTAACGCTGAGTCAGGTATCTGATTTACCTCACCGTTTCTGCTGGGACGGCATTTAGAGTAATTATAAAGTCTACCCTATGTGTAAATCATGTGATAGTAAGGTAAATGCAATAGAAATAGGATATCTTAGAAACATGTGCGGTGTCACCCTTGCGGACAAAATAAGCAATGAATAGATACGCAGTAGGACATGATTGCACGACGGTGTTATTGTAAAAATGAAGAAAGGAATGCTAGATAGTTTGGGCACACGGAAAGAATGAGCGATAAAAGACTGACGAAAAAATCTACAGAACGAAAGTGAGTTGAAGTAGAACGCAAGGAAGCCCAAGGCTGACTTAACCAAATAGCCAATGTATTAGCTGGCGGAAATGTCAAAAGCACTTGCATGCCTAAGCGAGATTATGTACGGAGAATAACGAAATTCGAGGACACGAAAGAAGTATGTAAGGACCACGGCGCTTGGCATTCCCTCCTCTCCGACTACCCTGTTAGGAATAAACCGTGAAGATATGTATATACAGGGTTAATTGAAAAATACTAATAACCTCTTAGTGCAAAATTCCTGTCATCATACCTAACAACTTTTGTTCTACGACTTTTTTCAAAACTTATACGTTCATCAAAAAATATTTGTTAAGTTTTGTTGTACTGTCTGAAACGTAATTACTCTGTACGTATTTCCAATGGTACAGTGCAAGCGCACCGGGCCTCAGCGCCGAAATGACCTCCCGCACCCCGCTGTGCGTTTGCCGCTTTAGCGATCGGGTAGAGTAGGTGCCATTTTCAGAAATATTTAATGTATTTTATTTTTGTGTGAAAGAATAAAGTTATGAATTTTTAAAAGTCGTGGAACAAAAGCTATTGGGGATAATGTTAAGAACAAAATACTAAGAGGTTATTAATATTTTTAAATGAACCCTGTATGTACATATGTATAATGCTATAATTTCCATATTTTCATGAATTTATTCGGAGGCTTATAATTATTTTTTTTTGCGTAAGAATAAAAATATTGGGTCCTTACATATGAAATTAGCGTTTCGTCGTACTGACCACTTTAATCTGAAATATCTCCTCTTTGGTTAAAAATTCCAAATTCAAATTTATAAATTCATTTAGCTGGTACATATGAGTTTTAAAAACAGTCATTCATTTGTTTTTTTCCTCATTATTTTTTTCTTTGGCGTCGCTTATTACCGCACAATGGAAAACATGAAATATCGGTATATTTACGAGTACGAGTTCTACCGTGGCACCAGTGCTGCAGAAACAGCTCGAACGATTAATAATGTGTACGGCGCTGGTGTCGCAAAAGAAAGCACGGTACGTTTTTGGTTTCAACGTTTTCGTTCTGGAAATTTCGACCTTCAGAACCAACCCCGTGGACGGCCGGAGACCAAAGTGGAAAATGAAGAATTAAAGGCTTTTGTAGAAGCGGATCCATCACAAAGCACTTCAGAGATAGCTGCAGGCTTCGGAGTAAATGACAAAATTGTATTAATCCACTTGAAGCAAACTGAGAAAGTAAAAAAACTTGAACGATGGGTACCTCATGAATTGAGTGAATCGAACTTGCAAACACGCGTCGACTGCTGTGTTACTTTGCTCAACCGACACAATAATGAAGGGATTTTAAATCGAATCATTACTTGTGATGAAAAGTGGATACTGTACGATAATCGGAAGCGCTCGTCGCAATGGCTGAACCCTGGAGACCTAGCCAAATCCTGCCCTAAACGAAAATTGACTCAGAAAAAGTTACTTGTGAGTGTTTGGTGGACTAGCGCCGGTGTCGTTCACTACAGCTTTCTAAAATCTGGCCAAACGATTACGGCAGATATTTATTGTCAGCAACTGCAAACCATGAAGGAAGAACTAGCTGCTAAACAACCGAGATTGGTCAATCGCTCTAGGCCACTGCTGCTTCACGACAACGCAAGACCACACACTGCACAACAAACAACCACTAAGTTAGATGAGCTACAATTGGAATGTCTGCGACATCCACCGTACTCCTCGGACCTTGCTCCAACAGATTACCATTTTTTCCGGAATTTGGAAAACTTCTTACAAGGAAAAAAATTCAATTCCGATGCGGCAGTCCAAACCGCCTTCAAAGAGTTTATTGATTCTCGCCCCCATGGTTTTTTTAGTAAAGGGATCAATAAACTACCTATGAGATGGCAAAAGTGCATAGATAACAACGGTGCATACTTTGATTAATTAAATATATTTTACAAAAAAAAATTGACTTTATATTCCTCCCGTACAAAACGCCAATTTCATATGTAAGGACCCAATATCTATACAAATATTGTAAAGAGGTAAAATTTGTGTGTTCGTATGTAATGGATAAACTCAAAAACTGCTCAACCGATTTCAAAAATTCTCTCGTCTGTAGAAAGATACATTATCAGCATGAGCTGTATTTTATTTTCAAAAAAACTTCTACCTGTGCGAAGCCGGGGCGGGTCGCTAGTGAAATATGTAGTGCTATGTTTTTGCAAGCTTTTGTTAAATACGTCGGTAGTAGGTAGGTTTTAATTTTTGTACAATAAATACTTTTTACTTGAACACCTACAATATTTTGAGTTAGCTACAAGTTCCACACGGGCATGAACGCGGTCCAACTTATTACAGAACCAGCTGCGATTTTCGCATATTAAACTGTGTTAGTTAAACAGTGAATCCGTTTGAGCTACATCAAACAACACCCACAAGCAAAACGTAATCAACGCGTTATGCCAGCGTCGCGCTTTGCGGCATAACGTGGGGGCAAACAAACAAACACGCATTCAGATTTCACCGCCTTACCACTCTCCGTATTTACGCCACTAATAGTAGAGTTGTCGAGCGTTCGAACAAAGTCGGACATGGTTACTAGATTGCGTCCGGCCTGTCCGGTTTTTGTTAGAATTTTATATTTGTGAAGTGGCGTGAGCACGTTTACTGAAATTGGTTTTTTTTTTAAATTAAGTAGCCTCACGATTTGTTCGGGTTAAATTTTGTATTTTTCCGATATAAAAAGATGCTTAGATTACTCTCTGAAAAGTTCTGTACCTGCAAATGAAGTCTAGTCAAAAGCAATGCAGCCGTTTTGGAGATTAGCTTGGATAAACAAACAGCCAGACAGACATACATTTTAAAAAGCGAGTTCGGGTTTGGTTTCGTGCAAATAACCATATAAGCTTATGTAAAAGCCTTTATTTCGAAATCATAGACGGACACTTCACTTTTATTTATAGATATATATGTATAGTTAAAATTTACAGTGGAATGTTCATTTCTGATTAAAAGCTATGCATAAAAATCGCTGAACGATAACTCTGAACTTTTTCTGCACAAATACGTATATTTATTCAGAAAACATTTTGTAGTAAATATTCTTCTATGTTTTAACTGCGCTACTTGTTGATTAATCACAGCACAAATCTGTATAGAAAGTCGTTAACTATCTACGCTAACCTTAAAAAAAGGTGTATAAAACCAGTAGGAGATTTTTTAAGTTCCTAAAAAATCTTTTTATGTATAAATAGTATTTATCCTGAAAAGATTTGAATAAATGTTACTCCACGTGGTAATTGGATTAACTTACCGATATTTCTCTGTGCAGAAGTGCTACAGAAATTCGTAGTCTGTGGACGATGTTAACCTAAAAAATTCTGGATAAGTACTCGGAACTTTTTTGTATTTAAATACTATTTATCAAAAAAAAATACACTTAATTTTATTCTACATATTAATTGAATCGTTTGCTGGTATTTTTGCTGGTATTTTTCAACAGTCAATAACTTAAAGAAAATATTACCGACGAGTGAAGACTACTGCAGAATCCCTTCAACAGAAATGAAAATATAAGAGAACGGACAAACGTTACGTTTCTCGAATATAACAATAAAAGTATAGAAACCGATGCTATCTCCTACTCGATAAAGCAATCTAAGTGAAGACATCTACACTTTTCTCCGCAAATAGAATCCCTAGATTCTAACAGAAATCCTTTATTTTCTAGAAACGTCGACGATCTTTCGACGCTCCAAGTATTTGATAAAAGAATCGTTGCCGCAGATTTATAGTTGAGGACGATACCGTTTAACAGATAGCGCTTTCAATCTACTCGAGTTTCTCTCTTTTAAAATGTTTACACTTATCTTAAGTATTAGCTTATGGATATCGTTCATATTTTGAAACAGTTAAGGATTCTTTGGTAATATCAGGCATGAGTTTCTCGCCGACTTTCTCATTCTCGAATTTTTACACAACTGAAGTATTAAAATGTAATTTATTTGAATGAATTTCTTAATATATTATTCGATAAAGAATTACACAAACAACTGAGGAATAAAATTCGTGTGCGCATCTCATAGTGATTCCATTTGCCGTCTGCCAGAGTGTCGGCGTCGCGTCGCTCAGCAAGCCCTGTCATCTCCATTACAGAAATGCGACTACTGATGAAATAAAATACAGTTAGAATACGATAGTATCATTCAAATTTTTATTAAAACAAGGAAAACAATAATATAATTCTTGTTTACGGAAATATTGATGACAAAACTCGCTAACTTGATTGACTAGGAAAAACATAGCCGTCTATGTTTTTCGACATCCGAAGCAATCTCATTGTTAGGTGCTATCTTGTGTTTCGCATCCGAAAATAGTATAGACTGCCATTTGTTACAATTAGAAATAATCGTTTTTTTAAATTCTTTAATAATACTTTACTACTAATATCTATTCCAACTCAGTACATTAACCTCGACGAATAATTTTATTCCCGTGGACAGCTAAAAGTGCTTTGACTCCTAGATAACCTAGATAAACTTTACGATGAATGTAATATTTGTGTACATATAAAATGAATACGTAACTATCTTTTCTGGGTAATTTTGTACAGGAATTCAGGGACAGCAGTGACACAAAAATAGTCAATCGACCAATAAGTGGCTCAATGATTCAGAAGGCGCAACATCTTCAATTAAGGTTTCTCGAAATTCGTTTGTAGGTTACCTTACGAGCCCAGTACAACTAATTTCGTGAGAAGGTTATGGACATTGAGATTGGGGCAAACCGAAATACACTAGTTCTGTAACTTAAAGGTAAACGCTCCACCACTCCTTTAGGTAGCGAACTTTTCTAGACTGCCTGAGGGCCTGGGTGTGAGTTGGTATACTACCTAGTTTCTTGCCCTACAAGCCTAGTGATTAGCTTGTGGCCACACAATTGGCGTTATTACATCATATTTATTATTTATTCTCACTCGTTCATCTACATGCCTTAATTGCTGATGTAAACTTGAAAGAACCTAGTTATGCACAACACAGGGCATTCTTGCGTGGAAACTTGAATTGTTGTAATATTATATGAAATCTATTGTACATGAATAAATAAATTTCTAATTCATTTCATTATCTAGTTTTCTCCTCCCACGAAGCCATTTAACGTAAAGTGTACAATGATGTTCCTGAGCGCACAAACAGCTTGGGCGGTCCCGGAGTGGATGCACACGTGCGGCACGAGTCCGGCGAGGCGGTGCTGCACGCCAAGTTCCTCGTCAACGAAGGCGCCCTCGTCACCGCCACCGCCGACGATCAATTACATCTCTGGACCTTCCGTCAGAAGTCGCCGCAGCGCGTGCAGTCGCTCAAGTTCCAAAGAGAGAGGTGAGCACTCACTCTACATACTTCACATTATTATAACATATACTAGAGGACGCCCTGTGGTTGAAAATTGTGGTAAATATAAACTTATAATATAAACTTTTTGGCGACAATCTACTCTGTGCGACTATTTGATCCAAGAAATTCATATTATGTTGAATGTTAATGAATTTCATGCGTATTCTATTTATTGTAAAAATTGTCTTTAAAAGCGAAACGTCAATATTTTATACTTATTTTTATACTGTATGTGTACATATATCGGAATTGTTGACTCTGACAACGGACAAATGGACAAGCGAAGCGGTCGGACGCAAGTGATCTATAGCGACGCATGTAGACGCAAGAGTGACGACTTCAATGGCGCAGTGATATCGACGTTTCAGCCAAGCGCGGAAGGTTCCGGGTTCGCTTCCCGGTCGGGTCTGTTCAGGAAACGAACTTTTCTAGAATGTCTCTCGGGTTTGGGTATAATAGGAGACACCCTTAGTAGTCGTCGTATGTTTCTCACAGCACTGGGAATGCCCTAGTTTAAGATCAGATGATTGGTGTTCATTGTCTGGCGCTCTATTATTATTAGGTTTAAGGCTTCTCCTGTTAAGGCGACGCATTGATAAACAATAATATAATCCAAAATAAACCTTCTCGTCTATGCAAAAGTGTGCGCACTAGCTTACGAAAAATACGAAAAAGTAGGTATTTTCGTTTATTTTAAATTGAAACTATAATTAATTTTAACTGTCGTTTTGTTATGTTTAGATTAAAACTATACAAAAAATTTAGAAACATAAATCGGTCCCGTTACTAATAAAAATGTAAATCTCTGTTTAAAAAGCGGTTTCTTTGATATTTGTTTGTGTTACAGAAGTTAACCAATCGTGTATCGTAACTTACAAAATAGTCAATGAAATGAAGAATCAGGTTACCAAATATCACTTTCATACGTTTTGTAGTCACTTAGAAAAATTGAGATCCCTGCCGTCAAAATTTCCAATGCGTCCCCTTAAGATACAGAGCCCCAAAGATAATAATATTCTGGTCACAGTCTTGTAATTTCATAATAGTATTGGAGACGTGACATCCGCCGGCGCTCCCCGCTGCTCGGCGCGGGCGTTTGTATACAAATGGCTAATTATAAAAATTAACGAGCGCCCTCCAATGACCGGTTGGCATCGTACTAAGCTAGACTTTTCTCTGCTAAATACGTCTTAATTATATGCGCGGCTCATTGTGTTAGTAAATAGAGCTGTGATTACATTAAGATGTGCATAGGGTGCATTACATTAGACATTTGATTTTTAATATTTAATACTTTATAGTATCAAAACAGTAATAAAATTTATGGCATAATATAATTGATAAAAACATTTGCATACTTTTATTCGCAATAAGAAATTAAAAAAAATGTTCACACGTACTAATCGTATGGTTTGAAACTAAAAATGAAACCACACAATGAAGTGAGAACTCAGTCAAAAAAGATTCATTTCTGCATTACTGAACTCGAAGACAACTTAAAAATTTTCCTTTCCTTTTTCCCTTACCATCGCAATGATCATATTATCACAGTCTGATTATTATTAGTAATACTAATAACAATAATAACATACTCAGACATTTCACACAGCGCTATCTAGTCCCAAAGTAAGCAGCACGGCGCTTGTGTTATGGGTACTAGACAACTGATATGCTACTTATATACTTTTCTTTTGTAAATAAATACATATTATACATAAACACCAGACTCGGGGCGAGAATCGAACCCGCAACCCCGTTTACTTTCCGACGCGCTTAGCCGTTGCGCTACGGACATCATCATTGTAGTAGTAGTAGGTAGTCGTTATAACTAGTAGTAGTTAATGGTAGCAGCTGTAACTAACATGAGTAACTCCGGATTCAGGGAATCCAATGAACCGAAACCGCGCGCAGCTTGAAACTTTTAATGATTCCTCCAAATTCTTATCGACTCCGAGGAGTTATTAATTCCGAACGCTCACATAAGTTCGATCCGATTCATATTGTGTTTGGCACCGGCGGCGTTGCATGATCATCTAACTCAGAATGGAGCCCCCTAACTCTGATTACAGAGAATTTGAAAATGTAATGGAAGATGTTTTTAAATTGCTGCTTAATTGTAAAAAAAGAATAATTGTTTGCGGTGACTTTAACATAAATTTGCTTCAGAAATATAAGTTAACGTCAAAATTTCTATTATTTTTTAAATCATTCAATATGGTAAATGTTTTTCATGAGCCGACTAGAGTAACTTTGAACTCAGCAAAATGTTTAGATAATGTTTTTTGTGACTGTAATTGGCAAGATAAACAGATTGCTAATTCTATAAAGTCAGATCATTTAGGTCAAATTGTTAAATTTAATTACAAAAAACTCTTAAACAATAACGAAGTTTTTTGCAGACCCATTACTGATAAAAAAATCATGCTTTTAGAGAAAAAGTTTTAGAGAATGCTCACCCACTCAATATGGACCCTTGTGTAAATAAAAACTATCAAGAAACATTTGACGGGTTAAATACTGCTTACCAACAGATATTCACAACTAAAAAAATTCATATGACTGTTAAGCGTACCTTCAATGACTGGGCTACACCAGGGGTTAGAATAAGTAGAAATAGACTTTTAGACTTAGCTATATGAAAAAAAAATTTCAATCATAGTGAAGAGTTCTGTAAATATGTACGAAACTATTCAAAACTTTTTAAAAGCGTATGCTCCATAGCTAAGTCTTTGGCAATCAGCAGTAAAATCTGGAATTCAGAAAACGAAGTTAAGACTACTTGGAATATAATTATTAGAGAGACTGGTAAAATACAACCACGAGATAATAACTTAACTCTAAAGATCGATAGTAAAACCTTATCTAGTCCGATGTAGCAAATGCCTTTGAAATCTTTTTTACTAATATTCCTATTTTAACAACGCCATCTTTAAACTCCTCATCTGTCCAATCTGAAAAACTATTGAAAGAAAATGTAACACGTAATATTGTAAAAGCCTTTGTTTTTGAGCATGTAACCCCCCATATCATTGTTGAAACATTTAAATCTTTAAACCTAAAGCCTACTGAGGATAATTGGGGCATGTCAGTAAAGGTCATTAATTCAGTCATTGACATTATTGCGCCTCATTGGCTGTTATTTTCAATCCCAAGGAATTTTCCCAGATTTAATGAAACATAGCCGGCTCATTCCGTTATTTAAAGCAGGACAGCAGACTGATCCTACAAATTTTAGGTCAGTTTCCATTTTGCCTGTGCTTTCAAAGGTTTTTGAGAAAAATATGAACAAACAATTACTCGTGTTTTGCATTTTAAATAGGTTGCTTCATAGTGAGCAGTATGGTTTTAGCAAAGGTAGGTCCACCATCGATGCTGGAGCTAGACTGTTGGAGCATAATTTTGATGCATGGGAGCACTCACAAAATGCTATTGGTGTTTTTTGTGACCTGTCTAGGGCCTTTGACTGCGTGGCTCACGATACTCTTTTACGTAAGTTCAAATTTTATGGTTTAAGAGACAAGCTGCTCAATTCGTATTTAAGTGAAAGAGTTCAGAATGTTGATATTACCTGAGTTAAATCGAAAGGATCCATTGTTAAATGGGCGTACCCCAAGGATCGATTTTGATTTCTTTTTTATTTTTAATCTATGTTAATGACTTGCCATTCCTTGTGCAGAAACTAGGTGATATAGTTTTATTCGCTGACGACCCTACTCTCATATTCAAGGTTCCGAGGCAGGCCACTAATTATGATGAAGTGGAAAACATACTAGGTAAAGTTTTGGAATGGTTCACCGTAAATAATTTACTTTTGAATTCTGCCAAAACTAAGTGAGCTAAATTAATTTTTCCCAACGTTAATGATTCTAACATTAATATTGTTTTGGACGATAAAATACTAAACTTTGTAGATTCTGTTAAATTTCTAGGCATTACAATAGACAATAAAGTACAATGGGGTCCTCATATTGAATTATTGGCTGGACGACTTAGCTCGGCAGCATTTGCTGTGCGTCAAATAAGACAACTAACTGATGTAGCTACGGCTAGAACTGTGTATTTCAGCTATTTTCACAGTATAATGTCGTATGGGATATTACTCTGGGGTCACGCAACCGATATGCATACGATATTTGTTTTACAGAAAAGAGCGATACGATCTATGTATTGTTTAGAATCTCGAGTTTCGTGAAAAGAAAAGTTTAAAGATATTAATATTCTTACGGTCTATAGTCAGTATATCTTCGTGAATATTATGTATGTACGTAGGAATTTACACAGGTTCCGAAGGGTGGGTGATATTCATAATATGAATACCAGGTCTAGAAATAACCTAGCTATCAAGGGCTGTAGATTGGCAAAGGTACGCAATTCTTTTATTGGGGACGGTGTTCGCTTTTATAACACTGCCTGAAGAATCAATCGCACTACCAGACCTTAGATTGAAGAAAATTGTTAAAGCTACTTTGTTCTCGAAAGGCTATTATAAAATAGAAGATTTTGTTAAGGATAAATTGGTCTGGTCAGGTTGTTGTGCCCATGAAAAAAAGCTGTAGTTTTAGGACTTACGAAGAGGGCAATACTGTCAATTAAAAGTCTGTTTTAACGTTCGAAAAATACTACAAACAAAGTACAAAGTTTAATTCGAATAAAAATCTATGTTATTTTATTTTTTATTTATACTTACATGTAATGAAATGGAAAGAATAAAAAAGACCCTTTTTATTCTTCTCTAAGTTCGCACGTATAAATACGCTGTACACAGCTTTTAAATTGATTAGAGCTGAAAGAACCTATTGCAGTCTATTATGTAAAAGTTACAGACCACGTACGTATGTTTTATCTCAATTGGACCCAAAAGCCTGACCCCGTTATCAAGTAATCACCATTCCTCCACAAAATGTTAGTACCATGAGAGGTACAAACACTTTGCAGGCTTTTTCGTTATTTGTAAAAGAATGAGGATAGCGCCTTTCTGAGTTACAAACAAAGACCATTTATTATAATTACGAGTCTCGTAATTAATCTCTACGGAAAGTGGGTACTGGAAGGTACTGACCTAAATTTTTAATGTATTTTTTAAATATCACGTAACACAAATGTAAGCTTTATGCAAATGACAATACAAATATTATTGACAATACTTTATTTACAAATGTTATTATAACTGCGTAATGATTTATTATATTTCATAAATACAGGAAAATGGCTAGAACGAGTGGATGAAATGTGTATCTGGCAAGTGCGTTTTCGAGGGATGGAAGATGTGAGTTGGATGTGGAGAGACAGCGACAGAGAATGAACGGTGCTCTGTCCGCATTAGTGGGCAGTGTGAATATATCTAGCTCAGCCAAAATGGTCATCCACAATGGGGTGTAGGTGCCAACTTTATTGTACGGCAGTAAGGCCTGGATATACCCGAAATCAAATCGAAGTAAGATAAATGCAGATAAATGCGATCTCTTAGATGTGCGCTGTTACCCTAGTGGACATAATGAGCAATTACGAGATACGCAGTATGACATGATTACACGACAGTGTTATTGTAAAAATGACGAAAGGAATGCTTAGGTGGTTCGGGCACATAGAAAAATCGAGTGATGAAAGTCTGACGAAGAAAATTTACAGAGCGAAAGTGAGTGATAGCAGAAGCCGAAGAAGACCAAGGCTGGCTTATAAAGATCAAATAACCAGATTGTTAGTTGACGGAAATGTCGAAAGCACCCGCATTTGTAGGTGAAAATGCGTGAGAAGATGATAAATCGAAGTGGCGAAAGAAATATGTAAGGATCGCGTAACTTGGCGCTCCATATTCTCTGACTACCCCGTTAGGGATACAACGTGGAGATATGTATGTATGTATATTTCATAGAGAACAAATATTGTTCATAATGACATACAGAATGTCCCAAAAACCTTTATAATATAGATATTATCTGATTCAATCTGGCGAAAAATTTTCCTATGTTCTTATTCATCAAAAAATAATCTCACCTCAGTAAAAGAGTCACAGATTTCCCTACTCGCTAACCGCAGTTTTATGATTGTATAAATTCTAGCTAAGAAAATTCAATAAAGTTTACGATTCAGTGTTCGCCAATCGGCTGTGTGAATATATTTTAATCTGTCATAATGGCCCTCTACAATGCGGTGTTGGTATCAAATTTCGAGTGTAAGCAAGATAAGAAACGCGGTCACTCAGTAATATTTGCTATGTCACTCTCGGAGGCAGACAAAATAAGCAATGAAGAGATACGTAATATGGTAGAGTTTGATAAAGAATATGATTGTAAAATGCAGAAACGAATCCTCAAACAGTTTGGCCACATAGAAAGAGTGAGTGGTAACAATTGATGAAGGAAATAAACAGAGCGATAGTGAGTGGTAACAAAGAAGACAAAAACTGACTTATGAAGATCAAATAATCAGAGCGCTAACTGACGGAAATGTCAAAAACACTAATATACCTACTAAGATTTTAGGAGGCGAAGTGTAAGGGCCGCGATGCTTAGCAATCCATACTCCTGACTATTCCTTTAGGGATACAGCGAGAGGATATGTATGTATGTATGTGTGTATGTATGTATGTATATACTTAAACTACCAGTTTTTATTTTGTTAGTCTCTACTCAGACGATAATTCGAAACGAACAACACTCAGCCACGGTGATGGACAACGGGAGCACTGTTCGCTAGCTCCTCACCAACGCATTGTTCCATTCATCACGCTGCCCCAGCCGGGGCTGCCGATGGGGAGAATTAATTATGCCGTAGACAGGCCCGTCACCATGGCAACCGACCTGTGTTGCTATAACACCACCCCACTACAACCCAGTTAACTGACGCCAAATTAATTTTCCGT
Organism: Zeuzera pyrina; assembly: GCA_907165235.1. Classification (NCBI taxonomy): domain Eukaryota; kingdom Metazoa; phylum Arthropoda; class Insecta; order Lepidoptera; family Cossidae; genus Zeuzera; species Zeuzera pyrina. The sequence continues at coordinate 23,626,084 of OU015630.1, forward strand.
TCGCGCGACTTCATTACGGTGCGTAGATTTCATTTAATTGGCACATGTATGTACGTATGTTCATATTACGTGATGAATTCGTACAATTTTTAACTAATCTTATAAGTTTAATTAACCTAGCGGGCCGAATGTGCTCTCTGTAATATCCTGAGGATGCTTCGTTGATAGGCGAAACAAATATAGATTAACAAGTTCGATATTTTACACGGGAGACAGATTAATATTGTTAGAATTAATTACAATTTAAAAGCGCTACGGTCACTGAAACTTATTACTGATTTAATTACTAATTTTGACTGCATTTAAACACTTTTTTCTATTTAAACTTAATTTATGAAACTTCCTCTTTGTTCGAAGTTGACTTGACTTGACTACGATACCCTATGTTAATGCTTGCGATTTATTTATTTACTTATTTTTAATGTAAATACCTAACTACCAAAAAAAAATATGTAATTAGTTAGCAATTCACATTTGGACAACGATGCGGTGTTTATGTAGTGTACCCTTTTTTTTGTTTTACGCATCCCCTTCCGCTCGGGGACTTCGAGAGGAGTATGCGGGACTCCATTTTAGCAGATGGGGGTAACCCCGTGAAAACCTGAAAGTCTTCCTCCGGGATACCATTTGCTGAGGCTGGGGGCACGATTTCGCATTCATGCTCGGCGTGTTAATTCACCTACCGTCCAAACCAGTTTCTGGCTCAATTCTCAGCGAAGCCTAGTTAAGAAACGAACTCTGCTTATCGCAATATCTGAGTAGAATGGGAGGTGGGAATGGGATATTTGGCTACAGCTTTATTAAATTCCTCAAACGTGGAAACACAATAGGAAAAGAAAATCTATACGAAGAGAAATCCCAAAAAACCCATGATATGATCAAAAATTCACTTGGATCTCCGAAACTTTACAGAATTTTCAAATTATTTTTTGTACAATGGATGGATAGGAATTATATTATCTTGAATGTCTTAAACTAGTTTTTATATTGATAAATAATGCAATTTTTCTTCCATTACAACTATGTATATACAAAAATCAACCTCAATACGGTGAAGAACGAATTGGCTTGCTGTAGGCTGTATAGGCAGACTTAAATCGTATATGAGAATCACGTAGGCAGATATTAACTTCAAAAGGCTCGTTTAATACAAAGTAATTGGAGGGCGTATTGTCGTCACGAGCCCTCCGTTGCCCGTTAGACTTGCTAATATGCGGTTTGACACCACGCGTTTCATACGCTTAATGAAAATAACGTGATGCGTGAATAGGTCCTAGACTTACGAGTATTTTAATTAATTTGAAAAATAAATTGTCGTCGTGATTGAACCCAATTAATTTTTTAGTCTGACTCTATATCGCAGTATAGACGCTAGCCAGAAATAAAACCTCTCCTTTCATCCAAATCGTTAAAGCCATCTCCGAGAAATCAATAAGTATATACATTCAGTCAAGAAAGTATCGGGAATGGATGATTTGTTTATGGTTCCAAATTCAATTTTTTGTTTTTTTTTTGTTGTTGTTAGATTGCCACAACTGTTTTCCATTTCGGCGCGGAGTTTGAGTCGCATCTGTTATTTAGATTAAATAAAGTGCTGCTTTTAGTTATATCATTCTAGTGTATATTGCAAATTTCATAATGGACAAAAACATCGAACAAAAAGTTTGTCTTAAATTTTGCATCGCCAATGGCATTTCGTGTTCGGAGTCACTAAAAATGTTACAGAAGGCTTACGGTGAATCGACTTTATCAAAAACACGTGCTTATAAGTGGTACAAAGCGTTCAAAAGCGGTCGAGATGTGATGGAAGATTTGCCTCGCTCTGGTAGGCCATCAACGTCTGCAACTGAAGTTAACATCGCAAAAGTGAAGGAAATAGTGACTGAAAATGCTCATTCAAGTTTGAGAGAGATAGCCGCCGAACTTTCTGTGTCTTACGAGTCGAATCGAATTAAATAATCACTTGGGTATGAAACATGTTGCCGCTCGGCTAGCCCCAAAAGACCTGAATTTTCTCCAAAAACTCAATCGCATAAGAGTTGCTGAGGACATGCTAGAACGAGTCAATTCCGACCCAACATTCATGAAACGCATTGTTACTGGTGACGAGACGTGGGTTTACGAGTTTGACATGCAAACTAGTCAACAAGCTTCGGTGTGGTGCCTTCCAACTGAACCAAAACCGAAAAAACCACGCCAAAGTCGATCAAAAGTCAAAGTCATGTTAACTGTTTTCTTTAACTTTCGCGGTGTTGTGCACTCGGAATTCATGCCGAAAGGACAAACGGTAAATAAAGAATATTATTTGGGCGTTATGCGGCGTTTAAGAGAGCAAATTCGACGAAAAAGGCCAGATTTGTGGAAAGAAAATTCTTGGATTTTGCACCACGATAATGCGCCTTCGCACAAGGCCATCATTGTGAACGAATTTTTGACCAAAAAGTCAACAAATACCATCGAGCAACCACCTTATTCACCAGATATGCCTCCAGCCGACTTCTTTCTTTTTCCTAAACTTAAATTACCACTTCGTGGCACCCGTTTTCATTCGGTAGAAGACATAAAGGAGAATTCGCGGCGAGCACTAAACTCAATTCCGGAAAAAGCGTTTAAAAAATGTTTTGATGATTGGATTATTCGTTAGCGTAAGTGTATCGCTTCTGAAGGAGCATACTTTGAAGGTGATAAAATTAATTTGGATGAATAACTAACATTTCGTGTATTATTGATCTTTTCCCGGTACTTTCTTGACAGTTTGTTTGTTTATCTGTTCGTATTTTATGGACTACCGTTCTTCCGATTGCGATGAAATTTGGTATGGAGATAGCTTGAATCCTGAGGAAAGACACAGGTGGCATCATGTTAAGGTGACGCAGTGATAAACAATAATTTCATCTAAGATAGACCTCTGCGCTATACAAACGTGCGCGCGCTAGATTACAAAGAATTCGACAAAACAGTTATTGTTGTTTATTTTAAAAACTAAAATTAATTTTAAAAAATTCAACTGGCATTTTAAAGAGTATATTTAAATCAAACTATACAGACAATTAAGAAACATAAATCGGTCCCATTACTCCGAAAAATGGAAATCTTTGTTGTAAAAGAGGTTTCTTTGATTTTTTTATTACAAAAGTTGACCAATCGTGTAACGCAACTGGAAAAATGAAGTCAATGAAATGAAGAATCAGGTTCTTAAATATCGCATTCATACGTTTTGTAATCACTTAGAAAAATTGAGATCCCTTCTGCCAAAATTTGCAATGCGTCGCCTTAATACATACGGTTTACATACATACACGAGAAATCACAATTCTAAATATAAGTCACATGTTGTTTGCTGAGCTTTATTGAAATGCGTAGTAGTCTTAGTTTTACAGCTTTTGTTTTTTGATTATGTTAGGCAATTAAAGCGCCCGTCGATCTAGATATAGGTCACGTCTGTCCGGTCTGATGGCCAGTCGTCGTGATTAACAATGTCAGTCACGGTCCGGCGAGATCTTGTTCGAATTGATAGGTCGTTACAGCGCTGTGACGCGTGCTGCATTTGATCAAGCGAGATTGTCCCGCTCTGAGTAATGTGTCAATAATTAATATACTAATATCTCACATCCATGTACTACTATCAATAACGATATTGACTTCTATGTAAATTGAGGCAGACGCGCCCTAGACACCAAATTCTGAAGCATTAATTAACACCATACATACATAACTTCACGCCATATCCCTAACGGGGTAGTCAGAGTGGACGGAGCGCCAAGCGTCGCAGTCCTTACATACTTTTTTCGCTTCCTCAAATCTCATCATTCTCCTCACACATTTTCGCCTGGGTATACCAGTGCTTTTGACATTTCCGTCAGCTAGCAGTCTGACTATTTGATTTTCGTATTATATAATTAACACCAGTAACACGGTCTTACAAAAAGTATATACACACATATCCTCACGCTGTATCCCTAACGGGGTAGTCAGAGAGCGCAGAACGCCAGGTGTCGCGGTCCTTACTTATTTGATTTTGATATTTCCGTCAGCTTACACTGGGTATTTGATCTTCATACGCCAGATTGGTCTTTTTAGGCTTCTACTACCACTACCCTTTCATTCTGTAGCTTTCGAAATTGCGGATAAAGTACAAACATTTAATACAGCAATGTTGAATAAATGACTTCGCTAAATGTGTAGAAAGATTGGTGAGATGTAACACTCCATCCTCTAACTACCCCGTTAGGGATAAATACAGCGTGAGGATATGGACGGTTAAGAATCAACGGACTCTATGTCAGTATTTTTGCAATTTTCGCTTTTGTATGCATTTATGTAACTAAATTTCAAAGTTTAATATGGCTTGGCCTGTTCAATTGACTATCTCTAACTTCCCGAAAATAGTAAAGTTTAATTACCTATTTTTATCCCTACTTTTCGACAGGATTTCACCGATCGTGGTCACGGGCAGATTGATGAGGATGAATGTCATCTTCGTAGTGCGTGGTTTCTTGCAACTACCCACACTTATTCAATGCATTTTTTAATTTTTATTATTGTCACTGTCGGTACTTCGACACACCACACTAACGACATCTACACACTGACGATGTCCGGTTTTCCGGCTCCGGACGCACTCATTAATGACAGGATTCCATGATGTTGATAAGCGGTATCCATCTTCCCGGTTGAAATTATGGTATTTCTTCATTTCAACTGCTTCTCGTGCTATTCTCGAATAATAGTGTCCGTCGATGGAAAGAACCTGTGGCTGATGCAATTCAATCCAGTGATTGGGTCCTGAGCAAGTGCTCGGCAATGGCTTGTCTGTACCTGGTGTACCTGTTTGTCTGTCGTTTTCTGACAGCATTATTTCGAATATTTCAGGAAACATTTTAATCTCCTGTAAACTATTCGATATGTGTATGTAATGTCGAATTAAAAAAATTGAAAAAAAGTTCCAAAATGTTTAATTGTTATCTCAAATCGTAAGGGCAATTGTAAGTTCTGATTTCGCCATTTTGGGCTTGAACACTATATGTTACATATTAAATTTACTTTGGCCGCAGTGATACAGGTGTATTGTAATCTATCTAACCGCTAGTACCTATAACCTATACGCTTCGTCACAATGATTGAGCACATTAGAGCAGCTCACGATGGGGCGTCTCGTCGATTAACTAAATACCTGGGAATGAACACTAAGCTTGTTTTAATGACTACTTAGATTAAGGGGGTGTGGCCAAGAAATAATTCACTTTCGATCACGTACCTATTTTATATTATATTAGAGCTAGTAAGGAGAGGAGAGGAGCAAGGAGAGGTAGACCGCTACATGACGCAGGAGTTTAGTGGGCACGGGAGTGCTTAACACTTATCTTTTTACAATCAAGGCAACAAGTAGTGATCGTAGGTTTGACATTTTGAAGGATGCGGATCCGGATGTATATCTGCTCTTCAGACCTTCATCCATGTTTCTGTTCCGAGCACCTGTATAGATGATTTTTTGTCACTGATTACTACCTCACCTGTATAGATCTGACTCTACTTTATTGTAACTCTCAACGAGTACTTTTGCTCCCGACGAAGTACATTCAGTTCCGCGGACGTAGATCTAGGGTCGATTGATCCAGGAGTCAATCGATTGACTCGACGGTTTCTCTCGAATCGACATACGAAATAAGCGACAAAAATCGAGAAAAATTACATACATACATGTCTTCACGCTGTATTCCTAACGGGATAGTCAGAGAGGGCGGAGCGCCGAACGTCGCGGTCCTTAGATACTTCTTGCGTTTCTTCAAATCTCATCATTCTCCTCACATACTTTCGCCTAGATATGCGAGTGCTTTTGACATTTCCGTCAGCTATCAAATTCGTCATACGATTGCCCTAATTATTTATTTACAAAATACATCTCTTATGTACCTAACTCTTTTTATACCGTAAGTGCGTCGGTGAAAACAATACTGTCGCTAATCATCATTTCAATTGTTTCAAGGGTTACCTAAAATTTTAAATGTGTTAGAGAAAATAAGCAAACTCAGCATAGCAAGATTTTCTAATCCTGTTTGTTTAGTAACAAGATTAAATCGTCGCTTAAATTATACCTTACATAATTCCTTACAACATAATTCTTTGCATACATATTTTCACGCCATATCACTTTGGTAATGGACGGAATATCAAGAGGCAATAAAATTACATGAGGCAACTTCTGGCAATAAATAATAGATAATGACGAGATGATAGTCCGCGGCCTATGCGAGTTCATATAATTTACTTTAATGTGTTAAGGTTGACATTTCTTTAAATCTTAAATTGAATTATTGTTTAAGTCATGACAATTAAACGTAAAAAATAAAGAAGTACTTAAAATGTGACTCATCCGTGAGTATAAATTGTTAATTATTTATTTACTAAAGGTAAGTATGAGCGCAACTCCCAGAGAGGAATGCGTTCGATATTTATAGTGTGACGGAGCATTTTCAAAAATTGTATACAAATTGTTATTTAATACATACGTACATAAATATCTTCACGCTGTATCCCTAAAGGAGTAGGCAGAGAGACTGAAACGCCAATAATAGGAACTATTAATTTTATAAGAAAATCAACAGAGCGAAAGCGAGTGGTAAAAGAAGCCAAGGAAGACCAAGGCTGACTTATGAAGATCAAATAGACAGTGTTATCAGACAGAAATGTCAAGAACACTCGCATACCTAGGCGAAAATATGTGAGGAGAATGATGAGATTTAAGGAAGAGAAAGAAGTATGTAAGGACCGCAACGCTTGGCGCAACGTCCTCTCTGACTACCCCGTTAGGGGTACAGCGGGAAGATATCTATGTATGTATTAATTTTATGTTGCTTAAATTTTTTATAGCTTATAATTATTTTATAGCGTCATTATATTTTATCAAGTTAGTATATTTTTATTGAAGTAGTAATACTTTTTTTGCAGTCGTAATGTTTTTAATGATAAATAGCATTGTTATTGTTTAGTTTTACAGACTTTAAACTGCTTCGAAACGCTATTCCAAATCTATTCGCTGGATACGAAATGCATGGTGGCGAGAATGAAATCAATGGTACAGCTCATGACGTGACGGATGATCATATTGTCAGTCAGTGTAATCTGTGTTTAAAATGAAAATGGGTCACGACACGCATTGCATATTAAATTTAATTAATAATATTTCATCGTAGTCTAATAATCAAACGTGTTGTTGTTTGTGATAGCCTGAAAGCCAATTTTAATAACTAATTGGTTCGATTTTATCTATAACTAGCAAACCCAGCCCGTTTCACTGGGCGTTAGTTTCACTGGGCGTAAAAAACAAAAAAAAAATTCTTCTTATCCGATCGCTACCAAACTTTACAGGATCACCCGCTAGGCCAATCTGAGGATTTCCTGAAAATTTCATCGAAATCGGTCCAGCTGTTTCGGAGTCCATAAGGAACATACATACATACTTTGCGTTTTATATATATAGACTAGCGACTCGCCCCTGCTCCACATGGATAGAATGTTACTCGCTGATAGTGAGCTTTCTATAGGTGAAAGAACTTTTTAAATCCTTTGAGTAGTTTTTAGTTTATCCATTACATACAAACAAAGTTTACCTCTGTAATATTAGTATAGATAGAAAAAAACAACATATTTAATAACCTCGTATAACAAATGTAAGCGCATTTTATTAATAACTTTTCTATAAAAGTTTTCCTGAACATCACCAGACTTATGAGATTGAATTATTACCAACTCACATTTCAGTAATAATGAATCGATTAAAATATCGATAATTTAATGAAATCATTTATTTTAATGTAAATCTGCCTTAGGTACCGCTAGTTTTGCTATCTTCGTGTACCCAGCGAGTATCGTATTTAAATATTGATTAATATTCGGACTACTTCAAGTACGATGCAATCAACTTTCAAATCCGATCAACAACTATTGAGCGATCAAAAACAATAAAATATTCTAAAACTATATTTTTTGCATGATTTCCTTCATAATTAGTTTCAAAGCACAGATGTAGCTGTGATACAATTTTATGAATAATTCAATAAGTCATAGTCAACAGAAAAAATTAAGTTTTATTATCGGAATATTGAAGCCATATCGGCAGTATTTTGCCATGTTAATGAAGTTATTATATTCGCTATATTAATTGCACATTCTGCAGGCTTACTAACACAATTTTTGATATTGTTTTACAATATTTCACCATAGTTAGGCGTCCGTTTGCACATTGTTCCAGATACCCCGTCAAACTGTCGCGACAGACAGACGAAATCAAGGGGTGAGTGGTTGTTATCTGGTCAAATGTTGCACGTTTATCGATATTTCTGTCTTTCTCTCTCTGTACTCTTCTCACGTTTGTTAGAGTTGTTGCGCATGCGTGTTACATGTGACGCTATATAGTAGTTTCTGTATTGACAGTAGGTAATATTTTGAATATTTATTTTTTAACGTGGACACGTTTTTGTAATGTACCAGCGGCCCATATCCTACCCCAGGGATTAGTTTTGCCATACGGAATTTTATCAATATCATATAAAATTTTATGAAAATCATTTCAAATTTTGAAATTTTATCGTTTGTAATATTGGTAGGGATGATGTGTTCCTCGGACCACAAAACATAATGTACGAAGCCATAAATAATAAGTGGCCGCTCTTGTGTGTGTGTCAAGCGAATTTTCGTGTCTCTTTCTATCTCATTGAGCGCAACCACGAGTAACACAGTTAGCGTTAGTAAGTATGGCAACCTCGCATTGTCAGTGTAACTCGTGTCAACTCATGAGTCGGTCATGAAATAATTTGCAAAATGCTAAAAAAATAAATTTTAACTGTTTTGGCTACGAGTATTCACAAAAATAAAAATATGTCATGTACAGCGGTGTATCGTTGTAGCGTAACCCTTCCTAGTCACGCACATTAGTAAAAGTCTAGAAACTTGGTCAGCAAAAAACAAATCCATAAGGACACGCTTTTAGAGCAAACACTTCGTCCATTTTGATTCTCGGTCCGAGATGAGGTCGAAAGGCCGCTCATTACGAATACTATAAAGGGCGGTTCAAGTATTACGTCAGCAAATTTTTTTGTAATTACTATTATTATTTTTTTTTTAAAAGACCGCCGCTTCCCATATACAATTGGACATCGGCAACGTCCGGGGAATCACGGGTGCGTTGCCGGCCTTTAGGGAAATAGTGAAAGGACGGAGAGGAAGGAATGGAGACGATGGGCCACCGGCACTCTCACTCACCGAACGAAACGACAGCAATAAATGCTGTTATTTCACGCCGATATTCTGTGAGAGGGTGGTATTTCACCGGGCGAGCCGGCCCATATCGTTTTGCAATGCAGCATGCCTCTACCAAATTATACATTATTATTGTAATACTTCAATATTATAGTTTTATTGTATGAATATGATAATAAATGAATTTTTTTTTATGAAAAACCACGTGTCCACGTAAAATAAATATTTTTTCTATACATAAATAGGATTACTAACGTTTCTTCAAACTTCGTGCGCACTGCCAGTACAGATATAAAACATTTTTTTACTTTGTATCTATTATGCTTTTTATGTATTTCTTAGAGAGGAGTAGTAATTTTTTTTTATTGGACGTCTACGTCGTGATTTCTCATTGTAACATCATGTTCAACAATTTCCCAAAATGTAGCAAAGAATTTATATAATGTAATATCGGAACCGTAACCTTTGTGTGAGGCGATGTGTTAACTCGTTGTTTTGTAGAATACTCTGTGTTATGTGTTACGTTATAACATGCTCTGTGTTATAGTGGATGTCAAGAAATAAATGTATATTCTTGTCGAGAAATAAATCTCAGACACCTATTATTTAATTTGCTTTATATCACCGAGTGGCTTGATGGAATCTAATCGACTGAGAAATAATTCAAAACTTTCCTGCGGACGATTCCTTTATAACGTGTATAAGTTTGAAAGATTTGGCGGAATATAGCCTAAAAATGCATAAATTAATTAAATAATACTGATGTGAATTTTCGTAAAATAAGACCTTAGTCGATATCACAAAGAAATAAATCTGTTTCGTATTTAGTAGATCAAACAATATTGTTGTTCGATGTTGATATTTAAGTAAATAAAATTGACCAAAACTAACAAGAAGTCTCGTTTTTGTCAATGCTACGACACTAAGCTACGTGGGTAGCACGTATGTACGTAGCAGGTCTACGCGTGTCTACGCTTCTGCCGGCAATATTATATGTATAATTGCGTTTCAATAAAAAATCCATAACTTTGCGATTGTCGATTTAATTTTTGATCAAAATCAAACTCTATTGTCATTCATCATCACTGTTTAGTGATGATGAATGACAATAGAGTTTAAATTACTGTAATTGCTTATCGCAACGTTTCTTTCAAATTTAATCAATTTTTAATAATTGGAATCCTTATTTTGATTTTTCTGGAAAACAATAAACAAATTATATATCAAAAACTAATTATTTATTTATTTTAAAAAAATTCAAGGTTTTTAGCGGTGATAATTTTTTTTTTAAGTATATCTAAAAGTAATAAATAATATGTGTGGAAAATTAAAATAAACAATACTTTATTTTCATACATACTTTTTTCTTACCGTAACAATCAATATATGGTGTTTACTGAATAGAAAGTGGCAACCCTAGATACCAATGAACCTGTCTTATGGCGTCATAAGCGGGACAATGCGACAATATATTTTTACAGCACGACGTTCGTAAGCTGAACACGATATGGACATCACGTCTAATTAGTATAATAACATTGTATTCCCGCCTCTAAACTTTAACAATATCGCCCTTTTATGAAAGTCAAATTTCGTGTTCAAGAAGATTCTTTCGAAAATATTGCCAGTGACTTCAGTGCCCATTTAAACGAATCTTTACGGGAAGAAAATCTCATCATGTTTTCGAAGTAACATTTTAACGTAACAGTTGTACGCAAGAACTATAAAATTGTTATATAAATATAATTGAAATTTGTGTATATGCACAACCCACGACATTGTCCACAGATTACTTCATTAACACATGCAATGTGCGTGCTCGCTGCTGAATAAAAAAAATGTTTATTTAATAGAAAGTGAAAGTAATGTAGGTAGAATCTAACTTTGGAGGAGCATAATGGCAGCTCTCCTAAAACTGACTTTTTAACGTAAACATATCCAAGTCAGAGAAGTGAGTATTATAAATTAGTTGAATGCGACGCAAAGGTAACTTACGAGTATATGGGCGGCTTATGTATACTTTTAACCGTCTCTTGCTTGATAGAAAGCCGTGACGAAGTCTAATATTACTCGCACTTGCCCAGAAGATACCTATTCACTCTTTAATGTATTATATCTGCACATTTTCTGAAACATATAACATACGATATGAAAAACGATATGAACATACATGACAACTGTATGTAAAAAATTCATTCAATGCATAATTTTTGTGTAAATTTTTAAGCTTCCAAAAACTATTTTTCCAAATTTATTGTCAAAGAAAAAAATTATTTCGCTTATATTATGTATCTAAGGACATATCGAAACCCGAGGTACTATTTATTTCAATGACATAAGTATGTATGCATTGCTATCATGAAATAGTATGGTAGATACTCAATAACGCTCACTGATAATAATCAATAAAAGAACTAGGAAAAACTAAAGAATATATCCCCATTTTTTAATTTTTTGAAATATTATGAAATTGCAATCTATATTTTGTACTATCGGTAACGCGATGATATATTGACACATACGGTACGCGTCGACTGGCCCGCACCGACCGCAACGTATGCGCGGTACGCAACGGTTGAACGTAGCAGGCGTTTGCATCATTTAGTGAGTTGGCATCTTTTGTCATGGAGATTGGTGGAGATATTGTTATTATAAGTTGCTAATTCGCAGATGAAGAATAATGTAAAACTAAGTGTTCACAGGCGGACGATGTCACGGTGTTTTCTCTTAGAAATGCACGTGGCGAACTAATCCGCTGCATTATCATGTAATGAAGGATAGCGACGATTGTTTTATATTGGTAATTACGGTGCTGTGCGGTAAAATGACTTTTTGTAGCATAAATAGGGTCGCTAGCTGTAGTTTTTAGTTCACTGAATAATCAACAGAGGCAGTAATAACGATTCGCGACATTATAATGTGCTCGATTTAACAACATAATATTCCGATCCATCGCGTAACATTCGGCTATCGCTTAGGTACTGGCTGCAATTACGTAATATGGTAGCCGTTTGATCTCACCGGCGCGCAACGCATTTCTTGTTCATAGCTGCTGGCGCTCGATACAGGCGATTCCTACAGAGAATGAGTGCTATACCTTATACCTAGTATGAAAAAAATAAACGAAAATCCATGTTGTGCGTACATTTCATGCTGTGCGTGTCGTGTCCGTTGCGGACGGTACGGGCCAGTGGACACATACCTTTATCGGTGTACACATACGATGAAATTTATTATTTCATAGAAGGGAATTTGGATTATTTAAAAAAAACCTAACCGCCAGAAATATTTTTTGGATAGAAAGATTCGTTATATGGATTAAGAATAATTATAATGAGTTACTAATATTAAAATATATCATCTTGCTGTCAAAGAGAGTGTAATCTAAAGCGAACCAAAAAAATAATAATTAGTGCATTAATTGTAAGGTAAAAAGAAGCTCCGGTGATACAGACGCGCTGTGTAGGGTCTATTGTGCAACATTATTTTGTAAGAATGAATTTATAAAATATTAAATATACAATACATGCAGGATCACGTGTCTACACCTGCCGCTGCAGTCCAAATGGATCCACGTGGGCACAGAGCGAGGAAACGTACATGTGGTCAACATAGAGACGTTCGCGCTCTCTGGATACGTCATCAATTGGAACAAGGCCATCGAAGTGTGAGTAGTTTATTTTTTCTATAACATAAATATAGAAACATAAGCACAGGGTGAACAAGAGCACCGACCTCGTGATAGAGGCAAAGATAGAGATAGATGTCAGTAGTTCCCTTTATCTCTTTCTAGCTGAGGTCTCTGATTGGCTTGAACATCCTGCGTGTGCGGCGCCGTAGGTTCGCACAGAAGCCAATCAAAGAGCTTGGCTAGAAAGAGACAGGTAGGTAACTTTCACCATTTATCATTCTCTTTGGCTCTGTCATTTCCACTTACCATACAGACTTGTATATATATGACTATAGTTGTGATTCTCTACGTAGGCTAAACTCAATGCGATAGTGTAAGATGTACCGTGCCGAGGCGTGGCTGAGAGGAAAGCTCAGTCGTGAACGGTGTTTCTCCGATAGGGGAATAATTTTGCCCTTCTGGCACTCGACGGTATATCAGTGACCGAATACTTCTCTAACTACATTACTGAGTTGGAGAGTGTGCTTATGACCATTCTATACCGTGTCGTGATATCGTGTCTTGGTACGAGCCTTGTTGCGGCTGCAAGTTCTCATGTTTTGGTTCCCAAATGGCGATAAACCAAGGAGATGATTCTGCTGCAGTGGGACTTCAGCAATGCTTTATAATATAGCAATCACAATATATACTGTATCTCGTAAAAGAATAGGGCTGTAAAAGAATAGGGCTACAGTATCCCTTACCTCTCGTAAAAGACGATAGAGGAGGACCTTTGGTGATGCAGCCGATCGAAACTTCGATCATTCAATTTCAGGTTACTGAAGAGGACTGTTCCGCACTGCCGTATTACAGTGAGGATGCTTAGATAGCTGCTTTATCCCCCGCGACAGGCTTAGGTTACTGCCGCGCTAGGGGACTCTGGTACATTCCGTAGTAGATCCTAAAGTCACTAAGAAAAGATCACTGCTACAGTTTTTGTGGATAAAAGTCCCAAATAATCCAATTTCTCTCCTGACGACTGATTATCTTCTGAAAGTTTCTCCTGCTTAGCCAAGCCAAAAGTCTTTCTTTAATAGACTCACAGCTTGCATAGCGACTAATATAAAACAGAAAACTTATCGGTGTTCGCAACTCAGGTAGGAATATTTAATTCTGTTACCAACATATGTATGCGTTGATATAAATAAATAATGAAGATGCAGTACGTACTTTTTGCGCTTGGTTCTTATGGAGTCTAAACGACAATGGGATACATCCTTGATCACAAATGAATGACGATATCTTGTCCTGCTTCCGCTACACCATATCGTTCATTCTCTCTTTCGCTGCTGATGCATGTACAACGTATTGGTGTGTGAGTACTTGAATAGTGTCTTTGTGTTGTAGTTGATCTGTTGCGCGCGTATATACTCGTAGCATATAATTCCTTTTATTTATTTTAATGTTTATTACATACATACATACATATCTTCACGCCGTATCCCTAACGGGGTAGTCAGAGAGGACAGGACTTCAAGCATCGCGATTCTCCAGACTCCTCGCTCAATTTAGCCATATGCGAGTGTTTTTGACATGTTTGTCAGTTAACACTTCTTGGTGTTACTTGATTTCTGCTACCGCTCATTGCTCCTCTGTAGGTTTTTTACGTCACCTACATACATATACTCACGCTGTATCTCTAAAGGGATAGTCAGAGAAGACGGAGTGCCAAGTATCACGGTCTTTACATACTTCTTTCGCTTCCTCAAATCTCATAATTCTCCTTGTACACACTTTCACCTAGGTGTGCGAATGCTTTTGATATTTCCGTCAGCTAACACAGGCTATTTGATCTTCATAATTATGTCAGCCTTGGCTTTCCTGGACTTCTGCGACCACTCACAAGCCTCTGTACATTTTCTTCGTCAATCTTTCATCACTCATTATTTCTATGAGCACTTCTTCGTTTTTACGACGACACTGTCGTCCAACCATGCCAACTGTGTACCTCTTTCTTGCTTATCTGCACTAGAGGATGATACCACACATATTTCTAAGAGATCGCATTTCTATTGCGTTCTTTTACGTTACAATACATATATAATCAGAATTACTATTGACCTCAATAAAACCGTCATAACCGGTGAACATAATTCACACACGAGCGGACGGAGCCCCATAATTTGTATGTAATTAATGAACCAACCGCTACCCTCTGTAATCACTAAGCACCCCTTTTATATGAATACATATCGTTGGGAGGGTCTACTTAGGAGACATTAGCGTAAAAATCAACACAGCGCATGTGACATAGCTTCTTCTCTGTTAATATATACATACATATTCTCACGCTATATCCCTGACAGGGTAGTCAGACAGAAAGAGAGCATTTTCTGTTAATAATAGGGAATTATATATTTAAATAATCAGTAGATTTTATTTTTACAGGGTTAATTTAAAAATACTAATAACCTCTTAGTCTTTTGCACTAAACATTATCCCCAATAACTTTTGTTCTACGACTTTTAAAATTTCATACAGTTTTTCTATCATACAAAAATAAAAATACATTAAATGTTTCTGAAAATGGCACCTACTCTACCCGGTAGCTGCGGCACACACACAGCGCGGCGCTGAGGTCCGGTGCGCTTGCACTGTACCATTGGAAGTACGTACAGAATAATTATGTTTCAAACAGTACAACAAAACTACAAATATTTTTTTTAGGAACGTATGAAGTTTTAAAAAAAGTCGTAGAACAAAAGTTGTTAGGTGTGATGACAGGAATTTTGCACTGAGAGGTTATTAGTATTTTTAAAATAACCCTGTATATACTTGTAAATCGAAGTTAGAACTCGTGTCATTTATAACTCGAATACCAATCGGTCGATTGAGCTCTTTATGAGTTACGTTTGATACATTATTGGAAAAGATTGGAAATTAGTTTGAGCTATGTATTCTAGTCCCCGTGCGGGTACAAGGTCGGCGCGAGTACTAGTTATATTGAAAATGAATAGTATCTATTATGTATATTTATCATTATGCTTAGATGGTACATAGAATGATGAGATTTGAGGAAGCGAAAGAAGTATGTAAGGACCGCGACGCTCGGCGCTCCGTCCTCTCTGACTACCCCATTAGGGATACAGTGTGATGATATGTTTGTATGTGTTTCTTGTTTTTATTATGCACCCACTCGTATAATTTAATCGTTCTCACACTAAATGAAATTATGTATTAACTAGCCGTAGCCTGCAGTTTCACACGCGTTAAATTTAGTATTTTGCCGGAATAAAAAGTAATCCAGATTACTCTCTAAAAAGGCCTCTCTCTACCTGCCAATGAAAATCCGATTCAAAGCGATTCAGCCGTTTCGGAGATTAGTTTGGACAGACAAACAGATAGACATAAAATTTAAAAACGCATGTTTGGATTTTGGTAACCTAAATAACTACATGAGCTTAAGAGGCCGCATATATAGACTTTGGTGAGCTTGGTGACCTGGATCTCGATATCTAAGAAGACTGAAAGTTGGATATTTGGATACATACAATTTTTATTCTTTGTCTTGAAATCCTTAAACGTGGAGACATGATTGGATAAAAAAATCTCGATAAAAAAAATCCAGAAAAAACCCTGTTTTACACAAAAATTCAGTATCTCCGAAATTTTACGGAATTTTAAAATGATTATTACTAAAATGGATAAGTAGTTGTAATATCGCAAATCTCTAAAACCAGAATTTTTAATTGGTAATAAAGTTTTCTTGTAAATTACAATTATGTGCAAAAACCAATGCTAAAATTTCTCCGCGCTAGAATATGACCAAACTGCAACTGCGAGAATCAAGTTTATTGTTATCGTCGTAAGATGCGATACTCAAAAAGCCTTTATTTGGATATCGCAGATAAAAACTTTAATTTTGTTTATGTGTATAGATATATACACGACTGGCCCGTTGGCGCAGTGGCATATGCATCTGCTTTCCAAGCTAGGGTCCCGGGTTCGATCCCCGGTCAGGTCAATTTAGGAAACGAACTTTTCTAATTTGGCTTGGAGTCTGGGTGTTACTGGGAACTCCCCCAGGGTTCGTTGTGTGGTACCCGTAGTACAAGCTTACTGCTTAATTTGGGGTCACACAATCTGTGTAATTGTCTGGAGCATTATTATTATTATATTATTATTATACATACATTTCACGGACATATTTCATTGTCAAGATGACAAAGGAAATTAATTTGGAACAGATTATACAAAATTGTATTTCAATAACTAGTACAAACTTTGATTATAAAATCAAAGAGTACAAAGTATTATTTAATATTTTTATAGGTTATTTTTGTAGATTCAAGTCTTGGAAATAATAATACACTTGTTGTTTACAAATAAGGCACGCCATCGCTATCGCATTGTTTTTACTGTTACTGTTTAAATTATTCAACAGCATATATATATATATTTGGTGAGATATCTTATGTACGCAGATTAAAAATATTATTGAATAACAATCAGTATATATTATTCTTATTATTTATTATTATTATGTAACATAACATAACAATTATTATTATATAACAAGCTTTTTGACTGATTTTGTGATATTTCAAGAATTAGCATTTGACATGAATCTGTCAGCCATTCGTTCATAAATAGGGCAATGAAGAATATCTATACAAATAATTCGCATAAGGTTTAAAAAAGATGGGAACTGAATACATGTCGTTTCCATCATTCTTCCATTTTGACGTTGTAATAAAAGCGATCCGAATAGTAAGTGTAAAAAATAAGTTCAATATCGCGTATAAGGGAAGTAATAACATTGATTGAATGAAGGTCGTTTATTCTCTTGTATGAACATTGGCATATTTGGGTATCTTTTTTATTGTAACAATATTTTAGAGCTATTTTCTCTACAACGCACCCTTTTTAGTACTACCGAATATCTCTTACGACAATTTTATCGATAATTTCACAGTATTTGGAAACAAAACCAGTACTTCATATTTCCTGTACACTTATTTTTTTAAATCGATTCCAATTTTTAGGGATGGTTATCAAAATAAATTTATTTTGTGTAAGTACTTATTTTTTTTAATAGTAAACAATATTTCAGAGCAAAATAAGGTATAATACAGTTTTAAACTGTAGGTTGGCAACCCTAGTTACACTCCTTAGATTTTAGATTAGATTCCATACATAAAAAATATTGAGGTCTTTACATTTTCAAATTATGTAGTATGTATTTTATGTAGTAAGATCATTCGATAATAAGGTGAGATCCGTTCTGTAAACAACTAGTAATTAAGTTATTTTTAAATGATACAAGCGCATCAACGAAGCTATCCATTTAATTCAACAGATAAGTAACATGATAATAACAAAATAAAGGTGCTTCGAACCTGCGCTCTATATTTAAATTGCGATCATATTGTATTCATTGAAAATTTGCGACCTATCAAAATGCTTCGAATCGACCACAGTTCAGCAACTGCTTTCTACAAAAAGAGACGTTTCAGATTTTATTTTTATATTTGGTATACCAGACTGGTTAGACAAGTGGCAAACGCTTCATTCAATAGAAACCCTTGTTGGCATTATTGCTCATCAAAAGTGCTACCTTTTTTAAAGGAGTTTTCACACGACCTCGTTTCGTTTGATATATAACAAGCTTAATAACGTTTGACTACCAAATTAAAATTCGTTACGCTAGATAACGTGGTATTTGTCATTCTATTCTACTAGCGTTTACTATAATTGAGCCACTTACCTAGGCCCCTGGAGCATTCTCTACAGACCTCGATTTTTTTGCAGTTTTTGCATTTTCTAAGGGAAGTGCAACCTTTCCTTTCTTTTATGGTAGTACTTTCGTACATTTTTTAAGTTTCTATTCATTTTAGCTAATTTTGACGGATAGCTGATTTTGGTGCGCCCTATACCCACTATGTTCTGAAGCGTTAAATAGGAGTTAATTAACATTAGTGCGTGCCAAACGCTTTCACCGTTGTACGTAACGCGGCTCATGCGGTCTTATTGAAAATATATAATATATATATTGTTTTCGAATTACACTTAATAAATGGCATCAATTCTGCCTTGCCAACTGTGAACGTTATTGCTAGAAAGTCTATAAATAGCATTAACTCGTGAATTTTTTCCCCTTCAAGGTTTATCTACCCCAAATAAGAAATGGCTTGAATTAATGTACAGTTTTGACAGATAAAGCTGAGCGATACATTATAAAATACACTAAATCCATAGGTTAAATGAAATATTAATCTCAACATAATATCTCTGACCTTTGTTATGTTGTGTTTAATGGATAGTAATTTTTTTGATAAAAATGTTGTTCATTGTATTATACAATTTATTTTAGTTTAGTGATGAGTAATTGCTTTAATAAGTAAACAAGA
Organism: Zeuzera pyrina; assembly: GCA_907165235.1. Taxonomy (NCBI): domain Eukaryota; kingdom Metazoa; phylum Arthropoda; class Insecta; order Lepidoptera; family Cossidae; genus Zeuzera; species Zeuzera pyrina. The sequence continues at coordinate 23,645,362 of OU015630.1, forward strand.
TAAGAACAGGCCAGAAGAATATCGAACACATTACATTATCGTAAGAAATTATGAAAAAGTACGGTTACCAGGACCCTCGATACATGGGAAAAGTGAATTTAGTCTTTTAATCTATTCTATCCCTCGATCTTCTATATCATTTAATAATATATTTCTATATAAATATGTACATTAAACGAAAAGTCTCTATTCCAAAGTCGCTCTTCTATCTGATTGTGTGTTGAGTTCTTTCAGTTTTTACTATTATATAGAGGATTTCTTTCGAAACGTGTTTATATAGTTATATTATAATAGATCTTATCAATACGAAGCCGGCGAGAGTCGCTATTTTTATATGCATATGTTGGAAGTAGCAGAAGGATGGTCTGAGTATTGTTCTTGAACTGCGATATCTCTTATTCTTCTAGGGGAATATGTAACAATAATTGTATTAGCTGTGTACTCCATATACAGTATACATTAATTACATTTCACTCTTCACAATTACTGTTCATATCACATTATTACATTACACCCAGATTATATTACGGACACCAATCAAACACGGTACAGTTTCTCGCTACATGTCTGCCACAGGCTCTCTCCCAATAATTACTCTTTGTCTCTATCCTCCCTTGCGTGGTTACACCGAAACTCCGTCAAAGCGGCACTTAATAGGTATCGTGTTCGTTCTGAAGTACCCATAGTGATTTGTGATGACTACTACGACATATAGGTACATATGTACACTAGCTTTCCATCCACGGCTTCGCTCCCGTGAATTATAAGATTCGTAGTTTTTATTTTATGCCTGTACGAGAAGAAACAGTCTAATCGGTACAAAGCAAGTACACTTTGTTTTACTCCTTACTGTAAAAAATATGTTTTCCATTACAAACTTTTGCACCACTTTTCATACCCTTACAGATTAAATTTTAAAACCTTTAAAATTTAAATATGTCTTTCAAAATAATTGTATCGAAGAGCATTAATTTTCAGTTGAAAGTAAATTTGACAATAAACATATTTTTCCCATACAAACTAAAAAGGAGAAAAGGAGGTAGCAATCCTCCTTTTCTGCTTTAATGTATGTATTTCGAGAAATCATTTCTTAACTGATGCCTGCAATATAAAATAAAAAACCATTACCGATTTGAGCTGAACGCTGAGAATAGTAAAGTGGGATTTTACCTTTTATATATGAGTACATAATGCAAATATATCGTATAACAAATGTGCCACATGCTAGCTCACGAACTCTTCTGAATCCCACCGAGATCGCCCGAGTGACGAACCGACACACATTCCTTATATCGGTTATACAGCACTTTAAAACCTTTATCAAAATGCTAGTGCTTGCTGATGAAAGCGTGTGAAGAGAATTACGAGATTAGAAGCGGACAAGGAAGTATGTAAGGACCGTGATGTTTGGCGTTCCATCCTATCTGACTACCTCGTTATAGCGAGGATAAGTAAAATCTTTTTTACACGGCTAAGGAATTTTCACTCAAAAATATTGGCCTGAAATGAATTTTTTTTCTGATTTCCAGTTCTGGATTTTCAATCTATGTCTTCGTGCTAAATTCCAGCTTGATAGGTCTAAAGATTACGGAATAAATTGATTGTGACATACACAAAGAAAGAGACGTGCTTCTATACATGCTTCACCAACTATAAACGCTTCGATATTTTTTTCTTCATGGCATGGCGCACAGATAAATTCATTTATGTCACGTATTAATAAGTAGAATCGACATGAAGCACGTCTGAAGTAAATTCGTTTTTTCTTCTTGTCGTAAAACTCCTCCAGTAAAGTGATAGTAAGTTTTACTGAAGTTATAAAGGACTTCTTGGAAGAGCGCGAGAACTTCAGCTCCACATGTTTATTTAGACCTACTCCATTCTTTTCACTTATACAGAACTTAAAAATACAAACAAATAAACTGTCACTTTTGTACTTTAAAACTCCTAAAAATGTTAAAAATAGAAAATCTCAATAACATCACAACCTCCATTCCTCCGTTTCCGCCAAAAAGTCCCGCTTTGATTTTACCATTTTGGATACAAAGCCTTAAAAAGAAATTTTCGCTCATCGTTTTATATACCTTATCGTTAAACGTTAATACTCTAAATCACAGGCCGTTAACCACCGATTATGGTGCCATTAGACGTCGAATTTTAATCGAGGGCAGTGGGCGGGGGCTGCCTTTGTGAAGGTGGGCGTCTTATCTACCGGCCGCCGTCGGTCTGTCACATACTGATAACGAGTGGTAGTCGTGGGCTAAGTTAACAGCGACTGCGAGACAAAGTTATTCGAAATTCAATAAAAGAGAATTTTTCTTAGATGTTTTATTACTTTTATAAATTAAGTAATACACACACAAATAGGCTCCATAAATTAATACATACGTACATGCATATCATCACGCTGTATCCCTAACGGGGTAGTCAGAGAGGCCGGAGCGCCAAGCTTCGCACTCCTTTCATACTTCTTTCGTCTCCTCGAAGCTCATCATTCTCCTCACATATTTTCGCCTAGGTATGCGGGTGCTTTTGACATATCCGTCAGCTACCACTCTGGCTACGTATTAAGAGGCTATTTCATCATAAAATACTAATTTGTCAAATAACCAAAACTGATTTTATAAAGAATTATTAATTCTTTTATATATAAAAATTTATTAATTATTTATTTATTATTCAGTTTTATATGGTTTTAATTATCACCCTTGCGAATAAAATAATCAATGAAGAAAGATTCGCTGTATGACAAGGTTAGATGACAGTGTTATTGTAAAATGAAGAAAGAAAATGCTTAAATGGTTCGTCCATATGGAAAGAATGACTGATGAAGAAAAACTATATAGCGAAAGTGAGTAGAAGCAGAAGCCAAGGAAGACTAAGGCTGACTTATGAGGATCAAATAGCCAGAATGTTAACTGACGGAAAATGTGTAATGAGAATGATGAAATTTCAGGAGCTGAAAGAAGTATATAAATATTTCGTTACTTAACCCTTCTTTGGTCTCTGATTACCCCGTTAGGGATACAGCACGAAGATATGTATGTATGTTTGCATTATCTTTATGCTATGAAAAGATGCACTTATAATAAACTCTAATTTCTCGATTCGAAAACGTATTTTCCCTGGGTTTTGGAAACTTTTAAAATATTTTAATTTTTTCTTTGATTTTTTTAAATAATACATACATACATACATTTTCGAATAATTAGAAAACTAAATATAAGGCACTAGTAGAGTGTGGACAAGATATCGTTATTTGTATAGTTGCTTCACCTCGTGTCGTTTAGAGGTCCGTGTCTCGGGCGCTCATGCTATACTTTTGTTAATATCCGTATTTCGTATTTTTATGTTTTATTTTTGAAAAATCATGAATAATTAAATATGTATTATTATTTCCCGCCCCTAGTCTGGGTGTTTATGTATAATATGTATTTATTTACAAAAGAAAAGTATATAAGTAGTATATCAGTTGTCTAGTACCCATAACACAAGCGCTGTGCTGCTTACTTTGGGACTAGAAGGCGCTGTGTGAAATGTCTGAGTATATTATTATTATATTATATTGGGTCCTTACATATGAAATTAGCGTTTTGTCGTACTGACCACTTTGATCTGAAATATCTCCTCTTTGGTTAAGAATTCCAAAATCAAATTTATAAATTAATTTAGCTGATACATTTGAGTTTTGAAAACAGTCATTCATTTGTTTTTTCCTCATTATTATTTTCTTTGCGTCGCTTATTACCGCACAATGGAAAACATGAAATATCGGTATATTTACGAGTACGAGTTCTACCGTGGCACCAGTGCTGCAGAAACAGCTCGAAGGATTAATGATGTGTACTGCGCTGGTGTCGCAAAAGAAAGCACGGTACGTTTTTGGTTTCAACGTTTTCCTTCTGAAAATTTCGACCTTCAGAACCAACCCCGTGGACGGCCGGAGACCAAAGTGGAAAATGAATAATTAAAGGCTATTGTCGAAGCGGATCCATCACAAAGCACTTCAGAGATAGCTGCAGGCTTAGGGGTAAGTGACAAAACTGTATTAATCCACTTGAAGCAAATCGGGAAAGTAAAAAAACTTGAACGATGGGTACCTCATGAATTGAGTGAATCGAAGTTGCAAATACGCGTCGACTGCTGTGTTACTTTGCTCAACCGACACAATAATGAAGGGATTTTAAATCGAATCATTACTTGTGATGAAAAGTGGATACTGTACGATAATCGGAAGCGCTCGTCGCAATGGCTGAACCCTGGAGACCCAGCCAAATCCTGCCCTAAACGAAAATTGACTCAGAAAAAGTTACTTGTGAGTGTTTGGTGGACTAGCGCCGGTGTCGTTCACTACAGCTTTCTAAAATCTGGCCAAACGATTACGGTAGATATCTATTGTCAGCAACTGCAAACCATGAAGGAAGAACTAGCTGCTAAACAACCGAGATTGGTCAATCGCTCTAGGCCACTGCTGCTTCACGACAACGCAAGACCACACACTGCACAACAAACAACCACTAAGTCAGATGAGCTACAATTGGAATGTCTGCGACATCCACCGTACTCCCCGGACCTTGCTCCAACAGATTACCATTTTTTCCGGAATTTGGACAACTTCTTACAAGGAAAAAAATTCAACTCCGATGCGGCAGTCCAAACCGCCTTCAAAGAGTATATTGATTCTCGCCCCCATGGTTTTTTTAGTAAAGGGATCAATGAACTACCTATGAGATGGCAAAAGTGCATAGATAATAACGGTGCATACTTTGATTAATTAAATATATTTTACAAAAAAAAATTGACTTTATATTCCTCCCGTACAAAACGCCAATTTCATATGTAAGGACCCAATATTATTTAATTATTGCTGGGACACGCCTCTCGCTTGTTACTTGCGCTCTACGCATTAAACTCCCGTCTAACTTGAATAGTTCCTCACGTGTCCATTACACCGGTGATATTATGATTTCATTTGCAAGTTTTAAAGGGAAACATCAAACAGTTACATTGTTGTTATTACAGCACCCCAGGTGTGGGATTTAATTACACCACTGTTTTACTGCTGCCATTTCGAAGTAAAGGTACTGAAAACAGACTGCCTATACTCACAAGTTTAAAATAGTTGATAGATAATTTAAAAAGCTTGTGTTACAACTTACACCTAATGCCTTCTTGAGTTCTATAGTCAAAACGTCTGTCTGTCCATATGTCACAACACTAATAATTTATTTTGTAATCTTTCCGCCTACTGAGATGAAATAGTACATATTATGTCGTTGTACGAGTACAGTTAGTATTGTTTGTACACAGGATTGAATTGATAACTCAATATGAAATATGAGAAAAAATTACTGATAAACAATCAAACGAATACATTTTTCTATTTTAAAAAGAGAACATGACGTCTTGTCTCCGGATTAAGGTCGCATGTTATTATGCACGGGTAGTAACAGATTTCGAAGGCAGAGATAAAGTGTTAAAGAGAAGTAAATAGTTTTTTTCATTTTCACCTTTATTTTCCAATCTTGCAATTCTATTATTTTACAGATTCTGTTTAGAGTAATCTAAAGGATATAAGTTGTCTAATCTGTTATTAGCTTTCTGTATACCGTAAAGAATGAATTATTTTTTTTAGATGGCTGTTGATTGCCTTAGTTTAAATAAAATGTTTTATTATTATGCTCAAAACGTTGCTCACCTTCTGGTAGAGTCGATTAAAATGTATATAAAGTGTCCAACCGAAACTAGACAGAAATCGAAATCTAAACTACATTTACTAAAAAAAACTTGTAAAAATGTATTAAAAAACCAATCAAAATTTCAAAGCAATAAGTGAAGCACTTTCGGAGATTTATAATTATATAACCTTTTAATTTATATACTTAGAAGATGCGTCAAGGAACTAGTATACATAATATATGAATGCACCCGAAAAACATTGCCATTTTGGGAAAATCGAATGAATGTAAATAACACTTCGTTAACAGATATCTTTAATGTACACAAAAATCCTGCATTTTGAAACCTCAATTCTCGGATACGAGTAATTTAACCGTACGATTACATCACGCGAATGTTTGTTAATTTTTTAAATTGAGTTTTTTATATCGCTCATACAATAACCCATAACGACGTTGTCTGCAACAGATACGGGTAAGCTCGTAAACTGGGCTTTCTGCGGAACGGTTCGACAGATACGTCCTATCGGACAGCGAATGCTGCGTTATAGTATGATGCTTCATATTGTAATGGTGTATGTACAGCAAAATAGACGTATTTTTTATCGTATCTATCACAGATTAATTAGTTATTAACGTATTACATTATAATTTGACTAACTGTTCCGTTCGAATACTTCGCACAGTATCGTGATCTGTCACGCATATTAAGGCGACATATTGATCAACAATAATTTAATCTAATATAGACCTTCTGCTCTATGCAATAGTACGTGCGCTAACTTAAGAAAAACACGAAATAGCAGTTAATTTCGTTTATTTTAGACTATGATTAATTTTAAAAAATCCAACTATTAATTTGAATAATATGTTTAGACTACACTAGAAACCATTTGCAAATAATTGAAATTAACGCCCAAGTGCTTCCCATAAAATCCCGCCAAAAACTCCCTGTCAATGACATTTAAGTTATACAGTCAATCTCAAATACATAATAGTTTCCGGTCCAACCTCGAACCAAAAATCATGAAGGAGGAACTTTTGATTTAAGAGCGTGTCCATTTTTGGTTAGTGCGAGGTTCTGGACTTGTGCTAATGTGCGCGACTAGGGAAGGGTCACAAAACGACAATACATAGCTGAACATGACATATTTATATTTTTGTAAATATTGCAGCCAAAACACTTAAGACTTACAAATCTTTTACAAATATTTATTTCAGTATTGCAATGCTTTGTACGTCAAGCCGGTCATGAGTTGCACAAATTACACCGACAGTGCGAGATTGCCAAACTTACTATAGATAACTAGAATAACTAGATACTATAGATAGATAGATAATACTAAAGATTTACTGGTGGTTACGCTAAATGAGATATGAAAGACACGAAATAAGATAAAGACAAAAAAGACAAGAAAGTCTGACTTTACTTTGTAATAAGTAGTTGTCAAGTATTTGTCAAGTACAATCACATCTTTCTCTGTACTCTATTACGTGACGTTCACAATATTCGCTACCGCGATGGTGCCACTTAAAGAAGAAGAAGTCATAGCTCACTTTAAAGTATTGGTAGTGTGCAATCGGTTAAAAGTAGTTTAACTGTGAGTGACGCTACAATAGTACAGTTAAAACTACCATAGCTTGTACTGTTACATAGTTGCGAACGATCACTGCTGGTTGTCAAAATTAACAATAATCATTGAAAATTTACTCAAGGTTGTGTCTGTATTTTTGGTTTAAATGCATTCCCTTTGGAACTTAGTTATATTTATTTAGAAAAAATTAATAATCCGTCTGTCCCTTTAAATAGTAGCAGTTATGCTAAGTTCGCATTATGTACATAAAAACATCACGTATGTCTTTTACGAGCCGTGTCCAGTGGAGTTAAGCGGCCCGCCGAGGCCGTGTCCTTCGCGCTGGTCGTTAACACGGCCCGCCTTAATGATTGCTCATGAAGCGTTATCGCTCACGGTCCGCTCGCAGGCTGACAACCACGGTTTGACAATATGTTAGGTATGGGTTATTCCAGATTCAGTGAGTAATCATCGTCAAAAGATCCGAAATCGCGAGCTTCCACTCCGAAGAGCCATTGATTCCGAGCAGTTGCGTGAGTGATCAGATTCGCGCAAGGATTTCGATTTTGTTTCGTTATAGCGCCGACAACAACGCATTGTCGTCTGAATCTGGTAGGATTCAAAAAGGAAACTATTATATTAATTAAAAACTACACCATGTTATACATACTTACATACATATCTTCACCCTGTATCCCTGACGGATGTCAAAAAGAACGTAGCGTCAAGCTTCGTGGTCCTTACATACACACGGTTATAGATAAATATATGCGGCGTACTGTAATCTAAGCCAATGAGTAGGCAAGTCAAAGCAGTCAAGAAAGAAACTGTCTAAGAGGAGTGGCCTCCGCTAGTGAATTCGAATTAATTGATTCAGTTCTCTCACCGAAGTCAGAAATATCTATGTCTAGTCGCAGTCAAGATTCTCGTATCTTAAGCGAGTGAAAGATCAGTGAAAAAAATATATGACGCAGTGTTTGATTCAATATAGTATTACTATTTTATAAATTTTAAATGTACTATTAAAATTAAAATTTCTGGTTATATGAATGAAAGGTCTTATATCAAACAATTCATTGCTTCAACGTTATTCAATAGCGATTGCCCAAACTCTTTGTTATCACATGTATTAATTAACAGCGCGATATTGCTACTACGGCCTCTGTTAATTTCGTCTACCATATATCCTTTTAAACACTGTCTGTGGGACAGCTCTGTCGAATATCAGGTACTCAAAATAACTTGTCGCTGTAGATTAATAGATAAACCGTTAATTTCTACAATCACACACATGTCGTTATAATTATACTTATACATTATAATTTTAATTATACATGTAGAGATTACATAACAAAAAGAAACTAAGTTAATCGAAATTGGATAACATGTGGAGGCTGCAGCTGTACACAGAAAGGCCATGGCTCACAGTACAGCTCTGTCTATACAAATGAGTATTGTGTTCTTGTGTCATGAACCCAACGACCGACAAGCAAAAGGAAAATGGACGGTGAAATAAATGTTATAGGTACAATTTAAAATAGCTTAAATGGTTCAGGCACATAGAAAGAATGAGTGATGAAAGACTGACGAAGAAAATCTACCGAGCGAAAGCGATTAGTAAAGAAGCCAAGGAAGACCAACGCTGACTTACGAATATCAAATAGCCAGTGTCAGCCGACGGAAATATCAAAAGCACTCGCATACCTAGGTGAAAATGTGTGAGGAGAATGATGAGATTTGAGGAAGCGAAAGAAGTATGTAAGGGCCGCGATGCTTGGGGCTCCGTCCTCTCGGACTACCCCGTCAGGGATACAGCATTAAGATATGTATGTAAAAATATAGATTAAATGAGAACTGAGTAACAGATATGCTTAACTATGCATGCGTATCTACTGTTTGTTCTTCATAAATCAGCCTTGATCTTTCTTCAAGCTACCGCTCAATTTCGCTGTGTTTATTTTCTACGTCAATCAGCCTTTACTCATTCTTTCGTGTTTGAACCATCTAAGCGTTCCTTTCTTGGTTTTTACAATAATACTCATCCATATTGCGTAAGCTTACATAAAAAATATATCTTAAATCCTTAGAATAATAACGCTTATAGGGTGTATTTACCTACAATAAGAGATACCGAGCAAATGAAGCAAGAAAGTGTAGACATATGTGTTCCTGAAATACGTATCAATTGGAATGTGTGTGGAGTGGAGTATACCTAATATTTGACTTGTTTTTTATTTCTAATGTGCTATAATATTATTCTTTTCTCACTCTTGATCTCGTCATCTCTTTCAGCAAAACTTAGCTCTACCGCTTATGCTTTGAGGAAAATTAGTCAAATTACCGACGTTGATACAGCTCGTTTGATCTATGTACTATTTACTTTCATAGTATCATGTCTTATGGCATCTTATTATGGCCCGCTACAGACATAGAAAATACGTGTAATTTACAATAAAGAACTGTACACTCTATTTATAAATTAGGGTTCCGCTTGTCTCTGAGGGAAAAAATTAAAGAGATTCTTACTGTACCGTCACAATTTATATATACGTAGCTACATATCTTCATGTTGTATCCCTAACGGGGTAGGTAGTCGGAGAGTACGAAGCGCCAAGCGTCGCGGTCCTACGTGCTTCTTTCGCTTCCTCGAATCGCAATTTATATATAACGACATATAATTATATCCGCAAAAATAATGAAAATTATGTCCAAAAGAGTGATACACTGCGTCAATATACATACTGGAAATGAAAATAAGGTTTAGGCATGAGATTTCGTAACTTGATACCGAGAATTGTTTTAGATTTACCTTCCTAAAGCTTTTCGTTCTTCCTTCGTTTCGTAATACATTTTCGTCAAAGACGTTCTTTAGCCGTTAAAGACATTTTAATTCAAAATGCATAGTATTCAGTAGATGAATATTTCAATGATAAAAACGCATGGGTGTACGTTTTACAAGTTTTATACACAGGATAGTTTTAATATTTTTTTCATAATTTTGTGTTCTTTTTTAACCGACTTCAAAAAAAGAAGGAGGTTCTCAATTCGTCTGTATGTTATTTTTTTTTTTGTATGTTTGTTACCTCATAACTCCGTCATTTATGAACCGATTTCGAAAATTCTTTTTACGTTTGGTAGGTAATACTTCAGAGGTAGTCCTTTTTAAATTTCACCGATATTGGAGCTTGGACTTCGAAGATACACTAGATAACACAACCTGGTTATAACCTTTATTTATATTGACGATTCTCTTGTATATCGTTGCGCTTCGGAATTAGAATGAAGTTAATTGCAGACCTGCCCTAGATATTTTTTTAGGTCAAGACCACTCAAAAGGAAGAAATAAAAAATTTTTATTAAAAAAAATTAAACCGCCTTCAAAAAAAACACTGAAAAGTACCAAACTAATAGACTTTATGTTGTTGCACATTAATTTGGCACCGACTTCAATAACTGTCAAATTTAATTATATAGGTATGTGTATCGTATTTATAGTTATTTTAATAATAAAAATTTTTTTAACAGTACATTGATTTCAATATAATATACTTATCCACTATTCACTATTATATTAAACGAGCAATAGTTGTATATATATGATATCGCTTTCTCTAAAACGGCCCTAGCGATTTCGATGAAATTTGCAATATAGGGGTTGAGGGGGCGAGAAATCGGTCTAGCTAGGTCTCAATTCTGGGAAAATCGTTTACTCTGTCTTTCACACACTTAAAACTTCTAAACTTTTAATTTCGCAGCAGAGTTTACCTTCTCAATAACACAGTGGCTGATTGTAGGTCTACCACGCCGAAGTGCGCGAGTTCGAATTCTGCAATGTGGTCAGACTTTTTTTGTTACTTTTTTGTAAGACACTGAGTAAAGGTCGGTCGCCCAGATACTTAATCTTAATTGTGGCATTTTTCATTTTATATTATTATTTGACAAAGTTCTATTTTAAATATTATTATTGATGACGGGCATTTTTGTATTTTTTATTACTGATGTGAAATATCTTATGCGGCGGGTCAGACCTACTGTTAGCGTGGCGACGTGGCGACGCGTCGCCACACGCTTGTATTGAACCCGTATACCTATAGCGTATGCAGTGTTGTTATTCACTTCAGAACACATTGCACGTGTTTTTTAAATACAGAATAAAATTTTTCTTTAAAAAAAATCTGAACTTTTGTTTTTGATTATGCCATATTTATTTCCTTTAATAAACCATCCTTTCACGCTTATTTTCTATACAAAATAGTTTCTATGTTTCTATGTTTCAGGCGTCCCGCGACAGCTCATTTTTAGTTTATTAATTAATATTTTTGTCTGTTATATTTTGTGTTTTCTCTATATTTTTCATAATAATTGATGACGAGAATTTTCTCAACAGCAATATATGCACAGAATTTTATATAAATGACGTAGACACGTCCTACTCTAAGAAACGAACATTTTTTCGCGATCCTCGAACTACAACATTGACAGAATTACACATACGCGCTAACAATATTTACATAAGTGTAATTAAGAAGCAATATATGAAGACAACAAGAGTAAAAGAGAGAGTAATTTAAGCTTTTTTCTAATTTTAAACAACACTTTTTGTAAGACCATGCGTTTCTGCGTTTTGCACGCACTGGTGTTAATTAACTCCTAGGTACAGAATTCGGTGTGTAGGGCGCGCTTATCTGTTTTTTTTTTAATAAAAGAAGGGACAAACGAGCAAGCGGGTCACCTGATGGAGAGTAACCAACCGCCGCCCATGGACACCCACAACATCCGGAGTATCACAGGTGCGTTGCTGGTCTTTAGGGAAACATGGAAATGAGGGGAGGGGGTGATGGGTGGCACTCTCACTCACCGAACGAAACATAACAGCAGTAGATGCTGTTATTTCACGCCGATATTCTGTTAGAGGGTGGTATTTCACTGGGTGAGCCGGCCCTATTCGTGTGCAATGCAACATGGTTCTACCACACCACCATGGCAGGGGGTAGATGGGCCACGAAACGAACGACGAACGAAACACAACAGCAATACAGCAATTATTGCTGTTGTGTTTCGTTCGGTGAGTGAAAGTGCCGGTGGCCCATCTACCCCCTGCCATGGTGGTGTGGTAGAACCATGTTCCATTGCAGCTCGAATAGGGCCGGCTCACCCAGTGAAATACCACCCTCTAACAGAATATCGGCGTGAAATAACAGCATCTATTGCTGTTGTGTTTCGTTCGGTGAGTGAAAGTGCCGGTAGCCCATCTACCCCTTCCTTTCCTTAAAGGCCGGCAACGCACCCGTGATTCCTCGGATATTGCGGGTGTCCATTAGCGGCGGTGATCACTTTCCATCAGGTGACTCGCTTGCTCGTTTGCCCCTTCCGCCATAAAATATATATAGACACATATATATATATACACACACACATATGTGGTCATTTTTTTTTTGTTCTGATGTTTCGAAAGGGTTTCGAGGAGCTTAGTTGAATAGAGTATATTTCAATTTTTATTTTGACATTTTGATTTCATTGCACTGCACAGTTATGCAATTGACTAGTACCTGCCCGGCAAGCGGAGCCATCTGTGGCTCGAAGGTTATTATTATGATTCAGTTTCATGCTCTTAATCAGTTTCTAAGTGTTATTGTTCTAAGCGTAAATCTTAGATCTCATAGAACACTCTACAAGCGCTTCGAATTCGCGCTTCACTATTTTCGTTTTGGAATGGAGAGTTGAAGCGGATTGAAGCGAGAGTATATTTGTTACGGTTGACGGTAAAAGATTTACGACGTATACGTTACACGTCGAGACCATCAAAGTTTGAGTGCCGCTGCTCTCGGTTTTATGGATGATGCACGTGCTGGTGCCCCCGGCCGCTCGCCGCCGTCGCGCCGGGGCGGTAACTACACAATCATCTGTTTTATACTATGACTAGCTACACGTCCCGGCTTCGCACGGGTAGACATTTTTTTTAAATAAAATACAGCCCACGTTACTCGCTGATAATTTAGCTTTCTATAGGTGAAAGAAGTTTTGAAATCGGTTGAATAGTTTGAAATTGGTTGAATAGCTTATCTATTACATACAAACAAACATAGTTTACTTCTTTATAATATTAGCATAGACTAGCGGCTCGACCCGACTTTGCCCGAGTTGAATGCATAATATACAGGCTACGACCATTTGGAATAATGTACCTTTCAAATGGTGAAATAATTATTCGAATAGATGCAGTAGTTCCGGAGATTACCCTCCACATATAAACGTACTTACAAAATCTGTCCTCTCTCTGTAATATTATTGTCTATACAAATATTGTAAAGAGGTAATCTTTGTTTGTATGTAATGGATAAACTCAAAAACCACTCAACTGATTTCAAAAATTTTTTCACCTATAGGAAGCTACATTATCAGCGAGTAACATGAGATGTATTTTATTTTCAAAATATTTCTACCCCTGCGAAGCCAGGGCGCGTTGCTAGTAGATTATAGAGGTAAGATTGTGCATTTGATTGTATGTCGGGGTAATCTCTGGACCTGCCGAACCGATCTCAAAAATTCTTTCACAAATAGGACGCTACATAATCCTTGTATAATATAGGCTTATATTTTATTTTGGTAAAAATAAATTTTCAGTACAAAATCACAATATTAATAAATCAGGTAAACCGAAGCAAAGGGTGTGTCGCTATAAATAATAGTAATAACAATTAAGCTATATTTTTTATACAAAGAAAACTGATCAAGCGTAGTACAAAATTTGTCGTAAAGTTTATTTTTGTACAACATAAAATATAGTACAGTGGGTTATTAAAAGGGCCTCGGAAATATGTTAGATTCTATACGTATTAATTATAGGTTTAACAAGGAGGGAAACAGGGAGAATGTAAGGCATGAGGATGAGGTAAATAACTTCTTTGGTTAAAAAACAAGTTAGAACAGTGAATACAAGTATTTTTATTAGAAAACTAGCAAACTCGGCCCGTTTAAAAAAAGGGCTTTAGTTGAAGTTAAAATAAATTAAACAGTTTTTATAATTATTTTGATACTGCAAAAAAAAAACAAAAAAAAAATTCTACTTATCTGATCACTACCAAACTTTACAGGAACACCCGCTAAAGCAATCCGAAGATTCCCTTAAAATTTTATCGAAATCGGTCCAACCGTTTCGGAGTCCATAAGGAACATACATACATACATCGCCTTTTATATATATAGATAGATAGCTGTGCCTCGCGGTTTCACCTGAGTTAATTTTATTATTTCAGTTTAGTAAGTGTTTGTGACGTACATTTAGACAAACAGACATGACAAAGCTAGAATTAAGTTTTTACCTTTTAGCCTAACGACACCCTACAAAGCGAACTCAACTAATTATTGACTAAGATCAATACAAATATCGCCCAGGCAAATCCGAATCCAGCTACGTCGGTATTTAATTTGTGCAATTTCTGCGCTAGTGTTAGAAAGAGTGTGAACTTTATGAGTTTGTGTGCATGTGGAGAGTAATCCCTGGAACCACTGCACCTATTTGAAAGGCCGAAAGAAATGTTTCAATATTTGAAAGGTATATTATTCCATATGGACATTGGCTATGTATTAGGTATTCATCTCGGGCGAAGATGAGATGGGCCGCTATAAACTATAAACTGCAGATTGGTTCTTTGTTCCAAACGTATTCCCTGATCGGTGTGGAGGGTGGGTGGGGCGCGGGGCGGGTGGCGTTCACAAATTACAGGGCTGTCACCGACATATTTTTCAACTTCGCTCTTTGTGCGTCACGACCTTTCTCGTGTTGTCGTCTACCCGAGAATTTGTGACTCCAACAGGTATACTTTAGACCAGCCATACTCAACCTTTTTACAAATACAACTACAAATATTTCAAAATAGATAAATTTTTCATATTATTTCGTTAAAATGTTGACATAATACATTTTATATGTTCCTTGGAGTTTCTGGCGACAAATATATTAAGACAGTCTTTCTAATAGGATCCGCTGAGGCATAGTCTGCCTCAACCACAAAAAAAATCTCAACATCACTCTACTAAATAAGCATTTATTTCAACAATTTCACATAACACCACAACAGCTTAGACATTTGGGACGCAAAACTACGCCAATTTTACGTCTCAATATCCACTAGAAACCATTTGCAAATAATTCATTAAAGTAAACGCCAAACTACTCCCTATAAAATCCCCCCAAAAACTCGATTCCAAATTCAATCAACTTTTTGCAAGTTTTTCCGCGCATTGACATCAAGGCCCACATATGCCTAGCTTCGAACACACCTCACTTTCAACACTCTATAGACTCACTATTTTGGACCCTCAACCATTTTTGTTTCCGACCGGTCATAACCACTCTGAGGTTGGCCCATACCCGTATTGGCTCACCGACTTACGGGTTCAAAATTTCCCGACGACGACGACAAGCCGAGGTCCCGTCCTTCGCCCTGAATGAGTATTCAGGACGGAGAGGCCCTCAGGCTTTTGTCCTCAGGTTCAGACTCTACACGTCCGATTCTCTGCGACATGTAGAACAAGGATGGCTTTTTGGTCGGTTTAAACCTGTCACTACCTGGTCAGGAGTCATGCTTTTCCCCGAGGCGTGAGGTGTAGTGAAGAGTAGTGACTATAGGTACAGAATTTCTTTCCATCGCAGGAACAAAAAATAATAATAAAGGCAGTTGATATAGAGTTGAGTCATTCATGAGTTAATTGTGATCATTTACTTCTCATTTTTACTACTAAATAGGACACGTTTTAAAAGATATTATTAATAGTGATATAATTAACGTGTTTTACCGACAACAATATTACGGGGTCGATACAAATGAACGGCGTGTTATTGTTAACGCAAATTCAACTTTGTAATCACCAAGTTTTAATGAATTTGCGTCACAGAAAGCCCGTGAATATTATGTTTAACCGGTACACGATGTGTCGTCGACACGCGTCAAGAAATTAATCAGGTGTAGTCATTCCACTCGCGGCATATGTTAAAGCAATATTTTTATGAAGTCAAAATTAAGATAATAAGAGATATTCGAAAAGGTCCATCAAACTTTGAAACGAAAATTATAAGGAACGCTATAAAAATTCGTCAAGACACTGTTTCTGAATCGGACTTAGTCCAAGGTGAAATAGGTATAAAATTTTACTGGAATTATGATGTGACTACCGAAACTATCGTATGAGTATCCAGGACGACCTTGGTTAGTTTTGAGTTCGTTAAAAAAATTGGACCTGTTTTAATATCGCTCATTTGTCCGTCAGTTTGTCTGTCTGTAGGTCTTTTCGTTTCTCACAGACGATTTCCTCAGAAACTATAATTATAATGCACCAGAAAGTTACACAAATTGTATAACAATTGTGTATGATTGTTAATGGTTCGGGCACATAGAAAGAATGAGTGGTGAAAGACTGACGAAGAAAATCTACAGAGCGAAAGCTAGTGATAAAGTTGTTGAAGCCAAGAAAGTCCAAAGTTGACTTATGAAGATCGAATAGCCAGAGTGTTAACCGACGGAAATGTCAAAAGCACTCGCATACCTAGACGAAAATGTGTGAGGAGAATGAAGAAGTATGAAAGAGACTGAAAGAAGTATGTCAGTACCGCGACGCTTGGCGCTCCGCCCTCTCTGACTACCCCGTTGAGGATACAGCGCGAGGACATGTATGCATGTATAACCCAGACCTAGGCACTGGGCGGGTATTGTAGGTACCACGTAACGATCTGAAGGAGCTTCCAGTAACGCCCAGACTCCGAGCCAACCCAAATAAGTTCATTTCTTAAAAGACCTGACCGGGGATCCAACTTGGGACCCCGGCTTGAAAGCCAGATGTTTTAGCAGGGCACCAACGGTTCAATCGTAACTCTGTGTATACAAATTTGAAATTGAGCATAGCGGCGATAGAATTTGTTAACCCACGTATAATACAATGGTTAAAATATTAAAACATTTACAGAAAATGGGGTACTGGAACTACGAGATAAGGTGGAGACCTTATCTCCAAAACTCGACATTGAATTTTGTTAATTTGGAGAATATAGAACCTTATCTAAAGTTTACAGGAATAATATAAAAAAAGTCCTATACATTTTTTATACCACAAAGACGGCAAACAACCATACCGCCCGCCAGATGTTAATTGGTTACCGCTTACCGTAGGCTATGGACCTCTGCGATACCAGGAACATCATATGCGCGTTGCCGACACTGTAAAAACCTTTTCAAGCCCTTCTTGAAGAATTTCAAGCTGTAGTTTTATAGATTTTCAGAAATGAAGTTTAGAAATTTACCATATTATAAATTGAGATATGGACCTTAATTCTGAAATATATAAATCTCTATGGAAATAGATATAGACAAAGCAGGTTAGTACTTATTTCTCTTCGATTTGTCAACTGATTTTTTTTTGTTTAGTAGCTATTAACGAACTTTAGTGTTATCAATAAAACATTTTGGAAGTTATATTAATACATGAAGCGAAAACTTCGGATCCGTTTTTAAGAATATTGCGCGCATGGAGAAGTGTGAGTTTTGGTATAGTTTAACGTCATACTGCCAACATCAAAAATACTGTCAAAGTCAAACCCATAATAGTTTGTGACTTATATTTTCGGTCGAATTTTAACCACCGGGCAATCTAGTTTAAATAAATGAAATAAAAATAAATTTCATATTGAACGCTGTTCACCAGTCAAAGTAAAGCTCGTTCAAATTTTTCTGCAATTATATAGCATTACAAAGAAGTGTTCTAGTCAATTGTGAATATAAACGTTACAAGTGTTAGTGGAGGCAATGATTAGGCGTTATTTTGGTCACGTACCGTTGGCGGCGGGTGGCGGCAACCGGTTCGGGGGCGGACAGCGAATCCAATTTTGTCAATTTATCCTCATTGCAGTTGTCGAAACAAAGATTTGCCTTTCGGAATAATAAATAGTTTTCAAACAAAAAGATACACACATACATATCTTCACGTCGTATCCCTAACTAAAGGGGATCGGAGAGGACAGAGTGCAAAGCATCGCGATCGTTGCATATTTAATTCGCCTACTCAAATCTCATCATTCTAAATCACTTTAACACGTAGGTACGCAAGTGATTTTCACAATTTTCTGCCGCCTTTACCTATATATTCTTAAAGACAGTATTCTTATAGGAATATAAGAATACTCTTTTTATATTCTTATTATAATGATATTATAGAAACGAGTTCCATATTGCAAACCGCATTGTAACAACTATAATGTAAGATATCCTCCAGAGAGATGGAGCGAGTTGGTCAACGCAAGATGGACAGTCGTTGGATGAGACCAGTCGTCTATCGAGCTTAATGGCGTTGCGTTGAAAGAAGCCTATGAAGCCAACCTATATATATATATATATATATATATATATATTTAGCTATTTTCTGCCCTAAGTTACAAATTTTAATTAGATAAATTTATTGAAAAATACAGAGGCAATGAATGAAAAATAACCTTAATTTTGCATAATAACACTTAGGTGCTTTGTGAGACCGTGGATTACTACTTTTATATACTACTTTTATACTTCTATACTGTGTGTATGTAAAAGGCTCCAGACATACGCAGTAATTGTTTGGGTTCAAATTAAGTAGCTTTTACTATGATTTTAAAAATAATACTTAACTGAACTTTCGTCAGTTCTTTCGCATCGGTACTTAGTAGATTATCTTTAAAAAAATACCCTCACAAAAGTACCCTAATCTTATTAATACCTACCCGAATGTCTTACTGAAAAATAATTTCTTTGTTCACTCTATAATCACGTTTCAAACAATGTTCATGGATCCCAAAGACCATTGTAACTAAACATAACTTCACTGCTCGCCCTGTCCTTGATAACTGTCAACCAATTTTAATTATGGGGAAAATGGCTGCGGAAGCGTTCAACTGGGCCTTGACCCACTTGGTTACTAAAACTCGTTCCTCGCTCCTCCACACCGCAAGGATTTAATTAGATGGCTATGAAATCGCACCCCCGCATAATGGTGACAAACTTATTATCCGACTGCGGCATAAGAGGAATTTAATATTTACATTGTTATTTGCAAAAATGAGGACATAAAAAGGTAATTTACCGAGAGCGGAGAAATTTTGTAGTGACAGTGTTGACTTGACGTATAAGAAACAACAATGCATTTATATGTTTAAAGAAGTAATAAGTGCTTATATCACTTTATATCAACAACGTATATCAGTAAAAAGGTGGTAACTAAAATTGTGATGTAGCGTAACAATATCTCCTGTCACACTCTTTTTAAAACGCTCTTATTCAGCGTCACCTGTGTTTGTTTGTTAGTAACGGAATCTTTGAATGAGATTTTCACCCACTTTAAAACGTCAGATTAAACTGAAACTTTGCACACTTATCAACGATCGATGACAATACAATCATTTGATATTGAAATAAAAAATTTTGAAAAAAAATTTTTTGATTTGATTTGATTAATTGAAAAAAATGTTCCTATGTGTGGAAACTTCCTATTGTATTCAGTCTCACAATATGGATTTTGGTAAATTTTTAGTCAAAGAAATAACAAAAATTATAGTTTAAAAAAATCAAAAAACACGCTTTAAAGGGAAACCGAACTAAAAAGTAAAAAATAATGTTTATGTATTAAGATTTTGTTTAACAGTGATAAAAATTGCGCAAACTCAATATAGTTAAATGATTTTTACTAAGTTTAAAATAAGAATAAAGTGATTGACAAAAAAATTATTTTTTATAAAAAATGTGGGGTGCATGATATCAATTGTTAAAAATATTTTATTGATAGCCAAAAGTGGAGTTATTAAAAATATATAGTAAAAAGCACCCCACACTTTTTACAATAAAATAATTTTTTTGTCAATCACTTTTTTAAAAGAAGTATGTCATTTCTGTCAAAAATGAGCGATTATACAAACATATGTATATAATATAGAAATAATTAGTGATTATTGACGAAGAAAATGTACAAAGCGAAAGTCGGTGATAAATTGATAGCTGAAGTCAAAGAAAACCAAGGCTGCCTTATGCAGATCCAATACCCAGATCCAGGGTGTTAACTGACGCAAATGTCAAACGAACTCGCATAACTAGACGAAAGTGTGTGAGGTGAATGATTGGATTTGAAGAGGCGAAATATATGTAAAGACCGCAGTGCTTAGCGCTCCATCCTCTCTGACTGTCTTGTTAGAAGTACAGCTAATATGAGATGTACTGAGAAGTTTAGTCAGTTAATTATAGATTTATTAGGTTCCGTATTTTTTTAGATTCCATAGTCAAAATGGGAAAAATAGAACCTTCATAATTTCATCATGTTTGTTTGTGTATCACAGGATACTGAACTGAAATGCACTGATAATACGGGTAAACTGAAACCAGAAATGAGAAAACAAAAATTTTTTTGTCGGATTTTGATAACTTTTGATAGTATTCTTTTATATTTTTTTTTTATTTTAATTAAATTACCACTTTATTAAGGAACCCTAAGGCAACTTATTAATCTTTTCTCTGATGTATGTATTATTTCATAAGGAATTGTATTTTAAAAACAAACGCAGTTACCTCTTACTTAGTAAAAAATATTGAAGTACTTATTTTTTACTTTCAAAACAGGAATTTTAAATTACATATCACGACCTCTGCTGTATCTTCACATTTGCAATGTGTTTCGAATTGTTTTTTTTTACTTACCTTGTTACTTTCTTATCACAGGTCTGAGAGTCATACCCAATTACAAGGTTTATCAGCAGTAATGTCATTGATGCAACACTGCTTATTTCTTGCATCACTTTCTTTCATAAGCATTTGTTTATTTTGATTGTTAAGGAGTTCTAGATTAATTTCGAAGATCTTTATTTTTTTGGTATATAATATGGATATACTTTTGAATGTGTACTTTTGACGAGATAATATCGACGAAGTCAATACATCGATATCTTTATATACACATATAATGTTTTTTCAGTGATTCTCACACATTCAGATTCGAATGTAAATTTTACTCACAAAACCGAATAATACCTTATTTAAACACTAAAGGATTCATCAGTACACGTGGGAAAGGAAGGAGGAAAGAACTATGAATGATTCATTCCTGGTGCATAAGCGGCTCAAAAAACAGTTTATGGACACGAGAGCGTACAGAGAAGCTGATCTGGGAACAGACCACTTTCTACTGGTAACTAGAATAAGGCGTCTTTTCGCAGCGTGGCGATGTCGCGTAGCGTCCAAACCTGCAGCGGTCTATCGCATCAAGAGCTGGAAACTGCAAGATGCTACCACTAGGAATGAATATGAAAGGGTAGTATCCGGTAAGCTTGACGATAGATTGAAAGTGACGAGCGAGGATGTTGAAAACTGTTGGCAGAACCATACACATTGCGATGTTGGTGCTAACTTTATTGAACAGTAGTGAGGCCTGGATATGCCCGAAATCGAGTGAAAGTAAGATAAATGCAGTAGAAGTCTCTTAGAAATATGTGCGGTGCCAACCTTGCGGACAAAATAAGCAATGAAGAGATACGGAGTATGACAGGGTTGCACGACAGTAAAGATGAAGAAAGAGATGCTAAGATGGTTCGGGCACATAGAAAGAATAAGTGATGAAAGACTGACAAAGAAAATCTACAGAGCGAAAGTGAGTGGTAAAAGAAGCCAAGGAAGACCAAGGCTGACTTATGAAGATCAATTAGCCAGAGTGTTATCAGACGGAAATGTCAAAAGCACTCGCATACCTAGGCGAAAATGTGTGAGGAGAATGATGAAATTTGAGGAAGCGAAAGACCGCGACGCTTGGCGCTCCATCCTCTCTGACTACCCCGTTAGGGATACTGCGTGAAGATATGTATGTATGTCTGTAAACCCAATATTGATAAAGTTTATATTTTCCGAAATGGAACTTAGTCTTAAATCTCCATTCTAATACCCCCATTATATCTGAACTACTGTAGCATAGAAATTGCTTGGTTATTTCATTGTTACCGCAAGTTGCTGTTGAACTAACACTGTCTCAGCACTATAAACAGAGGGCTTAATTGATGAAGTTGTACCACCGGAGGCATCCACTGCCGTCATCGTTTACAATGTTAAATTCACAGACAATAAAGATCGTTATAACATGCCCTCGAGCGCGTGCCAGCCCTATTACTCGGCGTTAGGTTCTCAATTCAAATAACACCCCTCTTATTGGTCACCTCTTAACGAATTTCCGCAAATGGCGGTGCAATAACAATTAAAGCTCACAGGGCTGTCGCCGACCTATTGTTGACTATATTTCATAGTTTAGTTTCAATTACTTACCGTCGTGAACTAACGACATCCGTAGCAGACGTGACTACGAAAATAAACGAATAATAATCTCACATTTATTATTAAAAAACTCGCAATGAATGAGAAGAAATGGTCCTCGTTTGTTCGCAGACTCTTAAACTGATATAAATTATAAAAGAATAAGACACACGGTTGAGTATGGCGCAGGGGAGCATAATAAAAGACCCTCGTAATGTCACTTGAACCGAAAAATTGCGTTACTGTGCTATATTTGAATCGTTTTGTTATCATATTCGCTGTTATTGTGCTTCTGACTTTTTGCGTCCCGCTCACATTTTGTCTGATAACACTGTCTGTTTGCGCTCGCATATTTTTCTTACGGTTCTTAAAGCTTTGAATTCATAATGTGGTATTAAGAGCATTGTTATATTTGTTTTATACCTTTTATATTAAATAGCGGTTAATATACGTCGCCCTGTTGGGTACAGGCAATAATGTTACAATACAAAAGAGGTAGGTAGGTTATATGCACTCGAAAAGTGGCACCCTCAAAACTTTGCTAATTAGCCAACCCGGACTTGGTCAAAGAATATGAAAAGTAATGTTTCAGAAACAAAAATGTCATGCAATGCCTATTGTGCATTCAAAATTCTAAAATGTTTTAATAATCCAAACGTTTTTTATAATATACACGATCATGTGATGACGCAGCCACCCAATTTTAATCATCGTTTACATTTATTAAAAGAAATAATATATAATTCATCATTTTCAAATTTATAATTAAAAAATATTGGTGATCTTTTTAAATAAATATGTTCTCATGTACATGATTCAAGAAAAAAGAAATTCGAAAAAAAGCAAACATCATTTTTTACTGTCTAATCCCATTAGGTATCAATCATATTTTTTTTAAATGTCTGTTCTGTGGAATTAATTACTAATATTCTATGAATTAGTCACGGATTCGCTTAAAATGTAGTAAGACATTGAAATTGACCAATCACAATGATTTAAAGAGCTCTGTGATTTGTTAGTTTGAAATGCAATTATGTTTTACATTGCATAGCGAAGCAGTGCAATGTATATTTGTCTCACTTTTTAACGTTGTAACTGGGACAATATTTTACTTGGATTAGTACTAAGGTAACCTATCTACCTCTTTTGTATTGTAACATCATTGGGTACAGGCATCATTTTATATGTAGTGAGAATCCGATGAGCGTATTCAACTGAGTCGTTCACTATTTCAGTTTTCAAGTCTATAATATCTCTGACCAGTAACCTAATTGCATAACTTTCATTAATTAAGAACAAATAGACATTTTACTCTCATTAATGACCATAAATTATACCAATTTTTATAATGAGAACGCGGGTGAATAGTCTAAGGTCTTTGATGTCAATTTACGGTTAATGAACGTCACGAAATTAGGCCTCTAGCTTGACCACTCAATTTTTAAAGAGTTCAATCAGCTTAAATTTCAAAACACACTCGATATGGATGTTGCTAGACATCGTATAGGTGCCTACGTAGAACCTTTTTCGTGTTTACCCTAAGAATCCGTAGAGCATAAATTCCGGACACCTGATAGGGACCTCGAAATGCCGAGATCTATGCCCATATAAATAAAGGACGTCGTTAAATCTGACTTTAAGCACGTATTTGACGATTTCTTGTTACTGAAATAAATAAAAAATATTAACATTAGAAGTTCAATTCTTGAAAGAGTAATCACAACACCAGGTATTAAAACTAATCATTGTAAACAGAGTTATTAAACGAAAATACGTCCTGATGCTTTTATTCACTTTTTTTCAACAAAACAGTGCTTATAAACCAGTGTTGAACACAGAGTATGGTAGTTACCATACCCTGTGTTCAACACTGATTTATTTCAGCGTATTAGCTATCGAACTCCAAAATACTCTACATAATATTAAAATACAGACAGTACTGAATTACAGTATTTTCTTTCATATTCTCGAATGCTTTGTTATTAAAAAAAACAATACGTCTATCGGCTCTTTTCGATACGCAACGAAATGACACGATAGATATTTCTAACACGAAATAACAGAAATCGCCGCACAGATTTTTTTTCCATTATTCTTGAATTAGGTGTTTTAGGTGTTTTATGACGACCTCCGTGGCGCAACGGCTTAGCGCGTCGGAAAGTAAACGGAGGTTGCGGGTTCGATTCCCGTCCCGAGTCTAGGTGTTTATATATAATATGTATATATTTACAAAAGAAAAGTATATAAGTGGTATATCAGTTGTCTAGTACCCATAACACAAGCGCTATGCAGCTTACTTTGGAACTAGATGGCGCTGTGTGAAATATCTGAGTATATTATTATTATAGGTACCTACACGATATTTATTATTTTAAAGACTGAATACGCACTTCTTTTCAAAATTTAAAAAAGAACAACGATCGCGCGCGGTCTAATTGGCGCGAATGACAATGACAAAATTATATGGATACTCTATTGTGAATGTTTTCATGTAATTTGATCACTGTTTAAAATAAGTTTTAATACGAAGTTAACAGAATATGGCTCTTGAATTAATTTGTTCATCGATTCTTCGCAAATTAAAGAAAAGTTCTTGCAAGTGTTGGCCGAAATAGCAATTAATGGCCTCGTTTAGTTAAAAACAACACGGTTGGCGCCTCACTTTGAAGTTCTCGACTTCGCTTCGTTCAGTGTTACTCGGCCGTCGATTGCTTTATTTCAGGCCTGTACTGTAATTTACTATTATGTACCAAATTAAAATCAAATTTATTCAAATTTTAATTTTGGAATCTGTATTGAGTGAAACCTATCTTTTAGTATTCTGTAGCCAAAATGTTTACCTAATTGAAAAGTACAGAGGCATAAATTAGTACCTAAAAACCATAAATGAGAAACCGGGCAAGTGCGAATCGGACTCGTGTAATATTATGTATTTAACAAAATAATTGTGTTTTCTTTTATTCAATTCGAGATCCTTAGCTCAAGTCCGGCTCGCATTTGGTCGATTATTATTATTTATGATGTTGCTTTAGATGTCGCACCATCGTCTCACCAAGTTTGACGCTTTTATATATAACTGTTTTTACGCTAGAGCAAAAATAATAAACGTTTTAAAAACACGTCATTTATGGAGACCCTTATATTTTTACTTTTTATTTATTTTCATTTATTAATATGTGTCTCAATAAGACATATTCCTTCAAAATTTCAGTCGGTTACCGATTACGGCTCAAAAGATACAGCTCCTTAAAAGTAAGGCAGATGAAAGAACGGCCGGCCGCCCCGGACAGATGGCGTAGGCTTAGTAATAGGATCCCGTTGGCACCATCTGGATACAGAACCCTAAGAACCCTAATTTAACATCTTTATTTGCAATCAAATAAAGATTGTTATCAAAGGGTTGTTATCAAACCCTGAGCTAACGTATGCCGGACATGTTCTTGTCCCTCTTTCTAGACGTTTTACATTAATATTACAATGTGTAACCCTCGTAAAATCAAAAACAACACGTCAGCTGATATAAACACAAGGATTTTTTTTTTCTTTCTTTATGGCGTAGCGCACAGTTTAGCACATTTGCCAATGTCACGTATTAATAAGTAGAATCCAGTAAAATCCAGTAAAAAAAAGTAAATTAGTTTTTTCTTATCGTAAAACTCCTCCAGTAAAGTGATAGTAGGCTTTACTGAAGTTATAAATGACTTCTTAGAAGAGCGCGAGAACTTCAGCTACACATGTTTATTTAGACCTACTCCATTCTTTTCACTTATACAAAATTTTAAAACACAATATACTATCACTTTTGTACTTTAAAACTCCCAAAAATTAAAAAAATAGAAAATCTAAACAAAATGTCAACCTCACTTCTCCCGTTCCTGCCAAAAAGTCCTCAAACACAAGGTTAAGCCAGCTCAACAGTTGTAGCGAACAATTGTCTCTCATCTCACAACAGACCAGACAGCTTGATTTCCAGCCGGTGGGGTGTGCGGCGGGAGGACAACATGGCTGACAACAAGCGGACACACGCAGGAAAACCATTGTTTCTCTTATCGGCGTTTGGAGCAACAGTTGTCGCTATGAAAACTCAATGCGCATAATATTAACCGTCTTTAGAGATACATACTTCTTACTGTAAACGATAAATCTTTAAATGTACTTTTGTCTTTGGCCAACTATGGCGAGAATAAAAGGAGAGTAATTTAACGTTAATTTTCTTATAATTTCCTTGTAGTTCCAAGTAGTTTTCATATTCATATTTCCTTTATAATAACACTAGCTTTTGCTCGCGATTTCTTTCGCGTATAAAGTATAGCCTATGTGTATTTTGATGTATAAGCTATATTATTGTATAGTTTCATCAAAATCCGTTCAGTAGTTTTTGCGTGAAAGAGTAACAAACATCCATACATCCATCCTCACTAACTATCAGATTTATATGATTAGTAGGATATTTCCACGTTCCACGATCATAATACTTAGTTAATTTCCTTCTATAATATATTACAATATTAGTTAAAGGCATTTACAATACACATTGTATGTGTCATATATGTAGATCATATTTGCAGGTTAAATAAAGCTTTCAAAAAAAAACACTAAATAAAACAAACGTACAAACAAACATAGAACTTACACCTTTTTTGAAGTCAGTTAAAAGTACAAAACAATTATCCTTTACTCAAAACACAAAGAACAAAAATGACTTCATAAATATGATACAAATACCCATATAATTTAATTTGACAGTTATTGAAGTCGGTGCCTAGAATCATTTTCTTTGTGAGTCACTCTTCACGTACATACTCTCTAAATGCCTCATGCATACATTAGCAGTAATTCTGTTCTCATTTTTCTAAATTTTCATATAGACTGTGTCGTTCCCGTCGTCTATATACGAAGATTTACGCATCGTAACGTAACATATTGTCCGAAATAAATCGTCTCGTTCCCCAATGATCACTTTAACAGGTTTGCCCCGGCCTATGTGACGAGCGGTGGCGAGTACGGTACTCAACCAACACAAACCCGGCCATATATATATTTTAAATTCCAATGGAAAAAGAGGGTATTATTCTGTGAATTGAGCTGTAGTATCTTGTGTGACCAATCCTTACAATTTCCAGCTATCCTCCGCCTAAAACTTCGGAACCACTGATCGACACGCGTTTCGTTTCATACCTCGGTCTAGCTAACCAGCAGATTCGGTGCTATTTACTCGTACCTGACCGAGCCTGGTCTGTAGAATATCTTGAGGATGCTTCGTTAAGAAACGAAACGCGTGTCGATCAGTGGTTCCGAGGTTTTAGTCGGAGGATAGCTGGAAGTTGTAAGGGTTCATCACATAAAATGGATTTCGCAAGGTAGCACCTGAGTCTTTACAATATACTAAAGTAGCATTTTAACTCTTGAATGGACAAATCTACTTGTGCGATTTCTTGAGCTGCAATTTTGAGGTATTTATTAGCTATATCTATTGGAAGTTGGTTCGGCTATTATCAGTTTCTGCAGCTCTGAAACCTAAATCATTTGTATAGGTATGCAGATTATTATTATTCAAATATCTAGATAAAATATCCAGCATTATGTTATTGTGCTATCCCTACGCTGTATCCCAGAATGCGTACACAGAGTGGAAGACGCACCAAGTATGGTGTCTTTATATACTTCGCCATTTCAAATGTCATCATTCGCTCCTCATGACACGCTTACTCTGAGATATGGAAGTACTGTTGAAATTGTTACCTGCTAACAGTCTGGCTATTCGATTTTCATAAGTCAGCCTTGGTCTTCCTTGGCTTCAGCTACCACACACTTTCGCTCTGTAAATTTTTTTCGTCTTTCGTCACTCATTCTTTCAATGTCCCCGAACCATCTAAGCATTGTTTTCTTCATTCTTACCATAACACTCTCATATTCCAACCAGTTCGCGAAGGTGACACCGCGCTTATTTCTGAAAGATCACATTTTCACTACATCTTACTTTTACTCGATTTCGGACATATCCAGGTCTCACTACCATACTATAGAGTTGGTACCAACACCACATATTGGGTGGCCATTTTTGCAGATTTAGATATATTCACTCTGCCTACTAATGCGGATAAAGCACCGTTAACTTTATTGCCAGCTGCCACCCGTCTATCCACAACCAACTCATATCTTCCATCCCTCGAAAATGCACCCCCAGATATACGGTTACGCTCACGTTCTCTAGACATTTTCCATTTACCCATATTTCACACTTCGTCTGTACATCTTCTCTTTCTAACCTTACTTTTGCTTTCATATTTCCTGAAAACTCGGCAAATTAACAGAATCAAAGTAAAACGCTATCCGTTCCTAAATTAAGACTTGTATTATTATGCGCGTGTGCTCAACGCGCCGAGTC
Source organism: Zeuzera pyrina (assembly GCA_907165235.1). Classification (NCBI taxonomy): domain Eukaryota; kingdom Metazoa; phylum Arthropoda; class Insecta; order Lepidoptera; family Cossidae; genus Zeuzera; species Zeuzera pyrina. The sequence goes on from OU015630.1 coordinate 23,674,304, forward strand.
GCGTGTTGGGAATGCAATTACCTCAGGCGTCTCTCCGTCGCACTGGGTCACCCCCGTTACACGCGCACCTCCACCCTATAACATGCGATTTGACGTTTACTTGATTAAAAGCGCCATTACCACCCAAAATTGTAGGATTTTACGAGAGAAGTAACGTATGAATGTAGAAAAACATTACATTACATTAGTACAATGTATTTTAGCTTTTTTGGTAACTTAGGAGAAACCTAAACATAGGCTCCCAAGCTTCTTGTATCACAAATTCACAGTGCGCTGAAAAAGGCTCTAGGATCTGCTATGAAACGCACCGCCTCCTCCTCGGAGTCGCATGGATGGACGACCGAAACCACCATTCCAATCGGCCACGATCCCGAAGGCCCCTTTAGTCGCAGCTACCAGCTACTTAAATGTCATATACTTATGTCTGACAATACTGCTACCCACGTCTAGACGTAATGTAAAATGACTTAGTACTTAACCTAATAATAATAATTATCAGTAATAAACTAACTTATGAAGATCAAATAGCCGGAGTGTAACAGACGGAAATGTCAAAAGCACTTCGCATACCTAGGCGAAAATGTGTGAGGAGAATGATGAGATTTGAGGAAGCAAAAGAGGTATGTAAGGACCGTGACACTTGGCGCTCCGTCCTCTCTGACTACTCCGTTAGGGATAAAGGGTGTAAGATACGTATGTATGTATCAATAATAAAATAAAGACGCTTCAAATTTCTTAAAAAAAATATTGTTTAATAATGCACATTAAACTAGAATGCGAGCTATAATGCTAATTTGACATGCATATTTAGATATATATTACAGTAGGATGTCTTTATAGAAAGCCATTAATATACTCACCTTACCCTCGTTGTACATTTATGAAAACATAATGTACACTAGAAAAAATATAGATCTATTTCAAAAGAAAGGTGTTATTAATGGTATGGAAACTCGTGGACGTGATCAGTTAGTTATTCCTAAATTTAAATTACAAAAGTCAAGTAGGTCATTTTTGGGCAACTGTGTTCGTTTTTATAATAAAATTCCACATGAAATTACTCAATTAACGAAAAAGCAATTTAAACTTGTTTATTAAACGATTGGAACACACTGATTGGAAAAGCTTACTACAAAATTAGTGATTTCATTGAAGAAAAAACAAGTCTGGAAAAAATCTTCTTTATGAATATTAAATGGCTTTATGAATATTGTATTTTAAATAACTATTGTAGAATGATGTTGAAAAAATGATACCTGACTGAGTTTCTTGTCGGTTCTTCTCAAAATTCAGGTTTTCTTTTCGAACCGAACTAAAGTAGATTTGACGTTCAAAAATACCTTGCAATTGGGTTTACTTGAATAAATTGATTTGACTTTGACTTTGAGCCAGCACGCGTGGCTTGCATGTGTGCGTGCGTACTTGACGCACGCGCCGTGGCACGTACATGACGGCAATATTTGAGTGAATATTGGTAATTATTGTAGCGCTAGTTAGGGTCGCCACGCGACGTAAACATGCAACCGCTTCCGTTTGTCTATAATTCGTTCTTCACGTCATCACAACTATAAAAATGTCTAAAACGCTTAAACGAACTTATTATAATGTTCTAAGATGCTTAAAGAATTTCAGTTATTCGAATCTAGAGTTATCATTCTTCAACCTAACTACAAGAAATTAAATTTATGGCGACGCATTGATAAACAAAAACTTCATCTAAAATAGACCTTCTGTTCAATGCAAACGTGCGCGCGCCAGATTACGAAAAATACGAAAAAACAGTCATTTTCATTTATTTTGAAAACTATAGAGAAAATTTAAAAATATAAGTCGGTCCTGTTGTTCTGAAAAATGTAAATCGCTGTTTTAAAAGAGGTTTATTTGATATTTTTTTTTGTGTTACAAAAGTTAACCAACCCTGTATCGCAATTGTCAAAATGAAGTCAATGAAATGAAAAATCAGGATACCACACAACAGTGTCATACGTTTTGTAGTCCCTTAGAAAAATCGAGATCCCTGGCGTCAAAGTCTCCAATGCGTCGCCAAAACTTATCCGTGCGCATTGGTTTTTATGATTATATACTAAAGGTATAACTAAACGGGATGCTCTTCGCATTTCACACCTAATGAAACAACCCTACGCGTAAACTGGTCGAGAGACGACAATTCCGTTACTAATGAGGGAGTCGTCCTTCTTTTCTATGTTCTCTGCCGTTGTCGTTATTTTGACTACGCAGCGGAAAAATTTGGAACTAAAATTTTGCCGTCCAACGTTTAATTTCACACTGCTTTATAAACGCCGCTAATAGCCCAGTAAAAATACGATTTGAGAAACAATAATTTGTAATAAGACATTTTTTTCTATAATTGAAGTATGTGATTAATAACGCAAAATGTTTATACCAAACAGAAGTTTTTGATTTATACAGTCCTGCGTATTAAAGATCAGTCATTTTGTAAACGCGCTGAACGTAATTTAGCTGATACACATGACGGAGCTGTTTTGAAAAACAACTAGTGGTTGTGTAAAAGAGTTGACCCTACAATCATACTGACGATGAGACATACTTTTATGTATATGAGTTTCAAAGCTATTGCGATATGCGTATGTCGCTTTTTAACGAAGCCGGCATAAGAACGCTCCAGGAGTCAGGACTGGGTGATTGACCGAGTCATCTTTTGAATTTCCAGATGATACTTCGTTTAGAAGCAAATCATGTGTCGAATAATAACTTTGATACTTTAAGCGGAAAATAGCTTCAACTTGCACACGTACAGAAATTAATTCACGTCAAACAATTCTTTGGAATGAAGTCAAGTAACAAGTGGTAAAACACACAAAGAGGTAGTTTCTCCCAAACCTAATGGTTCAAGTTCTCTGGTTATTTTAGTGTAAATATTCCAATCAATTTCGATCTACGTCAACCGCTCTAACCGTTCCTTCGAAACTTGTAGCATAATCTTTGCATTCATGACTCATCTAAATGACCCGGAACCGATAAACTATACGTCGACATCTCAACACCGTGTTTAGTGCCGAGGGTGTAGTAGGGGTGTGGGGGGGCGGCGGGCGCGAGGCTCGGTGTCGCGACGTCGCAACAAGTGGCGCCACGAGTCGCGCCGTTCACGCCTATTGAAGGACACTCGACGCTCGCTAACTACCATCGACTGATGGATGACATGACTTTAACGACAGGACGCTCGAAAACAGTGTTTCCCAAATTATTGGTTTTGCTTTCCAAAATTGGATAAATGAAGCGCTTATTTTTTATATTATGGAGAACAACAAACAATCCACTTAATGATGTGATCTGAAGCTAACGGACATATCAAAACTATGAAAGTACTTCTGATTGCAAAATGTGTTGGCAGCCCTGAGGACTAATAAGATATTGTGCCTCTTGTGCCGAATTTCACTGGCTGTCTTACCTTCCATAACGGAACACAACAATTCAAGCACAGCTGTTTGGCAGCAAGAATAACGAGTAAAATAGGTGTGGCAATGGAACAGACATCGAACAAGGGCCTACTAGCCGCGCTTATGGAATCACTTAGCTGTCTGTCTATTACAACCGTTTTGAAACTTAAGTAAACAGTTGTTTGGAACAGACATAGTAAGTTATTGCCCAAATCCAGACATTAAATTCTAAAGTTCGCTTTTATTTTTGGTAGCTAGTTTTGCGAAATAGAAACTTCATTTTTTTAATAGCTTTCGTGTGAGATATTAAATGAATGCATTTAAATCACGGATTTATTAATGTATTACTGTCGCTTTTCTCTAATAATTTCGAAAAAATTAAAAAAATTCTTTTCCCCTTCTTATTTCCAAATGTTCAGAAAATTATGAGGATCACAGTATTCGTGCTTATTTTTTTTAGTTACATGTAAAGAAAGCTTTATGACAAACTTTATATTACAGTTAAACAGACAGTACGGAACATTAATTGCGAGAGTACTGTTCGAGTATGAACGTAAACTGCTCACTGTAACATTGCATGGCAGAATGAGAGACTGTCCTGTGCCGTTATTCTTTTTTTTGTTATTGTTGCCACAGTTAATTTCCTGACTAGTGATTATAAATTCTTTTTTGTCAAATAGGCTGTAGCCTGCACGTAAATATCATTTTATGTGGACTAGAGTAGCCAATGTATCCATACTATTCATATGTCCATAAACTTCATAACTCCTGATAGCTGTCCTGTAGTACAAAGTGAGGCAAATAAAATCAAATGTAGGTGTATGTGGATGCTGTCTAATAATAAATGCGTGTCGTATGTACAGGTGAGTCAACTTGTCAGATTTACCTCACCGTTGCTGCTCTGACTCGGCGTCTAGTATAACTTGTAAAGTTTATGACTAACCCATACTAATATTATAAATGCAAGTCTGTCTATCTGTCTGGTCGGCTATCCTGACTAAACCGCTGACCAATTTTGATGAAATTTGGAATGGAGATAGATTAAGCCTTAGGGATAGACATAGGCTACTCTGCGCTGAGCAAATGGCAGGTAACCAACTCCCCGGGAGAGTTACTGGGATATGTAAGATTTTTGCTGATCTTTTACGGAATGCACCGAACCACGAAGCGCTGTGCCAAAGCGCGTCTAGGGAGCAAAAATGGCCCGCCAGCACCCTCGCAGAGCTATGGCAGCGCAAATAATATGCACTGACGTCCTTCTTATGATTACCTAAACCGGATGACCGCAACGGTGACCACTTTTGGTCATCTTCTACGACATATTGTAGCCTTAGCCGTGTAGGTAGGGCTAAAGAATTAGGTTACGGTATTCCCCGCCCGCCATAACAGACAACTAAAGCCAAAGGCGTTGCGGCCGATACCAGTGGGGGACTCCAGTTGTCCATGTATGCGACCCCAAGCAAGACGACAGCGCGTGTGATCCGCGCTGTCCTGGCGCTGCAAGGGTGCCGGTGGGCTCTATAATTGCCCTCCAAGAGGTGCTTCGGCCCCTCTCTCTCCGAGGGTGCTGAGTATCAGTGTGCAGATTTTCCTATGTAACATAAAACGTGTGCGGTCGAGGATCCCTGCAGCTGCAGTTTTCATTTCTCAAAACTTAATTGCAATAACAAGACCAATAAAACTCACGTGTGATATAAAACAAAAACAAAAAATAAAAATTTAGATACTCGTACGCACACATATACTCGTATATAATAGAAAGAGACAGAAATATTATTATGAATATATGTACAGAGCTAGCGCCGCGCGACTCGCAGGTCCCGCCCTGCGTAACGCTTCTTCCTTACGTGACGATTTTTACCAACTCAAACCTCCCGCAAGTCGCATTAAAGAACTTCGTTCCAAAACTTCGTTCCAAAAAGGGGTATTGTAGCCTTATTCTTGACCTAGTTTAACGTCTACTTATACGCACTGCAATTTTTTTTTCACATCGCTCTTACATGTATGGTGTGCCACATCCCTAATTTTTTTCTTACTATCCAAAGTTCTATACTATAATCTCCGGGTAAAAAGACTGACATACGTACAGACGGACAGGACGAAATTACAAAAGTTCCGTTTCTACCATTTAAAATACCTAGTAAATAGATTGAATAATTTTCTTGTGAAAGGAAAATGCAGTGTATTTGCCCGAACTGTTGGCCACCTATTTGCTACAATGTCGTTGAATTAATGCCCGCTTTATTATTACATGAACGTAATTGAGTTATAAAATGACTGTAAGTACCTCTATTTAGTCATTAAACGTAAATTACGTACAGGAAATTCCCGAGTTTACGTTCTTTTTAACTAAAGAATCAATCAACTTAAGTACCTATGTTAGAAATTAAGTTTATTGTAGTTTGCTTCAGAAAATTATGATTTCTACGAGCGTCGCCGTCCTCATACACATATTATCTATCATACACGTATTTTGACTGGCCCATGGGTTGGAGCGGTGAAAGATACCTTCTTTCGTTTCGTTTCGTTTCTTGTCGGTTCTTCTCAGTGTCCAGGTTTTCTGTTTGTACCCAACTAAAGTAGATTTGACGTTCAAAAATACCTTGTAATTGAATAAATTGATTTGACTTTGACTTTTTGAAGTACGTAAGTACAAACGTTACTAAATCATCTTATAGTTTCAGTGTTACTGGGAGTACCCCCAGTTCGTTGTGCGATACTTATAATATAAGTGTGTTAGTGCTTAGTTTGGGGTCACACAGTTGGTATAATCGTCAAGAGCATATGTCCTGATAGCGATTTAAACTTGAATTAGGCATGCACCAACTTTGCCATGCGGCTTTATACACTTGAGGTAAGTTTATTAGACTTCCTTGTTACCACGCGACAAAAGGACAATGGTGGCATAAACAGTCTTTTGTGCCAGAGTTCTTCAGGCCAGTATGACTCCATCGTCGTACCTGAAGGTAATTGTGTGGTAACACACGAAAGTGGATATTGTATAGACTCAGGTGTTACCTTGCGGAAATCCATTTCATGTGATGAATTCCTAAAATCCTTAACTATTTTCCGGTCAAATTCCAAAAACCACCAATCGACACGTGTTACGCCTCTTAACGAAGCATCCTCAGAATATACCAGAGATCAGATTCGGTCAGCCAACCAGCACCGAATCCCTTCGGATTCAGCACGGATTCGGTGCTGGTTGGCTGACCAAATCTGATCTCTAGTAATATAATCATATACCAGATATACCAGAGATGAAATTAGTTCAGCCAACCAGCACCGAATCCCTTCAGATTCAGCACGGATTTAGTGCTGGTTAGCTAACTGAATCTAATCTCTGGTGTATCCTGAGGCCTGGCCTCTTTGAGAGGTGAAACAGGTGTCGATTGGTGGTTTAGGAATTTAAGCAGAATACAGCTAAAAATTTGGGAATTTAATACAATGGACTGTACCGTACCGTCTGTCACTATGTAACGTTCATAAATCACAACTTGAATAATTAACACATTTTCAACCACATGTTTTCAACAAAATGGAATAATCTTATATACTAAAAGCTGTATGTGGTGTATTTAGTTATTCTTGTTTAATAAGAATAAACTAATTAATGATTATTTCGCCGTTGCTTCGTTAATAAGACGCATTTTTCACTTGTACAAAACAGTTAATAGAATATTTCGCATTAAGTTTCGGAATGAACTCATAATGCCATTATGGAGTTCATGTTGCCCGTATAGCCCTTTTAAATAATAAAATATTGTTTTTGTACAAAAAATATAGTGTAAAAATTTCAATTTCAGTATTTTTTTAATAATCTTTAGATTTTTCCTCGATTATTTACGTAGTGTTCAAAGTACAGGCCGGAAATAATACATCTCCTTTGAAACGCATAGTTATAATTGCTGTTGACCCTCATATATTGCACCGGTTAACATTTTAAAATATTTATCGGAGACCTAAAGAATAGAATAATCGAGTACTTTTAATAATAGTAATAATAACAACCCCCGAATAATTACACAAATTGCGTGACTCCAAACTGAAGGCGACGCATTGGAAATTTCGACGGCAAGGATCTTAATTTTTCTAAGCGACTACGAAACGAATGAAAGTAATATTTGGTAATGGGAGCTAGACAAGTAGCTCAATTGTCGTAAACGATAGTAGAATAGAATAACAAATACCACGTGATCTAGCGTCACGAATTTTAAATTGTTAGTCAAACGTTATTAACTTTCTATTAAATCAAACGAAAATTAAATTCCTGTGAAAACCGTCGTATAAAACGAAGCCAAATGGTAGTTTTGACGAACAATAACTCTAGCTAGCGTCTCGATTTTACGAAGCGCTTTCCACTTGTCCAGCCGCCCAGGTTACTAATTTCATTGACTTTATTTTGCTAGTTGCGATACACGATTGGTTAATTTTTGTAACACAAAAAAAAATATCAAAGAAACCTCTTTTAAAACAGAGATTTACAGTTTTCGGAGTAACGGAACCGATTTGTGTTTCTAAATTTTCTGTATAGTTTAATATAAACATATTCTTCAAAATTTCAGTTGGAATTTTTAAATTTAATGATAGTTTTTTAAATAACGAAAATAACTACTTTTTCTTTTTTTTCGTAAGCTAGAGCGCGCACGTTTGCATAGAGCAGAATGTCTATTGTAGATTAAATTATTGTTTAACAATGTGTCGCGTTAAACTTTCAATTATGGCTACCACGTAACGAACTGGGGGAGCTGTCAGCAACACTCAGACTCCATGCCAATTTAGAATAGTTTGTTTTCTAAATTGTTCTAATCGGAGATTGAACCTAGGACCGCGGCTTGGAAGGCAGATGCTCTGCCAACACGTCAAGGGCCAACCAACTCGAACTTTATTTTTCTTCTTTCCCCAGACATACCGGAAAGCAACAAACAGATAAAAGTTGTACAAGTCTTTATAAAAATGTATATATAATTGTTACCTTTATTCCATATAACACCGTCGTATTTTTCTCAATTATCACAAGCTGTTAAATTGCATGGAAAATTGTCAAGCCTGGGACTTGTAGTCCTATCAAGAATTTATCCGAGCGTGAAATTCACTCAGAATAATTCAACGGAAAAATTAATAAGGAAAAACATTCCCGACTGTTTCCTTATTAAATATAATAAAATATGATATTTAATATAATTCTTCATTATCATTTTTGTAATATGAAGGAAATCTTCCTAGATACGCATAAGTACGTCCCTTGTTTTTATGTATTCTTGGTTAAATATACACTGATTAGAAATCTACACTATAACATTAACAATTTTATATATTGCTAGCGACACGCCCCGGCTTCGCACGGGTAACATTTTTTGAAAATAAAATACAACTTATATTACTCGCTAATAATGTAGCTTTCTATAGGTGAAAGAGTCTTTGAAATTGGTTTAGTAGTTTTTGAGTTTATCCATCACAAACACAATAAAAAAATTTCTCTTTGTAATGTTATTATAGACCAGCCATTCCCAAAGTGGGCGATAACGCCCCCTTGTGGGCGCTGCAGGCCTAAAGCGGGGCGGTAAGAGACCCAGAAAAAAATGGGGGCGTTGTGTAGAGGCCTGGGGGTGATTTGTAATTTCATTTAGCTAGGAGGCATCTTAGACAACGACTGCATGAGCTCTCGACTCAGTAGACAAAATAAGTTTGGGAACCAGTGGTATAGACTAACGACCCGACCCGGCTTAGCTTGGGCACTGGTTCTATAGAGTATATATATTATACATATGTATGTTAATGTATTATGCTTATAAATTTTCTTCGCCACATATTCTAAACTAGCTTGCCTGCGACTTCGTCCGCGTGAAGTAAGAACTACTCTAGATGAAGTCAATAATTAAAAATGAAATGAAAAGGGGTGACAGAATTTGTATGTGGAAAAACAAACTGCCAGGGGTGGCACATTTCACCCTCAGGGATTTTCGGAAAATCCCTTCGTATTGGGTCTCTACGTGGTAAAAGGGAACTACTGTCCAAATGTCATGTTCCTGGCTTTAGTAATCTCGGTTGGACGATAACGCATGTCAGTCGTTTCATCCCATGTATTACGCCTTTAGGATATGAAATTTGATAAACGGTAAATAAGTATTTAAATATTTTTGTAGAAGAGTATTGTGCTTTTCAAGTCAATAGATAAATTTTTCTTCCACATAAATTTTGACCCTCTCAGGGATTGATTTTTGGAAAATCCTTTCTTATTTTAGCACCATTACAAAAGGAATCTACTGTACCGTTTTTCTAACTACAGTAGTTTAGTCTGGGCGACGATAAATCAGGTAATCAGGACATTTTTATTTCTATGCAAATAGACGATGGCGCATTTAAATCCATTTAGAAGCTATGAACGAACACTCGCGACTTTGTTTTATATTACTTAGTGTACTTTATTACATTTACTTTATACTATATGTAACATAATTAACTAAAAAACAAACATTACTTTATTCAGAATCATTAACTGAATCTGTTTCAAGTATTTTAATAACTCTTTAAAAATAATTGTTATATTTTTATCAACTCCCTTAAAGTAAAATAAAACCGTGACCGCACAAATTGTTTACAAATGAAAATACACCGTATGTTGTGCATGATAAAGTGTATTTATGTTCCAATAGATTAGAGAACACTTACGCAAATGTACATGATGTAAACCGCACGCTTAGTACCTAACTTGCAAGCAAAATGTAGCCTGATATTCGCTGTCAAAACGAGCATTCGTATAACGCACTGGTTCCCAAACTTATTTTGTCTACTGAGTCGAGAGCTCATGCAGTCGTTGTCTAAGATGCCTCCTAGCTAAATGAAATTACAAATCACCCCCCAGGCCTCTACACAACGCCCCCATTTTTTTTTGGGTCTCTTACCGCCCCCCTTTAGGCCTGCAGCGCCCACAGGGGGGCGTTATCGCCCACTTTGGGAATGGCTGGTATAACGTATAGTGGCGCTAAATCTACGCAAACTAAACTACGCAAAGTCAAAGTCAAATAAATTTATTCGACTAAATCCAATTACAAGGTATTTTTGGACGTCAAATCTACTTTAGTTCAATTCAAAGAGAAAACCTGAACACTGAGAAGAACCGATAAGAAACTCGATCAGGTATCATTTCTTCAACATCATTTTACAAAAGGTTTATTAAAATACAATATTCAGAGAGCCAGTAAATAAATGCATGTGCAGAGAAGATCATTTCCAGATATATATCTATAGTTTTAACTTCAACGAAATCGTTTATTTAATAGTATGATTGTCTAAACAATGTACGTTTTATAACTAATCTAAATCTATTTTCCGTTAATGGAGTAACTTCTTGAGGAATTTTATTATAAAAATAAATGTAATTTAAATTTTGCAATAACTAATTTATCACGACCTCGAGTTTCCATACCATTAAAGTCCCTTGAACCAGTTCTGTATTAATTCTTTATTAGATTTAGTCACCGTTACGCAATGATCGTGTGACTGTCGCTGTCTGCAAATTTTTAGGTAATAACCCCACTATATCGTTGTGCATAGCGAGTTGAATTACCAAGTAAGAATTTGCAGTTAGGCGACAGCCGCGCAACCGTTACGCGACGAGTGTCTAAAATAGGTATCACGTAAGGCGACCACACGATTACGGTATCACGACGGTAAAACGATTTTTGTTACAGAAGTGCCCATGTTAGCAAAATTTCGTAAAATATCTAAAAACACGGGAAATTAAGGTTAAATTAAGAGACCACGGCCGAGTTACATCGGCCGTGGTCTCAAGTAAACGTAACGCATGCAACGCGAAAGTTTAAAAGTTTATAAAGCAAAATTTCTTAATTCCCTGATTCATGCTACGAATACTAATTTTCTGTACCACATGATATGATTGTTAAAATTGACAATACAATAACGCGTGAGATTCGGCTATCGCGTACTGACTTTATAGTTACATAAGTACAAATGTTTTATGTAAATAGGATTTATAATTACGAAATAACTAAAATTGAATGTATTTAAAGAAATGCCTTTTATTATTTCTTATAAAAATGGATTATTTATTTGGGGTGAACGAGCTTTTTGAGTAATTCTGTTACACTTTGTATATTCGCCTCTCAACGAAGCATCTTCAGAAAAGTTCAGTCATAAATAACTTTCATCGGTATGTTTTGAACAAATACTACGAGTTAAACTAATAAAATAATCTCTTTGTTTCAGGACAAGGCAGAACCACCCCGGCGCGGTGGTAGAGATATGTGATAACCCTTTGGATGCTAGTAAGGTAGGTACATACATAATAAATACCGTCATAGAATATTGCGTGTGTTCGGTCTAACTCAGACATTAGTATAAACATTTAAGCTTTTGCGTTGCATTATAAAATATTTAAAACATAGGAAATTAACGCGATTAGCTCTTATATTTTCACTTAACCTCGAATTTTTTTTCACAATTTTGTACATGATTACTAAACCAACCATTTAATTAAGTCATTATGAAATTGTCACCTAGCCTATTACAATCCTCGCTGGCGACAGTTGTTAATAGCGTTCGAGAGCGGACTAGTGGTGGTATGGGACCTGCGGGCGCGCGCGAGCGAGTGGCGCGGCTCGCTGGGCAGCGGCGGGCCCGGCGAGGGCGTGCGCGCGGCCGCGTGGCAGCACGACGGCAAGCTCATGACGGCGCACGTGGACGGCGCACTCGCCACGTGGACCACGCGCGCAGTGCGCCCCACTACCATCACCTACCCGCACGGTGGGTCCCTATACCCTCCACCCACACATAACATAGAGATCAAGCGTCGAGAGTGGCGTGCACAGCGTCACATCACCCCCTACCTGCACGGTAGATCCCCTATACCCTCCACATACCATAGCATAAAGATCAAGCGTTCGAGAACGGCGCAGTACTATGACCTACTCACACTGTGGATCCTTATACTCTTCACATACACAAGATATAAATATCAAGTATCGAGAATAACGCGCGCAGTGACATACGACCACCTTCCCGCACGGTGGCACGGGGGGTCCCGTTATATATACATAATACAAAGATAAAACGTTCGGTAGCGGACGTGGCCGAAGCGTTCATGTTCCTATGTAAAATAAATAAATTCTTTTAATATCAATTATTAATGTTAACAATGAAATAACTATCTGACTACCATATGTCTATGTCTAGTGTAGGTAGATACACATTACGTTCAATATGCATGATTTTTATTAAATTTTTTCTGGGCATTTGGTGCAGTTGGTGATAAGGTCACCAACTGCACCAAATGCTAAAAAATATTAGACAAAAATAGCAACAATGTGTTACACAATCCCTCCGCTAATGATACAGAAGTTGTTAACAAAAACTAGAACCTTCGTAACGAAATATATACGTGAAATTCTTTAATATTCTCTGTTACTTCCAGCAAAGGCGAATAAAGATGGAAAATTGGAACCTTGTAAAGCTATACATAGACTGGAATGGAAAACATCGAAAACAGGGTATGTACACACTTATTAAATATAATTGTATGTACATTATCTTATTTATCTTTTTATTTATTATCCCAATTCATTTATTTGAACTCTTAAAAATTATTCATTGTAGTAGGAACATACTTTAACTCATCGGTTTTTCATCATCATCATCATCGTCTTTCTTTTCACACTTTTACGGACTTTTTAATGTTTGTTCATCCAATACTAATCCGATATTCAAAAATTCGTTCGAATGTATTCTTAGCTTTGTAAATTAATTCCATCTCATTTTTCCTTTATTTATTTTGAATATAAAACTTCTCATTCTATTCTAATCTTACCTACGCAATGTTTCAATATGTACTTACGTTGTACTTGTAACTAACATTAGTACAGCATTAGTACATATAGCATTCTTATCGCTATCATGGTATAACCAATAGACTTTTACATACAATTGATTTAATACGAGCTAACCAGTACACACCCTATGAATTATTATAATTAATTCGTTTTAATGATTGCAGTGAAAGTTTAGTGATATTCTCTGGTGGCCTTCCCACGGACAAAGCGGGCAAAACGCATAGCATCACAGTATTAAATGGAAAAAGCACTACTGTGTTAGAAATGGAACATAGTGTCGTAGACTTTGTCACATTATGTGAAACGCCGCACACAGCTGGTAAGTAACCTACTGCACAGTTTACTTCAAATTTTTTTTATACATACGCATTTATTTTCCAATTTCTATTTCTACGGCACGACAGCTATATGACATTGTTTTTTATTATTATAGGTTTATATATGTTTTGTCATTATATCATTCCTATTATAGATTTAAGGGTTTCATATATACATACATTATAGGTTTATCTCATAATCAAACTCAAATCAATTTATTCAAGTAAACCCAATTACAATGTATTTGAACGTCAAATCTACTTTAGTAGACATTAAACAATTACTTTTAGACTTTCAACAATTACTTTTCTTAACAATGTTGAAAATATTAGTATTGCTCATCTGACACATAACGACGAGTCTATTGTAATTATTTTAATGTTTGTAGGAAACGCAGAAACACAATTTTTTGCGATAACTGACAGTAACAGTAAGTGACTAACCCTGTCCTCATGTGCACAATGATCGATACACATCAAAATGTAGTTAACCGCGCTGCATACCGTTTAGTTGAAATATATCCGCTATCTTATGCCATTAGAAAGTAATACCACAGATTAATTAGTTACTAACGTAAAGTAATACTATGCAAAATACCGCTGTGATTGCTACCTTAAACCTAACAAACATCTGCACTCTTATATTGATGTCATATTCGCGAAACTTAGTTCTAATGTTAATCCATACCGAAACATACCAGTAAACCTTACAGCTAACTATTACTTTATTTAAAACTGCACTGCACTATATAGTGCATCAAGCATGTTCACTAAAATGTGCACAGACATACCATACTTCACACTATAATCCGCAGAAATCCTCCTTAACAGAAAGGACGAGGGGGAGCAACAACAGCCTGCTGAAAGCCAGTGATATAACTTGTGACCGTCCAATGCACTGGACTTTTTTAATCATTATTAAAAAGATGTAAAAAACCCTAAACCTAAGCTTAATTTCTATACCAACACATAATATGGAACAGTTTGTAAAATCCAATATTTTAATAATCATTTCGACGAATTTTCTATTCATGAAAGTGTTTTATAAAAACAGCACTACATACTTACTTTTTCTAATTTTTATCTTAATTCGCTTGAATTACAAAACTAGCCTACTTGTATGTGAATGACTTCTGTAGTGGTTTGTGCATTAATTGCTTGGTTTCGTCTTTATATTTGTAATTGTATTACCACTTATAATTCGAAATAAAATACCGACAAATAACAAAACTTGCAGTATATTCTTATTATTGTCTTTTATGTCATACGTTTTCAGATTACCAAGAGCCTTATGCAATAGTGGTGCTACTACAGAATGACCTGGTGGTGATAGACCTTTTAACGCCGGGTTATCCTTGCTTTGAGAACCCCTATCCAATGGACATTCACGAGTCACCGGTCACATGCTGTTCATACTTCGCCGACTGCCCTTCCGACTTGGTACTACCGAATTATTTTCATCAAATTCTTCTATCGTACAATTAATATCCCCAATAATTATCATTGTTATTAATAATTATTAGCACATTATAGTATCTCAATCTGGGTACTCCATTTCCTATCGCATTTAATTTGTTTACAAACAAATCGATCGAAACCCACATTGGAAATTAAAAATAGTTATTGTAGTTCGATGACATTATTATAATCTCAAAATATTTATCTTTTTTAATTTCTTGTCACATAATGGCTTTTTAAAACTTTGATTAATATATTATTTGATCTGATCATTATCAGATACAATGTTGTTTAATGAATGGTATTTGATATTGAGCTCACATGGACAATGAATTATTGGTTTCGACTGACTTTGAGAATTACGAAGCAATTGTCATTCTAAACTGATCATGTGCACTCACATCAGCAGTATAAGCCTCAATAATATTATTCTCAATTCCGTGTTCGATTCTTTCAGAATGTAAACCTAGTTGTGACCATTTGTAACTACGTTTCAGATCCCAGCATTCTACTCCGTAGGCAGACAGGGTAACAAAAAACCAACTGGCTTCAGCGAAAAGCTATGGCCGATCAATGGCGGGGAGTGGGCGCCTGCCTCTTGTTCATACTCGGAGATTATACTCACAGGGTTAGTAGTGTTCCTTATCAAATACATTGTTATTTCCATTCCTCTGTTTATATACTGTAGTAACTTTTGTGTTATTGAGAAAGAAAATATTGGAAGAATAATTTTTATTTAATAATTTTGTATCGTTTCCTTATTTCAGTCACGCAGACGGTAGTGTTAAATTTTGGGACGCAAGTGCTGGAACTTTACAAATTCTATATAAATTGAAATGTTCTAAAGGTGAGTCACCTTTTATATTCTATTCTATTGTATAGACCTAGGTGTTCTATGTGATGAATCCTATAATTTTAGCCATCTTCTGCCTAAAATTCCAAAAATCGGTGCTTGAAAAATGCTCAAAAGAATTCGGTGCCAGTGAGCTGATCGAGTCTGATCTCAGGAATATCCTGAGGATGTTTTATTAAGACGTTAAACACGTGTCGATTTTTGGAATCTTGGGTTACCGTAGCCTATGGATGCATGGAACACCAGAGACAAGACTTGCGTGTTGCCAATTGCCAATTCTATAAGAACCTCTGCACGCCTTTTTTGAAGACCTACTTGTTGTGGTAATTTGGGAAACCCTCGACAGAAAGCTCATTCCATAACTTGATGGTTCAAGGGCGAATTCTTATTCTTTAAAATCGCACAGCCCATGACCGATTAGATTCTAGTGTGAAGTTGAACTCCCTGCCGACGGTGAGCAGTGTTATGGAAGAAACGACTGTAAGTATCACATTAAATCCTATTAGGTTCGAAAGCGTGAAGAGAAATTCCCTGTCGGTGAACAGTGTGATAGAAGAAAGTGGCTGTAGACATCATATTAAGTAATTCCTCGACGTTCTTCATGCACAGTGTTCGAGCGGCGTTCGGGGTCGACGGCGAGTGGAGCGGCGTGCGCGGCCGCCGCGGAAGAAAGCCCTTTGGCGGTGCAGCAGACGGCGCTTTGCGCAGAGTCGCGCCGCCTCGCCGTCGCTTTGCCTCACGGCCACGTCGTATTGTTCAAATTCAGGAAACAGGAAACGCACTCCGAAACACATGTAAGCATTGAGAACTTCCAATTTTTCTTCATTATCACAAACTTACTTAAACCAATACCATCAAAGAGCAGTACGTGACCATGGTTATCAAATCAACAATAGAGTGAGATGAAATCCACGCGCAAGAGCTCCAAGGTTATATTTTCCTGCCTCAAAGATTTCTTAATAATGCACAATCCAGTATGATTCTAAGATTCTGGTTTTATCACTGTTAGTGTTATACTGAGTATTTCTTTTAACTGGGACGGTATGGGGAAATCCGAATCCATAAGAGATACAGAAGAACTGTCTTAGGAACTATTCGGTCTTTTTTTTGTGAAAACAATTTTATCATTATAAAGTTTTTGGTCAAGCGTGAGATGATTTCGATTCGCATTCAGATTTCCCTATACCTACTGTCCCAGTTAAAAAACACTCCACACAATATTTCTCTGTCATTCATCGATTGGTTTTTTACATGATTATGACACTGAAATTGTTTGAGTGAAGCTGAGTAGCTTGAAATTATAACCTTATCATATACCTGACATAAATTAATACATTTTTGGCGGGTAATAGACGCCTGCCTCTTGTTCATATACGGAATATTTTCATCACTTTATACGCTATATCTACAATCACTTTAGGTTTAGGCACTTCAGATGTTATAATCGCTAAATTTCCGACCATAAAGTACTTATCTCGGCTTCCGCCCAAGAATCTTGAATCTAACTGGGTACCGTACTCTGAAGACGGTGTTGAAGACAAATTATGACCTCGAGTCACCTTTGATCACTAATGTTTCCTTTCTGTCTCTTTCTAACTCCTGGAAGTACACTTATTAGTATATATAAGATTGGTATACCAACCAATGTAGATATACCAACAGCATAAGATGAAAAAAGGTGGAGGGGAATAGAGATGTTTCAAGGTTAAATTTCTCGACTCAACTACCTTCTCAGAGTGCGGCCTCATGTTTAAATCTGCTTCATGCTTCCGCCATATGATTCGTGTCTGTTTAGAATTAATTTCTACGAAATGTCTATGGATGGCGTTTGTAATTCTTACATCGCACAATACTCATGTGTTAATGGAATCCATGTATTTTTATTCGTAATACAAATTTTTTTCTGCTTATATTGAGATTTTCAGTGTCGTTATTTCGGTCACACACGTTCCATTCTTTACGCCGGATACGTATCAAAGCACTTAAATATAGATGAAAGAAATGCAAATCCATGCTTACATATCTATCCTGAACTACCCATCTCAAGTGACGTGCGAACATATTTACTACGACAATAATGGCGTTATTCCAGGTATTAGAAATCCCCGTAATAACAGATATACTTGAAGAAGAAGGCTCGCCCGAGCCGGAGCCCAGTGGTCGGTCCGCTTCGCTCAGCCGCGGGAGCGAGGACAATGATGCGAGAAGAGTAAGTTATTATTTATGTATAAAGAGAAACAGAAAACTATTCCTATATACATAATTAGACCCGATTCAGACTATAGTATCGATTACGTGCCTTATCATATTTTGGTCACTTAATGAAGGATAGATTTTTGTACACAGAATTTATATCGTTTGTCATATTATCCATGTCATATTATTCAAAAAAAGAATATCCGTTATCTTGGATTTGAAAACAAACGTCATTTTTGTAATCAATACCTCGAGAAATCTAGAATATAACACCTATGTCGATTTATCGTAGAATGTAAAATTCGCCGTCTTGGATTTGAAAATGAACGTCGTTTTCGTCATCAGCACCTCGAGATACCTAGAATCCGACACCCATGTCGACTTATCCAAAAAAGTAATATTCGCCATTTTGGATTTGAAAATGGGCGTTGTTTTTCGTAATCAGCACTCCGAGAAACCTAGAATTTGACAGGAAACGTTACGCTTCACGTTTTTATTTAACGCTTGATTATACTCGCTATAAAATTTCTGTACTGGGGGCTATATAGTATGAAAATGATTCTTAAGCAGTAAACTCCAAAAGCATTACGCTCTTTTCGGGTTTCGTCGCAGTTAGGTAAAAAGGACATCTGAACAAATGCCGATACAGAGCCCATTTAGGACTAACAACGCTACCGTTTCGTAGATGTGTATCGTTCTGGCAAAGAATAAGAAGGTCGACTTCTGCTTCATACGTAACGGAATTGTCTACTTTCGATCAGATACGTAGGGTTATTGCGTTGGATGTGAGATGCGAGAGCATCTCGTTTAGTTATACATTTAGTATATAATAATAAAAAACAATGCACATGGATAAGTTTTTCGTGTTTGTTAAATTTAATTTCTTGTAGTTATGTTGAAGAATGACAACTGCATTCGAATAACTAAAATGATTTAGGCATCTAAGGACAGTATAATGCGTTCGTTTATGTGATTTAGACATTTTCGTATTTGCGACGATGTGAAGAACGAATGAAAGACAAACGGAAGCGGTCGCATGTTTGCGTCGCATGCGACCCTGATTGGCGCTACAATTATTGCTTATATTTCCCCAAAATTTTAGCACATCTACAAACCGCGTATGCTAACTTCTATGGAGACATCCTACTGTTATGTTTATACTGTGGCTCCGGTCCGCAGTCGGGCGTGTGGAGCGGCTCCGTCGGGGGCGCGGGCGCAGGCGGGGGCGGGGGCGCGGGCGGGGGCGCGGGCGGGGGCGCGGGCGCGGGCGGGGCGCTGCGCGTGCGCGGCGCGGCCGGCACGGGCGGCGTGCGGCGCGCCGCAGGCTTCCAGGCCGCGCTCGTGGCGCTGCAGCTGGGCCCGCCGCACCCCATACAGGCGCTCACCATCAACTCCTCCTACGGCCTGTGAGTCCGCACGCACACGCACACGGTCACGCACGCACACACGCACGCACGCACACACGCGCGCGTGTTGTCTACAGGTGGGCTGGTCCCGGTGGTACGTGTCCACTGTCCCTGACTGCATAGGTGCTTGAAATCCCCAGCAATCGCAGAAAGTAAATTGTTGCATCAACAAATATGTAAGAACTAGCTGATACGAATATTTCGCACAATAGTTAAATGATCTACAAATGGGGCTGGTGTATTTAAAATGAATAATATTATTTATAACATGTGATGCACTTGTAAATCGGTACTGTACTTCCCATTCCGCATCTATCCCTTTCCTACAATGCACACTGTCCGTGTATATTTTATAATACGCGAGTGCTATATATGTGATGCGCCAATCTTGAACTTGTACTCATCAAGTTAACTCGTATAAAATTAACTACCGCACCACTATCAACGACAGCACGTGCTACATGACTTTATTATTTTGTGTAAACTGTTTTTTTTTAATCACAAGTGAGTACGTTCAAATTATACATTATGTACAACTGCAGGCAATTGAGCCTGACCGAAGACTTGATCACAAAGGCTACAAACACCGGATTACGAATAGGTAAGTGTGCATTACTTCCATCCTTACAGAACTGTTTCTCCTTCCTAAATATTAGCCCTTTGCAGTTCTGTTTCCATACCTGTGCAGCTATACGCAATGTACAAGTGCTCGGAGACAGTTTTTATATTATCTATTAAACACCTATGGTTTTTTAAGTTCACCGCAAAAAATACAGTCCACTTATTATCTCAAGATATCAAAACCTTTATTAAAGAACCAGCATACCATAATCGCACCCCAACAGACGCTGATGACAGATGGATAAAAAGTTTTGATGTGAAACATCTTATGCGTCAGTCAGACCAACTGTTATAAAGCGCGTGGCGACGCGACGCTACGTCGCCACGCGCTTTTACTAAGCTCGTATACCAATAGCGTATGCAGTGTTATTATTCACTTGGAACACGTTGCCTGTGTTTTTTAACTAAAAAAAAATTTTTTTCTTTAAAAGAAATTTGAATGTTTTGTTTTTGATTGTGCCATGTTTATTTCCTGTAATAAATCATCTCATGCATATCGCAATGCATGTATGTGGCGCCTGGTGGCGGAAAGTGGTCATCTGAAACTGGGACATCTTAAACAACTCGAAATCGCTATCGCATCTAATATCGACAATTTAATATTATTTAATTATCGACTCATTTGGAAAACACATCAAATCTAAATTCGATACCCTTAAGAAAGATATTCAGTTGATTCCTGAGGTAATGAACTCAGTCGAATTCTTGTCTACCAATTACAATGAGGTGCATAAGGAGCTACTGAAGTTGTGATCAGAAACGAATGAACTGCATACAGAAAACACTATCTTACGCGACTTATAAGTTTATTGAATGATATTCACTTTTTAAAAATAATCAATTTATTTCTACACTTATTACACAATTAAACATTGAAATTTAATTACAATTTTAGTGACTAAAAGTTCGGCGATGATGTGCTGTTAGTATGATGATAAGCTGGAACATCAGCTCGGTCAGCATTTCTTCTCTTTGTGAATGTACATAATTTTCATATAACATGTGAGAATCTTCGTGATCTCGACACTTAAATGTTCGTGATCGATCAACGCGCCCGAGAAAATAATATAGAAATTCAATGTATTCCCGAATCCTCAAAGGAGAACTTGGTGAATATGATACAGCAATTGACAAAAATAGTATATTTTCCTCTGGATGAGAAGAATATAATGGCCTGTTCAAGGGTTTTTAAGATAAATACAAGATCAACCAGACCTAGATCAGTTACCTTAAAAGTAGCAAGTCCAAGAATTCGCGACGATGTGCTCGCTGCTTGTTTTAAATATAAGAAATCTGATCCAACAGATAAATTGAATAGTTCATATTTGGGCATTGGTGGCGAAAAAAAGCAGATTTACGTGATGGAACCCTTATCACCAAATACTCGTGCATTTCACACACAAGCTGTATCTTCAAAAAAGAAACCAAACATACGTATGGGTGCGCAATTGACGAGTCATGTTGAAAAAAGAAGATGCTTCTCCAGCTATATGGGCTAGGAATGCTTATGTGTTCAAGAGTTTAACCAATCAGTAACTTTCCTTACTTTTATAAATTCGCATGATTTATTTTCTCTAAAAGTAGATAAAATGTACGAATTAAGTATATATAATCAAATGTCTAGAAGTATTCGTAGAAAATAGCAGGAATTGTATCTGTCTAGTTTAAACTGCACTTATGATGTAATTATTCTAACATAAACATGGCTCAACGACAGTGTTTTCAATACAGAAATCTTCAATGCCCATCAAGTATATCGTAGAGATCGAGAAAGTTGTGATGGTGTTAAATCTGACGGCGGTAGAGTGTTGATAGCAGTTCTAGGCAGGTATTGAATTGTTAAGGCTTTTTTGTCACGAAAGCACTAATGAAGACTGGTGAATGAGAATAACCTCAGGGAGTAAAAACTCCTCTAAATACTTATACATTTGTGTCGTATGTCTGCCTCCACCGTTGTCTTCCACGCGCCTTGAAGATTGCTTGAAATGTATAATAATAATAATAATAATAATGCGCCAGACGATACACACCAATCATCTGATCTCAAACTAGGGTATTGCCTGTGCTATGAGAACCAGACAACGACTACTGACGGCGTCTCCCAGTACACCCAGACCCGAGACAATATAGAAAAGTTCATTTTCTAATTTGACCCGACCGGGAATCGAACCCGGAACCTTCCGCGCTTGAGTGAACGTCTAAACCAATGCGCCATCTAGGTCGTCAAGTCTAGGTCGTATGAGTGAAGCTTTATGTCATATCGGTGATAGTAACGTGCTCATAGTTGGTGATTGTAATATCGCTCAAATCCGATGGGACATTGAGTCTGAACAGGTGAATATAGCGCTTATACTTATAGCGCTGCTTATCCCACCTATGTTTCCTCAAATCTCATCAGTGTCTCTCCGATTTTTGGCCTTGCACAATTTGCGACAATTTAATGTTATATGTTGCCAATCTTCTGTTCGGGCTTCTTCATGTTGGCAAATAATAATGTGGACTATGTGGTCGATGATATATTGGTACTGTGCGGCGTGTTAACGCCACAGAGCTGTCGTTCACATCTCATGTCTTATACTAATTCTTACAGCTATTTATATCGTATATGTACGTGACAATTTCCTTTGCAGCGATGCACATATTTCATTTGTAGATCGCGCACAAGGTTATGATTTACTGTCAGAGTAATATCTGGCACATTATACCTAACAACAAAAATAAATTTATGGATTTAGTCTTGAGTAACTCTAACTAAAATCGAATTTTATTATCCCTCTTTAAATATTGTTGTTGAATTTCCATTACGTAAGTTTATACAAAAAAAGTACATTACTAAATTCAATTTCTATAAGGCCAATTACACAGTTATTAATATACATACTAAGTGAATTTTCTTGGGAAGATTCTTTCTTTCTTTCTTCTTTCTTGGGAAGAAGACTGGATAACTTAAAAACTGTCGATGAGATGGTTAATGCGGTTTTATTTTGCTATAAACCACATTATTGTTAAAAATGTTCCTAAAGTTAGCGCGAACGGATGTGAACAATATCCAGTTTGGTACAATAAAAACTTAATAACATTATTAAAGGAAAAAGGAAAAATTCAGAAAAAATACGTTAAATACAGAAACCCTTTAGATGGATACGAACTTGATTTAGCTAAAGCTAACAATTATTTAACAAATATCGAAAATTCTAATATTAAAGCTTTTTGGGCTTTTATGCATCTAAACGCAAAGAAAAAACCTTAATAATTAAATCCTGAACCTAACCTCGAAAATATGTAAAGCTTTCGCTGATCAATTCTAGTCAGTCAGTAACTCTAACACATTGGACAGAAATGCTTATACACAAATCGAAATGAATATTAGGTGAATAGAAGCTGGTACAGCTATACCGCATTGCAGCACGAATAGGGCTGGCTCGCCCGGTGAAATACCACCCTCTCACAGAATATCGGCATGAAATAACAGCATTTAATGCTGTTGTATTTCGTTCGGTGAGTGAGAGTGCCGGTGGCCCATCATCCGTCCCTCTCCTTTTCCTCCTTTCCGTACTTCCCTAACGGCCGGCAACGCGCCCGTGTTCTCCGGAGGTTTATTTATTTAAAGAAATCAACAGCCATATATACTAAAACATTTTCCAATATTGTGTAGCATAAATGTACAGGCCAGTTAACGATTTCTACAATAAAAATAAAAAAGGAACAAACGATAAGTAGTATATGCATGAAAAAAGTAAAACTTATAATAAATACAGACATCATTAATATATAGCCATAAAAAGTACAAAAGATAAAAACTGATTCATAAACAGAAGGCATTGGATAAGAAAATCTATCGATCACGTGCGAGCGCATCCACGAGCAAAAAAAAAAAGAAAAAAAAGTGCATGCGATGTACGGCTTAAATGTGCATGTGATGGACGCACTTGTAGAATAATTATTATCTAACGTATTCATATCGTGTTTAAGTACTGTGCAGTGCAACCTCCAAACGGTTCGATCGACTGAGATCACACTACCATAATGCAGAAAATTTGATTTGTCGAGGCGAGGAAATGGTTCATAGCTATGCCAGGATCCGTTTGATGGAGCTGTTATCAAATTACTAATAAATAATTTATGTATTTAACGCCGGTGAAACCATGAAACATAGCTATTAATTGTGTATAATAGATGTAATTGGACTAGTCACTGTGACACAAATTGCACTACTAATCACTTCGCCAAAACCATCCAGAGATGACGAACAATACTGTTTTTAAATGCCTTTTTGGAACGGGCAAAGGGATCGACTTGAGAGAAGAGCGCATTATACGTTGATCGTAATCGAGTCATTGTTGTGTTATGACCGTAATTCGTGCGATGAAAGGGTATGTGAAAAAGCCTAGTGGAACGCGTACGACGAGCAGAAGCATTAAGTACAAGTTGATCTACTAATCTCGGACAATCCAATCGTCCATTTATTACGTCATAAAGCATCATCATATCCGCAACCATTCGCCGATCACATAACGGTAGCTAATTATGTTGTACACAGCTTTCCTCCTACGAATTGTATTGATTACGGGTTTTATAATATATATATTTTATAATTTTTTTTGCACTCGTTCTATATCTTGTTGATACACATCATAACATGGACTCCAAATGCAACTAGCATATTCCAGAACACTACGAACATACGCATTGTAAACATTAATTATAGAAGACATGTTCGCGAAGGGTTTGCAGGTACGTATAACAAAGCCAAGGTTTCTTAATGCTTTATCTGAAATTTTTACAACGTGTTGATCCATAATCAGCTTCTTGTCAAAGTAAACACCCAGATCCCGTATCAACTCACACCCACCGACCATCGTGCCCTGTATAATGTAAGGAAATGTCAAAATTTTTTTCCTCCTAGAAAATGATATAAGTTGACACTTATCAAGATTTAAATTGATCCTGTTGACCTTATAATACTCAAACAATCGGTCCAAATCATTTTGAAGATAGTGACAATCCTCCTCTCCTACCACATTCAGAAATATTTTTGTGTCATCTGCATACATTAGGTACTGAGACGTTAATAAACATGTATGTATGTCATGTAGATATACGTTGTAGAATAGCGGACCCAAGTGGGAGCCCTGAGGGACGCCGAAGGAATAGTTACAAAATCAGAGCGAAAACCTCCTAAGACCACCGTCTGAGACCGTCTCGATAAATACGATTCAACCCAGCGCAACAAACTACCGTGTATTCCCAGATGATGTAATTTACGCAGCAGAATGACGTGATCTACGCTGTCGGATCGAACGCTTTTTCAAAATCAGTATAAATCACGTCAACCTGCTGACCTTTCTCCATCGCCTTATGAAGAATGTAAGGAAACAATTTAAATTAGTCGCTGTGGATCGACCACGCATAAAGCCATGTAGTTCGTGTGGGTTACTATTAACAACAGTGCTATAAAAGGAATCATATACTAATTGTTCGAATACTTTACTAAATACGTTAAGGATAGATATGGGCCTGTAATTTTCTACTTTAATTTTAGAATATTTTTTATGTATGGGTACAATATGCGCATTTTTTCTGTGGGAATATCCCTTCTGAGAGAGACCTATTGTAGATAATACAGAGGCAGAGCTAAAGTAGATGCGCTATGAGAAACAAAGCCAGGAAGTATGCCGTTAGATCCTGAATTCTTTGTTATGTCTAAGTTTTTAAGAATTTTTACAATCTCTTCAACAGTTATTACAAGACAATGTAAGTTCGATGAATTGTCAGATGGCGATGACGGATACGTTATTTCTGAACACGATTTGGCTGGTGAAGCGAACACACTGTGAAAAAATCCACTAAAGGCATTGCATATATCTTGGCCGGATTCGTATCTACGATCCCGGAGAGTATATTTGGGAAAATATTACAGTATTTCACTTCGATTTGACAAATGTCCAAAAGAGTTTGGAGTTCTCCTTAATAGCGTCTTCGGATTTGGAAATATAAACTTTCTAACACTCGCGTTCGACTTTATTTTGCCTAGCTCTTAAAAGCGCAAACTGCATGTTATCTAAGTTATTATGGTATTTTTTCCATCTTTTGTGTGCCTTGCTTTCCTCTCGTATTATTTTATTAAATTTAATTATACCAAATGGGATACTTATGTTTCGAGTGTTCATGGGCGGCGGTTGGTTACTCTCCATCAGGTGACCCGCGTGCTCGTTTGCCCCCTCTTTTATAAAAAAAAAAAATACAATGAGTAACATATACCACGTTACCTTAGACAATATCGTCGTAATCCGTAGTGTAATTGAGAAAGTACATAGACAAATTAATATGAATGAAGGCGCCGGTCCTGATCACCTTCCTGCGACATTCATTCGAAATTGTACATCGAGTCTTTCGCGGCCCCTAATTGAAATTTTTAATAAATCGCTTGGTAGTGGTGTTTTTTTCCCTCGGTATGGAAATTTCGCCAATATAAAAGATGGAAACGCCTGTAATATGCATAATTATAGATCTATCTCATTTTTATCAGTTTTTGTCAAATCTAGTATAGTATAGCTAGGGATCTAGCAGTAATCTTGGATAAGAAATGATCATTTACTAATCATATAGATGAGATTATTGCAAAATCTAAGGTTATAATAAAATGCTAGGGTTTTATGGAGAAACTGCAAGGTTTTCAGTGCAGTCTCTCGACTAAAGTGTACCTACTTTGCTATCTGTGTATCACTCCAATATTGGTCCAGTGTTTGGAATCCTGATTATCAATGTCATATTGACAGAATAGAGAGTAGTCAAAAGAGATTTCTTTCCTTTCTGACGCTTCATCAAGGTAAACTGAAAACATTACAACTTTATCGCGAACGGTTAATGTATTTTAAAATGACAAGCTTAACTGACCGCCGATGGAAATGCTTTTTTACAAGATTATTAGAGGCTTATTGGACTGTCTATTATTGTTAGCAGAATTTTATTGTTCCCTGTCATAATTCTAGAACGATTAACTTTAAAACTTTCCATGTAAAGGGATACAGAAATAATTTAGGCCATAATAACTTCTTGCCAAGGATTTGTCGTGAACATAACTGTTTTTTCCAACACACGAAAACAGAGATTTTCAATTGCACACTTGAAAGATGCAAAAGGTTGTTTATTGCCGCTAAAACTTCTTAAGAAAAAAATAAAAAATAAATGAATAAAAATTTACGAATAGCAAATATTGCAAAATTAACTTTTGACATTGTTACATCTAGTTACAGCTATTCATATTCGCAAGCTGTGTCCACCTGTAATTGGGTCTTCATCCTAGCATCCTATCTAAAAAGTTTCTTACATTGTTTGTAAATGTGGGCCTGTTGGCGAACCAATTAAATTAAATTAAAACCAATTAAATTGTTAGTACGATTAGTTCTTCTATTATATTTTTACATCAGCGAATTTTCGATATCTCATCCTAAAATAAATTTGTATTATAACATATATGGTATTGTATACTCAGGTTTTACTTTGCGGAAATCCATTTCATGTGATGAATTCCTAAAATCTTTAGCCATTTCCGCTCAAACTCCAAAAACCACCAATCGACACGTGTTTCGCCTCTTAACGAAGCATCCTCAGGATATATCAGAGATCGGACTCGTTAAACGTTAATATTAAGTATATCACGCTGGGCTGTCGAATCACGAGCTGTAAAAGTACAAGCGGGATGTCGCGGGATGTCGATGTGCAGCGGTGTGAGATGGTCGCCTGTGCATGGACACTCACCACCTCGCATGTATGCGTATGCGAGGTGTTGAGTGCTGAATGGTGAGAATTCTTCTCCGTACCAAGAAATGAGTAGATATGAACCTACCCATTTCTTGGTATGGAGTGAATTTTGGGAGATGTGCCGGATATTTGTGTAGCTTTTCCCCTGCCATTATCTTAACTCCCTATAAATTTCAATTTTTTACCTTAATCCCTTCCACCTCACTTTTAATGGGGCGTGACAATACAGTGGCAATATTCGGCGTTAGTAGCAAGCGATATTTATAAAAACATTTGTAGCTACTTGCTACTTCATGATCTCAGTGTAGCTGCGTGTGCGACAGCAGCAACAGTGTAGCCAACTAGCTGATAGTAGTTGTCCAAAGAGGGCTCAGCGTGAGCGTAATTGTGGGCGTATGTGCGTGCGCAGAATGGCGTGGGGCGGCGAGCGGGGCGTGGTGGTGGCGGACGTGTCGCGGCGCAGTGTGGTGGCGGCGCTGGCGGCCGCCGCGCTGTACGGGGCCGGCGACCCCTGGGGCCGCGCCCCGCGCTCCGCGCACCCGCAGCACCCGCAGCACCCGCACGCCGACCGCCAGCGGTCGCCCTCGCTCGACCAGGTACGACCCCCGCTCCCGCGACTACCCCTGTGCCACACTTACGGTTGCCTTTCATTTGCGAGTTCGTTTCGTTCCGCTATCAGTTGCTCCGGCCGACGGCCTCGGCCGCTCGAGTGCCGTCGGCCGATCCCCCTTGATTTTATTTCAGTTTGTCTGTCTTTCTTTTTTATTTTCCGGTAGCGCCGAACCCGGTTCACCGCTCGGTAGTGACATCTGGCATGGCATCATTAGAATTTTTTACTCCCGGCCTGTTTCGCTCCTCACGTCCGCATTTCGTAGAGCAGATAGCCGATAGCGGCACGGCATCTCGGCAAAGACTCGACTTCAAAGCCGACTCGATCACGTCGACATGTCTACATCTCGTTCCTATCACCATACTATGTTCGAAATTTTATGCACTCATAGCTAAATCACTAGCTTCGGAGTAAAACCATCCACACGCGCACGGGTCGTTTCCGGATCGGTTTCGAATCGCGGCCGCATCGCAGCGCGTCCATGCCCTGATGTCACGGGCCGGCACACGAACGCGGTAGGACTCGCGCGGAACATCGGCGGTCGCGTGCCGGTCGCCTCACGAGTGATATTTTGTCCGTGGCCACGGCCGAAGTCGGAGGAGGTCCTGTCACGGTCGCCGGCCGCGAGCCCCGCCGACGGGCTGCCCGACGAGCCGCCGCCCGACGCCCGCCGCCGGTCTACCACCTGGAAGACGTTCAATCTCAAGAGGCAACTGTCCAAGGTCGACCTGAAACTGAAGGCGGCGTTCACCGTCCCGCCGGAGAACGGCGCAGACGCGCTCGTAGAGGATAAGGGCGACTCACAGTTTTACGTCGACACGTACGATAAAGCCGAGACGGCACCGGCGCAGGAATCTAGCGGCGAATCGCCCGAGAGTGACGAAGCGAAGCCCGCCGAGGCCGAGGAGGAGGACGGCAGTCGGCTGACGTCGCCGCTGCGCACGTACTCGGACGTGTTTGAGAGGATGCACCGGGAGCTACAAGAGCGGCGGGCGGCGGACGCGTACGAGCGCATGCACCGCGAGCTGCACGAGCGCTGGCGCGAGAGAGAGGGCGCGGGCGCGGGCGCGGGTGCGGGGGCGGGGGCGGAGGCGGGCGGCGAGTGCGCGGCGCCGGCGCGGCCCGCGGACCTGCCGCTAGGGGACGCGGGCGCGGGCTCGGGCGCGGGGGCCGAGGCGGGCCCGGAGGAGGCCGCGGGGGGCGAGGCGCGGCCGGCACGACCCCCGCGGAGGGCGCGCGAGCCGCGCGAGCGCGAGCAGCGGCTGCTGTCGGTGCCCAACATCAAGTACGGCAAGGGCGAGGCGGGCGCGGGCGGAGGCGCGGGCGGAGGCGCGGGCGGAGGCGCGGGCGGCGGCGCGGGCGGCGGCGCGGGCGGCGGCGCGGGCGGAGCCGCGGCCGTGCGCGACCTGCGCCGTCGGCAGGCGCCCCCGCAGTCGTCGTTCGCCGGCTCTCTGATGCGCCGCTTCAGTAAGTATGTCCGAGCGGATCACTCACCCACATCCCCATCACGAGCCGGTTCCCACATCAGTCTCCGTCGCGTAGTACTTAGCTCGTTCGCTGTCTACATAGTATAGTTCGACCGTTGGTCTGGAATGGTACTGGTTGGCGAATTTTTTTTGTACATCCTTCACTAATACAGTAGCTCCGTTTTTAATAACATTAGCTAGATTTTAACTCTTTAGTGGTGATGGTAGTTAGATTTCTTTAAACTTGTAAGGTGTTTGAAGTATGACGAAGCGATCGTAGAAGACTCGTCCAGTAACATTAATCAACACGACGATTCAATCGATACCAATACCATGTAGATAAGAATAGATGAAACGTATCGACAGAAAACATTACGTTTTTTTATTAACGCTTTTATGCTTTTTGTGATATTTGGCTTTTTATTTATTTTCATTTATATAATTGATATTAGTTGAAGAATAACACGATTCAGTTACGTTAATTGTGTATGAGAATCACATGTACAGATCAGACTATTTAAGTATTAAATATGTATTTATATGATACGTCATTGTGAGGGATACACCATACCTGTGTTTGTATGTTCTGCACTCGTTAGGTACACAGAGTTTAACGCAAAACTCACTGATGCATCTGTTTTCTATTCCCAAGGACAAGGACTCGTCCGAAGAAGACTCTAACTGCCTTAAATACCTATTCGGTGACTTCTTTGGTAATTAATCAACGATTAAGTACAACCTACTGTATATGATTGCATAAATTATAATGTAGGTGATCTCTGTGTTGTCAATGTTCCTATTGGGATTATGTAAATTTGCTAATGTAATATGAGCTGAGTAGTCGGAACCGTACGTACTAGCTGTGCACCGTCTCCGCTTGGTAGTTTCACATCAGCCATTAGAGCATCGTTCAGTTCGGTGCGTCGAGACTCAAACTCGAGGCGTCAGCGTCGCCACTCTCCAACGCTATCGCCGGCGACGACGTGCGCTTGCGCCTCTCTCACACGTTCACTTTCCCCAGGAGAGTTTGTAGCGCGACTTTGCCCAGGCCGAGACCCCGTCGATGAGAAAGCGCACGAGGAAGCCGTAGTGCCCGCTGGACTAGGTATGACACGGCCACGGAATACGTGACTAACAGGGACGATCCGCGACCCGACGAACACACAACACGCTCTAATACTAAACCGTCGCACACTCGCTCGACTTAACTCCACGGATGCGGCACAGAGATCGCGGTCTCCCGTCGACTGCACTAACGGGTACGGGTTCCACATCGAACACGTGTTCCACTCACGCTCTGCACGGTGTGGCTCGGTGGCACGGTGGCACGGTGGCTCGGTGGCACGGTGGAGGGTGTTTCGTCCGCGCGGCACGTGGTGGTGGTGTGTGTTGTAGATGAACGGGCCGGGCGGGTCGGCGGCGGGGGGCGGCGGGGGCGGGGCCGCGGGCGGCGGGGGCGGCGGGGGCGGAGCGCCGGCGGGGGCGGCGGGCCCGGCGGGGGCGGCGGCCCGCGGCGTGCGCCGCTCGCGGTCGCAAGGTACCCGCAAACTGCACAAGTGCCTCTCCACCGCCTCCGACGTGTACGCCGCGCCGTCCGCCCCGCACCACTCTCTGCTCACGACGCGACAGTATTGCAGTTTTGGTAGTACAGTCACCTTTATAACGATCTCACTGACTCCGACTCGATTTCTATTCTGAAACAGTCGCAATTTCTCTTCAGTTTATTTTGTTTTGGTTTCTTTTGACTTCTGTTTTTCATTTTTGTGTTATAATTCGGTTCGTTTTGATTGTCGCTTGTACTGTGCATTCTTTAACAATGTCTTAATCATTGAGAAAATATCGTCTCGTTACAAACGATCCATGCATTCGGTCGGTTTGTGCGAATGTGATAACTAGCATTATTATATCTTTCAGGACTGCAAAGATGTTAGCTTAATGATTCTAAAATCTCATAAATCTGTTTAATTCTTTGTACATAACTTACGTGTGATGACATCCGTTGTTTTACTACAATACGAGCTTTACAAGACGTTTGAAGCATTCCATTGTAAATATTGCTGAGATGTTTACATTTTTCTTTCGTACTTGTACAATCAAGCGACACCATTTTTGTCTTTCTTCATTATTTTCGTTGTTCATTTTGTTTTCTTTCGTGCTCACTGAATTACTTCTTTCCATTACTGATACTAACTAATCATAATCAGCTGTGAATTTGAAGATGTGTTCCGCAATTATGCGTTTAGAATGTCATTCCTTAAAGCGAATATCTGATCTATCTTCAAATTCATGGTTAGAATGTTGATGAATTGGCTATAGAAATGATACAATAATTGTTGTAATTAACATAAAAATATTCTTAATCAACGTTAAGATCCGGAACTATTTATTTTACATAAGAAGAAATTTAGAAACCTTATTATTTCAATAGAAGCATGTATCGTATTATTTACATTTTCCTGTATGACATATTTATTTGATATAATTTCCAATTTCAGATCGGAATCATTTAATAGGTAATCATTAAAGTATACCACACCTATTGTCGGTTATTATTTTATTTTCTAGTTGTTCGATCCGAGTAGTGTTTCTCTTTATGTTACTACCTCATCGGCGACTTCTAGAATGATACCCTCATCTATTAAATGTGTGTTCGTGTCATCTTGAGAGTCGACTCTTGCTGTACCACTGCGAGGACGGCACGCGACCGGCGCGCCGCCGCTCCGCGGGCCGGCTCGCTCAACTCGCTCGGCTCGCTCGGTTCGCTGGGTTCGCTCGGCGGCCGGCTGAGCGGCGGCGGCGCACCGGCCGCTCCTAGAGATACTGTCCTGACGATCATGCTTGTAACATATTGTGATTTTGTTTGTCGATGCAGAACCAACCGTTTCGCAGAATCTCGCCTCTATGGAGTACTTACACATAATGCAACCCAATGGTATCCAAAATACGTTTGCATCATATTTTACTTTTATTCCTTAGTTTTGTTTATTCATTTTCTACTGTTCAGTGATTGGTTGGTTGGCTTGGTCACGGGCCCCGGCCCTGTACGTACACACGTAGCTGTTACGTTATAGTTGAAATTGTGGCTGTGACTGTCTGTCTGTTCTCCTCTACACTCACACGACACTTCGGCTGCACCGATCGAGTGACTGCAATACACGCATGACCTCTTTAGATTTTCGGTATGAAAAGGTGACTTACTACTCAAAACTATTTTATAATCTATCACTTATGGTATTCAGTATACGGTGAACGGAATCTATTGCATATGTATGTATGTGCATCACTTATGAGAGGCTTTCCATATTGTATCAAATATAATATATACTACTGCGTGTTCTTCACTTATCAGTTATCACTTCTGTTCTTTGTGATTATTTTCTCTATGACTATTATTATACATATAATTTAATATCTAGTATCTTTATGAACAATAATGTATATCCATTTCTTTACCTTCGTTTGCAATATATATCTATGTATGTTTTTATAAATCTAAATTATGTCCAAGTGACATTGACCTCTGCAATTATTTCTCAACATCTATAATATAATAAGTAATAATAATCTTAATCGTTGTTGAGTACATGATATTATTTCTGCTTTAAACCCGGTTACAATCCAAAAAGTTGATACGGCTCGTTTTTGGCTGCCTCTATATACGGCTGTGTGTCTATGTATGCTTACCTATGTACTATTCTATCGGTAGCAATGCATGTTCTTGCGACCGCCACTTGCACTCGCTAATCCACTCTCATGTACCTATATATGATGTATAGCCATAGACTTGTCTGTCCGTCCAGGCGGCCGTTGTAGTTCGACAAGGAATATCGCAACTGAACGATGTCGATCGGGGCTTCCATAGATAACTGTTAGACCGTGTGAGTTTGCGCTGTAGACTTGAACGAGTTCGAGTAGTGTGGGATGCTTCATTTCGGCTGCAGACGGGGACACTCCCAGCTTAAGGCTACCGATCTGGTCATCATCACATCCCCATAACTCATCCCATACGGTTTATTTTGCTGTTCTATACATTTAATTTTCGTTTCGACTCTCGCTTCTCGCCGTCGTCATCTCGTAGAGCTGTCTTGATGTGCTCATTAATTTAAGATTTTATAATAAGGGGCTTTTGAATGGGTGTGATCAGTGTTTCGACGTGACACTAACACTAACACTTGAGCAGATCGACTCATGTCGCAATTGGAATACCTAACGTCGTCGCGGGTGCATACGACACGCTAACCTAACTCCTAAAACCTCTATACTACTAACACTTACGGTTTACATATAGCTGATTTTCCTTATGTTTTATCCCAATAGTTTACTCAGTCGTTGTTGATAGTGGTGTGATAAGTCTAAAAATATATCGACATTTTGACTAATAGATAAAAATGTGTACACACTTTAAAATATTGCGTGAATGACAATAATGTATAGTATTTTCTAATTGAATATATACGTTCTGTTTATTATAAATATAAATCAAAATGAAATTAGAATTATTCGACAAATTGATATCAGTGAATAATTCTAATAATTCAAATTGTATAATGCATTTTAATGTAGTCGGTATTGTAATTTTACAAGTAGGTAATTATTGCCCTGTCACATTAGTTTAATTCATTTATGGGAACATATCGCTTTTTAACATTATTTGTGTGAAATTAATGGTAGTTAAAGTGAACTCGCACTTATTTGTCCAATTTTTTCGAAATCACTTGTATGTAGCACTCGCGACGACGAGAAATCCCTTGTTTAAACTACTTAAATGAACTGTTTTCTTCATTGAAAAAATCAGGTGACGGATTCAACTGGTTTTATCTACAACGCGAACGAAACGTAACCCATTCTTTCAACGAAACGCAACGTTGGTCGTTTCGTTTTTCAACAAGTTGATTCGTTGATATTGATTAATTAGTTAATATAAACTTTTAAACTTTCGCGTTGCATTATAAAATATCTAAAAAAACACGGGAAATTAACGCGATTACCTTTTATAAAATAAAAAATATGTATATATTTATAAAATAAAAGGTAATCGCGTTAATTTCCCGTGTTTTTTAGACAATTAATGTTGAAACGGTTACGTTTCGTTAATGCTTAAAACCTTGACAACGCACGTCTAAGAACTAGTCGAGATCCGTCTGAGCACGTTATGTGATACACCGTGTGGTAACCAATGGGAATCAAGTTAACATAGTAACGAACAGTAACACGACCGTTGTGTAAATGAGCTGAGATTGGACGGGCATGCAACCAACGTTTACCCTCTGGCATGAATCTAAATAATTCCATTATTAATTTGCGCACATTATAAAAGAATGCGGCACCTGTTTGGTGATTTCAGCTAATTTCACAACAGCACTGCGACACCGAGCTCGTAAGCTATAACTAGCGATAGCCTGCCCTTACTCTATTATAGCATATAAAATACATCGCCGAACACAGAAGTTGATATTTTTAAATTCAAACACCATTAGATTACATGTTATACAGGTGTCAGTTAAATTGGATACAAGTCTTTGTATTACAAATTTTTGACACGTAAAGTTTTAATTTCACTTATGAAATACTGGAAATATTCTTCCTAAAAATCCATATTGAAAATTGATTGAAAAGATCTCTCAAGAAACACAATCACCAATTATATATCAAAATTTCAACATCTTACAATTATGGAAAAATCGAGA
The DNA here is from genome assembly GCA_907165235.1 of Zeuzera pyrina. NCBI lineage: Eukaryota > Metazoa > Arthropoda > Insecta > Lepidoptera > Cossidae > Zeuzera > Zeuzera pyrina. Next base: position 23,709,949 of record OU015630.1, read on the forward strand.
CCTGAATGCGTAATACTGTTTTTTGTATTCTATCGACTATTTTTCATTACTGTGTAAGTAACTTTTTTAATATTTTGAATTAATATTATTCGATTAGAACAATCCTGTGAGATTAGCGTAAATTGTAGAACCACTGTTCTTTGTAAAAGATTTGTGATAACTAATCACCGACACAGTATCGAAGTTAAATAATCATATTATTGAAGGAGCGTAAAAAAACAACTTCTGCATTCGGCCATGTTGCAAAAATTCACTAGCACACTGCAGTAGTGTGGTAGCGAATTTTGAGGGTGTAGCCGCGTCAGCGCGGCGGAGGGAATAATCGTCGTATGTTGTGTTGCCAACTGGCCGGATAGACAAGCTGGATAGTTCGTTCTCACGGTCGCGCTCCAGCAGTATGTCCAGCCTCGAGAACATCAGCCAAGAGGGGATACAGTGCCTCGCGTTCGCCGATAGTTATACTAAGAAATCAGGTGAGCACAGCTCCAATACCGAGCTTTTCCTCCTATACACTATTTTACTAGTCTTCTGCAATTTATTTCAGAGAGCATTCAATGTAGTTCGCGACTCCTTGATTAGCCAGTGCGCTCTTGTAATTCATAAATACTATACTAATAGTTCGCTTGTGAACTTTGTGAACTAATAATGAGCTGTCGCTGTGAGTAGTGTAGTTGCCACATACGTTACAAATTGAGTGAAGCAACGTAATATTAAAGAAATAAAGAAATTCATTGTGAACAAAATCACTGCATTTACATTGAATTATTCGCGAAATACACAAGATTACATTTTACACTTAGTTATGATATTATAGATTCAGTAAAAGAATTCACAGTAAAGGAAATCTAAGGTGTCCAATTTTATGTTATTGAAAGTAGAATATTTCTTTTTCCTCGTGTCAACTGTTAATTGAAGTCACCAGTGTCATGAATTCGTTGCATTCTACTGAGTCCAAATTGATTCTATTTATAAAAAAAATGTGCAGTCCACAGGACTACACTGTTCCTGTTTCATTTTTTATAGTTTTGGTTACATTGGTACGAAAAGAATAACAGTTAATTATTCATATACAAACATTAATATACATTATTATTAACATAAATAGACAGATATTTATTACTTATTTAATACTTAATATATATTTCAATTAATATAGAGGTCTTTAGTTTACCCAGTGTTTAAATTAAAAATGTAAACGTATATGAACGCGGCGCCGCAGACCCGACGACGCTGCTGCCGACCCTGTGGGTGGGCACGACGCTGGGCTCGGTGCTGACGGTGATGATCAGCCTGCCCGAGCCCGACCTGCGCCACACGCAGCCCGTCGTCGTCTCCACGAGCGGTAAACATACCTTCCGTTATGTATAATACATACGTGACGTCACACCATATCTCATTTGAATTAGCTAGAACACGAAGGCGCCATAAAATAACACGAAGGCGCCATAAAATAACACGAAGGTGTAATAAAACAATATGAAGGCGTAATAAAATAACACGAAGGCACAATAAAATAACATGACGGCACACTAAATTACCATGAAGGCACAATAAAACAACGCGAAGGCACATTAAAATAATACGAAGGCACAATAAAATAACATGACGGCACACTATATTACCATGAAGGCACAATAAAATAACACGAAGGCACAATAAAATAACACAAAGGTGCAACAAAACAACACGAAGGCGCAATAAAATAAACAAAGTTGAAACAAAATAACTCCTTGACATCATTTCAAACAATAAATAAGTATTGGAGCATAAATTATTAATTTGCAAATAATGACAGTCTCATCATCGTCGTGCAATGCGTGTGCAAAATTGGTATCACGTCAGATGATTTCGCGATTACAATACCAGAGATTAATTACTTGCTACTTACTAACGTAAAACGGTACCGTAACAATAACGTAACATTTATTACAGAAATAGCGCCATAAGCAGTAGTTTTAAGTTCACTGATTGCTTAAAAGGATTTTGCAGTAAATATCGTATGATTTTTAGTTTCGGCTGTCGCATATAAGCTGCAGTTAAGTAATAAGCTAAATTCAAACACCAGCTGCAGTTAAGTAATACGTAAATTGCTTTCATGATTACTTTTACGGCCTGCACGGGAAAGAGATACATTGTATGTAGGGAATTCCATCCCGGCCCTTATTTCTAATCCCGGGATTTCGGGATTATACTTAATTAATTCCGGGATCTCAGGATAATTTCGATATTGTCGTTACAAATAAACAATAGGAAAGTCCCTCTCGGGACTGAAAAGCGGTCGTGATTCCGAGATCCCGATTTTCTGGATCCCAGAATCGAATCCTCTAAATTTGTATGTTTTTCTTTCTCTCACTGACCGAAGCAAAAGAGCTGGTGCTTAGATATAAAGAGAATTTTAATCAATTACAATATAGTTTAACTTAATTTTAATTTAGGATGTCGTTATGTACTAAGTTCCTCGTGTCGCGTTGCAAACCGTTATCTTCAAAGTCAAAGTTGAATCAATTTATTCAAGTAAACCCAAGTACAAGGTGTTTTAGAACGTCAAATCTACTTTAGTTCGGTTCAAAAAGAAAACCTAGACACCGAGTATCATTTTTTCAACATCATTTTACAAAAGGTTTATTTAAAATATAATATTCAGAAAGGCAGTAAATGCTTGTGCAGAAAAGATCATTTTCAGACTATTGTTTTGTCTTCAACGAAATCGTTTATTTTATAGTACGATTGTCTAATCAATGTACGTGTTAAAACTAATCAAGATCTATTTTCTGTTAAATGAGTAATTTCTAACCCAAAAATGAAACATGTGACTTAAATGTAATTTAAATTTTAGAATAACCAATTTATCATCTTTTTTGGCAAACTGTATGTTAATACTTTGAGGATTGCAGTCTTTTCATTTTAAAATGAATATAAAAACACTTGTACAATCAAGTTCATATTATTTTGCAGGTGGTCCAATATTCCGGTTGAAGGGTTCAATTTTAACAATGTCATTTCTAGACTGCAACGGTGCTTTGATTCCATACTCATACGAAAGTTGGAAGGATGACACTAAAGACGTGAGTATTTATTGCATTTCCGTAGTAGTTCTTCTAGGTCTATTTTTGTCGTTCTGTTTAAATATGGTAAATGGTACCATAGTGGTCAAAACACACCTATGCTTTAAAAAAAAATTCTTTTCTTATCGTTTATTCTATCGTAATCTATGATTTACCTCACTACATTGTTTTTATATCTTCACAAGTAATGTCTATTGCACAGACTTACAGCTGAAAGATATCACCTTTCACACGTCACGAATTGTTAGACTGAAAAAATATACAGTGTGAGTTTGCATCAATCTCGACACTGGATGACGAGGGAAATTTACCACCAACCATACCGCATTGTGCGAGCTCTATGACAAACGTTCGGTTCCTACAGAGTTCAGTTCGTAAGGCTCTTTTTGCCCTCGATATTCACAAGTCGAGTGGGCCAGACGGAGTCTCCTCAATTGTGCTAAGGACGTGTGCTCCGGAGTTGGCAGCGGTTCTAACGCGCCTTTTCCGGCTCTCTTAGACCATTGGCGTTGTCCCGAGTTCCTGGAGGACGGCCTTTGTGCACCCAATCCCTAAAAAGGGCGAGCGCTCTGATCCGTCCAATTTCCGTCTTCTGCATATCAATGACACGCTGCATAACAATAGCGCCATTCATTGCTATGCGGATGACAGTATTGGGGATGCACTTTATACCGGACGTGCTAATTTCTCTTTGGAAAACGTTTTTGAGAACCGGAACAAGCTTGTGTCTAATATTGAGAACATGTTAAGTCACGTCTCAAGTTGGAGCCGATAAAACTTAGTCCAATTTAACCCTGCTAAGACACAAGTTTGCACGTTAACCGCAAAAAGACGTCCCTTTGTCGTATCCCTGACTGTTAAGTCGATATATTCCGTCATCTTTACGCCTACTGAGCCGAAAGGGTTCAGCAGGGTAAGGTAGAGAGAGACGCCCCAGAGAGATATTTTGAAAATAATTTGTGTTATTACATCGGTGAGATAAACAATTACTGTTGACACAAATTCATCTCACTGTGTTCCGGAGATAATTGACCAAATAGGGACTACAGCTGGCACTTTTAAAAATTGTTTTATTTATTTCAGAAACTATTGAAAATAATTATACAACTCAAATCGAACTTTCCGCACTCGTATATCAAATCATCGTGATTAGTAGATGATAGCAGTAAATATTCAACCTAAATCAGAGGATGTGACTGTAAGCTGGTAGTCCCCTCAGCTCATCTCATTTGTGAGAAAGTGTCTGTCCTGCACTGGGAAGTATTATATAGTTTGATGAGCAACATGTTTGAACACAGCGTCACTCCTTTTAGTTACTCGTGTTCACTTAAAATGTTCTAATATTGGTCAAATAAATAAATTCATAAACTCTTTCTTCATTCATTCATTCATTTCTTAATGAGCTATTATTATGGATATAGACTCCACAGACAACACTTGCGTGCTGTCAATTTGTGTCGGAGAGCAATGACACAAACAAAGATCTTCCGATGTCGCCACAGTATTGCCGTAATAGGATACTACAAAAGAATCCGTATTTGCTTCGAATTTTATGAGCATGCAAGTATTTTTTACATATTGTACGTAATGCCATCGAAAGGCTGGGTCACCTCGAAGGCAGTCGCAGGTGTTCGCATAGGCGTTCATCTAGGACTTACCGGTCTGTGGTGTGTGGTTACAGCAAGTGCGGGAGCGCCGCGAGCGCACACCGACGAAACAGAGTTCATCGAGCAGCGGCAGCCGCATGAGCCCAACGCCGGGCGCGGGAGGCGCGGGTAGTGCCGGGGGCGCGGGGGGAGCGGGCGGCGCGGGGGCGGCGGCCGACGGCTCCGGTGCGGGCGACCGCCAGTTTGTAGTCATCGCCAGTGAGAAGCAGGCGCGCGTTGTAGCGCTGCCCAGCCAGAACTGCGTCTACAGACAGCAGATCGTCGACACCGACTTCGTTGTTAAAGCGGAGATCGTCAGCTTAAAAGGTCGGTTTTATATCATCCTGCTTGGAGTCCAAATTTCTTTTAATTGGACCCTTTATAGCTGCATTTATTTTGTAAAATAAAAATAGGAAGTAAAACCAATGTAATGAAAACGCGTCTGTCGCCAGAGCAATCTCGATGAACTTCGGTGAGGTTTACAGCTGGCGTGTGGCTCATGTATATAATATTATATATAATAGCAATTATTACTTATTTAAAAGTATAAAGTATTTTAAACTATCGTGTTGCATTATAGAATATCTAAAAACACGGAAGTTGACGTGATTTCCTTTAAATTGTGCCTTATCTTTAGGCCGAGTTCCATCGGCTGTGGTCTGAAGTCAACTGTGGATTTATTTGAGACCACAGCCGATGCGTTAATTTCGTTATGCGTTAATTTCCCGTGTTTTTAGAGACTTAAAGATACTTTCGTATACCATTATTGAATCGTATCGATGCATACAAATAACCTGATAAATGGGAGGCCAGTTTCCGTACAGAGCCCCCCATACATGTGTGTGTGTGTGTGTGTGCGTGTCGCCACAGACAGCGTGTGCCTGGTCAACTACCTGTCGACGGGGCACCTGGCGGCCTACAGCCTGCCCTCGCTGAGGCCACTCGTCGACGTGGACTTCCTGCCGCTGTCGGAGCTCAGGTGAGACCAGCCCCCCCCCCCCCCTCCCCCTCTCGCCCGCCGCCCCCCGCGCCCCGCGCACCCGGCTCACTCTTGACGTTGAACACGCCCTCGCAAGTAGCATATGATCCACCATAGATATAAATCAATTTAGAGGTGTACAAAACAACAACTTCACTGTTAAGACTAGCCCGTTCTGTTGGTACGATGGTAAAGCATCTGCCGTCCAAATTGGAGTCCCAGGTTCGATTTCTGACCGGGTAAATTTAGAGAACGAACTTTTCTACATTGTTTAGAGTTTGGGTGTCTAATGTTTAGTCTAACGTCACACGATTGGTGTCATTTTTATAAAGTTTTTCAACAGTTTTTTTAAATTTAATTAATTATTCGTATTTCATATCATTTAGCGAATCAAAATACTTTTTATAAAATATAAACTTATACTTAACTGTACAAATTCGTAATTGATACATAAACAGCAGCTAACTGTGGTATACTTACAAAAATTTAATTGTAATAGTACTGTGAGTTAATAAAATTAAAAATAATAACGATTACACCAATTCTATGTCCCCGAATTTAACAATAAATTTCTGTTAGTCTTCTGACTTTAAAATTCAGGAACCTCAAATCAATTGAAGAATTTGTTTTCTGAATTAACTTGACCAAAAATTAAAACTGGAACTCTCGATTTGAAAAACGCACAAGGTAACTACCACTATAACAAAAGATGTCGTCGACTAACTGTAAATTTGATATCATGATATGCTTGAAAAATTCATGAAACACCGCCATTTCATAGAATGACCTATTGCATAGCCGACATGCCTAATGGAAAATTGGACTGTCACACCATTCTAACTTGATTGAATTCTGTGGTTTCGGCACAAAGTTTAACTTCTTTATGTATAAAAAAACACCGTTCAATACCAACATCAAGAGTGAACTGCCACTGACATTTAGTGGACTGTCAAATCACATGTCCACACCGAGTGGTGCGAATGGATGCTCCTTTGATGTCTCACGATAGAATGTCCAGTGACACGCGGCCACTATTAGACTAACTTTATGCACCGAAAGATGGCGCTGAATGATAAATAACTCGTTCATACACGTCAGAAACAAGATAAGGAATTTTAAATTAATGTAACTTCGATTAATTTTATCTGTAAAAATTATGATAACTGTATTTACAGATGTAGCTAATTTATCATTTGGACGCCAGCAAATACTTCCTATCAATTCCGATCGGTGTTAGAAAGCAATCTTGTTTGGTGCGAGACGAATGTTGTTGACTATAATATACATTATTCATCCTTAAATTATTTTTGGATTAATTAGCAATACCGCCACCAAAATTAAAATTTCGTACCAAACAAGCGACGGTGTCGCCCTTTACTTCCGAAACGAGAAGCACCGAGCTATTAGCGGCTACTGTGCTATTCTGATCACAAAGTAGACGAAATTATGCAAATCTGTCAAGCACCTCTTGTGCTTTCGATATCTGGCACTCTTCATCTATTTTTTTAGATACAAAAACTAATCGAACATCTCCGAGACACGACTCGAACACATTTCAGAACGATTTTGCGACAGATCGACACTGATCACGCCGTTCGATTTACTCACAGTTTCGTTGCTAATTGTTTTTATGCTGTGATCACAATTGTAAATACACTTAGAACATTTTATATCCACACTTCACTATCGATCACAGCCAAGTCGAACGTAGAATGCTCAACCCTAACTTACAATATTGTGCCGATGCTAACGTTAGACAATAGCCCCCGCGACTAACCGCACGCTGTCGACACACGACACACGACACACAACGAGCGCGCCCGGGCCTGCGCCGCGCTGGGCGCAGCCTCGCAGGCTCGCGCGCGCCCACTAGGTACTGACCGCTGTCTGTGTTCCTGGTAGCTTCCAGACACAATCCAAACAGAGGGGTATCGTAGATCCAATGCTCTCCATATGGGGCCAACAGCTCATTGTAAATGAAGACACGGACCAGTAAGTGCCGCGCACAATCCATACGATGAGATGCATTAGTTGTGGCTCCTTACGAGAGTGCTCCGTGCACCGCGCCGCGCCGTACTGCGGCCTGCTGTCGCCTCCTCGTACTTACTAGACCATGTTGTTTGTCCATGTTACGTTGACGGCTTCACACCCCTCTCCCCTTGTTTTGTTGAACGAACGTCAGCGGACAAATCATTCACACTCGACGAATGTATATTGGTGTTCACACAGACTATGTTAATGATTTGTCCAATTCCTACTGTTGCTTGCAATCCTGCTTCACTAGTACTGGCTGTTGAGCGACTGACACTTGTGTAGTGACGACATCAATACACACGAACACTACGCCAGAGCGCCTGTCCGGGTGTCTCTCCACTGCGATACAACCGCAACACGCCACTACACTCTTTGTTTTGTTTCTCTCTTCTTTTCAGTAGATAATATAATATTCTACTATCATTGACTGTGTACGTTTCTTTGCTATTTCTTCACGATTTTCAGAGCATGATCGCGCTTTCGATATTCTTATTCTTATGCAGTTGTAACTTTATTTGGAGAGGCTATATTTTCTCTTTTGTATTATGTAACCAAAAGTATTTTATGATAAAAACGCACGCTATACAATATTCTCGTACGTCTGTTGTTGCTTACATTATCAAGTCTAGACGTAGACAAATTTTATCCACTAGTGATCATCTGTAAGGAATCAGAAGACATTCTCAGGTGAGATTTTTTGATTTGTAATGATTTAACTTCATTTAAATGTAGAAAAATATTGCGCATTGTACAAATGGTTAAATTTAAAAAAAATATCTTCATTACGCTTGCAATTGAGAGACATTTTGATTCATTTTTAATGCAACTTATTATGCATGGAACTCGCCACGAGAGTCGAGGCGAACGTACTCCACACATGCATCTCCAGGGTATAGGATATATTAAAGCTTAGAATGAGATATGAGTTTCAAAGTTGGATGCCTCACACCGCATTACCTTGTTATATTTTGGAAACAACCTCATAAAACAGAAATTTTTATAAATAAATAGAAAACACGCTGTACAAAATTAAATCCAAGCAATGTAAAGTTAACTGGATCCTTTTCACATAACAAAACTGGTGCGCGCAGAGAAAGACAAGACTTTCTATTTTGTTATGCTAAAAAATTATATCGCTGCCACAAATGCAGATTATGCAAACACTCACAAACCTATGCGTGTGAATTCCTCGCCTCAACTCTCGTAGCGGTACCTATGCAGCCTACTTATTTGTAAATAATTCCAATGCCGTTAATCTGAACTTTATATATGCGTTATGCTCGCAAAATATATGACATATTCGGTCGCGATTTTACAGAATAGCGAAGACGTTCTGCTTCAGCAACCGCGGCCACGGACTGTACCTGGCCTCACCCACCGAAATACAAAAATTCACAATCGACGCAGAATTCTGGTAAGTTAATTGCACCCGACAAGCACGTACCTGATACTTCATGAGTGCACTGTAAAGTCCAGGAGCAGAGATAGTGTATTATTTTATAATCAAATGTAAATATTAGAAATGAATCTTTAACAAATTGAAAACCGTTTACATCATACATTTCTGGCTACGTTTGTAAAGTTTGTAAAGTAAGCCTGATGTACTTTGTAGTTTAAGTACAAAAATATAACTACGGGTGCTGTTAGCCGCTGACGGCAAAGAATCAGTTGAGTGGCGCACACTCGATTTGACGTACGCATGTTATGTAATCACTTCGAAAGTGTCGCTCGTTCGATCGAATTGAATTGAATCGATCGGTCTAATATTGTCTATGTTCTTTTAATATATAATGTGATGTACAAGATATATATGTTCATCTACTTCAAAGTCAAAGTCAAGTCAAATGAATTTATTCAAGTAAACCCAAATGCAAGGTATTTTTGAACGTCAAATCTACTTTACTTCGGTTCGAAAAGAAAACCTGAATACTGAGAAGAACCGACAAGAAACTCAGTCAGGTATCATTTTTTCAATATAATTCTACAATAGTTATTTAAAAATACAATATCTATAAAGCCAGTAAATGCATATGCAGAGAGGATCATTTCCAGTCTATTGTTGTGTCTTCAATAAAATCGCTATTTTTGTAGTATGCTTTTCCAATCAGTGTGCGTTTAATGACAAGTTTAAATCTCTTTTCCGTTAATTGTGTAATTTCTTGAGGAATTTTATTATAAAAACAAACACAGTTACCCAAAAATGAACCACTTGACTTTTGTAATTTAAATTTGGGAATAATATAGGAATAGCTGATCACGACCACGAGTTTTCACACCATTAACAACTTCGTAACAAATCCATAAACGTCACAATTCATAAAGAATTTTATTAATTATTAGTGTACAAGTACATTGTTATTTATGTAGAAAGCGCGCATCAGCACTTTATGCCACCTATATAATAACGTGTTTCAATTAATTAATCAGTTCGATACAAAATTTTGTCTAGTACATAACAAATTAAATAAACAAGTGAACAAGAAGATCGATCTATCATTTCCAACAAGATTCATGTAAAAGCAAACAAGACCCCTTACAATGGTAATAAAATTTTTACAATGGTAACAAAAAAAAAAAATTTTTTTTTCTTGTGTATGTATTGGTGTAAACAATTGTTGGTGTGCCTAATAAAAAAAAAATAAAAAATAAAATAAAAAAGTAATTTGTAAGGTAATTGAGGTAAGTGAGATTAGGTAAACTATGTTAGATAAATCGATTTCTAATTTGTCAATTATAATAAGCATTTTTTAAGAATGTGAATACTTTTTTCATGTAAAAAACGAGGTCTTCCTCATGCAATAGGTTTTCTAATGAAAACGGCATTTGCCCTGATAACAGTAAGCCGTTCTTCTTCTTTTGATTCTTGATAGTATTGGCATGATACGTAATTACATTGTGTTGGAACTCCAATTATGCTTATAAAGGCAATTAACAAAGTGGATAAACATACTAAAGCTTTTTTCAGGAATACTATTGAAATTTCTGAAATATTGTCAATAGATTCCTAAGATAAAAATAATATCCACAAATAAACATACAGCCCTGAAAACGATGCATTTAACTGCAATGTGTTTTTGTGATTATAACCGGTAAAAGAAACAATTCTAAACTGTTTAATATGGATTTTTTTAATATAAGAAAGTATGTGGTATATTATAAGTCAAAATCGTCAAAACTTAACGGCCTTATCTGTTGCCTGGGCATTATTAATTTGACAATATTGACACGGTTTTGATTTCTACTCTTTTCTGTCCGACTTTCGAAGGAGGGAAGAGAGGTAATGCCATCAAATAAATGTATACATAATATGTGTCATTGTGCGTTTGTCTGTGCTATTAACCGGATGTATAATGCAGGAGAAAGGAGTTTACTTTTTGGGAAGGAACAGAAAAATCAAAGATTTTGTTTTGATATCTTATTTTTGGGTTATTCATAGGTTCAAAATGGAAAATTATGTACTTTAAATAATATACTATATTTTAGAGGTCTTTGTGTACTAAATTAAAAGGAATATAATTAATCATGAGGACTTGAAGAACATGCATTCGTGCAAAAAATATTTTATACTTCCGATAAATCTTAGTATCACTATAATGAAGAATAATTGCGAAACAAAGAAGAATGGACATTGCCAAGAACAATGTCTGTCGTGAAATCTCCAAGAATGTTAATAAATATTTCTATTTATAAAGTTGCTTGACAAATACTTCCTTTGTGTTATGCCATATTTAATTAAAAAAATAGGGATTCACCTATCGCTGCCCAGAAAAATGAATTTAACGCTACAGCCTGCCTATAAGATATCTCCTTGTATGTTTATATTTACGGCTTCGCAATAATTGTGGCGATATAGAGAAATTGCAATTGTTTACCTACTAGTTTAATCGAACAGTCATGTTAATTGCTTCAATTTAAAATGAAGGCTATACTTATGACAACATCTTACTCATTGAATACTCCATTGAAGACTATGCACGAATTTTTTACATAGTAACTTCGGTATTGAACTAATTGTGTTGTTATAAAAATAAAGACCGTTGGCCTCGTCATTTCTTGGTAATTGTGGAGAAATTTATACAAAATAAAAAGTAGAAATATTTAAATTATTGGTGTTATACATAATTACGCATGAGTTATATTATTAAGTTACGATTTTACGAATATACCTGGTCTTGCCATAAATATTGTTACAAGGAAAACATCGTTTGTTTTCTATTACATAAAATGTGCAGTGTGCGTTAGTCTATACATGAATATAATGGCATTTTAAAAATATGAAGCTCATTCAAAGCGATCTCCATTGGCCTTAATCCAATCCTTTAAACGATGTGGCCAGTTATCGATCGAAACACGCACTTACTCCATTGGAAAATTCGCCACTGCCAATCTTATGGAATGTTTTAGGAACTCCAAATTATTATGGCGTTTAAAGCATGCAATACTCTCTAAAAGAGACCATAAATCTTAATCAAATGGATTAAAATCGGGACTATATGACGGCCAGTCTTCAGCTCTGATGAAGTCAGAAACGTTCCTTTTCAGCCACGCTTGTGTGGATCGAGCTTTATAACCCGGTGTTGTCTAGCTGAAAAGACCATTCTTGGTTATGAAACAGGGTGTTGTTAAGAGGCTTAACTATCTTCTCAAGAATCGTATCTTGATACACCTGGGCCCATGGTTTGATACCTTTTTCACAAAAAAATGGCTCAGCCACTACTTTATAGCACCCCACCAAACCATTACTGGAGCCAGTTAATGCCCATGTTTTACCCTATTGACTAATCGAGAAGCTTTCCTAGGCCTTTAAACATAAACTCTGTCGTTCTATTTATAAAAATATTGCTCGATAGTATATATTTTCTCGTCAGTCAATAAAAAATTTCTGTTATCTCTGTGTACCGCCTAGGAAATTATTTTGATTTTACTATTGATTTTTAAATTATCGGTTAAGCAAGTGCGTCTCTTATAAGCTTCATGTCCTTAGTCATCTTTTAAAATACGCGACATGGTTGTGGGTGTTATATTCATTTCCCGAGTAAAATCTTTTGCTTTCGGACAGAATTATTTTGGATTTTTTCCTTCACTGCTTTGATCGCCTTTTTAGTACGAATACTACGTGACGGCCAGATCTTTTTCTGTCACAAACAGAGGATGTTTATTATACCTATCAATAGCCCGGTAAACAAACATTCGACTAATACTAAACGGATGGAGTTTCAAAAATTGCATTTGGCTCCATACATACTTTGTGTAGTGTTATCACAGCATTTTGGTTATCTTTATCACATCACCCCATTTTTGTATCACAAGAATATACAGTAAAGATTGATGTGAAAATTCGTATTCGAATGACAGGATCCAAATTCAAATGTAATATTATTGTTTTTTTTATTGTAACAGTATTTATGGCCAGACTGTAGTATTGTTAAATATTGGCCTTTCATTCTGATGGTTATGCTCACAAAAGACATAAATCATATAATATAATAATAAATAATAAGATTCTGAAGCACGATCCATTAAAGACATTATCCCTCTTTTGATGCACTTGCAATATAGTCCATGCAATTCTGCTGTGAGTGTAGAGTAGAATGCTTTAAACATTTATGTTGTAAATAATAAACAGCAAAAATTAATTAAAAGTCGATTAAGAGGGCGATCAAAAATATATTCTATCTGTCTCCTAAGTGCATAAGTTCTCATAGGAGTTAGTCGGGTAACATGAGCTGTTCGAATGAACTAGTCGGGCGCGAGGTGAGTAGCGAGTTAGCGCGTGATGAGACGTGTGGTGTGGCAGCGTGCAGCTCAACGAGATGCTGGGCGAGCTGTTCCTGGCGCGGGACATGCCCGAGCCGCCCAAGGAGAGCTTCTTCCGCGGCCTCTTTGGCGGCGGCACGCGCCCGCTTGACCGTGAGGAGCTCTGTGAGTCACACCACACATCATTTAACACCTTCACACATTCGATCATTTCAATCCCATTAATTAATATTATAAACGCGAAGGTTTGTGAGGATGGATGTATGGATGTTTGTTACTTTTTCACGCAAAAACTACTTAATGGATTTTAATGAAATTTTACAATAATATAGCTACATACGTCAGAATAACACATAGGCTATAATTTATAAAGATATTGTGTTTTTGAATTTCGTGCGAACAAAATCGCGAGGAGAAGCTAGTACTTCATAGTAATGAAACTTGTTGCAAGATATTTTGAAAGTAAAAGCTCTCATAGATTGAAAAAGAAATAATCGGCGTTGAGAAAAATTAGCAAGAACGTGGATTCAGATTCATTTGTCAACATTGCTGAGTAGCTGGTTCTATTGTAAAGCTAGGACGATATCGTCCTACACGTAAATTAACTATAAAGAAGTTCTGGTTAATCTTCTCCAATAAAATAGGAAATCAAAGCTTTCTTTAAAACATAATGGTCCAAAAGGTCATGTTTGCAAGGTTTGCAAGCTATTCTGTTGCAACGGTGTGTCTGGTCGCACGCAACAATTGGCTGTAGTCATGATTACTAGTATAAGAAATTTCAAAAGTTTATGTACTATTAATAAGTGTGTGTGTGTATTTCGTAGTCGGCGAGAACAGCGGCAAGCCGAACCGCAGCGTGGCCAAGCACATCCCCGGGCCCAGCGCGGCGCTGGAGCATTTGGGCGCGCGCGCGGGCACCGCGGCCGGGGAGGTGGCGCGCGCGCACCAGCTGGCCGTGGAGCGGGGGGACAAGCTGTCGCAGCTCGAGGACCGCACCGAGCGCATGCACTCGCAGGTGAGCCGCGGGCCACGGGCACGGGCGCGAGCACGCGACCGCACGACCGCACGACCACACGACCACACGACCGCACGACCACACGACCGCACGACCACACGACCGCACGACCGCACGACCACACGACCGCACGACCGCACGACCACACGACCACACGACCACACGACCGCACGACCACACGACCGCACGACCACACGACCGCACGACCGCACGACCACACGACCACACGACCGCACGACCACACGACCGCACGACCACACGACCGCACGACCGCACGACCACACGACCACACGACCGCACGACCACACGACCGCACGACCACACGACCGCACGACCGCACGACCACACGACCGCACGACCACACGACCACACGACCGCACGACCACACGACCACACGACCGCAAGACCACACGACCACACGACCGCACGACCACACGACCGCACGACCACACGACCACACGACCGCACGACCACACGACCGCACGACCACACGACCGCACGACCGCACGACCGCACGACCACACGACCGCACGACCACACGACCGCACGACCACACGACCGCACGACCACACGACCGCACGACCACACGACCGCACGACCGCACGACCACACGACCACACGACCGCACGACCCCACGACCGCACGACCACACGACCGCACGACCACACGACCATACGCGTACCAGCTGGCCGTGGAGCGGGGGGATAGTCTACAAAGTGAAAGTGAGAGGTAAAGGAAGCCAAGGAAGACCAAGGCTAACTTATGAAGATCAAATAGCCAGTGTTAGCAGACGGAGATCTCAAAAGCACTCGCATACGTAAGCGGAAATGTGTGAGGAGAATAATGAGATTTGAGAGAGCGAAAGAAGTATGTAAGGACTGCCACGCTTGGCGCTCCATCCTCTGTAACTACCCCATTAGAGATACAGCGTGAAGATATGTATGTATATGTCAATTTTTTTATTTAATTACGGATAAGTGTCATATAAATATATCTTTTTTGTTTGAAGCCTCTTAGGCTATTTAAAATATAATTACAGTTTGTAAATCAAATTAAAAATGTCCCAACAGGCGGGCGAGTTCTCCGGCACGGCGCACCAGCTCATGCTCAAGTACAAGGACAAGAAGTGGTACCAGCTGTGAGCGCGCCGGTTATGGCGCCGGCGCTGCGGCTCTTCACTGACTCGCTGAAATATCGATTAATGGTCATGAGTGCCAGTTCGAAAAATATCCGAAATGCATTGGAAAATATAACAGTTAATGACTTTTAAATTTAAGTGTGAATAAAGTAGAAATAAGTTCTCTCTCTATCACTCCTAATGACATCACAATGGGATTACTTGTTAAAAGCTGGAGCGAGATGGCGCATAAATAATACCTGTCACGTATTTTCACGAACTTAGAGGAGGTAATGTAATTGTAACATTGTGACAACTTTATGACCATTTGCAAAAAAGGCCAATAAAAATGACCAGTTAAAATCATGGCGACTTTATTGATGTACCCCTCGGTTTCAACCCGCATTTTTAGTAAACTCTGTTAATGAAACTCCCACCAAAATCAGTTCAGCCGTTTCAAAGATTAGCCCGGATAGACAAATAGGTAGACACAAATTTAATAATCCCGTGTTTTGGTAACGCGCAAATAACTATATGAACTTAAGAAAAAGCCTTTGCATTTGTACAGATGGTATGGGCAAAACTTGACAGCTGAATCTTTAATGAACATTAACTTTAATAGCCTTTAATGGAATGTCTTGCGAGCGCGTTGGACATTTATTACAATTTAAAATGTTTACTTACCACATAACTTAAAATGACCTGTAACTTTAAACTTCACCATTTTAATTCGCTGTACCTTTAGCGAAAGTATAGACTCCCGTTTCTGTGCAATGAAAACTAATAGTTTATTAATTTTTGAAATTAACGTAAGAGTTCTTTTGGCAAAGAACGTGGCACCCACTAGCGACAGTTTGAGTCCTATTCAGTAGCATCATCTCCCTCTAGCTTATCCCAGCTCTCGTCCCCGCTACCAAAATTTAAAAGTCAATAACTGTGACATATTTTAATGAATTTCGAAATTTTTCACATTGGTCATGATTTTAGTTTAATGTACATTGATACATACCAGTTTCAAGGAGGGTCAGATAGCCAATTCACGCGATGTGATATTGTAAATAATAAAGAAGCATATAGATCTATTGTACTTAATCTTTTTATACGACGTACTAACCGTAGTGTCTCTCTCTCTCTCTCTCTCGCGCTACCGTCTCACTCTCCTCCGTTCTCGCTCGTATGAGTTCACAGTAGTTATCGTTTCGGAGTTACGTTTTAAAGTAGATCTAGTGAATATTTTTGTGTTAAAAGTATCGCGTAATTCGAGGTTATTTGTCGTCGCTATTAAAAAAATTAATCATACGAGTAGTTGTAAATTTTATAGGTACGGTGAGAATTAATGAGCGAATAATGTTATATATAATATTATATAAAATGAGCGATAATGATAGTCGGCGACGTCGGCTTGTATAAAGTATTAAGTACATAAATAATAAAGATAAAAGATGTTTATAAAGATTGGAAATTTAAGCATTGGATGACAATAATTTTTGTTAAACTCACCGAAGATTACTTTGACGCTGCGAGTGTCATGTCTGTACGGTTCGACGCTGTCTCCCGTTCTCTCTATACTATACCCACATCTATTATTATTTCGTGGTCTCCGAGAAGTTTAATTTTCCAATAAGCGTTATTGAAGCAGTGTAGCCAACTTAAGGGATTTCCTTCTAAATTCAGGACTTCGAAATGAAACGTTTTGGAAGAAAATTGTTAAATATTTTGAGTGACTTCAAATTTGTGTTTAATAACTTATGAAAAAAACAAATTCTATATTTTATTTTAATACCATAAATTATACACAGTTTTCTGGATAATATCTTCTCAGAAAATGTAATAATAATTTATCTAAATATTTAATTTTTAGCTGATAATTTTTAGCTCAATTGCATTAATTCAGAATTATTAAATCTGTAATTTGAAAGAAATACATACCTTACTCTACAAAGTATAATATTAGGTTCTTAAAAATCGATGAAAACGTTTATTTAAACAAAAATTTTAAATTAAAATATGGTTTGAAGAGATTTTAGTGGATTTTAGGGGATTTTTTTGCACTCTTAGTAAAGAAAAATGTCGACGTTGGCGACACTGAAAGAAAGGCGCGTCACAGTCTTCGCGCTACCGCGTGCCGGCCGCGCGGTGAGTTTCTCACAACAATTCAAACTTTGCTGCCGTCACGGTACTGTAGTTATTTTAGATCACAAGTTACTTATTTTCTCAATCCTTTCCAGCCAAAAACGACTTCCGGCAGTTAGATTAGCAGTCTGTCGTATTCTTCGTGTTTCTTTTAACTAATTTGAAAGTTTTTATCGAAAACAATTTCTATCATTGATACCTCGATCATTGGGTATAATTTTATTCAAATAGCTCTCAAGAATGGTAAATAGGGAGCTACAAGTGCGTCAGTCAAGTGTGATCTGTCGCCACGTGACCGCGAGCCGCTCGCGGTCGCCGCAGCAATACGCGCGCGGGCCGGCCCGCGCCTGACCAATCGGTGTCGTGTCGTGTCGTGTCGTAGCGTATCGTATTGTATCGTATCGTGTCGGTGTTACTAGCTGAATTAATAACAAATTATACACATAAAGCGATAAATTATAATTATTATGTAAACTAACGAATTTTTCTACCCTTCACTAATAATGCTACTCATACAGTCATACATATAATACGGAGTTGCAAATTTTTTATGCGCTGCATAATATTATAAAGTGTGTAATATGCTATTAGGAAGATCGTATTTTTCTGTTGATAAAAAGTATACATTTATTAGTAAAGGGATGTATATCGATGGTATAACATAAGCACTGTGCGAGAAACTCACACATCCCTATGGAATTTTGTAAACGCTTTCGGTTAACCTTCGATTGATTGCGTTACCCAAAAACACATTGAGGGTTCACCAGACCCATAGATAAATAATCAAGAAAACAAAATTGTATTCGTTACCATTTTTTTGACTATTATGATGATTTATTGTTTGTTATTTTATATTTCGTAGACAATAAAATGGGACTTGAACCAGTACCTACTGTTGTAATATAGGTTCAGTTACAATAGTAGGCGTTACCAGAATTCAGTGACGCTACCTCATCGTTTCATACCTGTACAGTGCCCACAAAATAATATCCAACTTCGATTTTTTTAATGAAACGTGTAAAGAAACTTAACATTGATTATTTCCTATGTGGTCTGTACAAGCACAAAACAACGACGTTAACGAACAAGAAAATGACATTCATCATTATGCTCGAGTAATATAGAAAAAAGTAAGTGACTTGTTACATTACGTCAAAAAATATTATAATAAATTAATTTGAAGTCAAAAGTTGTAAATAAGTGATATAAATAAATAAAAATAAAATCGCTGAAAATGTTACAGATTTATGGAATCTGGTAATGCTAAAACTGAGTTTTAATATTGAACGTTTAAATTCGACTGGAGAGTATAACGCCCAACGCGATCGGTTGAAGGTTAAAAATGGAGACTAGGATATTGTAGCAAGCTAACGTCGGATGGAGAGTTTCGCGTACACTTAACGATTAGGTATTAGTGACTGTCGGTGTATCGCAGGCAATAATCGTTGTGTATCACACCCGTGGCTCGACTGCCCTCGCCCTCGACGCTGGACTTTGCTTCGCTTCGTGACGTCACTCGATACTTCCTTCGTACGATGTCAAGTCCGATGTTTAAATGCCTTATTTAACTTGGAATTTTATACTTACTCTATAGCAATGCTAGTTATGTTTACTTATTAATTATACTGATGTATATGATGTATTACTTAGCGAGTATTACTGTATAATATCGGATGCCAAAAAGTTTAATGTTTCGATGCTGTGTTATATAATGTGTACACCTGATTGTTACAAGTTTTTAATCATATTTTAATTTTAAAGTATATAGCATTTGTTTCTGTACAACCAAATATGACTTCATCTCTAGCAAGCTATGCCGTTAAATATAACTTTATATTATGATAATAAAAAATAATATAATATGATGTTTTAACCAAAATATTTTGTTACATATTTAAAGATGTTATAAGTACCTACATGTTATAATTAAGACATGTTTTTATTCTAAATGAAATATTTTAATAGCGAAAATTTTTGAAAACTGTTTGACTTCCAAAGGGACCCCAATAGTCTTGACAACAATATTTAAAAGCAAATGACATGTTTTACAGCACGTTGGAATTGCAAATAATGCATTTGCGACGTATGTAATCGCTATTAACACATTTACAAACTGAGACGAACCATCGATTGAAATGGCACATTACGCGCTCTTTGATGTGGCTTAAAACGGCGTCACGTAATCCCTCCTGCACCACAGGTGAATCAATCAACCGTTTTTCTCTGTCTGTCGAATGTCCCTCATTTCCCGACAAAACAATGACGGTCCGAAGGTGGGGTCGTAGGGGGTCATGACCCCCTCCAAATCGTCAACGTCAAATCGACAAACCTCTATTGAATAGAGTCTATTCAATTTCTCATAATTTTTTGTGTATTTTATCCTTTGTCCATAATGTAAACAAATGTGATGACTATTACATTTATTACATAACTAGAGATGGACTACTTCGCAAATAATTGACTCAGTTGTCATACACTTATCAGTTATTAGTAAAACAAACATTTTTAGGATTATTGTCAGTTTGTATGTTTGTGGTTCAATAAAAACACCGAGAATTAAAAGAATAATAAACGTCGGGAAAAGTGTAAAAATTTGTATTTTTAAAAAACACTTGAAAATAGAGAAAGGATATTATTATTGTTTGGACATCGCAAACAATAATATTCTTCTGTTATTATTATGTCTTACATTTCGAGTGATCACTTCGAGTATCACTCGTATTAAAGTGAACTCATTTATGATACTAATTAGATCTAGGAACCTAATGAACCTTTAGCTTACACTACAAATTAAAAACAACGCTTGACAAATAACCTCAATTTTTTTAATGCTGTACTATTGGATAATATAAGTGTTATTATATGTGAATATTTCATAGTTTAGAAAAGCAGTGTACATGTAACACGCCATGTAACACGCCGGACAGCGAACGGTAAAAGCAGTGTACATGTAACACGCCGGACAGCGAACGGTACAAATTTTGCGAAATTTTGGTTAGTTTCTTGTTTGTTTAAAGTCAAAAATGAAAAAAATAGGATTAATAAACTTTTATTTGGAAAACTTACCTATATTAATGTGACCCCTCGTTCTTTCTTTGACATTTTCTTTTATTCTTGCTCGTAAAAGTACCTTTATTAATATATAAATTTTCTATGCTTTTCAGTTATAGCATAAGTATAAATAAATTGAAAGAAATATTTTACGAAAATAACCGACCCGAAGATATTTAGTTAATTAACTCACGTGTACATACCAATACATGTCCCACTTTGGACGCCTCTTTAGCAATAAATATAACGCTACACATGTAAAGCGAAACTAGAGCCAATAATTGCTCAGCATTTGTACAAGTTTCTTATTATAAGCCTTATTTTTAGACCAATTACATGTACTTGTACATGCTTCTACTCAAAAAGGCAGACCAACAAAATTTAAACCAATATTTCAGGAATGTTTTTTCATTTATGTATTACAAGTAACAAACTCCAATATAGCGTCATTTCACAGGTCCACGAATATTTTGGAAAGATAATATCTTTTGTAAATAAGTTTACCTTTTACAAGGTATTAGTCATCTATAGACATATTCGTAATTCAATTATCGTCGTCTCCTTTGGAAGTCAAATGTCAAGGTAATAAATACAGCTCGTACAGATCACCGTGATATATCTGGTCTCATATCAGTGGTATAGTGCTGTATCTACTTTTAATCGCTTAGATCTATATTTAGGTCTTATAGTTTTGTGACGCAAATCACGACTGTACCTGTAATTCACATTAGAATATATTGTCAAACGTTTGAAATGCATAACTATTTTTCTTTTATAATTATTACCTAAATACTAGTTTCAATATTTTTTACAAGTTATTAATGACAGTATTTTATTAATTTCAAATAGCATAGCATTTTTATTATTGTAAACTTTATTGTTTACTTAGGTTTATTTTAAAGGCCTTTTTGCACGCTGGCCAATTGCTTATTATGTATTGGTCAATACAGTAGGTATATGTTAAATCTCACTGATTATTTTAAATAATATTTGTAGCAATACATACAATGGCGGCATTAACTTAGCGATGTCGTTTTAATGTCAAGTTGTCTCTGCCATACGTCACTAGTCTCTCTTAATTGTACCTCATGCTCTATGCTCTATGCAATTACGCAATACGATATAGGAAGAAGTTAAGTTTATTCAATTTTATCGATTGTTATTTAGCAGCGAGGTTGCATTTAGAAGACGCTCTCAGATTATCCTAATATTAAGCCATTCTCCGTTTACACGGTACGCCTTTTAACGTTACATTCAGCTCTTATATTGTACTTAATATCATTATAAAGAGAAAAAATTTCATTGTTTGTTTGTAATGGATAAACGCAAAAAATACTCAACCGATTTCGAAAGTTATTTCACCTATAGAAAGCTACATTATCAGCGATTGGACATGGGCTGTATTGTTTTTAAAAAATTTACCCGTGCGAAGCCGGGGCGCTCGCTAGTAACTTATAAAAAAAATTAATTAAATCACCTGACAAAATTGTGGAATATCTTCA
Organism: Zeuzera pyrina; assembly: GCA_907165235.1. NCBI lineage: Eukaryota > Metazoa > Arthropoda > Insecta > Lepidoptera > Cossidae > Zeuzera > Zeuzera pyrina. The sequence continues at coordinate 23,732,248 of OU015630.1, forward strand.
AAACAGTGGCGGGGTATGAGTCTCAAGGATAACAAAAAGATTAATTTTTAATTTTGCCGTTCACTGTGGGATAAAAAACAATACTCGACTACCTATCTATATTAATTTTCCTAGACCATTCTGGTATAAGCCTACTTCAATATTCACCATCCTGATGTGTTTTGGGCAGTTCGGATCTACTTCTTGGTCTTGCCCACGTATGGTCCGTCTCATGTGTTATCTGCCGACTTGCTCTCAACCAAGTGGAATTTGCGCCACGACTCTTAATCGCTGCGTGAACTTTTCTCGTCTTTCGTAACAATGACGTTTACTGTCTATAAGAGGATGTATGTATATGGTATTAAAAGGCGTAGAGTGTTAACGCCTCGTTCCAATCCAGGCGACAATCATTCATTTGGAACTATGGGACTAAATTAATGTAAGATTTGTATATAAATAACAAACTTGTGGCAAATTATCACTCGTTGTACTTTAACAAGCGTAGTATCGTTTCAGTTGTTTTGTATTACGTATATCTGTTAGATTATTTTTTTTTAATCGTTCGTAACTAAAAAACTATAACTATACATATTGTATATAAAGCTGTTGAATTATAACGATCGTTTAGTTCAGTAGATGATTATTAGTCATCATATAAATTAATTATAAAAATATGAAAATAAAATTATATCGAAACATTAATGTCTTTTTATTTATGAATACCTACGCAAATGTCATGATTTAATACCTTCATAATGGACTAGACAAGTCTTTGAAACAGCTCAATCTATTGAAATATATTAAGTATGAGTAATTTAATGTGTAGTATTTAAAAATAGAGGAATTATAACTTTGTAAATATAATGTAGGATATATCTATACCCAGGGTTTTTGTGGGGGCACGTGGGGGCACGTAGTGCCCCCAAAGGAAATTTCGAAAATATCGAAAAATTGCCATAAAAATTGAAAAAAATGAAAGAATTTGAAAAAAAAATGAAAAAAATCAATTTTGGTAAACTACAAAAATTTTAGGATTTTTTTTTAATACGTTTACTAATCACGTTTTATTTCCAAAGATATTATGTTTTTAAACAATAAAAAATAATTTACTTCGATTTTTTCCTCAAAACACAGTGGCAAGGGGTGGGGAGAGGTTACAAAAAATTATGGACTTACGACTCGAGAATTAGCGTGCCCCCAAAAAAGAAGTGACAAAAAAAGGCCTGTCTATATCTATAGGTATGTGTTAAGAACAAAATGTGAGGAATAAATGTGCAAAGTTGATAGATTTAGTTTCAGTGGTAAAGAAATGAGTTAGCCCTACCATCTTTACCATTAGAATCGAAAGATGTTGTAGGCCAACACTTGCCACTAGCCAGTGTTTGTGATAGTTATAGTGAGTAGTTGTTGGTGTAGCCAAGGGCGTCGCCAAGGGGGGGCAGGGGAGGACGTGGCCCCCCCTAGAGATCAAATGTAGCTAGCCGCAAAGCGACCAAAGTGCGAGCAATTGACTTCCTTACCTATTAATAAATTCCGCATCGCATGACAAAACGTAAATAAATTCACAAGGTTTAATGTATATTGTAGAAGGTATTGAAATATTCAGAATAACATTAAGATTTTGACATCCATTTTTAAAATCGCCGCCATTTTCATCACGACTATATCAGATTTGCCAAAACGCAAGGCCATTAAACAGTGTAAAAATATGTAGGTAGGTATGGTGTGTGTGTGCATTGCATTTCTTTCTACGACAGCCGTTCACCAGCATTCACGTTAGTTTTGTATAATTTGTATGCGGCATACCTAAATAAAGTAGAAGTTATTGTTACGAACAGACAATTTTAATTAATTTTGTGGACAATGCCATCTGTAAGTGTTCATAAGAAACACCTACAGTTGAATAAATCGACTACAATCCTTGTAAAACCTAGTATTGCTACTCGACGCTAGATGGCGCTTGTTCAATGAACTCTGGAATTTGGTAGCAGTTACTAGATCAGGTAGAATGTTACCGTACATTCTAGTACTATGTTCGTTTAGGTATATAAAGACGTGAGCCGCTGCGAGCGAGTCACTTTTTAATTGGAAGCGATCAACGAAACAAGCTAAACAAGCGAATTGGAAAGCGAATATAAGACTACCGGCTTGCCTGTGTTAGTCAATATTAATTTATATTTATTAAATAATAAGATCTCAGTGTTGAGTTGTGAAGTCTCCATTCATCATCTTATCAAAATGGACATCAGAAAGTTTTTTGGTAAGTTATGTACTGCTTTAATCTTGGACTTGGAGCTAGTATTTTTATTTATTTCTCTTAGCTAATAGCTTTGGTAACGGTATACTAGCTAGAGACGTATAATAATCGTTAAGAATATCATTTTTAATTTTATCTGGCATATTTTTGATGTGGAAAAAAGGATCGATTATGTGGAAGGGAAATGTTAAGAAAAACTATTATTTTATTAAAAACGAGTTTATTGATTCACTCTCTATGAATTTAACGTTAACTAAACAGTGGTTTCGTTTTCAGTAATTAATTATGAAAACAAAACATAAATTATATTTGTGGTTTAATTAAATACAAATTAAAACAGACCCTTGATATAAATAAAGCTGAAAAATACAACTGAGTATTTATTTTAATATTTATAAGTAATTGAATAAAACTGCTCTCCCGTAAAAATTTTATTAATTACATAAAGTTTTATCAAAGCGTTTTGTTTTGCAGGAAGTTTGAAACGAAAAAAAACTGATGGATCAAGTAGCGACAGCGATGAACAGGACAAAGTTACGACAATATCGCATGTGTCTTCATCGGTCACCACAACCACAACAGGTTATATTCAGCCGCAGGAACTACCTAGACCAAGTTCCTCTAGATATCTGGTGCCGAATCCTGATTCATTGATGGATGACTGCAATGAAAATGATATCGGGCGATATGTTGGACGGGCACACATGTTATCAACCGAAAAGAAGAAGGAATTGATTGAAAACTGTTGGTCCCCTTCCGCGACCTATAACTTTGCGGAAGATGCAAAACATTTAAAGAGAAAATTTTATTATTCTTGGTTGGAAACATACTCTTCATGGTTGGTATATTTCAGGCGCCAAAAAGGAGCATTTTGTAAATATTGTACGTTGTTCCCACCAAATCCAAATTCATTTAGAGGCATATTGGGATCATTTACTATAAGGCCCTTTTGTAAGTTCAAAGATATTCACGAGCAGTGCAAAAAGCACATTGAAACCCGCTTCCATAAGGAGGCATTGAAAGCTGCTAAATCTTTTCTCGAAGGTGTGCCTGTCGATTTGCAACTGAACAAATATTCCCAAGGAATTAGTGAAGAAAATCGCAAAATTATAAAATCTATTATTTCCTGCATTACGTTTTGCGGGTCACACGACTTAGCACTGAGAGGTAAACATTATGGTAAAGGTATTCTCGAGGATTTATACAGGCTGCGAATTGACGCGGGAGATTTGATTTCAAAGAAACACATTGAGCAAGGGAAAAAGAATGCAAGCTACCGTTCAGTGGATATTCAAAATGAAATTATTGGTATTTGTGTAAACGCTATTAAGGCTGATATTATGAAAATAATGAAAGAAGCAGCAGCATATAGTGTGCTAGCAGACGAAACAGCTGATATTTCTGGCACTGAACAACTATCGATTGGGATGCGATATTTTGATGAAGAAACACAGGAAGTCCAAGAAATGTTTGTCGGATTCATTGAGCTAAAAGATTTGGATGCGAAATCGATTGCACATAGCATAGATGAGTTTTTGACAAAAGAAGATCTGAATATAAATAAATGCGTTGGTTTTGGTTTTGATGGTTGTTCAACGATGTCAGGAAAAGACGGAGGAGTACAAGCGATCTTACGCAAAAAGTACACCAAAGCCCTCTACTTTCATTGCTCGTCCCACAAACTGAATCTAGTTATCAATGATCTAAATTCACTTCCTGAAATTAGAAATGCCATGGGAACCACCAACGATACTATAAACTTTTGTCGGGAATCAGTTTTGAGGAGGAAGTTGATACCTAATATTTCCAGACTTTGCGAGACAAGATGGAGTGAGAAACACAAAACCATCAGAGTTTTTAAAGAAAATCTTCCAGTAATTCTGGAAGCCTTACAGACATTATCTCAGGAAGGAAATAGTGCAACTCGGAAAAGTGACTTCCAACTGCATGCGGCTACTTCCAGAATTTCTTTCATTCTCGGGATTATGTTGGTAGCCAAATACTCGGCTTTGATGGAACCCGTTGTCAACGTACTCCAATCTGTAGCTTTGGACGTGGTCAAAGCCTCGGAACACGTTAAAAGGATTTTACTTTTAATTAAAAACCACTGTGAAAATCCGGAAAAAGTGACAGACGAAATTATAAAGGAAGCTACTGCTGTTGCGGAGAAAGTCGGACTGGAGGAGGACATTACATCAATGCCGCGTATTACGGGGAAACAACGTCATAGAAGCAATCATCCAGCAGAAAGCCCTTCAGAATACTGGAAGAGGTCTTTAGGAATACCATACTTGGATTCAATTATCACCTCTCTTGAAGTACGTTTTGCTGAAGAAAACACGCCATCATTCGCATTATCTAAGTTACACCCGGCGCAGATGCAAAAACTGAAAATCTGAAACAAACTTGTGAATCTATTGCCCAGTTTTATGATTTACCGAACATAAAGAATGAAATCGAACTTTGGCAGCAATTGTGGCACGATAGGCTTAATCTAACAAATCTAACAGTTGTTGATGTCCTAAAAGAAACAAATTCCTTCTTTCCCGAAACGGAAAAAGCATTGAAAATGTTGATCGCTTTACCATGCACGACCTATACAGTAGAGCGATCCTTTAGCAGCCTCAGAAGACTAAAAACATGGCTAAGAAGCACCATGGCAGAAGATCGCCTTAATGGTCTGGCCATGATGACGGTACACAGAGCTATAATAAATAAAAACCTAAATAATTGTAATGATAAAGTGGTTGAAAGTTTTGCAAAAAATCCCCGTAGGTTATGTTTTAATTAAATATTATTTTTGTTAAAACAAATAATTATTACTGTGTTTAAAAGTTTGATTTAGTTATTGTGCTGTCGAGGGCTTGTGAAGTTTTATACATTGATATTAGAACCGTTCTTATTACAATCGTCATCGAGGCAAAGACTTCCAAAGTGTAACGCTTCATGCTCTCGGCGTTCATATTTTTTATCCTCCATAATATTTCCCCATAATTGAATAATGTTGGCAGAACCTTAGGGATAGCATGATCGAGGCTGCGAAAGAAGTGTGTGGAACGAATAAGATTGGTAATGGTAAAAAGCGTGATGTGTGGTGGGATGATGAGGTGAAAGTGTCTGTGTATAAGAAGAAGAAAGCATGGGGGGACTACCTTGCTACTAAAAATGACTGTGTTATGAAGAATTTGATGAAAGACAGATATAAGCTGCGGAAAGCAGAAACAAAGGCACTAGTGAAAGAGAAGCGTGAAAGGTGCAGGGTGTTAGACGAAAACAAGATGTCGGACAACTTCGAGGAAAATTCCAAATTATTTTGGAAAGAAGTACATAAGTGCCGAAGTGGTCCGGCACCTTGCAGAATGAATAAAGTGCGTTCGAAAGAAAACCGCCTGCTAACAAATAAAAAAGATGTTCTGTAGCGATGGAGTGAATACTATGGAGAACTGTATGAGAGTGGCGACTCCGTCTCTGATACTGAGAGCGATTTTAATGAATTGCCACACTCGGGTTGGGTACTGGAGGATGCCATTAGTATGAAAGAGATTGAGAAAATGATAAGAAGTTTGAAATGTGGAAACGCTGCGGGAAATGATGAGGTGACTGCTGAGATGATCTAATGAATTGCCACACTCGGGTCAGAGACTGGAGGATGCCATTAGTATGAAAGAGATCGAAAAAGTGATAAGAAGACTGAAATGTGGAAAGGCTGCGGGAAATGATGAGGTGACTGCTGAGATGATCAAGTATGGTGGTCCTAGGGTCTGGGATACCTTCTGTGCACTGTGCAACCTTTGTTAGCAGAAGGGAGAGATGCCAGAGGATTGGCGCACCGCAGTCATAGTGCCTCTCTATAAAGGGAAAGGTTCTCGTTCGGACTGTGCGTGCTATAGGGCCATCAGCTTGGTCAGCTCAGCAAGTAAAGTCTATACCAAGGTATTGACTGAACGTATGAAAGATGTTTCTGAAAGATATTTGAGGGAAGCGCATGGTGGTTTTAGGAACGGTAGAGTTTGTATGGAACAAATTTTCTCGCTCCGCGTTATCGTGGGGAAGTTTCTGGTCATAGGTCAGAAAGTTTTCTGCGCTTTCGTGAATCTAGAAAAAGCATTTGATAGAGTAGTGCGAAAGAAATTGTGGAGTCTTCTGCCTGAATATGACGTGGAGGGCCCCTTACTGCAGGCTTTGAAGTCATTATATCGTGGCCACAGAGCCTGTGTAAGGATAGATGGTGACATGTCGCCCTGGTTCGAAGTCTGTTCAGGCGTCAGACAGGGCTGCGTGATGTCTGCCTGGCTATTCGTGCTTTATTTGGACTTCGTGATGGTACAGTGGTAAACTGTCTATTGTACGCTGACGATGCTGTACTTATAGCACCATCAGAAGCGGAGTTACAGACACTAGTTACGTGCATGAAAGAAGACTGTGAAGTGAAAGGATTGAATGTGAATAAAACTAAGGTTCTGGTGTTTGAAAGAGAAGATGTACAGACAAAGTGTGAAATATGGGTAAATGGAAAATGTCTAGAACAGGTGAACGATATTGTATATTAGTGCGTTTTCGAGGGATGGAAGATGTGAGTTGCATGTGGGAAGACGGGTAGCAGCCGGCAATAAAGTGAACGGTGCTCTTTCCGCATTAGTAAGCAGTATGAATATATCTATTGCCATTTTTATTGTATGGAGCGAGTCCTGGATATGCCCGAAATCGAGTGAAAGTAAGATAAATGCAGTAGAAATGCGATCTCTTAGAAATATGTGCGCTGTCACCCTTGCAGACAAAATAAGCAATAAAGAGATACGCAGTATGACAAGCTTGCACGACAAGTGTTATTGAAAAAATGAAAAAAGGAATGCTAAGATGGTTTTCGGGCACATGGAAAGAATGAGTGATGAAAGACTGACGAAGAAAATCTATAGAGCGAAAGTGAGTGGTAAAAGCCAAGGAAGACCAAGGCTGACTTATGAAGATCAAATAGCTATAATGTTAGCCGACGGAAATGTCAAAAGCACTCGCATACCTAGGCGAAAATGTGTGAGAAGAATGATGAGATTTGAGGAAGCGAAACAAGTACGTAAGGATCGCGACGCTTGGCGCTCCGTCCTCTCTGACAACCTCGTTGGGGATACGGCGTGAAGATATGAGTATGAGGGTTTAGTCTACATTTAAACTATTAAGCCAGTTTCTATTTTTAGGTTTAATAAGTTAGTAACAGATCATCAAAATTAAAGTATACATTCTTATATTTTCAGACACAATGATGTATTTTATATTAATTTCGAGGTTATACGAATGTAAAAGTGTGTGTAGCTTAATGCTAATTGAACAATCGTTAGTTTTAGTGTCTACGACCACTATGCCTATAGAACGAGCATTTACTCAAATAAATGGTTGTTACGGGGAGAAAATTACAGATTTTTTAATATTTTTTTATGTAATTGCTGCGTTTATGCAATTATTGATCTCAAGTATTAAATGTATAACGCGTAGTTTGATTATTTAAGTATATTAGAGCTGTGGCTTTATTACCCTACCATAGTAAAATAAGGCCTATTGGCAAGGTTTTCAGTAATGTTTAATTTTGGTTTTGTTTAAGGTAAAAAAATGCAATTTTCCCTTTATATTTTATAGTAGTTGAACTTTTAGACTAATTATTGTTAAAGTCTGTTGATTATATTGGTTATTTTTCATTTAATTTCAAATCTTCCTTAGTTAGGCCTTAATACCCGCAGGTACCTAACTATGGAATATCTTGTGAGATGATTATTGCATGGTCACTAGGTTAACATGTGTATAGGTATCCATTTTCAGCCCATTCCGATTCAGACAAGTACGAAACGTTTCTGTTTCTACCGTCGTTTAAGGGTACGTAATATGGATAAGCATTTCTCACGATCACATATTGTAGGTTAGGGTTAGTTTACATAACTAGAAAAAAGTTATCAATTTGTATTGAAATCCTGTTGTCCTTTTAAAGTTTACGTAAAAAACCTTTCATTTGATACGCCACGCTGCGTGAAGATTTAATAGTATACATTTTTTAAAGCCCGGCTATTAAACCGGGGGGGAAAAAAAAAAATGTGGAATGAATTTTAAAAATTTGATAATGAACACTTCTTTCATAAGTACATAATTTTTCATTAATTTTGTTCAGTTCTTTTATGAGATTGGGTTTTTTGGTTTATAATTAACTTTATTTCCGAACATTCTAACTTTAATTTTATAAATTATATTGACGTAAGATAGAACTTGAAGTTGGTAGTGGAAAAGTTTTTATTTAATATTTTCAACATGAAATTAAAATGGTCGAACCCTTAAACCTCGCGATTTAGGGAGACTGTACCCTGAAGCATCAGAACTGAGTAGGAATTTTTAACACCTTTGCTTACTTGGCTTTTGCTCAAAAATTGCATAATCTTATTATATTTAAATAAAACATCGTGTTTATTGAGCAACTTTTTTAATAAAACTTCTTTAACTATGATATAATATAAATACAATAGAATACATTACGAGCATTTATTACGTCTCGGGCGTGACGGGGCGCGGCAGGGAGGGAGAGGGGGGGGTGTGAAGGGGAGCGCCGCGCCCACTTCCGCCCGGAAGGCACAGTTCTCGTTAAACAAACGGCGCGGCGCCGGCGCGGCCCGCGGCCCGCGGCTCGGCCACTACTGACTACTGTTTCTTCGAATATCATTGTAACGTCAAAAAAAATGATGGCGCCTCAGAGGTGACGAGTTAAACGGCTACTGCCTATAGTCGTCCCTTGTCAATATAAATAAGAGACGTTACTACAGCCGTCAAGAGATCTACATAAATTCTCTCAATTTTCTATCACAAGATCATCACCATTTTTCAATTAAAACACAGATACCAATTTTTTTACCACAAAACATTCAAGTTTTGAAACAATTTTGATGAAACATCCAGCTCGAAGGACCAGAAAGTATTAACTAATACCGATCATGAAGGCGACGCATTGATGAACAATAATTTAATCTAAAATAGACCTGCTCTATGCAAACGCGCGCGCACGTTTACATAGAGCAAGTCTATTAGCTTACGAAAAATATGAAAGCAGTTATTTTCGTTTATTTGAAAAACTATAATTAATTTTAAAAAATCCAACTGTCATTTTAAAGAATATGTTTATATATTAAATTATACTCTCTCATGAATATCTTGACACTGGCAATATTCGTATAAAGGAAAAGCCAATAATATTAAAAGAAGAAGAAAATTAAACTATACAGAAAATTTAGAAACATAAGTCAGCCCCTTACTGCGAAAAATGTAAATCTCTGTTTTAAATGAGCTTCCTTTAATATTTTTTTTTTGTGTTACAAAAGTTAACCAATCGTGTATCTCAACTGTCAAAATTAAATCAATAAAATGAAGAATCAGATTAGCAAATATCACTTTCATACGTTTTGAGGAAGCGAAAGAGGTGTGTAAGGACCGCGACTCCTGGCGCTCCGGCCTCTCTGACTACCCCGTTGGGGATATAGCGTGAAGATATGATGATGATGATGACTTTCATACGTTTTATAGTCACTTAGAACAAATGAGATCCCTGCCGTCAAAATTTCCAATGCGTCGCCTTAACGTCATTTATTTTTATAGTTTCCGTGACACACGAAGTGAAAATACTTATTCTATAGACAAATCAAATTGTATTATCCCAAACTAAGTACGGAGCTTATACTGTAGGTGACACAAAGAACTAAGGAAGCCAATAACACCAAAATTCTAAGTCAAATTTAGAAAAATTCACTGCATAATTGACTCGTCAAAACCTCTGTTTAGAATGAGACGTACTGATCTTCAAATTGATTGTCTTTTACTTTAAAATATATTATTTTAGACGGCGATGACCAGAGAATAGAAAATCCAGAGAAATAATAGTCAGGGTTGAGTCTGTCCGAAATATTCGGTTTGAATAGTCGAAATAACTTGTTATCCTGTAGCTGGTCACATAAATCTATTCTGCATTACTAAAAATTCATCAAATCATACGCGCAATAATTAAAGCGTAAAAATACAAGGACGGTCGCAGTCAGCCGAAATTTGGAGTTCATAAACATTATCACAAAATCCTGTACATTATAAATCGTTGGAAGTCATTGAAGCGAAATAGAAACTGTATAAATGATCACATATCACTATCACACTCGCCCGATACAAAATGCTATATTTGTCTACGAAATACTAATTATAAAAATTGTTATTATCATCTAGTGTGGCAAATAATGTCTCATGTACATTCCATTCTATTATCTATCCGTAACGAACAAAACAGCGACATAGCGACACACTAAATGATATATTTTTGCGATTTATCATAACCAGCGCCATTATTGTATTAAACTGAAAATGGCGGCTTGCATTTTGACATAAAATACGAGACATTTGATCACGTATTCAAGACATCAGTGTTTAACAGTGACCACAGAATGTAAGGCATCAATCCAGTGCAAGCGACAGGAACAAACGCCATTTCCAATTTATCCTAATAGCACAAGTTACACCTCGGTTGTACATTTATAACGGTGATACAGATTTGTTTTCAGTATGTACAAAAACTTGGATAACTCGAAATCAACAAATTGTTCTAATGTCTTACAGTACGATAATAAAATTTGACAACGATACCCGCAGGCAACTATTTGCACTAATACAATTGTTTAAGTCTGAATGTGCTTATTCTAACACCTATAATACTATTATTTTAGGAAGACGGCATTATCGACTTCTATAATCGGACGTGATGCGTGGTGAACGCTCCCATGCCATACGTCTTCCTAAAATTACCTGGCACAGGCGTGCAAGGAGAACACGACATCTATCGTGCTCACCTTTACCAGGAACTACATTCGTGAATTTGCTAGGCAATAATCCCCACGATTAAAATTAACGACAGTTTTAGCATAAAAATCAATATGAACTCTTAAGATAATTTTCCATTGAAGCATTATATTGTTTCGATATTTTTTAATTTATAAAACTATCGAAACGACATAACAAAATCAGACATTTATTACCGCTCAAATTCAACGAACGCACCGCATGTTACAATATGTACAGTGATTACAAACACGGGGTTAACACGAACGCGGGTACACAATAAGCGATAATATAATCTACGTACAAGTACGACACACGTATCGTCACATACATGCTACAATTAGCACCGTTCGAGCGACGCCGCCGGTGTGACTCCTCCCTTAGCGCCTCATCCCAACATAATGAAATATTCAGTAATTGTTTTATATATTGATTGATATCATAGATACTAGCACTGTATCATTAGGGAACCACATATTATTTTGTTCTGCTGAAAGTTTATGAAATAAATAAATATTCACAATATTTAAATAACATTGCTCTATAATTTTTAATCAAGACAAAAATATATTTTTTATATTTAGCAGCGTTTTAATTTAACAACGCTAAATACAAAGATTTAATACAAAAAGAAAATACAGATTAAATTCAAAACAACGACGTTGTAATGCATCTGTCACTGTCGCCGCCGTTAAAAGTAAATGTTGTCTCTGGTCGGCCGTACAATAGCCACGGCCGAGTCACACCGTGGCATCGCACTTCGCACATCACATTCGTTACAATTGAAACACCATCACATACATTAGTATAATACGTATTATATTTTTATCACTAACAGCAATTTACAATATAAACTTAGGTTTAAACCCGATTAAATTGCCAATGGAACGTTATAATATTGACCACAGATATAAATAAAGCCAGAACAGTAATGACATTCGTAAAATTGCGCGTCGTTTACACACATAACGACCATTCGATGTAGTGGAATATTAACATTTTAAAGTGAAGATTTTTAATTCTATACAGAAACGTGACATCCCACCAAATATACCAAACAGAAGTGCAAACATGTTTTGGAATCTACACATTCATTTATTGTATTTTTAGAGTTATTATTCTATACTACCGACCCGCCTCGGCTTCACCCCGGTGGGATGTTCAATGTTTGCAACACAATTTTTTTTTTGAGATTTTTATACAAAAATACCATCTAAATTTCTGACTTTTCCAGTGGATTTTCCCAAAATTTTCTTTCATTGAAACTTTGTCCTGACAAATACGAACACAACAAAAGAGAAATCAGCCAAATCTCCGTCATACATGTGGCAATTAAATTTTATTTATTATTAGTATCATAAATATTCTTATGAAAAAATACATAATTTCTACCAAAAATAGTTTCCCAATACTATCAATGTATGCAGTAATTAAATACATTCGATTTTAAGCGAATTTTTTGTCAATTATAATCGATTTATTAATACGTTATTAATGAAATAATAATACTGACGAATGCTGGCAACGATATTTTTTTGCATTTAATTTAAAACCATATTATAGAATATTTCGAATTTATGATTATCATGAAAAGAATAATTATGTTTGACACGTTTAAAGAAATGTCAAGACAGTACGCGCACTTCGCCGTTTTAACTTTTTTCATATCTGTGGTAAAAATCGATTCGATATTATATTATTTTGTACATGTCAATATTACATTACACACGATATGAATACCACATATGTTTAGAAAACGATGAAATGTGAGTTACAATCGACAACAGTCAGCGCGAGTGTCCGGCGTGCGAACAATCAAACAACAGACAATTTGGCACGCACCATCACAAGTGAACTTTTATTTTTATTTATTTAATTGATTCGCCAACAAGCCCACATCTAAAAAAATGTAATAAACTTTTCAGATAGGATGCCAAGATGCAGACCCAATTACAGGCGGACACAGAATGCGAATATCAATAACTGACACATTGTCAACAGCTTTTTTTGTAATTTTGCAATGTTTGCTATCTGTAAATTTATATACATAAAGCCTTTGGTGGCGCTGGTCTCGGTCCAAGACAAAATCCTTGTACTGTCTGCACCATACAATTGAGTTTTGCAAGCACTTTTCACGCGGCGCGACGCGGAAACGTCACTAAAGGCTTATTGACAACTCGTAAGCGGCGGCCAGTGAATACATTTTAAAATATTTTAATAAAGATTTCATTTCATACACCTCGAAAATTGATTAAAAATGTACGTATAGATTATATTTTATATTGATAAAATTGCACGTATAGATTATATTTATACGTGCAATTATAAAATATATAAAATCATGTATTAAGGATATCAATCGAGAAAATAAAAGAATTCCTGTCACAATTTAAAACAAATGAAATAATTGAATCAGTTCTTTGGCCGTACACGGTTTTTAATTAAAGGAGGGTAGAATTAAAACTGTAAAAATTATAAGATTTATGGTGATTATTAGATATATATAGTTGTAGGCTATTAACTTTTGTAATTTGTAATGAACACCCAGTCTCAACTGACACTTGGACGCCAAAAAACATCAGTGTCGCTCGCTCTGCTAAAATCACTCATTGAAATGATATCGCGTAAATAAGATATGAATCACCACTAACTCTTTCTACGTATATTATAAATTAACGCGAACGATTAATCTATCGATATATAGTGAGATATGTCCGTACGGCGACAGGGCAAAGATCAGGGGATATGCATCGAAGGCTCGATTCGTGGACGGCTCGCGGAGCGACGGCGACACGGATACGACACGGCGACGTAACACTAGCAATGACGTTGTAATTGTCGCACACCGCATAAATAGCTCGCAGAACATGTTAGAAGTTAAACAATTTATAATTATATTAACACAGCCTGGTATAATAGTTTTAAAATAGCGTTTATGCGACGGTTAGTTATATTGGCGGAGCGTGCGAATCATGGAAATACATCCAACTAATGTGGTCGTACGGCCAGCAATTGGTTAGAGAGGAAACTGGAGATTTTTATTACAATCAGAGTGATTTAATTATTATAATCGGAGTTATTATAATCGGAGACTTATTATAATCGGAAACTTGTTATAATCAGAGACCTTTTATAATCAGAGACCTTTTATAATCAGAGACCTATTATAATCAGAAACCTATTATAATCAGAGATTTATTATAATCAGAGACTTATAAATATAAAATTAGAGACATACATTCCGATTGAGATTAAAAGAAAAAACCTATCCTCCTGCCTTGTTTACGTTTATACCAACTAATTCGTATTTTAATAATAAATATAGTTTGCATAAAACCATCAAATTACATTAACGTTCCCTCTCGACCACCGATTTGTGGATTGATATTAAATCTCAATATGGACGTGTCGCTGAAGATACACGCTCCGCCCACAATGACGGGACAAGGGATATAGACGCACCCAGCTTTTTAGAAGATTGTGAGATCATTGATTATAAACGGAATTATAAATATGTATAAAACTTCAAGTGGTGAAACATGATCATAGTTAAAATGAGGATTAAGAGAGCCGCAGGTACGTCCATTGTAATACGATTAAAATACTAACCTAAAGTAGCATTCCGACTAATTAATAGATTAAAACAAGTTAGGTACACGAGTAAGGCTGCGTTGCTATTGTGCTCCCTCACTATGTACAACCATATACACACGGCAGGCAACGCCATACAATTGAAGTGCGAATTGAACACGTTATAGACGACGAAACGAGGATATATACATCCGGCATCACACCTACTTATAAATATCATATAATAATATGGTATTATTGACGTTAGTCGTACTTCGTAGTGGACCGTTCAGTTAACTACGTTTTGTTAAAGTTTACACTGGACCTGGGTCGATCGTGATTGGCTGCTTTTACAATTTACCGTTGACGTTTTTATCGCCACGATTTTAACGTCCACGGTAGATGTACAAAAAAGCAAAATGCTTCCTTATTGTGTGGTGGAAAAGACTCTTTTTCAACGTCCATGGCATGACGTTATCGTCGACGGAAATTTAAATGCGTCTCGTACAACTGTACATTTTGCTTCCCTGTTGTACCGTGGACGAAAAAATCGTGGCGCTAGAAATGTTTTACGATAAATTACAGAAGCGCTCATTGTTTCAATCATTTCAATTATGTGATGAATTCTTATGATCCAAAACTCCAAACTCATCAATCGCCACCTGTTTCGCCTCTTAACGAAGCAACGTCAGGATATTCCTTATATTCAGAATTCCTCAGGATACTCATAGCGGTTTTAGAAGTTTGGATGTAGGATCATGGACCTACAAGACAAGCAATTGCAAACGAAAACTTTGTCATACATCAGAAATCACAAGTTAATTATCATACTCGAAATAAAGCGCATTCGCAGTTCGATATAACTTCAATGAGCAATTTAATAATAAATGGTGTTTTTAATGAAATGTTCAAATATTTAGCTCACCAAACAGACAACCTGTTCCCACAGTTGCATGTGCTCGATTAAATGAGTTGTAACCAATTGACTACTCTTTAGGTGGCAAATTTTTAGTTCTACATTGCCCGTCTCGTAGTCTTGCGCAGGATAGCTAAAATTTATATTAATTCATGACGTGACATGGGTTTCCGGAACCACCCGAATCTATAGAATAAATAATTTCTATCATGTGACTGACTAGATCTCAGTACTAGACGATGTTGTGTGCCATGTCAGGTGAAAAAGTCATAAATCATACAAGTTTATAAAATAAACTCACGTACATGCTTTAAAACTTATGAAACAACTTTAAAAACGTAAAATTATAGTAATAAAAAACCATATTTGGTCAGGATCAAAGTAAATGTCTGATTGCTCGTTAAGATCTTTTATGTCAATAAAAAATGTGTGAACTGTGCCTGTGCGACAATGAACGAAGGATTAGATCATTTGACTGAAGCTTTTCATATTAGTACTTGAACGATCGAATCTTTGAAAATAACTCGACACAGACCTGATCAAAACTGTTGTCTACAAAATTAATATAAACAATAGCGTGCTCAGATCCGCACGCATATTACATAACTTGCAGACAGCATGTAACAGCCAATATCGCGCGATATCTGTTGTCAAAACGAGAATTTGTGTAATATAATTTGTATAGTGGCGCTAAATCAACCGCGAAAAATGCATTTTACGGTTATAGGATAATAGATACGCAATCGTCATACATGATATAAATTTTTTATTACAATTAGTCAGCAGTCGCGTAGTGATCGCGTGGCTGTCGCTGTCTGCAAATTTTTAGGTAATAGCCCCGTCGATTATAGAAGAAAACTAATTCAATTTGATTATAATTAGAGCACAACTAGTGTCCGGCCGAAACCTTCAATTTAAGGTAAGTAATTAATTCTTTTGTACATTTTCTAGGTTTTTGTACTTTTTCATTACTAGCAAATTTGTGTTCATATTAGTTATTTAATAAATAGAGGTCCTTACACATAAATCTTATAAAACATATTAAGTATAAGCAAAATTATGTTTTGTGTTTATCTTCATACTGATTTTTGTTTTGAAATAAAAGAGACGAAATATGTTTTAACTAGTGTAGGGTTATCAATCGTTTATGAATAAGAGGGTAATTATTTTATTGGTCAAAACAAATTCTTTCTACTGTACATGGCATAGGATAAGGTGACTCTCCGCTACACCGATCTCCGACAGCTGAAATCAAAATTATACTGAAATTCAAATTTTATGTCGAATCTTGTCAAACCTATCGGTCGGACACTACAAATAAGAAAAATAATTTAATCTCCTTAGAGGGGAGTCATAACCCTTAATTGGTGCCAGATTATCATAGATTCCTTGTGGTTTTCCACAAGGAAGACTCGCTCCCGACAATTTGGATCTCAAGATGGTCATTCATCTCACGCATAGTGCGTGTACAATTAATACTAGCTACAAATATGTATAAACGCACAAATGCAAGTCCATACATACATAATTATGAACTAAACACATTCATTCAATGTTAATCACATTTTATTAATAAACTTATCAATATCACATATCGCAGCCGAAATAAGAACTAACACTTAGACAAAACTAAGTCTATTTGTAAAATGTATGCTGGCATGAATAAATGTGTTTCGACCCTTATGTAACACGCTTTAAACTCTATTATAGGCTCGAATAAATGTTCATGTTGTGTATTATCTATATAATGAAAAATAGGTATAATATAGCGACAATATCTACAGTGTTTCAGTTGATATGATCAAAAACGTAACCAAATTACTTCATTAAATATTATATATTGACATTTAAACCCATTTTATATCACATATTAATACAAATATATGTTTGCACCTAGTTATATATAAAGTTATCAGAAAGCACGTATACAGAGTTAATTTAAAAATACTAATAACCTCTTAGTATTTCGTACTAAATATTATCCCAAATAACTTTTGTTTTACGACTCAAAAATTCATGATTTTTCTTACATACAAAAATAAAAATACATTAAATGTTTCTGAAAATGACCCCTACTCTACCCGGTCGCTAAAGCGGCGCACGCACACACCCGCAGCGCGGCGCTGAGGCCCGGTGCGCTTGCACTGCACCATAGGAAATACGTACAGAGTAATTAGTTTCAGACAGTACAACAAAACTTAACAAATATTTATTGAGGAACGTATTGAGTTTTGAAAAAAGTCATAGAACATAATTTATTAGGTATGTTGACAGGAATTTTGCACCAAGAGGTTATTAGTATTTTTTAAATCAGCCTGTACATTTAAATCACTAGTACAAACTTTTCAAATTAATTAGGTACCCATCATAACGAACAATGACAAAGATTAAAGTAAAACCATCGTATTGACTATGTAGCGTAACTTAACCAACCTATATGTATTTACATATAGGTTGGTAAAGTTACAAAATCGTTACATAAGGTGAAATGCAAAAATTCTATGACATGTACTTCAGTGTTTAAATTGAAAGATCAAGTTAGCTGTTAAATTCAGTAAATATTTACTGAATCCAGATAATAAATAGATGGAGATATTTTCAATTAAGTGAACAAAAATACTTTAATTTTTAAAAAATATGAACGAAATAGTACTATACAATTGAATATTTCTCAGATTGTAAAAATAGTTTTTCTCTTTGATGTATGTGGGCCAAATCAACCAATATTTCAGAACATAATTGTTTTAAAAGACCCATTTAACTTTGAAGAGCATTTTATTTGCAAAAACTTTAAAAACTTACTGTGCATAAACAAAATAATAACTTTAAATCTTTATCAGTTGTCCATAGTTCTCTTTTTTATAACATTAAAGTGTAAATCCACTTATGATTCGTTGTAGTTGCATAAATATAACTTTTTTTTATCCCTTCCTCTGGGGGCCAGGACTAACCTTCCTCACTGTTGCCCCTGTGGTGATCTCGTCAATGTACTAGGTCACCACGGTTTATCCTGTTTACGTAGTGCGGGACGCACGTCACGACATGCTGCCTTGAATGACGTCATTCGGCGGACCCTTGTCGCCGCTGGCGTTCCTGCAGTCTCAGAGCCTGTAGGTATTGCGCGCAGCGACGGCAGGAGACCGGATGGTTTGACGCTCATTCCTTGGAAACTCGGAGATCGCTGGTGTGGGACGCCACTTGTGTCGATACACTTGCTGTTTCCCATGTGCCGGAGACTTCCAAGTCGGCAGGTCCCGCGGCCAGCACTGCCGAGAACTTGAAACGGCGTAAGTATGCGACTCTCTCTAAGAGTTTCATATTTATGCCCTTTACAGTCGAAACTATGGGTTCCTGGGGCCCCGAAGCCCATCGACTGGTTTCTGATATTTGTAAGAGACTGGTCGAGGCTTCGGGACACCGCCGGGCTGGCAGCTTCTTTCACTAACGAATCAGTTTGGCTATTCAAAGAGGTAATGCTGCCAGTCTGCTGGGTAGTCTAAGCAATGACACTTTCTAAGCGGCAACTTTGATTGAGGAAGTCTATTATTTAATATAATAGGTAGTTTTAAATTTATAAATATTTACGTATGTATGTACTTTTTTGTTATTAATAAAGTTTTTATTAAACTTTTTAATTATAATTTAATATCTAAGTGGATTTGTAAGTATATAATCTTAAAATCACATATATTAACGTTTGGCCAAAGAAATGTCTCGTTGCGATTTTTTTAATCGTTTTTTTAATGGACTACGCGCCAAAAGTGTACGTGGTACTAAGTTTCAAGGTCAGCGGGTATTTCCCTTCTCTGATTTATATTTTCTCCCTTAAGGAGCCAGGAGGTTACGTCATATTTCAATAGTTGTTTCTTTTTAGAACGGGAAGCAGAATAGCAGGAAGTGTGTTGACAATTACAAAATAACTAGGTACAAAAACATAGAATTTAAGATGTCAATGTATAGTTTGTGAATAGGAATATGTCGGCACTACTGTCTACATTTCTGATCACTGACGAAACGGCGTGTTTCTACACAAGAGTGTTATCTAACTGATACTAACAGCCTACAAACACAATGCATATGACAATCACACGACTTGTCGAAAAGAGCCCAGTATTGAATCAACGTTACAATTTCACGGTTTCAGTGTGGAAACCACGTGTGTGACAGAAGCATGCCGAAATAGCAGAATAATGAAAAATATTCATATAGGAGCAATCTATAATTTACTGTAACCTACTAGTACTAATTAGTAGGTCACTTAGAAGTGAGAAATAGACGCATAATGTGTCATTATAGTCTGCTTATATATTTATGAAATACTGACGTCACCAAGCTCCGCCCAGAAGCCGGCTGGGTTTTGACATAACAGTTTGCAGATACCAGTCTAAGTTGGGTTCACGTACTCCCGTAAGGCGACTGCACAACAACGGTACCATGACAATAAAATGACTTTTTTGCAGAAATAGTGCCACGAGCACTAGATTTTAGTCACTGATTACTCGGCAGAGACATCACTAGCGATATGTGATACCATTGATTGTTTTGACGGTAATCTTTTTTACTTCACGTTAAGTGGACTTGGACGACTCCTCTCAGTTTCTTTATTCACTGACCTACACAAACTCGTGACAATTTAAATATAGCTAATAGATCTGTGTCGTTCGTGATTAATTTGGTTTATTTGATTCCGAACATTTAAAAGTATTGATGTTTGTAATCACATTTGAACAAACATATCATTCATTGATTAAATCATTTGACCGATTCTATATAGATATGTGTCGATTAAGGCGACACATTAAAAATTTTGAGTGCAAGGATCTCAATTTTTCTAAGTGACTACAAAACGTATGAAAGTGATATTTGGTTGCGATCAGTTGCGATCCACGATTGGTTAACTTTTGTAACACAAAAAAAAATATCAAAGAAACCTCTATTAAAACAGAGATTTACATTTTTCGCAGTAACGGGACCGATTTATGTTTTTAAATTTTCTGTATAGTTTAACCTGAACATATTGTTACGGTTGGACCTTATGCGTAAGGAATAAGGTCGATTTTTAATGGAGCTCGAAACGTAACTTTTAGTGCTTATGTCTCGAGACCTAGGCTTTATCGAGTTATGACCTAAAAACGCATTGCTAGGATTAAGGCCTACTATCGAATGGTATAAGTCAAATTAAAAAAGAAGAACCGAGTTGCACCTCGAATATTCCCGAACGATGACGTGTCATGTACCTATGACTCATGCAAACAGGCTGCGTCGAGAACAATGTCGAATTACCGTTAACGAGCGTATAGCTAGAAAGTTCCACCCTCGTTTTATCCGACTATAAATGAAGCTCCGTGTCCGCCGCCGAGTCAGTGTTTCTCAACTATCGTTCGAAGCGACATATCGAGGCGACATCAAGGCGAATTACATAGACTACTACGGCGACTACTGCGACGACCTTGGATAGAAGAACTCTGTGATTCGGGAACGTTGTTATTGAGTGAAGCGTGTACCTTCGGTGACTACTACGCGAGTACCTACTTCGAGGGCGACTACGAAGATTAGGAACTGCCGTTCTTGACATCTGCTTGTACGAAGGAAAATAAACTCTTTGCACCCTTAACCGGCATCTTATTACCCTCAGCTCGTAACTATATTCTTCGAAATTAGTTGGATTTTTTTTTAATTAATTAAAGTTTTTCAAATAAACAAAAATGACTGTTTTTTTGTTTGTCGTATTTTTCCTAAGCAAGCGTGTGCACGTTTGCATAAAGCAGAAGGTCTATTTTAGATTAAATTATTGTTTATTAATACGTCGCCTTAATTGATTGTCTATGCCGTTTAATGTGATAAAAGGTGCAAATAAAAAGAATGACATTATTTTTCAAAACACAAATTATAAAATTACGAATGCGGCAGAATTATAATAAAAACTTTTAATAATATCAAAATCGTAAAAGATCGGACTACTCATACAATCGTTAGATGTTTCATTTCAATCAAAAATACATGCTAGTTTCTGTATACAATCAATGACTGATTAAATCATTTGGCCGAATCTTTTTTCATATCAATACTTGAACGATTGACACAGATCTAAAAGCTGAGGTCTGTTAGACCGCCGTTTTGCTGGTGACGATAAAAACATACATAAAATGTTTAAACATCATATAAAACAAACACACACTTTGTCACTAAATTGTACGTTAGTGAAAGTGATTATTGGCCATATTGAAAATTGAACTGCTGGACTCTGTGACATTGCGTGAGTGCTAACCTACCTATATATAAAAATAATAACTTTTTATTTTAGCGTGCATTAATGAGGTTAGAGTTTACGAGTAAGGGCGTGCGGGACAGGTCTTAACCATCAAACGCATATCGTAAAAAAAATATACACACTGCAAACAGCGCCTCAGATAAGGTTACAGCGAAACTAGAAGTTATCTTCTATGATTATGCATTCTTTATAGTTTCAATAGAAATAATGTAATCGCTGAGATCAGATTAACTTGAATTTTGAAATAATTTGTTTCACTAATTTTATCGCATCAGCCTTATGAGAAATCATAAAAACTTGCAATAATTATGCAGTACTATACATCTAGTTTAGGAGGTTGTAGAACTTTCTTCAGTCTGAAACGATAGGCGCGTCGCGCTGCAATAGCTACAACCAACCACGACTGGTCGTGGTCGTGACCGGCCAGCGACCATTCGACCAATCTTATTACGGTCCCTTGATTGTAAATAAAAGTATCGATCCCATTGCTGCTGTCCGGTAACTAAAATTTTGTATGAGAAGTGTTTGAGATTATGAATGTCATTGTTTTTCTATGTCGTAGAGTTTTTTGGAGCGAAGTTCCTTAATACGGCTTGCGGGAGACGTGACATTATAGAAGTCCTCACGTAACGAAAAAGCGTTGTGCCCCCTCCATTCGATTTTCTCTCTCTCTCTCTGTCTCTTACTAACACACACTAACTATTAATTAAGCAACGTGAGCTAACGAACATAGCGCCCGAGCGGCGCTATTCGCAGTGATCGTTCTGTCTCTTTCTATTATAAACGAGTGTGTGTGCGTGTGAGTATCGAAATTCGAGCAGCGTGCGCGGCCGTTAAAGCTTGGTTGTATTTACTTTAAATCATACGTGAGTTTTATTGTCTCATTATTGCAATTAAGTTTTGACAAATGGAAACCGCAGCTAAGGAATTTCGTTCCTCACCGGGGTGCTAACCACACGTTTTTTTTTACAAAATTTATAATTTAATATAACAGAGATAGTTTCTTTTTTAAACCTTTTAATTCAGTTGTTTTACACGTCTCTCTTTGTGCTAAGCAATTTATAGTTTATTTTTGACGATAACAAATGCCCAATTGCGACTTTTGATATAGAAAATTAAAAGAAAATACGTCGTTTGTCTTTTAGGCGCATCATATCTCAGAAACTATTAAAAATATCGTCGTCGAGATCAATAAAGAATTATAAACCTGTAGCTTAACTTTTAGAAGTCAAAATCGATTGATGTGGGCTATGTGGTCAACGGACGGCAGATTGTCAGATTAGTCCCTCCCTACTGGCCACTAGCCAGAGTGCACGTGTGGTCTCACAAGCAGTACGCAAACACTAATAGCAAACTATAGTAGATAACTTTGGTTGCAATGTCTGGTCGTATGACCATTTGGTCCTGCGACCAAATGCACGCATCTGTCCTGTTTCTATAATTTCATCGAATGCGACTTAGTTGTGGTCGAAGTCGAATTGCGCGAGGCATTTGAAAGTATAAAGCTATAATTTCGGACATCATTCACATTAGGACCAATGGGGTCTAAGGGTTTATAGAGGTAGTTAGCACTCGCCACATTGCCATAAACACGGCGTTAACGGCACACGAAACACGCGTATTGCACATCTAATATACAATTATTACGTCTTTTATTAGAGCGTTAAAACAATTAGTAACGTAAACATAACGTTTATTCAATAAAAAGGTATCGATTATGAAATAAAGTTCATTTCTTTTAAAAGCTCCTCAAAGTTTTTTGAGAAAAGATCGTGTTGCCACGTATAAGTTTCTATGTACGAAGAACCTCCATTAATATTTTTAGACTTTCACGACTTGTACACATCTTACAATACTAATTTACGGGTCTATGTCGCGTTTATACTTTAAGGCTAAATACCTCTTTTATCCCGACATTTCGACCGGATTGCACTGATCGTGGTCACGGGCAGACTGATCAGGAAGAATGTCGTCTTCGTAGTGTGCTGTTTCTGCCGACTACCCCCGCACTCGTTTATCGCATTTTTTAACTCTTAGTATTGTCATTATCGGTACTTCGACACACTACACTAACGACGTCTACACACTGGTGACGTCCGGTTTTCCGGTTCTATGGCTGACCTAGTTTTCTGTCGTTTGTTTGCCTAGTTGTCTGCCAGCACTTGCTGGAGTCAGGACCCAATCACTGAATTGAATTGCATCAGCCACAGATCCATTCAACCGATCGAGACTATTATTCCAGAATACACGAGAGGCGGTTGAAATCAAGAAATACCATAATTTCAAATGGGAAGAGGAACACCGCTTATCAACATCATGGAATCCTGTCAGCAGTGAGTATGTCCGGAGCCGAGAAATCGGACGTCGCCAGTGTGTAGATGTCGTTAGTGTAGTGTGTCGAAGTACTGACAGTAACAATAATTAAAATTAAAAAACGTGTTGAATGAATGCGGGTAGTCGCCAGAAAGTGCTCACTACGAAGTCGACATTCATCCTGATCAGTCTGCCCCTGACCACGATCGATGCAATCCGGTCGAAATGTCGGGATAAAAGAGGTATTTAGCCTTAAAGTATAAACGCGATATAGACCCGTAAATTAGTAGTGTAAAACCTCCGTTAAATCATTAGATTCAACGAGTTTAGTGCATTTTAAGACATAATCCAATGTTATCTAGTTAGTGAATACGAAAGTGAAAACGTGCTTAAATATGGAACATTATTATGACATGGAACCGATGAAGAGTTTCAGTTTGGACCCAAATACATTAAAAGATTGTACCCGTTTTACCTGTTAAAATAAATTAGTAGGATGTTTGATGTAATAACACAGGCCAGTAAGCCAAATGACGGAAATAAACATATCAAAATACTGTGGAATGAAGAATGGTATGTTGTGATCTGATTGGTCACACCAATAGTAGATGTTGAACATTCGAGAGCGGATAGGTGGAGAGCTATGGGCTTGGAGCAACTGTGAATGCCCTCATAAATGTCGTCCATGGTTTACTGGTCTGTATCCAATAATGATGAATTTTTTAAGCAAATTTTAATTATTGACTCCAGAAGATATCATTTTTCATTAAGTGAAAGCCAATAACGAATTGATAATCATAATACAATCCATTACCTATATTTCATAATCATATATTGCAGTATAACAATGACAGTATAATAATTTTTTCGTTAGTAGAAATCGATCAGCGAAACGAAGAATAGTATAGACGTGAATTTGATGCATGTGATAACGCAATCGAGATGTCATATCGATTACAAATAAATCGATAATTATGAAATGAATCAAGGTCGTGATGTACAAAAGCATAAAAAAAGTTAAAAATGTCCGCACGAAGGTGGCACCGGCGCGAGTTTGCTGGGCTACTGGCGGCGGCGGCGGCGGCGGGGCTCCTCCGGCGCGCCGCTCCGCCACGCGGGCTACAACTTGTCGGACGATCACCTTTCGGCGGGCTCGGAACTGGGCGCCGGGGGCTCGGACGGCGCGGGGGGCGCGGGGGACGCGAGGGGCTCGAGGGGAGCGAGGGGAGCGAGGGGCGCCAGGGGAGCGAGGGGCGCCAGGGGCGTCGCCCCCACGATGTCGGCGACAAGCGCGGCTGGCATGGCACTCATGGCCGTTAGCAAATTGGAAGCCAGGTCTGAGGCCGCGTTTCGCTCAGTTGGCCCCCCGCCCCCGCCCGTGCTTCTCTCCAGCCGCAGCCTCTGCATGCTGTCCTCTAGCGAATCATCGTTATTTCGCTCTGTAAATTATAAACAACCCCTATTGATATTTGTTAAATATTATTTTGTATTATCTATTTTTTTTTTATTTGTTTATTCAGGTAATCAACAGCCATTTCATTAATAATAATATACAGAAGCACGTAATACACAAAAGGCCAATAACAGATTACCCTAACATAGTTAATTTGCGGAAATTACAGTTTTATTTTTATTTTATTATTATCATTATCCTTTCCCCTTTCTTTCCTTTTTATTATCCATCCATCCATTTTCCATCCTAATCAACTTGATGAATGGCGGTCTACAACTGTTAACATTGACTACCCCTGTTTTCCATTAAAATACGCCTAACCTGCCATCGGAAGCAACGCCTTGTGGATTGAAATGGATCTGCTTCAACAAATGATTCATTATAGGTGTGTGCAATGCGAGTCAAGGTTTCATTCTTTGTGTAGTTTGTACCTCTTAGAGGGACATACAGCAGCTTCGTATGACGTGTACGCCTCCGCGGAGCACAAACTGCTAGTTCGGCCACCAAGTCAGGACAGTCAATCTCAGCGCGCACTATGTCATACAAAAGCGACATATCGAGAAATGTTCTTCTATTGTTGAGGGTCATTAAATTTTGATCTAGACACCCATTCTCGTATGACAAGTGGCAATGCGATGAGCGATAGTTTAAGTATCTGATAAATTTTTTTTGAATTTGTTCAACGCGCTGAATTTGACCGCCATAACACGGAGACCAGACACAAGAACCATATTCCAATACACTTCGTACGAACGCTAGGTACACATTCGCAATTGGCATTTGTGAATACGGAACATGTACGCA
Organism: Zeuzera pyrina; assembly: GCA_907165235.1. Taxonomy (NCBI): domain Eukaryota; kingdom Metazoa; phylum Arthropoda; class Insecta; order Lepidoptera; family Cossidae; genus Zeuzera; species Zeuzera pyrina. Next base: position 23,758,652 of record OU015630.1, read on the forward strand.
TGACGAACCCGAGGTTTTTCAATGACTTAGAAACTATTATGTCAATATGTGGACTAAAAGAAAATTTGCTATCGTAATGGATACCCAAATCTCGTATCATTTCAGTACGTGCAATAATATTGTTCCCGATAACTTAATTACACGCAATGGGATGACGCCGTCTTGTAAGGGAAATTAACTGACATTTATCAATATTTACGGAGATTCTATTACGATTGTAGTATTCAGTGAGACGATTTAGGTCAAGCTGAAGTAATCTAACATCGTCTACGTTTCGGATCTCTTTAAATATTTTTGTGTCATCAGCATACATCAAAAACCCGGAATGCCGAAAACACCTTTGGAATAAACATTTTATAAAAAAAAGTCGTTAAAGCCCTCTACAATATCTTCCGTGTTAGATAGAAGTTGATCTTTATAAGTAAAAGTTGTCGGATAATTGCCATTTCTCTTTTTAGATTTTACAAAGGTCCAAAAGAGTTTAGGATTACTAGTTATTAATTTTTGTGATAGGGATATGTAATTTTTGTAACTTATTGACTGTAATTTGTGCTGACGCCCACGAAGAAGTGAAAACTCGCATAGTCGCATTTATTATTAAATATTTCCACCGCCTATGAGCTCTATTCTTTTCCTGAATAACTCGAAGTAAGGATTGAGAATACCATACGGGGTATTTGCCTCTTTCATAGACAGTTTTCTTTGGCACATATTTATCAATACACGCTTCAATGCATTTATAAAGGTAACAAACACATTAATCAGTGTTTCTCTCGGCAAATTCAGTGTCCCAATCAATGTTATTAAGAAACGTATTGATGGAGTTGTAATCCGCTAGATTGAATTGAATTTTTTTAAACGAAGTTCGCTTTGGGGGTGATAAAATAATATTAGAGGTATCAATATGCAATGAAGGATGAAATACATCTTCCTTACTAATGGAAAATCACTTTTGGTTATCTCAATCTCAAAAGTACTAAATAACAAATCCAAAATGTTATCGTATTTATTAGACAATAGATTGTACTGGGAGAAACCATGCAATTGAAGCAGATCAATTAGTTCCCTAGCAATTACTTGAGTCGCCAGGGAACCTCCGCTGCCGTAAGTTAATCCTCCATGCAACCAACTCACAAACGGCAAATTAAAGTCTCCTGCTATTAAATAGTTATCTAACGAGGTAGACGAGATAATAGATGAAAATAAATCAAAGAAACGTTTCAAGTCTAAGTGTTGATTCAGGCCACCAGGAATATAGGTTACTATAATATGAAGATCATTATTCAACCCGAGAGTTTTATAAGGAATAGTTACTGCCAAGGTCTCAGTAGGCGAGCACGACCACTCACTCCAAATAGTTGCACCGAACTCACGTTTCACGCATACCAAAACCCCACCACCGATGGATTTACCAGTAGCTATAAAATCCCTGCCTAAGCGAAAAAAATCCTATCGGTCGTCACAAAATTCAGTATTGAGTATTCCCTCGCACAACCAAGTCTCCACGATAATAATTATGTCATAATTATTAGCTAATACATTTTGATAAAATACGTGTGTTTTAGTTCGTAAATATATTTGTAGTTTATTCATCATGAATATGTAATAAAATAAACAAGCTTAATAAATGAAATCAAAAATGTTTTTTTAAACCCATTATGCATACACAAGCTGCATTGGTACTAGCATACACACATGAAAACACACTTACGTACAGAAACTTATACCTCCACAAACATTCGTACTCATTCATATAAATATTAATACTTACAAATCTGTACATAAACAAACGCAAATACGCATATTTGAAGCACTCCAATACACTACATTTTTTTGTACTTAAATACCGAGACGGACACAACATATCCTCATATTGATACAAATACACTATGTTTACAACTTTCCTCATAATATACTCGTATATATACACCTGCCTACAGATGCTCACACAAACGTGCCCACTTATCCACAGGTACTCATATTTACAAGGAGGCGTATATATAACCTCACATTTGCAGTCGCATATACATACAGTAACACAGACATAATATAGACCTATAATACACATAGATACATACATAATATACTCTGTGACACAGAAAGATTCATGCGCATACATACGAATCTACCTACACCAATATAGTATCGACCTCCGGCATATATACTTCGACTTATAAAATGATCAATATTACTTCTCACAAACACACCCACAAAATAATTTACAGAGAGTGTATCCAGAATATATGCTAGAGTTTCCTCACATTTATTCAAAAAGAAAAAAGTCTTAAACAAATTTACATAGAAAGATACTATTAATATATATACTTAGGTGAAAATAATATTACAAGAGCTTGCAGACATAACATGAAAATTAATAGTCGAGAAAAAATGTTAACATTAATACACGGATGAGCCCACGTTTGGACCAAGAGGATATAATTATAAATTAAAATAATATTTAGTTTAGTGTATACACGGACACATCCTAAGTAACGCATCGAGACCATAATCAAATTGTAAGAAATGATATACTCGTAAAGCTTGTAAGCAAGACCATAATCAGAATTAAGTATACCGAAATACACTACACCTTTACTAATCTATTTGTATCTCATCTATTTGTATATCATCTATATCATAACATATCATACGTGAATGAAAGAAGACTGAAATGAAAGGATTGAATATGAATGTGAATAAAACGAATATTCTGATGTTTGAAAGGAAAGATGTATAGGCCTGATGTGAGATGTGGGTACGTACATGGAAAATGATCCAGATCCAGAACAAATGAAGGAAATTGTGTATCTGGGCAATGCGTTTTCTAGAGATGGAAGATATGAGTTGGATATGGAGAGACGGGTACCAGCTGGGAATAAAATAAATGGTGCTCTGGCCACATTGATGGACAGTGTAAATATATTTGACTCGGCCGTCCACAATGCTGTGTTGGTGCCAACTTTATTGTACAGTAGTAAAACGTGGATATGACCGAAATCAAATGAAAATATGATAAATACAGTAGAAATGCGATCTCTTAGAAATATGTGCGGTGTCACCCTTGTGGACAAAATAAGCAACGAAAATATACATAGAATGACAGGATTGTACCATAGTATTATTGTAAAAATGAAGAAAGGAATGCTAAGATGATTTGGACACATGGAAATAATAAGTAATGAAAGACTGATAAAGAAAATCTACAGAGCAAATGTGAGTGGTAGCAGAAGTCGAGGAAGATCAAGGCTGATTTACGAATAATAAATTAAAAAAAAAATAGAATATCAAATAGCCAGAGTACGTGTGAGTGATTGCTCGGTGATTACGGCGGGGCGCGACTGGCGGGGCTTGACTCTTAAGAAATTTTCGGTGTTTCAATAGAAATTACGAGACTAAATTTAAAACAATTAACTAACTAAAATAAATTCAATAATATGTATGTATGTATGTAAAATAAATTCAGCTATAAAATGGGAGTAAGTAGTTAAGTAATATTAAAATTCCTATTAATTGTGTGCACAACGTTTTCTTGGACTCATTGCACAACTTTAATAATAAATAAATACCAGCAAAATAAATGACCGCATCATAATGCGTCATCATAATAAATATTCATAGAATTATCAATAAGGTTGAGATATAAAGCACTATAGCGTTAACAAAAACAACACAACAATGACTTACCAGTCGCCGGTCGCTCATCGTAGCCCCAAAAAGCGGCGAAGTCTTGTTTATCGAAGTTTGTTCCAAACGCGTCGTCATCGCTTGCTATGGTGTGTGCAGCGCGGACGAGTGGCGGGGCTTGCACGTGCGCAGGCGCAGGTGCGAATGGGTCGACGGGCTGCTCGCACGCGTGCGCGCCGAACTGCGCCCAGCCACCGTCGCCCTCGCCCTCGCCCTCGCCCTCGCCCTCGGCCGAGCCCGCGCCCTCGCCCCCGCCTGCGCCCGTCTCCGCCGTCTCCCACGCTGCACACATACTCTCGTCACTCATCACGTCACGTTTACAAATTGTAACAATGTGTAATAACCACTTCTTGTGAAGTATCCATGTATCCTAAGAAAAGTTAGCGCTACAATAGGCGTAATGAGGCTTTATATTTTTGATGCCTGCTCTTGCGACATATGAGCGCTTATTTTTCTCTAGTTACTATACCTATCCCAAAAAAATATCGATAGAAAACTGGATGTATAAGGATGTCACTAAATTAAATAGAAATAATTCAAACTTATAAAAAATTATTACTAGCCCCTTAAACTTAGCAGACAGATAAATAAATACATTACATTTCTAAATACAGTTAACATCACTACAGTCTTTCTCACTCACTCTCTCGCTTTCAGCCCTCGTTTATCAAACCGGCCTTTGCAGTCTGAAATATTTACCATCACACCCCAAAGTCTCTATCACATATATATTTACAAACATTTTCGTATTAATTTTTCACTTTTAAACTTCAAAAATAATTAAAAAACTTAAAAGTATTAATGCACAGAGATTTGTTTTGTTCATAAGTTTGTCAAATGCAACAGCATACATCTTAAAACATTGACCACACCAATATAGATATGTGTATTCCCATCCCTTTCTATTATAGGCTTACGCCATATTCAGTTTAACAATTCATGACGTGTGCGACATTTATTAACAGTGATCTGTGGTGTGGTAATATTTGCTCTTTAGCAGTATTATACTTGACGAACGATATGAAACGGGGAGAATTTCCGAACGTATCGCGAAATTTCGTTTCGTGTTCGGGTGTCTTCGGCGGCCGTTAAGCTTTTTCTTTCGCTCTTATTGTCTTCAGGTACCGGGTCATTCTTTTAAATAGGACAGTGTGGGCAAAGTTTAAACTATAAGACTTACGAGCACTGCCGTTTTTAAGGACATTCCTCATTTTTGAATTCTAAGTGAAAAACTATAATTTTTTTTTTATGTCAAGCGTAAACTTTTCCCAGAAATACCAAGTATTTAAATTTTTTTTTTATTTCATAAATCGATCCAGTTTCATGTCTACTGTAAGTTTTCTCTTACTTGTCTTAAATAGTAAACAAATATGGCGTACTGCCATTGACCTTTCAAAGGGCTGGTGTACGACGCACGTACACGGTTTTGTAATTACTTTGTTTATTGCATTAACTGCAGTTTTGGCGCGCATCAAATTATTGTTCTTTGGTCGCGAACTAATATCTTTGTTTATATAATATGCAATACACAGATTTTCTTTGTTTCAAGTCAGTGTTCGATTAGACGCGGATCGGATAATTTCCATTTTTATTTATCTTCATTCCTATCGTCCACTCATTTGCATTTGCATAATTTTATATTCTGCAGGTTTTATTTGCATTAATCTTGCAGAAGACATTGCATCTCATGTATATTACCCTTACAGCTGGGAATAATTGAATGAACTACTTTCTTTTGACGCTTGAATGAATTACTTTTTTTGACGCTTGAATGAACTAGTTTTTTTTGACGCTTGAATGAAGTGAACAAAATTATATTATGCAATGATATTTATGTACTACTAGATTCGAGCATTCGAAACATGAAACAATTGTTATGTTCTACTCAACTGAGGCTCCCGAAGCTCAGTTGAGTGGAAGAGTAGAAGATGGAGTCGAGAGTAAAGTAGATGTCCCCGGAATACCTACTTTACTCTCGACTTAACGCTCGTGCAGTGAACTACGTAGCGCATCTACTTCATTTCATATATAAAGCACTTGTATAATACCACAGACTAATTAGTTACGTTCTAGTATAACACCTCAGTTATAAAAAAATAAAGGTGAGGCATCCCTAATATCAGCGTTTTTACGTCGCTAGCAAACCTTTGGAACCACAGACAAATTAGCCTAAAGACAGGAAATGAAAGGGCACCGTTTTCTGCCATCGATGCGCACAAACGCTCATATAATTTCAAACACAAACGCGCGCTCCTTTAGTATTAACCAGAAAGCAGATCCGTGACCTGTGTCTATTTGTTTTAAAAAATATAGTATAAATTACGTAAACAATGCCAAATTGCGCTGTAAAGTGGTGTGGTAGTGACAGTCGTAAAAATAGTTTCAAAAAGGATAATATCATGTTTCATCGGTAAGTATAAAGTTAATAATAGAAATTTATATCAAAAAAATGCAGAGCTCTCACTATACTGGTCGCTGGTAGCTTTGAGTCAGCGTTCGTCCTTGTCTAGCAAGCTGTAATTACATGTTGCGTCCTCACTCTTGCAAGATGGCACGTGTAAGTAGGGACGCGAAAAAACATATCGATATATCAATATATTTTCCTTTAATTTTCAGAATTTATAATGACTACCACTCTTTGAAATTATATATCTAGTTCTATCCATACTATATAATAATATAATATATATAACATATAATTATATAATATAATATATTAATATATAATATATATAGTTATATAATATTATATAATTGTATAATCCATATCCATACTAATATTATAAATGCGACTCTCTCTGTCTGTCTGTCCGCTTGCTTTTCGCGGCTAAACTGCCGTACCGATTTTAATAAAATTTAGCATGGACATAGTTTGACACCAGGGAGTGAAAATGAAGCAGCATATGCTGCTTTATTTTTCAAAATTCTACCCCTAAAGGGGTGAATAAGGGGATGAAACTTTGTATGGGAAATTTTTAACCCCTGAACCGATTAAGACGAAACTTTATATAGTACATTGATTAAACCTTTTCTATTAAAAAACACTTCTTTTTTCCAAAAATCTACCCCTAAAGGAGTGAAAAGGGGATGAAACTTTGTATGGGAAATTTTTAACCGCTGAACGGATTAAGATGTAATTTGGTACAGAGATACACCTTTTCTATTAAAAAAAACACAGTTATCATTAACAAGATGTCACCGTTCTTTTTTCAACCGACGAAAAAATGATGGAGGTTCTCAAGTCGGTGCATATTTTTTTTTGTATAGGACCATGCGTAGCTTTTTACAGAGTAGTCTGATTTTGATGATTCTCTTTTATTGGATAGAATATATCTCGAGTTTTGGGTTCAATTTAATTCGGAAAAAATTTAAGAATCCTACAATTTATCCGACTTAAAAAAAAAACACTAAAAAGTACAAAATAACTATTCTTTACTAATCAAAACTCAAATACAAAAAAAATACTTTATACATACGATACAAATACCTAAATTCGACAGTTACTGAAATCGATGCAAGCCTCCCAAACTAATAGACTTTCTGTTGTGGCACATTAATTTGGAACCCACTTAAATAACCGTCAAAGGAGACTGGCAAAATCCCATAGTACTTTGGGCCAAACATGAGTAAGAATGAGAATGGTCTTAAAAGAGAGGTATAATGGAAACAAATAAACATCTCTTACATTAAATTTAATTGCCAATGGGAGAAAAAAGATATATGAAGTTTAATTTTGTCATAAAAGTGAGGTTATTTTATAAATTAAACGATATATTGATACGATCTCTTACTCTATAATAAATATAGAATTTCACTTGGATTTCAGAAGCAAATGTCAAGAATCACTTCTATTTAATGTAGGTATTTATCTTGTGTAAAATATGTGATTGAACATTGAAGTGTGTAAATAAAAATAATACATTTTTTATAATAATAATACCTTTATTATTCTTCTACATGATCACATACAATCAAAATATCATCAAGGAACTGTGCAGGGGGTGCTATATTTTCTTGGATGGAAGTACCATATTACCGACATAATATGAGCACAACAACCTACTGTTCGTAGAGCAGAGGCGAAATACGAAACAGAACCAAACCACAGGAACTAAACACAAGAAACACAGAATACTATCACAAAATCACAGATCACTAATATCTAGGATTGGGTAAAAATATTGATACGCATAATATATCGATATTTTTTAATCAATTTACCATTTTATTTTTAAACGTAATCGATAGACGTCATCATGACGTCGTGATAACGTTTTTAATGTGGATATATCGATTTCCGATATTTATTTCCGGGTAATGGTAGTAATTACTAAAACTAAAGGAATTAAATACTTAAATCGATTTCTCTGTAATCGATATCACCTAAACTTATAATACCGTTCTATTATATCTATGGCTAAGACAGAAGAGGTGCGTTTTCGAATATTGTTATAAACGATCAAATTAAAATATATTTTATTCCATTTCTTCAATTTCCCATTACCAAATAGTTCAATATTTCTATATTATAATCACAAAAAAAAAACTTTTTTTTAAGCTATATTTAATTTTTAGGCATTCAAATCATTATAGGCCCAATTTCGCCATACTCCTTTAATTATGTACATACATACATACAATCTTCACACCATATCCCTAACGGGGTTATGTACATACATACATACAATCTTCACACCATATCCCTAACGGGGTAGTCAGAGGGACGGAGCGCCAAGCATCGCGGTCTTTACATACTTCTTTCGCTTCTTCAAATCTCGTCATTCTTCTCACACATTTTTTCCTAGGTATGCGAGTGCTTTTGACATTTCCGTCGGCTAACACTCTAGCAAATTTAATTATATACGTATTTATATCGTATGTATAAAGTATTTTTTTTTTATATTTGAGTTGTAATTAGTAAAGGATAGTTATTTTATACTTTTCAGTGTTTATTTCTAGTAGGTTTAAATTTTTTCTTAATTTTTTTTATTTCTCCCATTTGAGTGAACTTGGTCTAAATAAATATATAGGATGGGTCTACAACTAACTACTTTTCTAATTATAGAACGAAATGATATAAAAATGTATCAGCAATATAAATAAAGCTTATAATTAGTAATTATTATTTCGTGTACCTTCAAAGGCCTAGCTCAATACCAGTGCAATTTAAATGGGACCACCTCGGAAGTATATCAAAGAAAAAAAAAAATTTTAAATCGGTACGCAATTGATGAGGTTATCGGTGAACATACATAAAAAAACATACAGACGTACATAGAATCTCCCTCTTTTTAAAGTTGGTTAAAAAAATACATACAGACGAAAAGGTTGGGTGGTTCTACCACCAAAGATTTTCAGTTTTGTTTTTTGTCAATTTAATTTGTTGTTAAAAAGTTTTACATTAGGAGAAACACGTACTACCCAAACGAATTTTATTTGCATTTCTATTCCAAATTTTTGATTTTTTTGTTTCGAAATAAAGAATTTTGTTTTGATTATATATACATATTTTATTATTTCTATTTTTAAGATAAGCTTATAAAAATAATTCTTGTATTTATCGATATACACAATATCTACGAGTACATCACTATTTTGTTTAGTACGTGACGTTACCTTGCCGCCCGCTTACGTCTCATTCCTCTAACCTTGACAGAATAGTTCGCTTAGAAATTCGTAAACATTTCAGGTCTCTAGGGTAGTTTGTCTGTGTTTGGAACATAGGACATAAAGATAGGGTTGTACATTTTTTCCTATTAAATAGATGTTTTTTTTTGTATGAAAGACAAAATGAACGTATACAGAAATTATTACATCTGCAATATAACAGTCAACAGTGATACGTTGGAACCCCCGCGGATTTATACCCCCTTTCACAATATCCTTGCATATGTACGTACATTTTTAATAATGGAATATTTAATTGAACATTAAATTAGTATGTATGTAATTAACATAAAAATGGAAATTTAATGGAATATTTAATTTTTTCAACATTTAAAGTTTATTTACGAAAATCGAGGTTCCGCTGTATTTCGATTCTGGCAATCGCCTAAAAATCTAGCCGCTGCCTCATGTCGATTATAAAAAAGTTGTACTTGGCCCCTGTGCACAAGTCAAAACAGCCTAAACCATTATGTTCGTCCCTTACATTCCACAATATTGATACAAATACAACAATTCTAAAACCAAATTATGTGCAATTTGTTTCTGAAGTAATTTCCAAAAATATATATCTATCAATAATATTGTTTTTTATTTATATTTATTTGTTTTTATACAAAATTTATCAAAACATCAGAAAAAAAATAGTTCTAAAATTATTGATTCCCTTAATCCCATCTCTTTCTTTCTTTCTTTTTTTATGACATGGCGCACAGTTTAGCGCATTTGCCAATGTCACGTAATAATAAGTAGAGTCCATGTAGAATCACAAATAAATTAGTTTTTTCTTATCGTAAAACTCCTGCAGTAAAGTGATGGTAGGCTTTACTGAAGTTATAAAGGACTTCTTGGAAGAGCGCGAGAACTTCAGCTACATGTTTATTTAGACCTACTCCATTCTTTTCACTTACACAGAACTTTAAAACACAATATACTATCACTTTTGTACTTTAAAACTCCCAAAAATGTTAAAAATAGAAAATTTAAATAAAATGACAACCTCACTTCTCCTGTTCCCGTCAAAAAGTCCTAATCCCATTTCTACAACAAAACTTCAAAACTGTCATGATTATTTATTATCTGTGTCATCAGTAATTTGGTTTTTTGAAGAAAATGAGTTTTTATTAGTTTTTATAAAAAAATATGACGCAGTTTACAGCGTAATTTTTATATTTCAGTTAAAGTTTAAAATATTTCTCCGTAGACTAAGTTCCACAGTTTTTTCGGATTGCCGTGTTTTTAATACAAGTTGTATTTGTTTACAACATAAGCCAAATAAGAAAAAACGCGCTATAAATAAAATCATTGAATTGCATCAAAAAATCTTACCATTGGAAGTTGGGGAAATTTTGAAAAGAATACCGACAAGTAAAAATGGTTGATCAACCCATATATACATATGTATGTATAAATATAGTAGGTATGTTTATACGCACGGCTAGGCGCGAGCACGTCGCCCACTCCGGCCGGCGCTTCGCTCTCGCCTTCGCCCTCGGCCTCGCCCTCGCCCTCACCCGCCTCCTCGCCAGGTTCCACGTCCGGGGAGTCCTCCCACACGCTGCAAATACATGTGTGTTACACGTTTCATTTGCTTCGTTTCGTTTTTATTTTTTACTTCACGATACCTTACCCACAAGGGTTTATAAACCTAAACTTAACATAAAACTCTTATTAAAAAAATACACAACAAAAACTAGAGTTATACTCTAGTCTCTACACTATGTCGTTATTAATGTCCGCACCTTAACATACCACATTTTCAATACAAGTACAACTCGGGAAGCATGGTAATATACATCTTAGAGAAGACAAAATTATGGGCATCTTGGTCCAACATCAAACCTGGATCAAATAGTCATAATGTCTTCTGTGCATGCATTTACTGGCGTTCAGAATATTATATTCCAACTTATCGTAATATGATATTGAGAAAATGATATCTGTTTCTTATAAATTTTTATCAACACAAATTTTTGATGAACCTGTGATGCAATTGAAGTTCATAAACACCTTGTAATTGGGTTAATTAAATAAATCGATTTCATTGTACCGTTTGATGAGTGATCTTGACCTCCCTACGTCTAACACTATCTAAAAATATATTGTGGCAATACTAACTCATCGTCGAAACGTTCGCTCGCCATGTCCAAGAAATGGTTTCGCGCACTCATCATCTGAAATGATAACGGACACATAATATATGTGCATGATCTGAGTCGACAAAGTATTAAATCCAAAATCACAGCACATAGCCCCAGCTAGATGCAAAAGCGGCATCAACTCCGCAGGTACATACAGACGCACAAAAATATTTCATATTTGTAAAACGTTCAGATCTTAACATTTACGTCTCATAAAAATATGAAAAGGCAAAAGTGTATTAAATATTGAAAACTGGTGACAGTATTTATTTTATTTTAATTATTCCATTCCGCAATTGTTTTTTATTTTTTTTCGAACACATTCGAAAAAGACGGCTAATAGATAATTTTGATTCCGATCTGTTGACACTTGAAATTAATGTAGGGAGACAGCAACAAACGATTGCTATGCCCGATTTCACCAAAGTCCTCTAATACATAGCGAACCCCTAGAACCTTAAACCTAAAACGTTTTAGGGCTTCGGTTAGGGGGACTCCTAACGGGTTTTAGGGGTTCGCTATACCGGTTAGGGGTCCGCTAACGATGAAATTTTCATAGTAGATTCGGTTTTAAGGGTTGGCTAAGTATTAGGGGACTTTGGTGAAATCGGGCATAAATATCGTTTGTTGCTGTCTCCCTACATTAATTCCAAGTGTCAACATATCAGAATCAATGTTAGGTACGTTCATAGATTTTGATCTGTTGACATGTAAGTAAATTAGCTGCGTTATTTTTTTTTGTATTATGTTTAGTGACAGTTGATTGTACGGAACACTAATTAGATAAAAGCAATTTGTAGTTGTTTTTAATGTCCTTACCTTGTCATCGGAAAGTTCATCCGGCATGTTCTCGCCTGCGCCGCTGCTGAGCATCTGCGCGCGAAACATTCGTCAGTACATTTTCATCATCATTGAACATTTTCTAACAATACCACCCACAACATGCTACCCTTTTTTCAACTACATATATTCAAAAAATAACTGAAGATAGGTTTATTAATCACTAGCTGTTATCCGCGACTTCGCCCACGTAGTATTTAACGGGATGTGCCCACAATGGACACAGAAAGTCCATTCTAAATATTGTTGAAAGAATTTTTGAAATCGGTTGAGAAGAGAAGAGAAAACAGAAGTTCTATTTATTTATTATTAAATAAATATAATTTATTGACTTTTAAACTCAAACCCCACTACATGAATTTAAAAACCAATAAATTCTATTACATAACAATAGCACATAACAGTGTGCGCGCTAATACGCACGCGCCGTGACACGCACACAGGGGCAATATTTAGGGTGATTATGGGTGAATATTGTAACGCCACACGCGACGCAACATGCTACCGCTTCCGTTTGTTTTTAATACGTTCGTCGCATCATTATAAATACAAAAATTTGTAAATCGCATAATCGAATGTATTATAATGTCCTTGGCTTATAATAATTTTAGTTATTTGAATCCATAGTTATCATTCTACAACATAAGTACAAGAAATTAAATTTAACAAATATGAAAAACTTATTCATGTGCATTGTTTTTTATTATTGTGTAGTGTATTAGGCATAACTAAATGAAATGCTCTCCGCGCCACCCAACGCAACAATTCTACGTATCCGACTGAGAGTAGGCAAACCCGTTACGCACGAGGCGAAACTCTGCCTTCTTTTCTTCACTATTGGATCCGTAATTTATGGGCTATACTCGACGCATAGTTGAAAGGTTTAGAGAGGTTTGAGCAACGATTTCTACTAAAATTTAGTCGGAAAAAGAATACGGGTAATTAATTAAATAAAAGTTAAATAACAACTAATGTTACCTCTTTGATGTCATCAGCGCTAAACTCGAAGTGATTCGCTGTCAGCATGTTGTCGAGCTGAAAACAATACAATTTCATAAAACTAATATCAGTATCAGGGTGGCTTGCACCATTTAAACACGATTTTAGGACTTGACATCTTGCTTGCACCCGTTATTTAATAGTTGGTGCAAGTGAGATGTCGATTCCTAAAATCGAGTTTAAATGGTGCGACCCACCCTCCTCAGTGTGCCAAAATTTTCAAACTCGTTACCATTGTATAAATATCGCACGAAACTCTGTGCGCGAGTCGCATTTACTTGATCGCTTTTTTACAAGTATACATACGTACGTTCTTATAATTATGTTTTGGAACAAAAAGGCACTTTATCGCGTACAGAGTAAGGCTTATTTTCATTTATATCAATTCGTACGACCATGATTTAATTATTTTAAATATAAAACATTAAAAATATACAGGCTGTACTGATGGGAAGTTTCAGCATTTTGCGGGCGGATGGATTGGGTCATTCTGAACGTTTTCTAGTATGAGCACTGTAGTCCGAAATGCTATACTTTTTTTGGTTATAGGCAAATAACAGTTACTTCTAATAATAGAAGGTTAGGAATACTTTCCATTTAAAAATAAACCCTTTACGGTATGAAACACGACTATTATTAATTTTTTTATATTAATACGACACACATTTCATATATTGTATGCATTAGAACAACTACTAATTACAATTAAAATTTGAGCTTGAAACGTAAAACATATTATGGTGACATTTTTGTTTGTAATTTTCGAGCTCAATTCTTTTACAAAAAATGTTACACAATAATTATAGAAACTATTTAACTGTTATTTGCCAATAACTAATAAGTATAGTACTGTCTGCCTATAGTATCCATACTTAAAAAAATTCAGAATAACCCAATCTATTCACCTACAAAATACCTCCTCAGTACACCCTATATAGTTGAAATGGATTAATGGTCCTGAATACTGTAATTTTGATTTTTTAATTAATTTTGTAACATGTACATACAATATTATTATTATGTATAAATTTCCATATATCTCACCTCATATACATTCTTGTTAGGATAATATCCACCCTGGAAAAACAAAATGATATAGAAGGTTATATCGAAAGAATATGTAAATGCAAAAGGGTATTAAAGTACCCATGACAATGGAAAATTTGCGTTCTGCAACTTCGCCAAAAGTCAATAGTTCTAGTGTAAAATTCCAAAGTAAAAAAAAAAAAAAAAACTGAGACAACCCTGATATCATCGTTTTTACGTCGCTAGCAAACAATGGGAATGTAGGGCATAACGCTAGGGTTGTAATTTTTTTTAATTATATTTTTATTATTATATCTGCAATATACCAGCCAACATTAACACGTTGAAACCCCCGCGGATTTATACACCCTTTCACAATAACATTGTATATATAGTATAGGTACTTTTAAGGCCACCCAGACGTAATATTACTGTCGTTATTTAATATTAGATGTTTACCTATGAAATTGGCGTTTAGTATACAAAAACTTTAAGTATTTTTTTTATATATTTTTTTTATTTCTATTAATCAAAGTATGCACTCATGCTATCGATGCATCTCTGCCAGCGCAGTGGTAATTTTTCAATGCCCTTCTTGAAGAAGTCAGATGTACGGGAGGCAACGAACTCTTCAAAGGCATTTTGTACTGCCTCTCGGGTATAGAACTTTTTTCCTGCCAAGTAGTTGTCAAAATTTTGGAAAAAGTAGAAGTCTGTCGACGCAAGGTCTGGTGAGTACGGTGGATGACGCAAAACTTCCAACTCTAGCTCTTGTACCTTAGAAACAGTCTGTTGTGCCGTGTGAGGTCCAGCAGGTTTTCGTGCAGGAGCAGCGGGGACGAACGATTAACCAAGGCCGGACAGAGATTTGCGAGTTTCTCCATCATTGTGTCCAGTTCCTCACAGTATACATCCACAGTAATGCTCGTGCCATTTGATAAGGTGTGATGAATTACACCGGCACTAGACCACCAAGTAACCATCACTTTTCTAGGGATAAGTTTTCGTTTGGGGCATTGCCTAGGTGCTGAACCAGGGTCTGACCAACATAATAACCGCTTACGATTGTCAAAAAGAATCCATTTTTCACCGCAAGTGACATGCGGTTCAAAATCCCTTCGTTTCTATCTATTAAGCAACGCAAGGCATACCTCAACGCGTTCATCGCGCTGGCGATCGTTCATTCCATACAGCATCTACTTATCAAGCTTTTTCACCTTCCCAATTTAACGCAAATGGACCAATATTGTTTTGATGCTAATAACGAAAGCTGCTGCTAATTCAGCAGTAGATTGAGTATCGTCAGCTTCCACTATCGCCTTTAATTCGTCGTTGTTGACTTTAGTTTTGGGGCGACCACGGGGTTCATTTTTCAGATCAAAATTTCCATGTAGGAAGCGTTCAAACCAATAACGGGTCGTGCGTTCGTTTGTAGTGTTCACTCTGTACACGTCGTGAATGTTGCGAGCCGTTTGTGCCGCATTGCTACCGCGACGGAACTCGTATTTTTAACGTGTCCATTCTTATGAAAAAGATACAAATGTAGTATAAACAAAACACTAATCAATTAAATTTGAAAATAAAAGTCCATATTTTTAAAATAATATTCATTTGGATTTAGAATTTATTGCCAGCCATACACAAATAACATTTCAAATGTGCAGTATTGTAGAGTACAATTTCATAGGTAAAGACCTATTATTTTTTTAATTCTGACTATAAACATATTTGAAACTGCATAATTATATCGTATTATCCTAATTCAATCATTTTCTTATGTAGATATGACGTCGCAACCGTTGCTATTGACATCCTTTGTTATGGTTTGTTAGTTGTTATGGTTCGCGTATACCTAATACGTTATTGATCGAACTGTGTGCGGACGATATCGGCCGAATTCGGTCGATCTAACCGAACTTATTATAAGAGACAGAGTGCGTTGTTGAATGATGTTGAAATGTATGTGTTTTGTTCGGCCGATGTTGTCTTAGTTTCATATTTATCAGAAATATTTCTGTCATTCTTATGTAAAAAGGTGGTGTATGTCTAATGTGAAATGTCTGCCTTTTCATAAGTTCCTAACATTTTAGTTAAATTATGGTGAAGTAAAAAGTAAAGCCTTACTGGAGTTAAAAACGATTTCTTGGACGAATGTAGTAATTTCAGTTGCATATAATAATATATTGAAACTGTTCAATTTTTAACATTTACATAGAACTTTAACGCATAATACACTATTACTTCTATATCTTAAAATTTCCAAAACGCAAAAAATTAGAAAATTTAAATAAAGTATCAACTTTACTTCTCTCGTTTCCGGCAAAAAGTAGGCCGTGATTCATTAGGCGCTAAGTGACCAATATGTTAAGTATGTGTTTGTTTACGTTCGCACGTGTACTGATATGTGCGCGCGGGTGTGTGCGTGTGCGTGTGTGCGCGTGTGTGTGCGTGTGCCCTCACCAGCGGCGTGTCGTGGTGCTGCAGAACGGGCAGCAGGCGCCGCTCGACGAAGTCGGCCCAGCGCGCGCGCAGCGCCGGCACCGGCGGAGGCGCCTCGAGCGCCTCGAGCGCCTCGAGCACGTCGAGCGCCTCGAGCGCGTCGCCCACGTCCCGCAGCAGGCCCACCGCGTGCCCCATGTACCCGCTGCGGGCCGCCCCACTGCCCCTGCGGACACCGCGCGCCGCGTCGCCACGTCGCCACGTCACTCACTCGCCGAGCCTCGTCTCGCGCCCTACTCGCACCTACTTCACGGGTCTACACCCGTCAGTCTCTGACAGAACCCTCCCCGACGAATACAAATACTTCAACGTATCACATGATTATTTCCAATTGTCATATCAGATCGTGTTTTTCAGAACAAATATATAAGAACACCTGGTCGTACATGTGAACCAAAAAAGTGCCTTAGATTTTATCTTTTGCGAATGTAATATTCATAAGAGTTATACTAGTGATCACATGTGATAAAAGAATCAAAGAAAAACTAGAAAAATACTCAAAATTGACCTTAACCAATCCCTTATCTCTGAAAGTACTGCACCAAAAATTTTACAAATTTTTGAAAATTTGTGCGAAAAAATATATAATGAAATATAAACATACACATCCTCACACTGTATATTTGAAAAAGTAGTCAGAAAGAACAGCGTGACAAGCGTTGTGATCCCTACATCCTATAGATATCCAAAAATTAAATTGAAAAAACTATTTTATATATATCTTACAGAACTCTTTGTATGCAAATCAATTACCACGTTTCTAAGTAGACAATTCATTATCAATTGCACAAAAAATTGCTAGGTTATTATTAAAATAATAACAAAACAGATATATAATATATTCCAATATTAACAAAAACTTACTTATTTTCGTTTTCTTCAAAAGCATCCATCAATCTATTCAGTAGGTCGCATTCAAATAATAACTGAAAAAATATGAAACATTTTTATCATTATATACTTATAACTATTAAAAATCACTTGTGAATATTCCTAATTACATAAACGTTCATGTAAATACGAGAATAAAATATCTGAACAATATCGCCATCTTTTAGTGCTTCGTAGTGATAATTTGCTACCTTGTATATGCAATAAATTACACTCTAACACATCTAAATTACACACTAGTATTTATAGCGGTCGTTAAGCGGGCGTTACTTGCTATAATAGTTTAATTACTGTTAACAGTTGAAAGACAGCCCGACTTAAGTCCAATGCTTCTAATAATTGATTAACGAATATTTAGAAAACAATCACGAAATTATCAATAATTTGCAATAATACTTGTATGAACGTGTAACGGCTGCCTTTAAGTGGTCTTCACTTGTGTAATTGATTCTAACCGTACCGCACCGGTACCGGTACGGTACGGTTGCATACGGTGATACGGTACCGAGTACCGGTGGTGTTAACGCGATGATGTTATTTATTATTATTACTATTTTCTTTCATACATTTAAATGTAAATACAATAATAAAATAAGGTGGCGACATCGAGACGCATTTCTAGTTTTCAACAGTAACAAAACATAGGACACATTACTGTTGCTCCATGTATGTGTGCGTGCGTGCGTGTATGCGCGTGTGTGTGTGTGCGTGTGCGTGTGCGTGCGCGTGTGCGCGTGTATGCGTGTGCGTGTACTCACGTGGTGCGCATACTGCGTGCGGTAGACGCGGTTGGACAGTGCGCCGCGCACCGCCGCCGCCACTTGAGCGTGTAGGAAGTTGTTGTCCGGGTACTGGAAGAACATGTCCACCAACACTCCCAGTGTACCTGCAAACACATTTACACTAACAAGTTTAACTCCCATCTCGACACCATCCATACAACATGAAGTCCATAGCTCACGCTTTGAGTAATTTTATAATAAAAATAAATGTGAAAAAATGTCGTGGGTTCATTCGTCCCAAAGAGGTAGCCGTTGCAAGTAGGGTTTCAATGGAAACACACTTGATAGCTAGCTAAAGGTGTTTAATCTAATATTTTGCTTGTATTTATTAAATCTTAACAAATGACATCGTCATGGAAATTCATATGATAGTCCAGTAAAATTAGCTCAAAATAAGGCATGATTTTGCATTAATTGTGGTACTAATGATTTTTAGCACATCGATAGAGTTATGTCTGTGTATGATTACCTTAAATTCGCAACCGATTTGGAAGAGCGGAAAATGGTGAAAATTGAGAAAATCTTGGATTTTTGAATAATTCCAAAACAAAAATTGTGGTACTAGTTGCGAGAATACCACGTGTTTGGAGTACGAATACCTACCTACTCAAGCAATTTGGACCGGTTGCGACATACGGAACATACCTAAATTTAAAAAAAGTGATTTTTCGTCTTTATCTCCTAGGCAAAATTTGTGGTACTACTTGCGAACTCATCGGTCACTTGTTTTAGCTTAATATACTTAGTTTTAAATTTGCAACCGGTTGCGACCTACGGAACCCTAAAAAAATACTTTTTTCAAAATTCTACTTCCAGCAAAATTAGTGTAGTCAATATTATTGCTTATATCACATTTATAGGTCGTATTCCAACTGCTTTGTGATCGCAACCTCTGAAAACACTACGGAACCTAGTCTATTTTGTAAATAAAAAGTACGTATAATTACGAGTCTTGCGAGGGGAATGCGGGCGGCGCGCGGCGGGCGATATAGGTACGGGACTAGCGTTAAAATTAGCGTTGCGTATGATAACTGTTTTTAATATTTGAAATATTTTATTACTTGAAGGTGAGTGATGAGTACTGCTTAAACAAAAGACTTTTTGTCTTCTTTTTTTTCGAAAAATAATTTAGATTTATTTTGCTTTAACAAAAATTCAGCGTATCTGTATTTTACTGACTATACAGGACAGTGATTTAAAAAAAAGCGATTTATTGTACTAACTATAGTCTAACGTTTTTACAGAGCTTAAAGGAGCATCATTTAAAATAACAATTAACTCTTTTTATACGCGTATTTAAGGAAGCTAAAGGAGTATGTATCGATCGCGAAGCGTGGCGCTCCGTCCGCTCTGACTACCCCGTTAGGGATACAGCGTGAAGATATGTATGTATGTATGTATGTATACGTGTATATTAATTTTAGTTTACGTTTACTTTTATTATCTTTTCATACATCTTTCAATATGCAAAATTTAGTAATAATTAATTTACGTCCAACAAGTCAGCTTGAAATAAAATTAATTGAAACAGAGTCCACTTGCATCAAATTTTTTTGAATAATCTATACACGTAATAAAATCGTAGACTGTCTTCATTTGTAATCACATTACGCATATACCACT
The DNA here is from genome assembly GCA_907165235.1 of Zeuzera pyrina. NCBI lineage: Eukaryota > Metazoa > Arthropoda > Insecta > Lepidoptera > Cossidae > Zeuzera > Zeuzera pyrina. The sequence continues at coordinate 23,778,801 of OU015630.1, forward strand.
TATTGAATTAAAAATCTAATTTCTGAAAAAAATGAACCTTCTATCTGAGTAACATATAGTGTCTATTTTATCGAAATCGACCCACTCAATCAAAAGATTAAAAGAAATCGAAACCTCCAGACCACCGTGCAACACGTCACCGGGAGGAAGTGCTTTTTTCGTATATGTATGTACAATGAATATGTAGTACGTACAATGAAAATATATTTGGAAATAAAACTGAGACGGCGTTATGTTTTGTCTTAATCGAAATAAATAAAAAACTATCTACATCCATACTAATATAATAAATACGAAAGTCTGCGTTTTCACTGTTAAACCACCGGACTATCTTTTTTTTTTAATTCCTAAGGGGGATGAAACTTTGTATGGGAAATGCTAAACTGCTGAACCGATTATGATGATATTTGGTACAGAGATAGTAATTGCCCGAAAGCAAATGTAGGCTATTTTTTCAAAATATTTTGTGATTGAAATAATGATATGGTTTTTGTATATGTGACGTCATCATATACAATATGATATGCCAATATGGCGGATGATCCACAATAGGAAATAACTTTTCTTCAGTCTTCGAGGAACTAATTATGACAAAGACGTCTATTTTCAAATCGACGTCTTTGTCATAATTAAAAAAAATTAATAATGCATGTTAATTTGTCATGTCATCATGTTTAAATGATATGACATGGGTATTATTTTCGAGGTTTCTCGGAGTACTGCTTACAAAAGTCTATTTTCAAATCTGAAATGGCAGACATTACTATATTCAATAACTTGATATAGGCGTCATTTTTAAGGTTTTTCGAGGTGTAGATTACGAAAATGACGTTGATCTTAAAATCCAAGATGGAGGACATTATTCTTTTAGTAAAATGATATGGGTGTCATTTTTGAAGTTGCTCCCGGTGCAGATTACGAAAATAATATTTTTTCTAAAACATAAAATGTACATTAAAATGTACATAGTATGCTATACGATCCATACTATCTCATAATAATAAGTATTATTCTTGCAAAAGTATGTCTGTCTGTATGTTACGTTTTTACGGCTAAACCGCCAGTTCGATTTTGATGGCATGGATCTCCGTGCCATCAAAATCGAACTGGAAATCGAAATCGAATCGAACTTCAAACTATCTAGTTTGAAACCGGGAGTCGAACATAGGCTGCTTCGTTTATCAAAAATCTTTTCATAACGGGATGAAAACGGGGATAAAACTTTGTGTGGGAAATGCTAAATCGGTGAATCGATTACGATGTTTAAGACAGTGATAGACTTTTTTAAAGGAAAACACAAAGGCTATTTTTTATGAAAAATCTACCCATAAAGGGGTGAAAAAGAAACACTAACTCAGAAAAGTCACGGAAAATTACCGCGCGGAAATTTTCCACGCGGAAGAAGTCGCGGGTAGAGCTAGAACATCAATAATACAAAAACAAAGAAGTAGAACCCAAAGTCATTAACCTTAATCGATTTTTTTATTAGATCTGTACCTATAAAATCGATTTTTAATACCTATGATTTCAGTGTGAATATCGATGTCTTTCATTGTACTTAGAATTCCAAATTGAAATTAAATTTTGAATGAGTAAAATTTTATGAGTTCGCGTCACGACATGATATTTATTCTTTCTTTTTATGTTTGACCTCTGCTATACATAATGCAATGAGTATTACCTATGTAATACTCATTGCATTATGCTTATGAGTTATTTCACTAGCGTGGTACAACAAATTTCTATGTGTTCGATAATATTTTCCTCGTGGATATTAAAATTAAAAAATCTATTAAATTTTATAACAATTTTAAATTTATATATTAAATTTTCAGAAATTTGGGTTACTAATGCAAAGTTATTGTTTATTACCTTATATCAGCCATTCCCAAAGTGGGCGATAACGCCCCCTTGTGGGCGCTGCAGGCCTAAAGGGGGGCGGTAAGAGACCCAGAAAAAAAATGGGGGCGTTGTGTAGAGGCCTGGGGGGTGATTTGTAATTTCATTTAGCTAGGAGGCATCTTAGACAACGACTGCATGAGCTCTCGACTCAGGAGACAAAATAAGTTTGGGAACCAGTGCCTTATATTATACAAATTTTAGACTGAAAAATTTGCAAAAATGCCTTAGATGTTCAATTCAAACCTAGTTATGCAAACTGACTTTCATTTCAAATTTAGGGTTTATTAGCAAATACTAACGTAATTTCAGGTAGAAAAATATACGTAGGAATATTTGAAAATAAATGTAATTTGAATTGAAAATGTATGACAGTCTGACTGGACATAGTTTTATACATTATTTCATAATTTTTGGTTTTCACTTCTGTCGGCAATCCTTAATGACTGCCTTTTTTTTAACGAAAATTAATCGGTGTAATTTTTTTCTACTGTCAAAAGTTGTTAAGATAAAATTATTACCTATTTCTCATAATTATAAAAAGAAAACACTCCACCATTCCGACTTTTGGGTCTACGTCCATCTATTTTCAATTGGGAATAATAGCTTGCTAATGCGTTAATATTTAACAATGTATGAATGAACCGCACGGCGAGTCGTAGTCGCTCGAGCCGTACCCTGTCTCCCGCGCCGCTCGCATTCCCCTCGAAATATGCGTAATAAGCGTATATTTAATTTACAAAATAGACTATGTTCCGTGGTGGTTTCAGAGGTTGCGATCACAAAGCAGTTGGAATACGACCTATAAATGTGATATAAGCAATAATATAGACTACACAAATTTTGCTGGAAGTAGAATTTTGAAAAAAGTATTTTTTTAGGGTTCCGTAGGTCGCAACCGGTTGCAAATTTAAAACTAAGTATATTAAGCTAAAACAAGTGACCGCTGAGTTCGCAACTAGTACCACAAATTTTGCCTAGGAGATTAAGACGAAAAATCACTTTTTTTAAATTTAGGTATGTTCCGTATGTCGCAACCGGTCCAAATTACTTGAGTAGGTACTCCAAACACATGGTATTCTCGCAACTAGGACCACAATTTTTGCTTTGGAATTATTCAAAAATCCAAGATTTTCTCAATTTTCACCATTTTCCGCACTTCCAAATCGGTTGCGAATTTAAGGTAATCATACACAGACATAACTCTATCGATGTGCCAAAAATCATTAGTACCACAATTAATGTAAATTGATAATCTAATTCTACTGCACTATGACGCCCTCTATAACTTAACAACCTAAATTTAAAGTACGTTTTACTTTAAAAAAAAACGAATTTACTTGTGATGCTACTTATGCATCTTATGGATATGGATACTTATGGATACAGCGAGAAGATATGTATGTATGCTACTTATGATACGTGACATTGGCAAATGCGTTAGACTGTGCGCCATGTCATAAAGAAAGGAAGAAAAAAACTTGTTATATGCGGATTAGAGTACACACTTGCTTTTTTTTTAAAATGACAGAAATGTGACTAACCGAGGGTGAGGATGGTGGAGGAGACCTCTTGCACCTCGGACAGCACGAGGTGCGCCAGCAAGGTGGCGACCTGCACGCGCGCCGCGCCCACCGCGCGCACTCCGTAGGCCCCGCCCACCCCGGAGGCCCCGCCCACTCCGGAGGCCCCGCCCGGGCAGGCCTGCAGCAGCGCCTGGTGCAGCAGCGGCAAGTGCGGAGCCACCGCCAACTCCACGCTGGTGCGCTCCGCCTCCGTCTCGCCACTGTAATGACGTCACAGTACCGCTACTCAATTCTTCTTCTTTTTTTAACACGCTTTTATTACCTTCACCTGTATGTTTGTATGTTTGTTCGTAAGTAACGGAATCTTTGAACGAGATTTTCAGCTACTTTAAAACGTCAGATTAAACTGAAACTTTGCACACTTATCAAGGATCGATGACAATACAGTAATTATTAGAGATGGGCCGAATATGGTTTGAATCGAATACGAACTTCGCCCGAACATTCGGTAAATATAAAAAATTCGGCCCATCTCTGATAATTTTACAATAAAATGAAAAAAATAAAAAATAAATTTTTTGTATTGATTTTTATACCTATATTGGCAACTCGTTTCATATTTGTCGTAGAAACACTCCTGCCATCTTCATGTGTAGAATTACATGTTGTAACTGATGTAGATCTTTATTGTTGTGAGTTATTCAGTAAATAAAAAGAGGAGTATAGCTACTAAATTGACGTTAACGTGACGTACTTGTTCATCGAATATGGTACTGTCGCTAAATTGACTTATGAATATCGTGATTTTTTCGTCAAGATCTGATATTGCGTCCTGGGAAACTACACATCTCACTTTAAATTATCAGTTTTTGTATACTGTGGGAAGACCGACAAATAGGATTTTACTCTCTAATAAACAAAATGAAGATTCCATTTATATGTTACTAGCCACTTAACCGCACGCGGCCTAATTCGTAATTTATTGCCTGCCCAAGAACCTGCTCGTGCCCTCATATGAGGCCCAGCGCATTAGGCATTTTAGTCTTAATTTTTGTATTTTATGAGCTGTTGAATGCCATACACATGATATATATTATTGTTCCGATTGAATTCCGGTTCCACATACTAGCGATTTTAACATAGCATTAGTCTCTCGAATAAAAAAAGTAAAATGTCAAACTTCATCGTTTTTATTGTGACAAAGTTCTATGCTTGTGTGGTTCATTGTGCGCATTGAAATTAAGAAAGAATGTCGTAAGTATATATTTTGTTACAATTTGCACATAACCAAATGATCGTGTTGAATTGTGCTTTCTATTACTATAAATATTTTAACAAAAGGTTAAGTTTTAATTCAAAAAGAAATCGTAAAATCTGCAATGAAAATATTTTCAATGAACGCGTTATTGCAAATGGCGAGTGATAAATAAAATTATTTTTTGATAAATAAAATTATTTTTGAGTTCCAAATCTAATTGCAACGAACTGCTTTTTTCATTTGTAATACTAATATGAAATGCCTGTTGTGTTAAACATTATCCGCTATTATTATATTGCACTGAGCAATGACGAAAAAATTTTAAAGTTCAATGTATTTTACGCGTCGTAGGTGAAAAAAAGTGTATGAACTCATTCTTTATCTCGTTTGTTCTATACTTTAAATACATGTTTTGTTCAGGATATATGCATCAAAATTATCGTTATGAATCGTGCTTTCCGCTTGTATATAAATTGCAGCACTTCAGGTAATTTTTAGAACATAGCATATTGTTTACAACAAAGAACAAAGAACCGCCATTGCAAATGTCGTTCAATACGTAATATTTCTACTCAATTATTTCGAAATATTGTTACAACTAATTAGTTTATTAGTTTATTCATTTCTACATCTATTACAAAGCATTTTTGTAACATTTATTTGCTGGGAATTGATAATCACATGGTTTTCGAAATTCTAACAAAAGTCGGCCATTTTGTGGTTAGGAATTTAGGCTCGCGATACATGACCGACTTTATGTTACGGGGAAAATTCCTAATATTAGAACAAACAAAATACAGTATTATTTTTTTAAATATTTTTAGCGATAACTTGGAAAATATTGGTGGCCGGGGCCGTGGACGTGGTATGCTTGTGGACGAGGACGAGGGCGCGGACGCGGACGGAGCTCAAGTGGCTCATTATCCCAGCAGCCGTAAGTACTTCGTTTTTATATGTAATTGTTCATGCTTCAGAATGTATATACATTTCCCCTTTTTCGAATTGTATCATTCGCCTTGCACACTTCACATAATATGATGTATGCACGCTGTATCCCTAATAGGGGTGTATAGTAAGTAGTAAAAAAGTGTTTATTTTGATTTTTTAGGTCTTCTACTTCGATGCTTGTGAGACCTGTCTTGCCTGGTGCCAGTGAGTGTAAGCGCAGACTACGTGCTTTGAAAGTATTTGTTATATATCTTTCTAAGAGTAACATGCGTAGTACTTAGTGATCTGTTCTATATTGGTTTGTGCTACTTCGTTTTCAGAGAACATTCTCCTGTGAGGTCACTGATAGAATTAATTTCATCAATCATTTTAGGGTGGCTTGCACCGACTATTTAAACTCGATTTAAGATCTCGATTTGAAATCTCGTTTCCACCAACGATATAATAGTTGATGCAAGCGAGATATCAAATCCTTAAATCGAGCTTAATAGTTGGCGTAAATCACCCTTAGTGTTAGTGTGTAAGCAAATTTAACAATAAGTGTTTTTTTCATGTTACAGATGCTACAGTTTCACATGCAGAGCCGGAACCCCGAGGTCGACCAGTCTCAGGTTGGACTGAGCCACACCATATCACTTGCCTCGCCGCCCGTCGCGCCGCGCATCACCACATTTAGATGATCATATTATTATTACATTTTAGTTGATATACCTATTCGATTATTTTTACAAACGTGATCACTACCTGCATTTTTGTTGATTGTATTCAGTTATTTTTAAGTCAGAATGTTATCTGAAGGAAATTATTTACTTCGTGATCACTACATACATTTTTATTGATTGTATTGAGTAATTTTCACCATTTTGTGTACACTACTTGCATTTTTTAGTGATTGTATTCAGCTATTTTTAAGCCAGTGTTAGCTAAAAGAAATTACCTAATATATTATCGCTACCTACATTTTTGTTGACTGTATTCAGGTATTTTAAGCCAGTGTTAGTGTTAGCTGAAGGAAATTATAGATAATTTTAATTATAGGCTAACACTGGCTACGTGATCACTACGTACATTTTTGTTGATTGTATACAGTAATTTTTATCACCTGTGTACACTACTTTTATTTTTGTTGAATGTATTCAGTTTTTTTAAGCCAGTGTTAGCTGAAGGATATTACCTAATATATTATCCCTACCTACATTTTTATTAATTATATTTAACTATTTTTGACCATTCCGTTAGATAAATATATATATAGTTTTAAGATATGTCTAAAAAAATAATAAATATTAGTGTATCTAAAAATAAATAATAAATGCGTATTATCATGATAATGGTATTATTTTAAATTTATTAGAATAATGTATCAGTATCGTAAAAACCTCGTGAACAAAACTGACAGCGTAAAAAGGCCTTATTTGGTCGGCCATTTTGTGTACATTTCGTGACGCGCGAGGCGCGCGAACGTTCAAACTTGCTTCAAGCGACACTCTTCGGTTGCAGGAAATTTGTCTGCTACAGTGTATTATGTTTTGCGTTCTACTCTTCATGTTATACAGGTTTCACATATAATTTTGGTATCACTAAAAAGTTAAGAGAGCCTATTTTATAATGAAGTGGTTACATTTATACACTTCTATTGTTATTTCTAGAGAAATCAGAGTAAAACTAAAAAAAAAATCCGTGTTTTAAGTTCAACCTGCTGGTAAAAATTAGTTTCTCAGTTCGAAGTATTTAAATTTACTTTAGTGAAATCCTTATACATTTAGATTTACATCAGTAGTTCTCTCTGTGATAGGCATAGTAATTATAGAAATATAAGCGTTTCTTTGTCGCGGGGGCGAGCGTCTGGAATTTGCAAGCGGGCTTCGCGAGCGTCGCGAGCAGTTGCAGAAACAGTAGCACAGAAACAGAATGCAGTCCAGTGGCTAGCGGACCGTCCTAACTTTGTTAAACTTGTATATATAATATATACCCTATGTCCACCTGGAATAATGTATCTCGCAAATAATGAAAGGATTATTCAAATAGTGCAGTGATTCCCGAGATTACCCTCCACATACATACCAACGTAAAAATTCACTCCTTCTCTTTATAATATTAGTACAAATAGTATTATTATACTAAATTAATATAAAAAAAATATTTAATTTTTCCGTTACAATTCACACATTTCAATTTGCAATTTCATGCTTTCTACCTTTGAAGTAAAGTCCATTTTCAGTATTAATTGTGACACTTATTAATGAAAAATTAATGCTACGGTAACAACAGAAAAAAATGGCAACAACATTGTAACAAATTCATTCATTAGGGGCCATCCATAAATTACGTCACACGAATTTAGTGATTTTTTTAGCCCTCCCCCGTCCTTGTCACAGCTGGTCACATTTGTGAGACTCCCCCCTCCTTAGTGTGACGTCACATATTTTGCAATTTTACATTTAGAAATTATTGAATTCAAACAACAGTTCCGAAATTAGTTTTATATCCATTTAAATTATTTTTTAATAAACATGAACATCAAGTCAAACATTTCAAGAAATTAACAAAACAAAAAACGATTACTTTATTAAATAAAGAAAACTTAATCATCTTGAGTCCATGAACTTTGAACCCACTCTATTAAATTATTTATAACTGGCATAGCAATCATTTCGTTCTCGTTTAGATTGTTTATATCGGGAACATTCGTTGTGTCAACATCTATTTCATTCAACCATACAGCATCACCATCATCACCCAAACAAAGAATTTCTCTGGCACGTCTAGCAGCAATTCTTTGAGGACGTATCTTCGCGATGGGCAAAACTTCTTGTTGACTCTTATGTGATTGCTTGTGTTGATTCGTGGCCTTGTATGATGCAAAATATAGACCACAGATGCCACATGATCGTTTAAACAAGTATGCCTCGACACTGGGGCAATAGCTATCATATGGAACTTGCTTCAAATGTGACGACGCTTGGAGATCCAAAGCTAGCTGAAGTAACAGTGGAGCGAACTTACCTTCGGCGTCACCTTTTTCTACGGTTAGATACCCGCTTGACGTCTGACTAATTAAAACAGATGGTGGTAAAAACCCCTCTCGTAATAGTCGCCAAAGGCTAGATCGTCGTACATTACAACATGCGACAACCTCGCATTTCACTATTTGTAATAAATATTGCGATTCACGCACATGATTTTGCGTACCAAGTGGCATCATTTTTCAATTCCTTAGCCTGTTCAATATTCAGTCTAGTATCTGTTGACACAATATATTCGACAACCACAGGAAAACCATCAATGACCAATTGGCTCCAAATATTAGCCAGCACAATGCCTGCACTCTCAAAGATTCGTTTTTCTAATTCCAAATCCGTTGTTCGATTACTGGAATCAAGATGTGAACCGAAACTGTCATGTTTCAATACAACACCAGTAATTCGCGACTAAAAGGCGTCATTCGTCGTTCCACTCTGTTGAAAGCACTTCTTCCTGGAACATTTGTAGCAATGTAAATAGCATCCAAGTCAAAATCTTTAAAATGGCGTATAGCTGAAATTATAACTCGCTCGTATCGTGGATTTTCATCGGGACCACCATCGCAAGTAATAATAAATACGGGTTTTACAAAACCTTCACGAGTTCTCATAAACTCTTCGAAAGCAGACATTTCAGAAAGTCTATGAATGTCTGTAGCATGAGTCTCTGCATTAGAACAACAATGCTTTCCACTACGAATTACTATGTATGTAGGTCCAGAGTGTGTCACAGCTTCAGGTTTCCCTTCACCATCTTTCTTTATTACAATACCTGCATAAACAGAAGGAATAAGTTTATGTTTTTCCGCGACCACGAAATCATGATCCGGTAATTTTACACGATAATCGAGGTGCATTAATATTGGAGCTTGAGCGTTCGCTGGTGTAATGCCCAACGGCACGCGTGCTTTGTCATCCATTGATAAAAAGAAAACTTGATCAGGACCCAAAATTGAAGCTAAAGATTCCAGGTTTCTTATCGTAGCTGTACAGAATGTGCCATCTTTATGTTTAGAATGTAACGTAGAATCTGGTTTGCATAGTTTAACAGAAACAGTTACGACGTGTCTTTTTCCTTCCTCTGTATTGGCTCGTCTGGGAAGAAGTCTCAAGTATAACCCTGATCGACTGATAGTATATCCTTGTTTACAAAGTTCGACTTGTAAATCGTCCAATGTTTTGCAGCACCTTATAGTTTCAGTGCAACGTCGATCATCAGCTGCACCACCGAAAATTGCAATCTCTTTTATAACTTCAAGTATACCGGACTACTTTTCTTCTACTCTAGGCCGACCAACAGAATCGCGAATTTTTAGAGCTGCTGCAAAGTCGGTATTACTTTCACAAAGCTCTAAAAATTTTTGTTTTTTCGAGTCACGACTTTTTTTTTTGTCGTTCCGCTGCGCTAATCTTTCGCTTCAATATGTTTTTTTCCTGTTGAATATCTTTCCTCAAAGTTGCTATTCTTTTTATTGCTTCATCGGAAGCTACACCAGTATCGTGTGCTAGCAACAAGCTATTGAGCTCAGATTCTAAAACTACAATTTTATTCCTAGAAGCACTTTGACTAGGCTTTGGTTTAGGTATTGTTTGAAGCTGGCTTTCACTTGATTGTATAACGATATCTTTAGTGTCTTCTGGCATGGATTGCTTAGTATTTCCCTGCAATTAAAAATAAAAATGTTGAATAAGGACATTTCATGTGCTAAATTTTCTAAAATCACCTACTATACTATAATGAAGAAAAAAGTATCTTTCGGGATTACCCCGACAGAAAAAGAAATACAAATTCAAAATGGCGGTCGTCTTTTATATAATAATGTTAATTAAACTACTTAATTAAACTCTGTATAGCAGCTTGATTCAACGAATAAGGCTGTCATATCAGATTTCCAAAGTATCTATTGTTGTGTGTCATTAGCAGAATATTAAAATTTATAAACTTATCGAGTTAAGATAATAATAGCAAATTAAGATACTTAAGTAGGTATATTTTTAGTTTATTTAAAATCAATAACAATTATTTTTTGCACTTAAAAAATAATCGAATGAGATCACTTATTTTTTCCATCCAGTGCATATATACTAATATTTAGTGTTCTACGGAACGACCTAGCAATACTTAGCCAGTTATTAGTTTGGTAATTATAACAAAATTCTAACTTACTTTTACGTCCTCGGACTCCAGTTGTATTCTTGAAGTTAACGACGAAGGAATTTTCGAAAAAAATTCATGAGTGTCGCTTTCGTTTTCGTAATTTTTATTTGCAATTCTTTGATCTTAGATTCCATTTTACCTTCAATATTGTCACCACTTTTCAAACTTTCATAAGTTATTAACTTCTTCTTGTACATTTTGTTTTTTTTTTATCAGCATAGGCTGCACTGTAAGCTTCATATAGCTTACGATACAGATTACCTAAATCACTCTTTTGGTTCATTTTAAATTTGTTTCTAAAGTTAAAAACATAAAATACCAGAATCTTTTAAAAATCGTCGTTTATCCGCGAAAGTCAATTGTCTAATGAAATAGAAACAAAGAAATCACCGTTCGGCGCAGGCGTGGCCTGTTTGGCGGCATTTATCAAAGGGCACTAAAATAGCGCCCTTTGATAAATGCCGACCTAAGGTCGTCGGTGCGTGCCGCGTAGCGCGTAGTAGAGCGAGTGGCCGACAAAACAATTTGAATCTTATGTTTATATAGATAGAGTTACAAATGTTTTGAGTATTTCGTAAATAGTGCAAAGTTCGAGTTTTAACACGTAGATTTGGAAATATGACGTCACGAAATTTAGGACCCCTCTTACCCCCCTGTCACACAATGTCACACTTCGTCGACCCCCTCCCTCCCCCTTAACGTGTGACGTAATTTATGGATGGTCCCTTATCCATTTGCAAAACAGCAATGTAACAGGATAACAGACAAGAGATAATTTTACAATAACAGTAGTTTTAAAATAACACAACACAGTTATTCATTATTGTAGAACATCCGTATTTGCCATCCGGTCCAGTAAATAAACGTCTAAATTGGATGTATGATCAAGATTTATTACAATGTTAAGTTTTATGTCTACCGCTTCGCTGTTTTCGAGATACTTATACCATATGCTTATTATTTTTACTTGACTAATTGATTTTTTTGTAAATTGCGTCTTCTCATTGTTTTCGTCTGCATTTGAATGAAGGAATTTTTTCGTTTTATTTTTTGCATTCTTATATGATATTTTTTTTAAATACATGTATAAAGAGTATAAGATTAATTTTTTTTTTATCTTTCTTTGTAGCCTTCTTTTTGTCATCTAACATTGACCTCCTACTGTATAAAAAAAGTGACCACCACCATGAACAAATTATCTTAAAAATTTAAAAATGAACAATTAGAACAAAATATCAGAAAAACTTGTCTATCGAAATAATCGCTATTATATTGAAAATGAAATCAAGTAATGTCCATTATCTGGGAAATTATTGTGTAGCCACTAGATATGAATTTGATAGTCTGACAGATCTCAACCACATCTACCTCTAGTGTCAATTTGAATGTTTATTTACGAGATATTCTGAATGTATACGTAAGTGAGTACATGCATGTTGTGTGGCAACATGATGAATAGCGTATGTATGTGTGCGTGTGTGTATGTGCGTGTGTGTATGTGCGTGTGTGTATGTGCGTGTGTGTATGTGCGTGTGTGTATGTGCGTGTGTAAAAAAAACACGAGTAGTTGCATATGTGTAACATCTGACATCTCACCTTGGTAATAAGCAACATTAACATTATATCCTGAAAAAAATTATTACATTCATTACTATATATTTTCTGTTGTACACTTCCGTCCCTTTTCACGAAATCACTACCACAGATTGCAGGAAAGCGAAAGGAAAGATGTTACACATCAAAAACGCGTGTACTCATATAGTATATGCGATTTTTTTTTATACACGATGTACACAACACGCGCAACACAACACGACACAACGCAACACGCGTACACTCACATAAGTGAGTGCACGCGTGTTGTGTCTTGTGTGGTAACATGACAAATGGTGTATGTATTTGAGTATGCGCGTGTGTACGTGCGTATATGCGCGCGTGTGTGTACGCGCGTGTGTGTATGTGCGTGTATGTGCGCGTGCGTGCGTGTATGTACGTGTACGTGCGTGTATGTGCGCGTGTGCACTCACAGCAGCCGCTGGTGGTCGAGCAGCGCCAGCAGCAGCGCGCAGCCGTGCCGCAGCGCCGCGGCGCGCGCCGCCGCCCCGCTCGTGAACACGGCGGCCAGCAGCGCGCGCACGCCCGCCTCGCCGCCCAGCCGCGCGCTCAGCCACGCGGCCGTGCGCGAGCGCGCGCCCGCGCCGCCGCCCGCGGCCCCGCCCGCGCCCCCGCCCCCGCCCCCGGCCGCGCCCGCGCCGCCCCCGCCCGCGCCCCCGCCGGCCCCGCCGTCGGCCGCGCAGCCCGTGCCCACCAGCTCGCACAGCAGCTCCGCGCCGTTGGCCGCCGCCACGCCGCGCATGCGCGCCGCGCGCACCGCGCGCTGCCCGCCGCCCCCGCCGCTCCCCGCCGCGCCCTCTACACAGCCACACGCGCACGTTACACGACACGGACGCCACACGTACGAGACTCTACACCTTATACCGATACGCTTGTACAATACACACCCTCGTACCAATGACACAATAAGATCAAAAACGTTAATCGTATGCTAGTATCTAGTAGCGAACGTTCACTATAATCAAGCGAAACATAGAATAAAGAAAAAAAACATCTACTTTTTTACCAATCCACTATTATATTAAACGAACAATATTTATATTTATATATATACATTTAATATCGCTTTCTCGAAAACGGCTCTAGCTATTTCAATAAAATTCGAATATAGAAGTTGAGGGGGACGAGAAATCGATCTAGCTAAGTCTCAATTCTAGGAAAAATCCTGCAATGTGGTCAGACCTTTTTTGTTTTTTTTTTTAATAAGTTGAAATAATATGTCTAAGTTCAGTTTGTACTGTATTATGAATCATTCGATCTCTTTTTCCTAAAAATAATTTCCACAATGACGTCATTCTCAATTGCACGCATTTCAATTTTCACATCTTTTCACTTTATTCGCAATATTACTACTTTCGTGTATATATTTCAAGATTTTTGATGGAAAATAAGAAAAGGGTTAGACTTTAACACGAATTTTAAATTTTGCACCAAAATATAACCAAATCAGATCAGAATCAATTTCTTAATTAAGATTTCAAATTTTTAATTTCATTTAAATTTATTAAAAATAAAAATTGCAGAAAAAATTGTCTATTTTCTTTACATAATATACAACCATCTATCCAATGTAAGCCATATCATACCTTTCTCCTCATCCTCATTTGTTCTCTCAATTTCCCCATCATGTTTTCTTTCATCGGTGTGATTCAGTTCTACTTTCTCACTCTGCTCCTGCTCACTCTGCCCCTTCTCTGGCTGCACAACAGTCTTCTCCTGGTGTTTGTCAGCCACTGGATGGATTTCTTCAGGTACATATGTGCCACATATAATTTGTATCATGTTCTCCAAAAAGTGATGTTCCTCTAGCCACTGAAATATAATGTACCCATAATAAGATACATGTTTGAAAAAAACACACACAACAATCACAATACCAGTACATTCTATGTTATATAAGAACTAGCTGGTCAAGCAGACATTGCTCTGCCCTTTCCAATAGCAAGCACGATGAGTGAAAGAAAGTAAAAAATAGTTTATTCAATACTTAAGTCCCCGCACTAGGCGCGCCTGTATCGCGGGAGATCTTTACAGCAGACATATTTCGAATTATACAATATTAGTGTTAAAGTGTGGATTTGGCTATCTCCATTACAGCACCACTAATAGGACCCTAGCTTAATTATAAACTATCATCTCAACAAATCAATAATATTGTGGCAATATGATCTCAATCGATCAACTCATTTGAAACTTACAGATAACAGATGTGCCAATGTACATATTGAGGTTCAATTTTGTGTTCATTTCATTTCATTTTATACCAATGCAAATGAAATGAATGAAATACAAGTACATATTTCAAAATGGTTAATAAATAAATAACATGTCGGTGTCAAACATTTTATTTCTTCCTACACAATTAGGGATAAGTATAAGGCGGCATGGCAGGGCGGTGGTATGTAAGCCACTGGCGAGCCACGAGTTCGAGTTGCATTATATTCTATTTAAATGCAATTCAGCATTTTAGCGTCGCCAGGTCGCTACATACATAAAAGATAATTTTGCTTCCATGACATGTATGAACTATTATATCTTTATTCTTTACAATAAATAAAAAAGTGTCTGTCTGTGGTTTCGCAATATAGTCTGGAAAACTGGAAACTCAGACCATAAAAATAAGTAACCTGGAGAGAACTTTGAGACAGAAAAATTTAGTTATATTTGGAGTCGCGGAAAATGAAAACAGTTATGGGATCTAGAGAAAAAAGTTCTTGCCATCATAAACAACAATTTAAACATTAAATGCGACAGCAATAATATTGAAAGCGCAAGAAGGCTAGGCAAAAAGAGTGAAAAAATAAGACCCATCATTATAACGGTAACTACAATAGGGCTAAAAATAAATATCCAAAAAAATAAAAAGAAGCTAGAACCAACACCATACTATATTAGAGAATACTTTCCACCCGACATTCTAAACAAGCATAAGGAACTCCAAGTAGAAGTCAACAAGGAAAGAGAGCAAGGCAGATTGGCGATTATTAAGAATGATAAAATAGTAATCTTAAAAGATCGAAACCAACAAATCGGGATGAATAGCTACGACAAAAAGAAAAGAGCTTTGTCAGAGTCACCAGAAACAGCGAGACCCGAGTTTGAAAATGGAAAAGAAAAGTCCACGAAGATCAGTAAAACAAACTTCATGGATAACTACGTTTTAAAACAACCGATTTTGCAATTGCCCTCCGGAAAAACAACTGCGCAACCCAAGCAACCGAGACCTACAACAACACCTAAATAACAACTAACACCGGCCCCCACTCCTCCTCTCCCAACACGGCCAGTCACCGCGGGAGAGAATGACTGCAACCCTCCAACTCGTCACAATATTTACATCTATACATATAATGTTAAATCGCTACTATCACCGCAACGAATGATATTACTGAAATACTCACTCTCAAATATTAAATACGATATTATAGTATTATCAGAAATCAGAAGGAAAGGAAATGAAATTATTGAGGACGAAAATCATATTTTCTGTTACACAGGAAAGCTTTAAGGACGGCATGGCGTAGGTTTTTTAATTAAAAATAAATATAAAAACAACATAGAAAATTATATAGGCATATCAGATACGAGTCTGCCTCCTAAACATGAGATTTGAAACAGTAACGATTTCAATAATCCAAGTCTATGCTCCCACTTTTGAAGCACAGAAAGAAGAAATAGAAGCCTTTTATAATCAAATAGAAGAGGCCCAAAACCTGGCAAGGGGAAAAATTATTCTAATGGGAGACTTGAATGCGAAAATAGGACAAAGAAAACCCCCAGAAAATTCAATTATGGGACCATATTGCTATGGAGAAAGGAACAATAGAGGTGACAGGCTATTACAATACGCATTAGCCAACAAATTTACAATTATAAACACATTATTTAAGAAAAACGTAAAAAACCTCTGGACTTGGACTACACCAGACAAACAATATAAAAACAAAATTGATTATATCCTGAGCAACAACTCAAAGCTTTTCTCAAACATAGAAGTATTAAAAAATAGTACATTTCCAAGTGACCACAGGCTACTAAGAGGCACACTGCAATTACAAAACCTGAAGAAAAGCAGAGCAGCTTTCAAAGGAACTCAAGCAGATCTATCAAACGACGCAAATCAACATACATATCTCGAGACTTTGATAGAGAAATCAAAACCAATCCAGTGGAAAAACGGAGAAGATGTAGAGTCGTTATATCTAAAGTTCGAGACGGCAATTTAACAAAGCCTTGATTCTGTCAGCTCAAGAAAAGTATCTAAAGATATAATAACAGACGAAACAAAACACCTACTTAAAAAACGTATCGCACTTCAGTCGAAACCATCCAAAAATAAAGAAGAGAAAAAAGAACTTTCAGCTCTTTATAAAACTACAAATAAGATGCTAAAAAAGGACTATGAAAATCACAGAATGGAAGTAATAGAAAAATACCTACTTTGAATAATCCGATTACAACGAGTAAATCACAAACAAGAAAAAACCTTATTAACATTGCCTCGGATTTCTATCGAGATCTCTACCAAAGGGAAAACAATGTCGATAACGAATATAAAAAATGTGAAATACAATTAAATAACCCAATCGATACATTTAAGGGCAGTGAAATTATGAAAAAAATAGAAAAATTAAAGAATGCAAAAAGCCCAGGTCCCGACAACATCCCCAACGAGGCCTTGAAAATTGGAAAAGACGTATTAATAGACCATATCACAATTCTTTTCAATAAGATACTAGAAAGACAAGAAATACCCAAAAACTGGGGAGAATCCCGAATCATTTTGTTATACAAAAAAGGAAGTTCTTCAGATATCAATAATTATAGACCTATTACCTTATTACCGTCCATGTATAAATTGTTCGCCACGTGCTTAGAAAAACAAATAGCGCCCTACACAGAGGCAAGCCAACCAGTGGAACAAGCCGGATTCCGTCCGGGATACTCGACTATGGACCATATCCACACACTAGACCAAGTAGTGGAAAAACACCTGTAATATAATCAACCGCTATACCTCGCATATATCGATTACGCGAAAGCGTTTGATTCAATTTCCCACTCAAGCATCTGGCAAGCACTGATACAGCAAGGTGTCCCAACTATATATATAAACATCATCAAAGATATATACGAAAAAAGTATAAGTAGAGTAAAACTAGACAGACTCGGGCCAACAATTTACATACGAAAAGGAGTAAAACAAGGGGACCCGCTGTCACCCAAAATATTCATAGCTGTACTCCAAAACGTCATGAAGGATCTACATTGGAATAAAAAAGGGATACTAATTGGCACAGAGTTCCTAAGTAACCTGCGCTTCGCGGATGACATCATACTTTTCGCAAACACTTCAAAACAGCTGGAAAGGATGCTCGAAGAACTGAACAGAGCCAGCCAAAGTGTTGGATTACAACTGAATACCTCGAAAACGAAAGTTGCTACAAATAGCTATCAAGGTCCCATAATGGTAAACGAGACACGCGTAGAGTACGTAGATAACTATATTTACCTTGGTAAGCAAATAGCATTCAAAAAAACAAGACACGAAGACGAACTAGCACGTAGAATCAGTATTACCTGGAAGAAATATTGGAGCTTCAAGGAAATATTAAAATCAAAACTTCCACTAAACTTGAAAAAAAGGTCATGGACTCTTGCTTGCTGCCGTGCCTATCATACGGGGCTCAAACTTGGATCTACACCAACAACATTATAAACAAAATACGCTCTTGCCAACGTGCAATGGAACGTAGTGTCCTAGGGATCAAGCTTAGAGACAAACAAAAGAGCGAGAACATAAGGAGAAAAACTAAACTAATCGACGCAGTACAACACACTAAAAGATTAAAATGGAAATGGGCAGGACACATTGCACGGACTACAGACAACTGATGGACAAAACGTGTCACTACATGGATAGGTCCAAGCGGCAAAAGAAGGGCAAGAAAACCTAAAGACCGCTGGGTCGACGAGATACATAAAGTTGCCGGTACAGATTGGACTCTGAAGGCAAAAAATAGGAAAAGATGGAGACAGTTGGGGGAGGCCTATACCCGAGAAGGGGCCATGTCTTCTTAAATATTGTAAGCTGTGTATTTATCATTTTTTTTTTATCTTTTATATATTTGAAAGGCATGGAAATAAAGGCTACATTACATTACATTACAGTAGCTTTGGTGATAATGGGAGGACTATATGGTCAAGTTGGTTCTGAGTATCCATTTGGCACCTTCTTAAATCCTATGAATATTATGAAATAACTAAAATATGTGTAACTAAACTATATGCAAAATATGTGGATTAATAAGATATAGCACTATGCCTGTGAGGTTTATATGTCACGTAGTTACTGAGAAAATTATTGATAGATCGACAGACGTACGAACGCATGGTCTTATAATGGTTCCGTTATTCATTTTAAACTATGAAACCCTATAAATATGAACATGCCACTTGCTTAGTCATAGCGCCATAATGCCGGTCTTTGTTCACATCTCATAATTATTCCTGATTTTTATGAATATTTATCTATTTATAGTAAGATGTACGTGACAAGATAGAAACAAAGACAAAAAGAAAGAGCGATGAAAGACTGACGAACGAAATCTACAGAGCGAAAGCGAGTAGTAAAAAATCCGTGGAAGACCCAGGCTGACTTATGAAGAACAAATAGCTAGTGTTAGCAGATGGAAATGTCAAAAGCTCTCGCATATCTAGGCGAAAATGTGTGAGGAAGAATGATGAGATTTGAAGAAGCGAAAGAAGTATGTAAGAACTGAGATGCTTGACGCTCCGTCCTCTCTGACTACCCCGTTAGTGCTACCGCGTGAAGATATGTATGTATGTGACGTATTTGTCACTTCATTGCAGCGATAAAGATATTTATTCTGCAATTATGGTATAATATTACAACAGCACAATGAGACCAAGAATTGCTGTGTCCTGTGATCGGTGTAATAGCTGACACACATATCTTATATTTAATTCATTTTTTTGGAACACTAACAGCAAACAATAATACATTAATAAAAAAATAAACTCAATATTATGTCCAATCATCCAATGCTATTTATTCACTTACATAATACAAAGAGATCTTAAGTGAAGATAGTTATAAAACATTTTCAAGACAACAATGGATTAAGATTTAGTATAATAGTAATACAATAGCTTTGCCATTAACCAGAGAGATTTAATAATGAGGCGCCTAATAATAAATGAGGTTGAAGTAATTAAGTCTATCTCTGAGTAATTACATGTCATAACGTTAAATACTTACAGACTTTCATAAAATACAAATCCTAGCGATAGTTGGTATTTGCTGGGTTAATACTAATGGTGGATTGAATTAAATGATGTATGAGGCCTGGATATGCCCGAAATCGAGTAAGATAAACGCAGTAGAAATGCGAGCTCTTAGAAATATGTGCAGTGTCACCCTTGCGGACAAAATAAACAATGAAGAGATACGCAGTGTGACAGGGCACGATAGTGTTATTGTAAAAATGAAAAAAGGAATGCTTAGATGGTTCGGGCACTGAATATTTATCTATTTATAGTAAGATGTACGTGACATGAAGATAGAAACAAAGACATAGAAAGAATGAGTGATGAAAGACTGACGAAGGAAATCTACAGAACGAAAGCGAGTAGTAAAAAATCCAAGGAAGACCTAGGCTGACTTATGAAGATCAAATAGCCAGTGTTAGCCGACGGAAATGTCAAAGGCACTCGCATACCTAGGCGAAAATACGGGAGGAAAATGATGAGATTTGAGGAAGGGAAAGAAGTATGTAAGGACGGCGAAGCTTGGCGCTTCGTCCTCTCTGACTACCCCGTTAGAAATACAGCGTGAAGATATGTATGTATGTATTTTATCTATATATAAAATTTAACTTTAGTCAGTGCTTCCGTTTTGTGATCCGCAAGTCTTAATACTGTGGCGCGATTTGTGTGATTTTGTTGTTCAATGTTTCAATTTTCAAATGTTCAAATTTACCCCAACCAGGAAATGGTAAGAAATAATGTAGATAAATATAAAGATAGTTCTCAAAGCTCCACTTTAAATCACGCATTCTTTAATAATGCTATGATATATTAGTAATGATCGATCCGCCCTGGCTTCACATGGACGGAGTTGAATATTTTTTTTATTAGTCAACATTTGTCTCACCGCTGAGCAAAAGCCTCCCCCAACTCCTTCCATTCCCTTCTTCATTCATTTAATGATTTTTTTTATTATTTCGTTAATTTTTTTTAAATAATTAGTTTTTTTTTTCCTTTAAATTGAAAATTGTTTACAGTACTTTCTATAAACTCAATCAATCGCATGTATGCACAAGTGGTCCTACAATTGCGATGTGCCGGGCATTTTGTGAAACTCCATATTTCTGCTCATAGCTTCATTAAAATTCACTTGTCTACCATAATTACTTTATATGTTTCCTGGTAAAATATTCAATTAGTTTTGATTTAACGCAGTCATCTTTCGCGCATGTAAACCAATCGGAGAGCGTGACAACAGCGCCATAATGGCGTGGAATGTTTTATGTTGTACCCAGCCAGATTAGAATGTGGCGAAGAATTCAGATGAAAATATCAACAAATGTGTTGATTTCACCAATCCACCCCCCCACTCTTCATTAATTGACATCTAGACAGTAACTCATTTCATGAAATTGCAGCATTTCACAAAATAGCTAGGTAAATTATGAACTGCCCAATTCTAGATCGTAAGACAACATGCATATTGCTTTAAATATATCTTATAAGGGCAACAATTACTTTAAAAACTGGTTCTTTCTCCCATACTAGATAACTCATACTACATACTATTGTATATCACATCATCAAAAACTCTTTACCTATCATAAAAGCATTACGCGAGTTGAGGAAAAGCAAATAAAGCTATACTAACAACCAATAGGTATGTACACTGAATATAACAAAAACTAAAATGGTATATCCAGTGTTTTAGAGTAGCATTTATTTTCAATTTCTTAATAAAATAATAAAAAAATTAAAAGAAATAGTCATTCCTTCCTATCTTTTAAGTCAACAATATAATATTGTTACGAGCTGAGGGTAATAAGATGCCGGTTAAGGGTGCAAATATTTTATTCTCCTTCGTACAAGCAGATGTCAAGAACACTAAGTACGTAACAATATGCACAATGGCATATAACTATGACATGTTTTAAAGTACATCCAATATTAAAATGAAATTAATATGATATGAAGTAGTACCTACTCAATTAAATGAGACTAATATTGTACAAAGTACGTTAGGTGTTATCTATATGTACATACATATGTGTGCATGCATGTGTACATAGATTACAATAACATTACATCACTATACAGGGTCATTCTTTTAAATGGGACAGTACAGGAAAATTTCGAACTATAAGGCTTTGTGCACTGCCGCTCTTAAAGACATTCCTTATTTTTCAATTATAAGTGAAACTGATTAAAAAAATTTCAAAATTGTGAAGCGTGAACTTTTCCCCGAAATAAATGTTTAAAATTTTTTTCATTACATAAATTGATCTAGTTTCATGTCTAGATCAAATTATCGTACGACAACATAAAAATATTATCATTAGAAGCTGGTGAAATTTTCAAAAAATATTTCATTTGTCATTTAAGACGTTCAGTTTTCAAGAAATTGAACAATCGTTAAAAGCCAGTTACAAGGGAATAAAAGCTTTTTTACCATTGCCACTCGAAAAAGGGCATTTTATTCATAGATAACAGTGAATAAAACTCTCTTTTACTCACTGAGTGAATAAAAATATTTTGAATTTGGAACAAGCACGAATTATACGAATTAACTATGTACAATAGTAGATTACACAACAAGTGAAAAAAAGGGAATTTAATTCGAGGGACTAAGTTGGATCGTCGAGCGTAGCGAGGGATTCTCGATTAGAATCCTGAGCGGAGTGAGGGATACAAGGACCGAGATGAATTTTTTTTTTCACGAGTTATGTACTCTACTTTTTACCATTGACTGCGAGAAAATAAATAGTTGTACAGTATTTATATTTATCAAATTTTATTGTATAAGTATATACATTTTATTTTATTAAATATAAAAATTAGAAATTTATAGTGAAATTAGAACAGTTTTCGAAATTCAGTGTTATATTCTTGTTGGTTTTGAAACGGTCGTATTAGATAAGACTTGGGTATTTGGCAAAGTTTGCGGTTGCCGTTGCTGAGAAAGCTGTAATGTAGTCGTTACACCAGGGTTTCCTTTCGATATTAAAGGCCTCGCCGGAGATAGCGGCGCCCACGGGCCAACAGGTTTCAGATTTATACTGTAAACTATTCGGCTGCACCTTTTGGCTTCGTTTTCGATCGAATCCTCGAGTAGCTTTCTGCTACTGTGCTGGACCTCCATCCTCCGTGGCGTTTCAGTTCTGTAAGATTCTACTCTAGACTCCTTCGCTGCTCTCGGGAACCAACTTAGTCCCTCGAATTAAATTCCCTTTTTTTTCACTTGTTGTGTAATCTACTATTTCTACAGCATTTATTACATTTGCAAAGAAAATGCATAAAATATATATTTTTTAATTTCATCAAGTTCTAATGATCATATTTTTTTGATGTACAATGATTTGATCTAGATATGAAACTAGATCGATTAATAAATATAAAAAATTTTAAACATTCGCTTCACGCTTGAAAAAAAAAAAGTTTTTCACAATTTTACTTAGAATTGAAAAATAAGGAATATCTTTAAACTGGCAGTGCTATAAATCCAGTTCAAAATTTGCCCATACTGTCCCATTTAAAAGAATAACCTGGTATATTTTTTATTTTCAAATAGCTATGAATTGCAATTATATATTTCTGGGATAAAAAATGATTAGATTACTCTCTGAAAAGTCCTCACAGTGCCATTGAAAGTCCCGTCAAAATCAGTTCGGCAATTTCAGAGATTAGCCTGAACATGCAGAAATACAAACAGACAAAATAAAAAAAGTGCGTAAACATAACATAAACACATATCTTCACGCTGTATCCCTAACGTAGTAGTCAGAGAGGACGGAGCGCCAAGAGTCGCGGTCCTTACATACCTCTTTCGCTTCCTCAAATCTCATCATTCTCCTCACACATTTTCGCCTAGGTATGCGAGTGCTTTTGACATTTCCGTCTGCTAACACTTTGGCTATTTGATCTTCATAAGTCAGCCTTGGTCTTCCTTGGCTTCTTTTACCACTCACTTTCGCTCTGTAGACTTTCTTCGTCAGTCTTTCATCACTCATTGTTTCCATGTGCCCGAACCATCTAAGCACTTCTTTCTTCAAAGTCAAAGTCAAATCAATTTATTCAAGTAAACCCAAATGCAAGGTATTTTTGAACGTCAAATCTACTTTAGTTCGGTTCAAAAAGGAAACCTGAATACTGAGAAGAACCGACAAGAAACTCAGTCAGGTATCATTTTTTCAACATCATTCTACAACAGTTATTTAAAAATACAATATTTATAAAGCCAGTAAATGCATATGCAGAGAGGATCACTTCCAGTCTATTGTTGTGTCTTCAATGAAATCGCTAATTTTGTAGTATGCTTTTCCAATCAGTGTGCGTTTAATGACAAGTTTAAATCTCTTTTCCGTTAGTTGAGTAATTTCTTGAGGAATTTTATTATAAAAACGAACACAGTTACCCAAAAATGAACCACTTGACTTTTGTAATTTAAATTTAGGAATAACTAGCTGATCACGACCACGAGTTTCCACACCACTAACAACGCCTTTCTTTTGAAATAGATCTAAATTTTTTTTAGTGTACATTATGTTTTCATAGATGTATAACGAGGGTAAGGTGAGTACATCAATGTCTTTAAAATGATCTCTCAACGACTCACGTGCGTTCATACTGTAGATGGTACGTATTGCCCTCTTTTGTAAAATAAAGATAGATTTCATATGCGCCGCTGATCCCCACAGTAGCAGACCATAAGACATAAGGCTATGGAAATATGCGAAATACACCAGCCTAGCCGTAGCTACATCTGTCAACTGTCTAATGCGCCTAATAGCATATATTGCCGAACTGAGCTTATTAGATAAGGTCCCGATATGGTCCGCCCACTGTAACTTATTGTCTACTGTTAAACCAAGAAAAGTAGCTGATTTCATTAATTCTAATTGTTTCCCATCCAGTTCCAGTCCATTATGGATTTTGGGTACATTGGATAGGGAAAACTTAACACAATTGGTTTTTTGTGCATTCAGTAGTCAATTATTGGCAGCGAACGATCTCGAGACATCCGCCAAGGTCCTATTCTGTCCGCTAATATCTATGTTTTTTCTGTTAACTTTAAATAATAATGATGTGTCATCAGCAAATAATATTATTTCACAAAGGTCTTTAAGCATAAATGGAAAATCATTAATGTAAACCAAAAATAGGAACGGTCCCAAAATTGATCCTTGGGGAACGCCCATCTTTAATTTAGAACCGTCAGATGTAACCCCATTTACACTCACTTTTTGTTCTCGGTCAGCCAGATATGAAATCACGAGATCGAGAGCTTTATCACGTATTCCATAGTATTTCAGCTTGTAAATTAAAGTTTTGTGACAAACACAATCAAAAGCCTTGGAAAGATCACAAAACACGCCAATGGCATCTCGTGACCCCTCCCAAGCCTCTAGTATATTTTTGACCAAGCTTGCTCCCGCATGTGTTGTTGACCGCCCTCTCGTGAAACCGTACTGTTGACCATGAAAAATCCTGCAAATGTTAAAATGTGCCAGCATTTGGTTGAGCATTATTTTTTCGAATATTTTATTCAACGCTGGCAATATCGACACTGGGCGGTAGTTTGTAGGATCTGACTTACAACCCGATTTAAATATTGGTATAATCTTCATTTTTACAATAACACTGTTGTGCAACCCTGTCATACTGCGTATCTCATCATTGTTTATCCTGTCCGCAAGCGTGACACGGCACATATTTCACTCCCCAGATACACAATTTCATTCACTTGTTCTAGACATTTTCCATTTACACAAATCACACATTTCGTTTGTACCGCTTCTCTTTCAAACACCAGAACCTTAGTTTTGTTCACATTCATTTTCAATCCTTTTACTTCACAATCTTCTTTCATGCACGTGACTAGTGTCTGCAACTCTGTTTCTGATGGTGCTATTAGCATAGCATCGTCAGCATACAATAGGCAGTTTACCACTGTGTCATCACATCCCATACCACTCATATTACCTATCAATCTCTGGGGGTAACTGTCCAAATATAGCACGAACAGCCAGGAAGACATCACGCAGCCCTGTCTGACACCAGAACAGACTTCAAACCAGGGCAACATGTCACCGTGTATCCTTACACAGGCTCTGTGGTCTCGATATAATGACCTCACAGCCTGCAGTAAAGAGCCCTCCACGCCATATTCAGGCAGAAGACTCCACAATTACTTCCGCACTACTCTATCGAATGCTTTTTCTAGATCCACGAAAGCGCAGAAAGCTTTCTGACCTATAGCCAGAAACCTTCCCACGATAACGCGAAGCGAGAAAATCTGATCCATACAACCCCTACCGTTCCTGAAACTACCTTGCGCCTCCCACAAATATCTTTCTGAAACGCCTTTCATACGTTCAGTCAATACCTTAGTATAGACTTTACTCGCTAAGCTGACCAAGCTGATGGCCCTAAAGCACGCACAGTCTAGATAGGAACCTTTCTCTTTATATAGAGGTACTATGACTGCCATACGCCATTCCTCTGGAACCTGCCCCTTCTGCCTACAAAGATTGCAGAGTGCACAGAAGGCATCCCAGACCCTAGGACCACCGTATTTGATCATCTCAGCAGTCACCTCATCAATTCCCGCAGCCTTTCCACATTTCAAACTTCTTATCATTTTCTCAATCTCTTTCATACTAATGGCATCCTCCAGTACCCGGCCCGAGTGTGGCAATTCATTAGAATCGCTCTCAGTATCAGAGACGGAGTCGCCACTCTCATACAGTTCTCCATAGTATTCACTCCATCGCTGCAGAACATCTTTTTTATTTGTAAGCAGGTTGTGGCATCCCCTATCTCCATATGGTACCCCTGACCACAAAGCGATGCCCCCTCCGGCCAAGTCGGCAAGTTCACTACCGCCTCGCTTGGTTTCACTCAACCATAGCACATCCAATCTTTTCTTCCATAATATCAATCACTTCATTCATCTTCTCCTCAATCCCACCTCTCACATTCCACGCAGCTACTCTGCACTCCACCCTCCACTTCCCGCCGCTAGGTGCACAGCGTATTGGGTGGCGGTCCCCAACACCGAACTACACTCTGCATACACCAGCGGGGACAGACCGGTGTACGTCGCTTTCGGGGGACGCCCTATCATTATCATTGCCATTGTCCCGTATGGTATGCACAGGAGAGGAATTGCAGCCCTGAAAAAGGCTGGCAGGGGTCGCGACGAGCACGCTTCCTCAGTTGACCCCCTAAAAGTGCGTGTTTGTGTAAATAACGTAGTTTGCATGCTAATAACCCTATGAACTTACAAAAAAGTCTCACACTTCAATTAATTTATTTGTATATTAATTATATACGTATGTATAGATCGACATCAAAAATAATGATATTCCTGACAGTATGACACATTTGAAGTACATTTACTTCTCAAAAATCACACATACATGAATGACATCAAGGAAAAAAAAAATTTTTTTGAAAACAAAAAAATGATTGCCAACGAAATACTTTTTTCGCCTACACAGCTTTTCCTTTATTTTTTCTTATATAAGTGGCTAAGCAGGTCCCACTAGACCTGTATATATTGTGAAGCCACCATCGCTACCAAGTCCCACTGCAGTCAAAAACTGCAAGGTATTCCTTGGAGTGATATGCTAAACCTCCTCCAGACTCGGAAAATACTGGATGAGGCAAGATTGACGAGTGCAGCATCAGTGGGCCACAGTCACACAAAATGTGCAGTTTCATTTGCCTCTTGGCAGTACCGGCACATTCTTGTGTCGGAGAGCCCCAAACATGTGCTTATTTAAGCAACAATGCCCAGTAAGTGCTTTAACCAAGATACGCAAGTAGCTCCGGCACATTGTTATATGTCTTTATTAGGGCTTTGGAATGCTCTTGGCCTGAAATATTCTTCCAATACAATCGCAAGAGGCTATAAAGCAGGATTTCCACAAAATCAGTTGAGCCAGGCTTTTCAGAATACCACAAAAAGGTTTGGGACCAATAAACGTGATTATGGTGCCGGCCCTTGCGAGTTTGTCTGCATTTTCATTGCCTACAATGCCCGCATGGCCAGGAACCCATCTTAAAATCACTTTTATTCAATAATTTTTAATTCCCAGAGTATTTAAAATACTCACACAGCTATTAACAAGCGTCCATTTCATTGAGGCCAATGCCAAATGAGCTGCCGGACTATCAGAATGTATGTATATGTAGTATATGATATGATATTGCAAGTATATGATATTGCAATGTTATATATTATTAATGATCCTCACCAGCCTGGAGTTGAATAATACTAGCCGTGCCTCGCGGTTTCACCCACATGAAATTTAGTATTTTTTGATATAAAAAGTAGCCTAGATTACTACTAGTAGGTTCAGCCGTTTCAGAGGTTAACCCAGACAAACATTTTAAAGTATGTTTAGATTTTGGTTACATGCTAATAAACACATAAGTTTAATTTTTAATGTTATTAACCGAATTCAAAAAAATGAGGAGATTCCATATTCTTCTGTATGTTTTTTTAGGTATGTTCACTGATAACTACGTCAATTGTAGACAATTTCGAAAATTCTTTTTTTGTACAGAAGACAAACAAGCAAACAGTTTGCCTAATATAATGACTGGCCCGTTGGCGCAGTGGCATATGCATCTGCTTTCCAAGCTTCCAAGGGTCCCGGGTTCGATCCCCGGTCAAGTCAATTTAGGAAACGAATTTTCTAAATTGGCTTAGTCTGGGTGTTACTGGGAGCTCCCCCAGAATTAGTTGTGTGGTACCCATAGTACAAGCTTACTGCTTAGTTTGGGGTCACACAATCTGTGTAATTGTCTGGAGTATTATAGTATTATCTATACTAATATTATAAAGAGGTAAACTTTGTTTCTTTGTATGTAATGGATAAATATTAAGTGGAATTGCAAATGTGTTGGCAACTCTTGAGGACTAATATGTAGTGCTTCTCATGCCAGATATATCATCGGCTGCCCTACCTACTAGACTATTATTCATTATCATTGTCATCATTCATTATTCTACACCATCTTGTGCAGAATTACCTTCTACGCCAAAACACAACAAAGAAAGCTGATATTCATACACTACTCCATTCACTTTATGCAATTCAAGTATTACTTCATGAAGATGTGAATACCCGAATTGTCTGGTGTCTACATTCTTTCTAGTACAATTTTGTAGATATCATTTTTCCACTAAAATAACAGTATATTAAATTGACAAAGAAGCGTATTGTCAATTTGAACCCCAGTGATAAGTGTTTCCTTTATCAAATTAGTTTAATAATAGCACAAATGTTTAAATAGCAATGCAGAATTACCTCCATCACAATTTTATTGAACAGGTCATCCAACCTGATGAAATATTTGAATACATCAGCTATGGCCGATGTAGACATGTGCCTCAGCAGGTTGGGGAGGAAGTCACAGCGGCTCTTGAAGAAATCAAGCACTCGCAGACACACTATATGGTATAAGTACCAGTCCTGGACAAATACATGATTATTGGACACAAATTTTTACAGTTATATTGCACAGCATCCTATATTATGTTATATATTGTTTTTAAAAGAATATAATAATTTCAAAGTGAGTAATCAGAAATTTTCTAAGGAATGTGTTTTTATTCATATGATTTCCAATCTAGTAAAATATTTAAAACCAGGAAAGTTGATAAAACAGATCTAATTGAGATGACCAAAAATTAAAATCCCAAGTGGCAAGAGAATTAGTAAGGTGTCACTACTTACTTGTTTGGGACTTCTCTGCAGCAACATTTCAACAGTTTTACTAAAGTATGAGGCCAACAGTGGATTGAGCGGTGGATCCTTATTGATAAAGTCGCATAATCTGTTCATTTGTACTGTGTCCAGCGATAGGCGGTCACTGAGTGTGGACAAATGGCTTGTGAGCACCTCACATGCAATACTCGCATGCCGATACTGCAGCGCCAGCTCCACATTCTTAGGTGGCTCCTCTGTGATAAGCGTTATTAATTCTGCCAGAATCTCTGGTTTTGTAAGACTGAAATTTCACAATTTTGGTGTTATGCAATTCATACTTGTCACTTAATTGACAATGTAAACACTACCTTTTATAAATATATTTCTTTTCTCAGTCAACGGCAGAGATCACTAGTATGCAGTTTGTTTACGCTTTTAGACTATGCTTACGTTTTGTTGATATAACAAAAAAAATGATTAAAAATATTGTTTGTGTATAACTGCAAGCTGTTAGCACTATACTCACAATTGAATCAAGGCTTTATTATCGGCCTTACACTCTTGCAGAATGTCATCGGTCTCCAGGACCTGGCTCAGTGTCACATTCTGTAACAAAACGCACAGTCATATTTTGCGCAACGGTACGAACCCACGTCCAAAAGTCACTGCGCGTACTGGGCACTCGGTCGAGAGACTAATAGCATCAGGTAACAGGACAAAGCAGCCGTAAACTATGTAAAATTACGACAACCTCCATTATCTATTCGGACAACCATAACCATAAAATTTTTAAGCAATACGCACCTCTTCCTTCAGAAGAAAATTTAACTCTCTAACTACGATATAATTCCCGCTCCAAAACATAATTAAAATTAATAAGTACAATAGGCTAAATTATTCTAAATCCATAGAAAACTTATCATTTTACAAATATTTAGCGTTTTTCCGATAAAAGTGCAAGGATCCGTTCAGTTTCTTTCTGTACTTGACAGATGAAAAAGAAAAAGAGAGATAGATGCGAATGCAGTAGATGTCGCATGGGTGAGATAATGTTGCCATAATGCTAGATCAGAATAACGACACATTTTTTGATGTCTACTGTGTTATTACTTATTAGTATTACAGTTTCAGGAGATATAGTATGATTCAGCTATCATACAATCGTATGGGGCATGTGGAGCGAAAGGCGCTCGCAAACTTATAGACGAAGAGCCCATGGACTTTTTGGTTGAATGAAAAATAACAAGCCGACACTTAGGCCCGTATTTATAAATCACTCTTACGTCTGAGATCAATCTTGAGTGCACACTTAAGACGCTGTGCTAATTAATAGATCGTACTTAAACACATTCTTGAGTTCAGGGAATCAGCTGAGTGTCGCACGTATTAATAAATCAAACTCGACACTTAAGATCGATCTTGAGATGCTACTCAAGTGCGTGTTTGCCGAGTGCCGTGAAACCGTGACTTGAGTACGAGTCGTGTGGTTAAATAACAATATGTTTGTTAAATAAAAATGGATTGTGAACAAATTTTAAATACATATCGTATCTCTAAAAGATATACAAGGTGTTACACGAGTCCACCAAATCCCTGAAAGGTATTGTAGCATGTCAAGTAGAGAGTCCACCTATGAGGTTACTGTAACGTCAATAAAAGGCGGTGGCTGACAACTAACTGTTTTATTGTAAATCACAAATACCTTCTATTTACTAACATTCTTAATACAAGCATATAACACATTTCTCCCTTTTTTAAAACCGTTTAAATACAAAATCCAGTAACCCATTCTTACATCTACTATCGGTTATTCTATTTATCGAAACCTTTTCGTTGTGCTCTGTTATGCGCGCGCAAAGCGCGAGCGGATGACTCCGACATCAGCGGTGTCGACACACTCGGACATGGCTGTGCCATTTCTGGTGTCCCGGGGATCTCCGACCCCGCTGAGTTCGGTATGTCTACACATGTGCCGTCGGTGTCGGTGGATACTATTTCATCGGACCCGTTTTCCGTGTTACTTCGTAACGGTGCCTCGGGTTTAACGCGTGTAAGGGAATGGCGGTTATTTATAGGTATGACTTGATCTTGGTGTCGTCGCCATTCAATTCCCTTGCCTATATCAATTTTAAACGACACCGGTCCTGTTTGCTTTACCACCTTCCCTTCAGTCCACTTCTCTCCCCGCGCTGTGTAATCTCGAGCCAGTACGGTGTCCCCCAAGCTCACGCGCCGCGGCGCGCCGCCGGCATTGGCCACCTGGCGGCGCTGCGCCTCCTGCACGACGGCGGCGCGGTCGGGTCTCAGCGCGTCGAGCCGCCCGCGCAGCCGTCTGCCAAACAATGCCATTGCCGGCGACACTCGCGTCGTTGAGTGCTCGCAGTTGCGATATTGAAATAAGAATTTATTCAACGCTTGTGACACATTTTCGTTCTCCACCAACGCTCTTTTAATCACTTTTTTTACTATTTTCACCGCGTTTTCCGCCGCTCCATTACCCTGTGGCCTATACGGTGCCGACGTCACATGTTTAATACCATTTTTCTGACAATAATTCTTAAATTCTTGTGCAAAGAATGGCGGGCCATTGTCTGTGACGAGTTGCGAGGGTAAGCCAAACCTTGCGAAAATCGTTCTAAAAACCGAAATGGTCGAGACTGCGTCCGTCCTATTCATGCATACCACCTCGATCCATTTAGAATACGCGTCCACTACTACCAGGTATACTCTACCCGCACATTCCGCAAAATCTGCATGTAACCGTTGCCACGGATGGTTTGGAAATTCCCATGGATGTAAGATGGCATGCGGTGGTGCGTCTCGTACTGCGTTACAGGCTACACATGTCAGACCTATACGTTCAATGTCCCTATCTAGACTAGGCCAATAAACATAATTACGAGATAGATTTTTCATTTTGTTTACCCCTAAATGTCCTTCATGTATTTCCCCTAATACTTTTTCACGTAAGCTAGTCGGCACGATTACTCTATATTTATATATTAAACAACCTAAATCTGTTATTACTTCCTCTTTCCTCGCAAAATAAGCCCTTTCCTCCTCGCAACTCGGTGACGATGGCCAGCCAAATAATACATAGCCCATAATTTTACTTAGTATGACATCTTTTTTTGTCTCCTTACTAATGTCCTTAAAATTAATTGGTAAACAATCTTCAACTAGGTGTAAATAACTTAGTACGTCAG
The DNA here is from genome assembly GCA_907165235.1 of Zeuzera pyrina. Taxonomy (NCBI): domain Eukaryota; kingdom Metazoa; phylum Arthropoda; class Insecta; order Lepidoptera; family Cossidae; genus Zeuzera; species Zeuzera pyrina. The sequence goes on from OU015630.1 coordinate 23,811,421, forward strand.
TTGGGTGGTATTCATAAGATAGAGGCAATCGAGATAATGCATCCGCGGGACCATTCTGTTTCGAACGCACAAATTCGACTGTAAACTCGTACGCAGCAAGACGCGCAGCCCATCGTTGAAGGCGACTTGCCGCTGTTTGTGGAATACCCACTTTCTTCCCGAAGATATAAGCCAATGGTTGGTGGTCAGTGCGCAAAACGAATTTCCTACCAAAGAAATATTGATGGTGTCTCGTAATTCCAAAAAAAATAGCCAATGCCTCCTTATCTAACTGACTGTAATTTCTCTCCGCGGCATTAAGCGTCCGTGATACATAACTGACCGGTCGCTCCGTGCCGCCCGCGTAATTGTGAGCCAAGACCGCCCCCAGGCCGTATGCGCTACTGTCCACTGATAGAATCAACGGTCGCCCCTCTTCGTAATGAGCTAATACGCGTTCGCTGAGTAGTGCTTTTTTTGCATTTTGAAACGATTCCTCACATTTCGAAGACCATTCCCAACTAACGCCGCTTCTAAGAAGTGCGTGTAACGGATGCATTACAATGCTTAGATTCGGTATAAACTTCCCATAATAATTTAATATTCCCAAGAAACTTTTTAATTGTATTACATTCTTGGGTCGCGGGGCATCCGTTATCGCCTCTAATTTCTTTTTATCAGGATGCAATCCCAGCTTATCTATTACAAAACCTAGATATTTTACACTATTTTGTAAAAATGTATATTTACTTAATTTTACCGTGAACCCCATATATCTTAATCTTTCCAAAACGGCTCTCAAAGTACTTAAATGCACCGATTTAGACGAACCCGTACAACATACGTCATCCAAATACGTCACACATCCTGGTATACCTTTTAAGGTTTCTTCCATTAGTTTCTGAAATTTTTCGGGAATACATGATAACCCGAATGGTGTGCGACGATATACGAATGTCCCCAAATGAGTCGTGATCGCAGTGTAAGGTTGCGAATCTTCACTTAAAATCAATTGTTGATACGCGTGAGTGAGGTCAATTTTTGAAAACGCCTCTCCCCCACTCAACGCTGCGAATAGTTCTTCAATCCGCGGGAGAGGGTAGTAGTCTCGTTTAAGTTTAGGGTTAATTGTAATTTTATAATCTCCGCAAATTCGTATATCCCCGCACTCCTTAACGACCGGAACGATCGGTGTCCCGTACTCTGAGTGCTCGACGCGATATATAGTACCTTCTTGTTCTAACCGTTCTAATTCTCGTTCAACTCTCGCCTTCAATGCAAGCGGTACAGGTCGAGCACGGACGTACACCGGTTCGTTATCGATCAGCTGTAATTGAATGTTTTTTTTACAGGTTCCTAGCTTATCGGTGAGCACCTCTGGAAATTCCGCCGAAAGTCGACTCACGAATCCATCGTCTTCGATCTCATTAAAATTAATTTGTTTAATATTTAGAGCGCGTATCCACTCCCTACCAAGTAAAGGTTTACCTCCATTTTTAATAATATGTAGTGCCGCGTTTTGAACCGTAATGTCACCGAGATTAACTTTCACGTAGATATAACCGAGCGATTCGATTCGTGAGCCGGAATAACACCGTAACAATAAATTATCAGGCTGAATTGTTTTATGTGAAAATACACTATCATAAAAATGGTTACTAATTGCTGAAATACGACTGCCCGTGTCGACTTCGCATTCAATGGGTCGTCCGTCTATGTTCACCATAATAAAATAGGGCTTGTTACCTTTAGCCTTCAGCTCAATGTTATAAAAATCTTCGTCGTCCGTTAAATTACTCTCACTCACATATTTATGCCGGCCGTATGATCGGTTTCCACGATGTACCTCCCTACACATTACTTTTAAATGTCCACGTTGATTGCACTCATCACAATTGTATTGTACGAAACGACACTTGTCGGGCCGATGTGGGCGTCCGCAACGCCAGCAGCGCACGGCAGCAGGCCCGGCGCTGTCGCCGCCCCGCCCGCCGCTGCGCCGCGCCCGTTGCCCCGCGCTCGCTCCCGCGCCCGTCTGGAACAGCAGGCCCTCTCCTGCCGCACCCGTGCCCGCGCCGCTCACACCCGAGACCAAAGTCGTCGCCACCGCCGTGGCACCGCTCATCTCCGCGTGTTTCTCGGCTGCCTCCAACGCCAGAGCTAGTTCCACCGCCTCCTTATATGTTATTTTCTTCTCGGCAAAAATACGTGACCGCATTGCTTCGCTCGCGAGGCCCGATACAAACTGGTCGCGCAAATTTTCTTCAAGGTTCATGCCGAAGTTGCAAGTAGTAGCGAGATGTTTCAGAATCTGTAGGTATTCGGTCAACGGTTCACCGGCTTGCTGTCTACGTAATCGAAACACATGTCGCTCGGCTATCTCTGAACGTTGTGGTTCTAAGTGATCCGATACTAATTTCACTAATTCGTCGAATGATTTACTTTCTGGATCGTCCGGAGAGCACAGATCGCACATTAACGAATACGTGGCCTCCCCAACTACTGTTATTAACAACGGCACTATCAGTTCGTTTTTAATTTCGTTGAGTAAAATAAATTGTTTCACGCGTCGTATATAAGCCGGCCACTGTTTTGAGTTCAAGTCGAATCGTTCTAGTTTACCGATAGGCATGTTGGATAAACTAAATTATAGTAATTACTGTACCAATGAAATTAATTCGCTTTAAAACCCGCTCGTCGCCAGTGTAACGTCAATAAAAGGCGGTGGCTGACAACTAACTGTTTTATTGTAAATCACAAATACCTTCTATTTACTAACATTCTTAATACAAGCATATAACACAGTTACAAAAGTCCTCCTGTGATATTTTTATTTTGATAAAATTTAAATAATTTTAATGATAAATGAAAATATCGACTAAACTGCCGGCATCACTATTTTGAGTTCATGACCCATATACAACCCCATGGAGTAGTAAATTACCAGCTAATTATCTCTTTTGGTAGGCATCTACCAGGCTACCAGCGGACCACGCCCACAGCTAGATAGGGATAGCTATATCTATTGTTAAATGCAATTGCCGTCGGCAAGCGGCTCGCGGCCGCTACATTTAGGCCTACTGTAAGCAATTAAATCGCACGTTACTTAACAAACAAAAAAAATAAAAGATACTTCCCCTAGGTATGCGCATACCTAAGGGAAAATGTGTGAGGAGAATGATGAGATTAGAGGAAGCGAAAGAAGTATGTAAGAATTGAAAAGCTTGGCGCTGCGTCCTCTCTGACCACCCCGTTAGGGATACAGCGTGAAGATATGTATTGGCAAAACCTAATTAATAAATAATAGGTGTGGTTATACTGTACAGATATGTGTTACTTAATAAATAAATAAAAGCTACTTAATAAAAATACGTGTTGAAATACTGTACAGATATGCGTATCTGTTAGCTCTCGGAAGTTGTGCTACGTTCCGACGGCAAGTGGCTCGCGCCCGTTACAAAGTACATATGTATGTATCTACTGTTTAGGTATTTTATCGCGCGAATACAATAAATAAAAGCTACTTAATAAATAATAGGCGTTGAAATATTGTACAGATGCGTGTCTAGTAGCTCTCGCAATCTGTGCTGCTTGGCGACGGTACGTCGCGGCCTGCTATACATACCTACCTATTGCTTGCAATTAAAACGTGCACTAACCTATCGCTAAAGGTACTTAGTTAATAATGTGAAATACATACTGAAAGTTTGATGACTCACAATGCAGCCGCTTTGAACCCATCCAAGGAATTAGGCATCCTTTCGAAAGAACACGTAAGTTGCCGTTCGATTAATCGCACTAACACAAACAATAATACACGCACTTTTTAAGTCACAAAAGCTGTCTCTCTCGACGTTCAAAACAAAGCAGTTCGCTCCGATATATTGAAATTGATGTTAAGAATCCGCCATACGGTCATGTGATTCGTGCTGAGGATGGCGGCAGCGCTTCGTTTATTACTTCTGGGCTCAGTTGTAGTGTTCTAATATCTATCTGTTCTTCGAAGTCTACATTTGTGTGACAGAAAGTCCTTCTCTAGTAGAACTGAGAACACTATCAGCGGTATGCAAACGTTGTGTCATCTTGCGAAACATTTCCAAAAACATAGAAGCAGCCTCCCATCTGCTTCTGATTTGTTGAGGCAAAACCGATATTCGTAAATTCGACAAGCGGCACACAAGTTTCCTTTAATGACTCCGAGCACAGCATCATGTCATTGTAGTCTCCTTTAGTACTATCACATTTTCACTCACAATTAAAATAAATAAAAATTAAATGTTTACGTAAACAGCTCAGAGCTCTGACTAAAATAATAAGTTCCGCCTTCCGGCAGTCAAAGGTGCCGACAAACAGTTGCGATTGGTCGAATCAAACCAATGAAATTATTGCACATTTAGTGTGCAATTTGGTATTATAGTTTTTATGTATTATAAGAAAGGGAAGAACTAATCATTTTTAGGGTCCCGTTTTAAATTTTTATAATTTAATTACATTCGATTTCGTCGTAGGCGTTCGGAACTAGAATTTCAATGATTAAAAACAGTAATGTTATAACCGTATTAACAATGGAACTACACATTTTAAAAATCTTTTGGAAAAACAAAATTTTTGCCGTTTTAGAGCTAAGAAACTGATTTTTTAAATACGATACAATACCTAAAAAACTCGATACAATATTTTAAAAAAAATAGACTTCAAAGATTCAAACTCATATTTCGTATCGAGTGCTTCATTTTTTTTATTTTTAAGCAACCATTGTACGTCTTTTTAATGTACACTAATATTATAAAGAGGTTAACTTTGTTTATTTGTATGTTAATGGATAAACTCAAAAACTACTAAACCGATCTCAAAAATTCTTTCACCTTAGAAGGCTACATTATCAGCGACATGGGCTGTATTTTTTTTTTAATTCTACCCGTGCAAAGCCGGGACGTGTTGCTAGATGTAAATTAAAGCGACGAGAATAAATCATAAGTAAATATTAGAAATAAATAATAGCCATGAATAAACAGTCATCTATGAAAGAAAAAATTGTACGTCTTTTTAATTGTAAATAAAAGTAACGAGAAGAAATCATAAGTAAATATTAGAAATAAATAATGTATATAAAATCAACATTACTTTGTAGTACTATTTTGAAAATGTGATTATCCGGGTAATTACGATTCGAAACTAAATGAACAATACTTATCAAAAGGCATGCAAAAGTACGGAACCCTTAAAATTAATTTAGGAAGCCAAATACCAGGAGAGGATGCAATTTAGCTGTGCTCTGTGGGTTGTGCAATTGTGCAATTTAGCTGTTGAGAGGCCGGAATATCGAACCCTCCATAATACTATTAGGGTCCAGTTTTCAAAATAATTTTAATGCGAAATGAATTGATTAATTTTAAAACAGTAAAGTAAGGGATATGTAAAAAAGAAGATAATTGCTTTGTATTATTGATTACTTTCGAAAATCAATGAAGGAAAGTTTTAAGTCACTACATAAATAGACAAACCACCTACACAAAAATGGTAGGTACATTTCTAAGCAATTCAAAATTAGAGGAGAGGTTCAAAGTGTCGTCCTTTGTTTTTACGCACAACCTCGCCTGTCGAAAAATGGCTGCGTTGCTGCGTTTGGTAGGTATTCACTACTCTACTCACATTCAAGAAAACAACTACAACAACGGTATTTCTATCGTAAGCTAATAAGATACGATAAATATTTTAACCGAAATGAAATGAAAACTATTGTCTTCCGAAGTTCGATATTGATGCGTTTGATTGATATGAAAGTGAAATTTAAAAATGTCACAAAGTATCCTGCAATGTAACTTAGATGCCTAATTGATGTTGCTGAGCAAAGAGAGTTCAATTACTTATTTGCATTGTTTATTTTGTTCTTCGTAAACTGTAAAGGTCGTTCCTGGTAAACATCTTCTGGTCTAGTGAACGAAGTTCCATATCAAGCAAACCATTGTATCATATTTTAATTATTATACGGAACCCATGTAGAAAAAATAAAAAGCTTTGAAAAAATAGCGCCAAATTCTAATTGCCTGGTATTTACAAAGATTAAACTACAGGAGATGGGTCTGTGTGAAACAGCTAGATAATACGCGTTCCTATGGAATAAGTGCGGTATCGTTAAAAGCCGAAGCGTAACAATCCGTACTTTAATTTTCATATTCTAAATGTAATTAAGATAATTTGCCGAAAAAACTTTAATTACATCTTTTAGTGTTAGGTGTTCCTTTATTAGCCTTGCAACGCAAAAGACACAGACATAACATCACATACAGACACTAAAAAAGTCAAAATAGTTTGTTCAATACAAATAGCGCAATTACATCTTGCACACGAAAGCTTAGGCAGAAATTACTTACAAATGTCCCCAGTCTGAAAAAATATAATCTATGATTTTGAGGTTGATGACCTTGAACTTGACGAACAGCTGATCACTAGGGATGGGATTCTTAAGAAATTATGTCGATTGTTTTGTAAAACTTCGATAGTAATTATTTCAGAAATCCTAACAGTTAAAACAAAAATAATCGCACTTTTCGTTTCAGTGTTTGTAACATTCTATCGCGCTTTAAGCATTATCCGAACTCGTGTAACACCTTGTATATAAGAGACGTTGATAATCCTTTTGAAATGTGTGGAGAGGAATTTCAGAAAAGATATAGATTTCATCAAGAATCTGTACATTATATTCAACAAGTCCTTAAACACGTTTTTATCCATTGGGGTAAAAACATGTTTTTTTGCCGACATCATAAAGGACTATACTACACTATAAAAATACAAAATACCGCGAAGGGAAATACAAAATTCTAGCAATAACGCAATGACCAGCGGTCAGCGGTGAGCCGGTGAGCGGTGACGCTACGCCATGTCAAAATTCGCGACTTGACAGCTTGATGCAATGTGTTTAGTTTTTTTTTAAAAGAACCAAAATATTTAACCAAATATTTTAATTTTTCGTCATTATTATCAACAATTTATTACTAATTATTTTTTAATCAACATGATTAAGGTATTGTAGTATAAATAAGTACAAATAAGTAGATTGTGAACTCATATTATGTTCTAATTTGCAAAACTATAATCGAATCAACAGCGACTGTACTAGCAACGACGAAACGTTTACCCATTCCGTCAATCCATTCCTAAATCATTCACTCAAAAATAACATTTACTTGAGACCGCACTCTTGAGATCGATCTCAAGTGATACCATACTCTTACTAATTTGTGAGTGATACGTCACTGATGAAGGATTATTAATTAGCGACGATCTTAAGCGCGTGATCACAACTTGAGTGCGACTCAGCTGAGATCGCACTTAAGAGCAGTCTTAAGTTCGATTTATTAATACGGGCCTTACACGGTGTACGACGGCAACCCGGATCGCGTGATTTTTCAAAACCGTTTGTACGCCGTTTAAGGGGGAGAGTTGAAAAGTGTATTTTATTATGATAACACAAAACGTACTTTTTGCTAACAAGCCGAAAATGCGATATTCGTGAAGATATCAAAAAGTTTTGTTCTGAAGGTGCAAGTTTCGGCCGGTTTGAAAGTGTGGCTGAGGCTGTAGGTTGAATTTAGCATGCCACCTGAAACTTGATATTTTCTAACAAGCCGAAATTTATTCTAATGTCATGCTCTTGTCACAAGACACCTATAAAAAAAATATCGGCTGAATCTAACGTGGGAACAAGTGTGTACCGACGAATTTAGGGCTACAGCAGGGACTTAAAATTGTCTATCAAGCGGTCGGTACACACTGTTCCCCACGTTAGATTCAGCCGATATTTTTTTTATAGGTGTCTTGTAACAAGAGCATGACATTAGAATAAATTTCGGGTTGTTAGAAAATATCAAGTTTCAGGTGGCATGCTAAATTCAACCTACAACCTCAGCCACACTTTCAAACCGGCCGAAACTTGCACCTTCAGAACAAAACTTTTTGATATCTTTACGAATATCGCATTTTCGGCTTGTTAGCAAAAATTACATTTTGTGTTATCATAATAAAATACACTTTTCAACTCTCCCCCTTAAACGGCGTACAAACGGTTTTGAAAAATCACGCGATCCGGAATATTATTTTTTTTGTTATTTTTTATCATGATAAAATAAATAGTACGTATTTACTACTTGCCTGATTTATGACACAAATCTCTACGTAAAAATTCTTTTTTTTGAATTTTCGGTGTCGAAACAGTAGAAAATATATAAAAAAATTTATTAAAATGAGAGAATGTTGATAAAAGTCTGTAGTTGATACCTATTTATACGGGTGGCGGTACTTATTCGGTGTTAATAATTAGACTATTACTGAAAATCATACGTATCTCCTTAAAATAGTCTGTGCTGCAAATTTACTACTAAATTACCTAAACAGACCTAACTGTAATTAATCAATTTAAATACATAACTAAAACAAAATATTATTATGCGAATTTTGATTGAAATTTATTACAACGGAATATTTGTGAACTCCTTGATTTTATTTCAATTCCAGATTATATATATTATAGTTTTCCCTATAGGTATGCAAACTGCAAAAATCACTAATGTTGTTGAATGAGCTAGGGATTTGGTGTTTAATGCCGACCATACACGCTAGGGTTTGCATGCACAGTTTTATTTATTTATATATTTGGCACACAACAAGTTACTGTCAAATTAAGCAGTACATTAAACATATTGTAAATCTAGACTATGACTCTAAACATGTATGTACAGACAGCTAGAATTATGAAGAAACAACGGTGAAGGTTATCTAGTATTAGGTAATGATATTATTATCTAACTTAGCAAAACTATAAGTAAGTAGTTATACGTTAGTGCTATCAGTATTTTGCAGGGGTCAATTGACCGATGAAACAGAAAGAATTGCTCGGATGTCATTCCTGAATGTATAAAGCTTTGGCTTAAAAATATCAAGGGTGGAGTTTTCGTTGGCAAAATCATTATACATACGGCACATTCTGGTGATAGGATTATAGTATGATGTATTATTAGTGTATACTTGAAGGGTGAAAAGACGAGATGTAGGCTTGCGAGATCTATAGATGATGTTAAAATTTAGAAGAGAAAGAAGGTATGGAGAGTCTATATGTGAGTGTACAATCTTATAAAGTGTTACTAGATCGATATATTTTCGACGAGTGTGAAGACGTAGTACGTCAAACCTTAGCAAACAGCTATAATACGAATGAAACCCACGACCCAAATGCAATCTAAAACAAAGTAATTTGAGAATTTGGATTGTAAGCGTTCAATTCTATTACTGTGAACTTCGTAGTAAGGAGACCAGATAACTGAACCGTACTCTGAGATACTTCTGATTAATGAACAATAAAGACTTAAATACGTTCGCTGGCTTTTAAATTCCATTGTACAGCGAGCTATGAAACCAATGAGTTTTGAACATCTGTTTATAATATAATCATAATGAGCTTTAAACGTGAGTTTCTCATCGAAGTATACTCCCAGGTCTCTAATGACAGATTTGCGCTGAAGAACTTGGTTACATAGATAATAATCGTTACACAATTTATTTACCTTGGCAGTGAAGCTGACCACATAGCACTTGTCAATGTTAAGGAACATAAAATTATGATCACACCACTCAGCAACTTTGTCTAAGTTACGTTGTAGGGCTGCACAGTCATTTACATTATTAACGGACATATATAACTTTAAATCATCTGCATAGAGAAGGCTAGGACATGTGAGGTTATTAACAAGGTCATTAATAAAGACAACAAATAGCAGCGGTCCTAAGTGCGATTCTTGGGGCACACCAGATGTCACCGTTACGGGAGCTGAAACATGCCCCTTGATACTAACTAATTGGCTTCTATTGTGAAGATAAGAGGTCACTCATCGAAGCAGACTACCATGAATTCCGTAACCTTCCAATTTTAAGCAAAGAAGGAATGATTAACCTTGTCAAAGGCTTTTGCAAAATCGGTATAAATAGAGTCCACTTGGCCTCTCTTTGCAAAAGCGTTACACAGGTAATGTTTGTATTCTAAAAGATTGCTCACGGTCGATCTTTTTCAACAAAACCGTGTTGTTTAGTGGAAATTAGAGGTTTAAAATGTGAGTAGAGGGTATCATAAATCACAGATTCAAATAGTTTTGCAAAACAAGACAAAATACTAATCGGCCTATAGTTTTTACATTGATCTCTATCGCCAGATTTATGTACTGGTACTATGAAAGCAGTCTTCCAGTATGTTGGAAGTATCCCAGATTGTTAAGATTTATTAAACAGAATATAGAGGGGTTCACTAAGCTCACCTGCACAAGCCCTTATAAATGAGGGTGGAATTCAATCATGACCTGGTCCTTTATGGGGGTCGAAATTTTTAATTTTGGTCTCAATATTGCCTCTGTCAATATGTATTTCATTGAGACATTGAGTGTGTCTGTCTATTTCTGTAGGAAGTGAATAAACTGCAATGCTTCTCTCAAATACTGATGAAAAATAATTAGAAAACATTTCGCAGATATTGACTACGTCAGAAGATGTAGTGTCCTCATACTTCATAGTAAGCGGCACAAAACTGTATCCTTTTTTGCCATAAACATATTGAAAAAAATATCTTATATTGCACGTCACTGAGTTTTCTACTGATTCTCTATAACTAGTATAGCATTTTTCTATTAATATTTTGCATCTAGCATGTAATAAAGAGAAGGCGTCATAATCACGCGGGTTATTGTACTTTTTGTACCGTCTATGATACTTCAATTTTTCATTCAGACGCTTTATTAGTGAAGCAATAAACCAAAACGGGTAATCATTTCTTTTATGGTGAGTTATTTTTGGCGTATGCTTATTAATAATCTCGTAAAGAATACCATAAAATTGATCGAGTTCAAATTCAACATTAAGGACACTAAACCAGTCAATTGCATTCAGGTCTTTTCGGATATTGTCAAAGTCACATTTTCGAAAGTTAGGCCTTCTTTTAGGTTTTTCCTCGATCAATTTAGGCTGTGGCTTTAATACAGAAATATCAACAACTAAGGGAGGGTGATGACTATCAGGTCTGCCTAATGAGCTAGCTCCATAAACACTTAGACACGGAAATGTAGTCAAAACTAAGTCTAAGAAACGGTTATTCGCATTTGGTATGTTATTAAATTGCTTCAGGTTACACAAGGACAGAGTGTCTAATAAAAGGCCAGACTTTCGATCAGATTGTACCAAGAATGGACTCAGTTCAAAAGTTTTGCCTGTACAGTCGAACTGTGCATGCAAAACCTAGCGTGTATGTTATAAAACTGTACAGTTATCCTTGCCTGTTCATGCAACTTGACGAATATCGAAATTGATATTTTTTGCCGCTCGGTTGTGCTTGCGCGCAGGCATAACCGAGCGTGTGTGGCAGTCGCGCATGCAGGCATGCACAGTTCTCAGTTCTGCAAGCGAGTCACAATCGCAAAACTCCTTGGGTTGTAAATCCAAACCCTGTATTTGGTGGGTAAAGAATAAATATTACCACCAGAAAAATTATTAAAATAGCTCAAAGAACTTTACCCTGCATTCTACAAAAGATAACGTCGTTAACGCAAATAGAAAACAGAGAGGAATTTAAACTAAATAAATTTCTCGTGCGATACATACTTTTGTAATTACTCGATGTAACAAAATATTAGGTACAATTATGGATATTTATTTTTTCAGGGATTATCCTAACGTGCATATGTTAGGTTAGTAGGTATAAGTAATAGTTTATGCAGGATTTCGATCGATTTATTTTATTATATTCATTTATATGAATAACATTCATCAGCCCAACCCTTGCATAAAATTATTATTTTTGTTTTATAACAACTGAATTTTTGAATTAAAGCTTATTTTAAAAAAAGTTCTTTTTTTAATTAATAGTTTTTCTATTCCTCAAAACAAGTATTAGGTCAGTTAAAATTAACATATCATCAACGTCCATTTTCAGTGACACTATGGCCCCAAACGTTCAACTTGGTTAAACTGTGCAGGCAAACCCTAGCGTGTATGTGCTCTATGAAACTCGGTTATGCCTGTCGGGTTTGCATGAACGGTTATAACCATCATGCATGCAGTAGCGTGCATGGCGCATAAAGGTCTAATCTCACAAAAGTCAAAGAGTACATCCCCAAATCATTGTATGGCCAATAATAATGAATACAAGTTTGCTAATATACTTTTTATTCTTATGAAAGAAAAATTATTGTTTGTTCTGCAGCAACCGCATGGCAAGTGCCTCAGCTTCTTGTACAGACAGAGACTTAGAAATATCCTGAACTTTTCGTGCTTTGCGTGGAGTGACACTCTCTTGAGGTATGCTCTTGCTTTCCAATAGTTTCCGTTTCGATGGCCTGCAAAAATAAAAAATATTTATTAATATAATAAAATTGATAATCAAATGTATGAAATACTTTTTTAATCAATTTATAAATTGCAGATTTTTTAATTTTGGGAATATTTTTTTATGTTCAGTCCTCAATTATAGTATTTCATATTCAGTCCTCAAGGGGAAATATCTATAAATGTCACAAATCTACATGTAACACAATCTTAGTCAATTCATAATAACTAAATAATAAAATTTACTAAACAAGAAGTCATCAAACTTATCAGTAATTTTGGTAGTCAATAAACACTGTACAATTATTTGTATCCAATCATGTATCTAAACATCATATAGGTTTGTGTTATTTATACATTATCTATTTACCTGTGAAATTTGTGATTTTCATGGAAGTCCTCATCAGAGGACTGTTCAATGTCTTCATTGTCTGATACAGATTTACCACTGTCGTCATCACTGCTGGCGCCTTCTGAACCACTATCATGTTTCTTTTTATACACCTTATCAGGATCAGGAAGCCAAGACAGATCAGGACCATCAGATTCTGATTGTGAACCGAAGTCATCTTTTTCGCCTTCCTCTTCTTTCCTTTTGTTTTTCAATTTTCGTTTCTGCTCCTTATGTTTTGCTTTAACTTTTTCTCTAAATCTTATTTTATCATATTTGTCCTCTTCCTGTAATACTTCCTTCGCTTTTTCTATGTCTAATCCTCCCGCATTTTCATTTACAAATTGTTTCGCTAAGTCCGATTTAAAATCTCTTTTCTCATCCTCAATAACTTCTCCTTCTTCAGTAAACTTAACTTTTGTATTGACTTGGAGTTTTTTCTTTAATATTTTTTTAGCTACAGCAGCTTTGGTCAGCGGCTTCGCTTTCTTCTTTGATTTATACTCTTCAACTGGTACATGTTCTATGTTCACATCTGTCTTTTTAACTTGCAAGAAGTCTTCTTCATCACTATCGTTTCTGTGAAAATCTAGGTTTGGTATTTCATTCTTAATGATTTTTATCTTTCCTTTTTTATTTTTTTCTAGTATAATTTCTTCTTCATCGTATAAGCTACTTTCATCGGAACTATTATCAGCATTAACTTTCACTTTCAATTTCTCTATAATATTATTATTCTCTGTCATGTCTTCTTGTTTCTGTACTGAATTATTTTTTTGATATTTTTGCAGAAACCTTATACGTGGTGGCACAATTAAACCAAGAGATCTAGCATAAGCATCAGTGTCCAGTAAATGAACATTAAATATTTTCTTGTTTTTCATTAGAAATACAGATTTTAAGTAATTCACAAATGCTCTTTGTGCAGTCTGTTTCAACTCTATATTATCTGATAGCAATCCTTCTATTTTTCTTTGAGGAGCTACCACTTTGCTCGGGTCAACTGATATTTTGTTTATGGGTATCTTGCTTTTTTTTAAATCTTCAACAAATTCTTCCTCATTTGGCAATAACATCAGCAAACCTTCCCCTTTCCCAAGTACTCCCCTAGCAGTCCGTCCAGCTCTATGTATGTAGGTCTCCACATCTTCAGGGCAATCATATTGAATCACCCAATTAACTCGAGGAAAATCTAATCCCCTTGAAGCTAAGTCAGTAGCAAATAATACAACATTGGACTTCTTACAGAATTCATTATAAATTTTCTCTCTTCTCTCTTGATGTAAGGTACCATACAATGCAAGTAAACTAACACCAGGTCTTAACTTGCAAAATAATTCATATGTATATTTAACTTGTTTACAAGTGGCCATGAATACTAAGACTTTTTGTTTTAAATGATTTCTTATAAATGACCACAATATTCCCAACTTTTCGTCTATTTCAGATACAATATAACTCTGCTGTAAAGAATCTGGTGTGACAGTAGCAGCTTGTTCATGCGGTGCTACATATGTCGGGAAAGACAGGCTAAGCCTGGCCAAGTCTTTTACAGATTTTGTTTGTGTAGCAGAAAATAAAAGTGTTTGTCTCTCTGGAGATAAATTTTCAATTATAGCATTCATGGTAGTTTCAAACCCCATGTCCAGACATCTATCGGCTTCATCCAGCACAAGTACTTGCAGATTATCACATTTGAACAAAGGATTCTCATCCATATGTTGCAGCAGACGACCAGGTGTACAAATTAATATATTTATCTGATCCATTCTCTTTCTCTCAAACTTCAGATTCTGTCCGCCAATAATAAGTCCAGCCGAAAAATCATGAAAGTGACCGATTTTTCTCAAAGTTTCATATATTTGATATGCCAGTTCTCTTGTTGGTGATATGACCAAAGCGCCAACCCCATCAAATCTATTCCACTTCTTCGAAAATAAATTCTCGAGAATAGGTATCAAAAATGCTAAAGTTTTACCAGAACCAGTTTTGGCAGCCCCTAAAATGTCCTTTCCCTGTAAAGCATACCCAATGGCCTGTCTTTGAATTTCTGTTGGAGTAATGTAGTTGTTTTCTTTTAGGCCTTTTAATGTTTTCTGAGACAGAGGAAAATCTTTAAATGATTTGATTAGTTCTGGATCAATCTAAAAAACAAAAGAGAAGGCATTTTTTAATTTAATATTACACCTAATTACACATTCAACGAAAGAAAAAACAAAAATTAATGAAATACACACCTTGTCGTATTGTGCTTGAAGATATTTTATTGCTGCGTCCTCCTCAGAGCTTTTCTTTTTCCGAGGCTTAAATAGTTGAACTTTTTTACTCTTTCTTCTTTTATTTTCATGATTATTGTCTTGTTCCATTACTATTTTTAAATATTTATATCACGATACACGAACAGAATAACCTAAAAATATATTTAAAGAAGTTGTTGTTTTTTTTTGCAATTCTCCCTAGAGAGAAGGCAAAAGGATCTATGCCCATAACAGCCTACGTCTACAGTAATGAAATGATATATATTTCATTTCATTAAAGTGTCGACGTAATACATTTGAATGTTTCAGGAGATCCAGGGAACAAATATATTGAGGCATTCTTTCTAGTGGGATCCACTGAGGCGGACTAAGCCACTAAAAAAATCTCAACATCGCACTACTAAATAAGCACTTATTTCAACAATTCCACATAATGCACAATAGCGTAGATACTTGAAACGCGAAACTACGGCAATTTTACATCACAAAATCCACTAGAAATAATTCGTTATAATTAAAATAAACCGCCCATCCCACTACATGTATATACATCACAGACTACTAAGAAGATGTAATATCAGTGGCCTATTGGGCCAATGACAAAGGAAAGTATTTGTATTGGGCCCATTGAGTACTTACAATGGGAGACGGGATTCATATGCATTCTCCTCTGTCGAGGTAAAAAATGCTCTACACACTTTCCATTTTGTTGGAACAACTCAAAAAAGTCCTTTCGTACTTTAAACTCTCGCAAATGTAAAAAAATTGATAATCTAAATATAATGACCACATCACATCTCCCGTTCCCGCCAAAAAGTCCATTCGGTACTTTGTGCACCTCTCGTGTGCACCTTGTGTGCACCACAGAATACTTGTGCACTCTTGTTGTTCATTCATCAATCATTCATTCAGAAGTGGTGGGGCAACTCTCAGAATTCATTAATAACTTCCGTTTCTGTTTTTTCTGTAGTCCAAGTTGTTTCTTGTTGTTGTAATAACTTTAATTCTGTTTTGCTGTTGTAAGTAATTTCTACTTATTTTTACGTAAACATTTAATTATTTTGGAAATGTTACTACGTCTTGGTAGTAAAATATCTATTTTTTATAGTAATAGTTCCTACTTTGAAATAATAATTTATTAAATCTAATTTGGCTTCAAGGATCGTGGTTGGGCCGTCTTCTTTGTTCCTTGAATACTTGTGCGTAGTAGGTATTACTTTGATGATATCCTATTTTATGGAGATACATAAGTACCTACATAAATAAGTTACAATATCCTGACATACATACCTTATTAATTTTTTTTAAGTTATTTATTAAATAACCACCTAGGTACTTATATTTTGTAATTAAATTACTTGTATTTTTAAATAAAATGAAAATACACTTCCGCAATTTGTTTACAACGAAACTTGATGATTTGTTTATAATTTATTTCGTAGTGATTGTGTCAGGAGAAAGCTGGAGAAAACATTAGTTAAAATATGACAAGGGGAACGAACAAAACACTTGATATTTTTCCCTTTTCATGTAAGCCTACATAAAAAAGCTGCTGACGCAATATCTTGATCGTACTCATGTAGTTTTTTTTTATTGGCAGTCTATTATTTGACTTAATTTTTCCATGATTTTTCCTGTTAATTTCTTGCATGTTGTACTATACTTAATTAGTATTAAACTTGTAGAGAAAAATTAAAATGAAGAGCTTAGCAGTGCTGTTGTGTGTAGTGGCGGCAGCCACAGCCGTCTCATTCTTCGATTTGGTGCGCGAGGAATGGAATGCCTTTAAGGTATATTGGTTTTTTAATTTTATTTGAAATAGTATCGACTTATAGACTATTAATCTTAGGTGTTTTAAGGTAATTTTACGCAACTAAATACCAGTCCATTAACCTTGCGTTACTTAAATTAAAAACTATTGTGTTAGTGTATTGGGCCTACTTAAATGAATTAACATTGTATTAGATCTAGATTCGGTGTTAGCTGACCGAGTCCGATCTCTGGATTTTACTTATGATGCTTCAATATGACAAATGTGTCAATTATCAAGTTTAATATTTTTGGCGCAAGATTAAAAATTAAAATTCATCACAAAATATTTTGTCTTTATTAGCTTAAACTTTTCAATTGTCTCAGTCAGGACAATTTTCTTTAAAGAGATGTGATTTTTACTCAGTTGGAAAACAACAAGCAATATGAAAATGAGTTGGAAGACAAGTTCCGGATGAAGATCTATGCTGAGAACAAGCACAAGATCGCCAAGCACAACCAGCGGTATGAACAGGGCCTGGTGCCGTTCCGCCTTAAGCAGAACAAGTATGGGGACTTGCTGCACCATGAGTTTGTGCACACCATGAATGGATTCAACAAAACCACTAAGTGAGTACATTTATTTATTAATTCATTTATTTGCTGACATGAGTACATACTATAGGCTGTCTATTAGAGTCATTACATATTATAGATGTCATCCATAATATATTATGTTACACAGACTGATATTATGCACAGAACAATTCCCGAATTTGTTGATAGTGCATGTCTACCTTTAATGAGTAATTTTTACAATAAACAGTGGCCAAATCTATGTCTACCATGCTGATATGTGCATGTTCGAATCCTGCAATGCTTTTTATTGGACTCCGAGTAGAGCTTTTCACCTAGTTACTTTTATTTAGCAGCATGTGTGCTATATATAAGTCAATGATTATGTATGATATTAACAAATTTACATATTATACATACATCCCGTATCCCTAACGGGGTAGTCAAGTGAAGATAAAATAATTCTGACAGTTGAATAACGATTTTGGGAAGATGCAACAGTTTGTCCTATAAAAATTTATGTACTTAACAGTTACTGTTTAATTTATTTATTGAAATTAAACTAATAATTACCATACTTAACTGTACATACATATATGTATACACAATTAATTTAATTTGAAGTGATAACGACCTTTGTTACATACCTAATTACTGTTGGATATAGAACTGTATGTATAATGTACACAAAATAGTTAAGTTAATGCATGATCGTCTGGACATTTTAAGTGCATATTATTATGTAATGATAATCCGAATTAATTGCACAGTTACTTCTTTACATTGAATTGTAAACACCATTTGGTTTACTGTAACGTAGTACAATTGTGGTACAATGGAGTCGATGACATACTCGGCAAAATATTTCAGTGTCATTTGAATCTATTTATGGCATTAATTAATTACCAGTTTATTTTATAGCAAATTAATAATAAATGTACCTATTTCGGTACTTGATTTTTATATAACTAAATTGTATAATGTAATAAACTAATAAATCAAATGCATTATTTAATCAACTGATAAGTCCAGTTAATAGACCAGTATCCATATCAAATTACAATAGAGGCATGATTTATTTCAATCAGTATTTGTTAATAGGCGTTTCCCATTGCTATCATTTAACTTTGTTATCATAATTTTCAAGTAATGGAACAGTTGTGGTAATTGTAATACCCAGTACCAATTATATTATAACCAAACAAAATTATTTGTATTATATCAGTCTAATGAGTATATGACCCAGTAACCCCATCAGGCACATGGCATAATGGGTCACTGGGTCATATGTTCTAGTGACCCATCAGGCAGATTCGTAGAACAGCAGGTATACAATTAAATATTTTTTATAACTACTGTGCTAACAATCGCTGCTTGCACAGACACAACAAGGGCTTGTACAGCGCGAAAGGCCGCGATATGCGTGGCGCCACATTCATTGCGCCGGCGCACGTGTCAGTCCCCGAGCAAGTGGACTGGCGCAAGAAGGGCGCCGTCACCGAAATCAAGGACCAGGGCAAGTGCGGCTCCTGCTGGTCCTTCAGCACGGTGAGTGACCGCACTAAGGCACTATGGTAGAGATACGAAGGCCTCTTGAACACATGTATGTATGATTGAAGATTTCTGCGTTTCCGTAAATTCAAGTTTGTTCGTATATCACAGTTTGAAACCATTCAAAGGGGCTATGTTTAAATGTACATATACTATTACGTTTTTTGTTTTCTATATGTATTAATTATAAATAATAATATTTTCTGTAATATTATTCTATTTTATGTTGATCCGATTGAGTTACCTTGTTTAGATTTGGAATGTAGGTAGTGCTTTCGATATCCTTATTATAAAAAAAAATATGTGCGTACTCATGTACTCATATAAAAAGCTATATACTTAGTCACATTTAAGCAAAACTGGCCATATATAAAAAATTGGCTACATAAAAAAAATCAATGAAATTAAAAAAAAATTATGTGTTACATCGGCGCGTATACGGTTTTTTTGGCGGGATTTTATGGGGAGCCGTTGGGCGTTTATTTTAATTATTCGCAAATTGTTCCTAGTGGATTTTATGATGTAAAATTGGCGTAGTTTTCCGTCTCAAAGTGTCTATGTTGTGAATTATGTGGAATTGTTGAAATAATTGCTTATTTAGTAGTGTAATGTTGAGTTTTTATCAGTGGCTTAGTCCGCCTCAGCGGATCCTACTACAAAGACTGTCTCAATATATTTGTCGCCTGAAACTCCTGGAAACATTTTAATGAAATAATAATGTGAAGAATTTATCTATAGTCCCTATACCTTCCATCCAAAGAAAGAACCGTATTAAAAACGCGCCAAAGAAGTATAACTTCAATAATTTGTGATAATTAATGTGGTCATGAAATATGCAAACACACATTTTATTAAATGTAATAAATATGTATATTGTTTAACATCTCAGAAACTATTGAGATATTCTTTGTAACACAATTCGGATATTTCCTCAGACGGGCGCGTTGGAAGGTCAGCATTTCCGTAAGACTGGCTACCTAGTGTCGCTGTCCGAGCAGAACCTTATCGACTGCTCAAGTGCATACGGCAACAACGGCTGCAATGGTGGGCTCATGGACAACGCCTTCAAGTACATCAAGGACAACAACGGCATCGACACCGAGAAGAGCTACCCCTATGAGGCCATCGACGACAAGTGTCGCTACAACGCCAAGAACTCGGGCGCGGACGACGTGGGCTTCGTGGACATCCCGGCTGGGGACGAGCAAAAGCTGATGCAGGCCGTAGCCACCGTGGGGCCTGTGTCCGTGGCCATCGACGCCTCGCAGGAGAGCTTCCAGTTCTACTCGGACGGCGTCTACTTCGACGAGAACTGCTCCTCCACCGAGCTGGACCATGGGGTGAGTCCCGCTTGTTCACATTTTCCCATGATCTTGCAATATGATTATTTATTATAGATATGCCTACGACTGCGCACGCGCATATGACAATACTTATTTTTAGTTTTTGATAAAGACGTCTGATCTCAAACGTTTGTTCATGAGTTTATTATGTCAAGTTTAGTTTTAAATTTAGTATGACCATCTTCAAAGACAAATTCTGGGCTCATTTCCCGGAGAAGTAAGATTTCTGACGCGGGAACTCCTAATTATGTAGCAAATATGAACCTAAATTAAAGTTAACATTTTTTATTGAAATTACAGAGTATGTGTGTTAATTAAGATCACTGTTTACATAATAAAATGCTGTTTTCTTACTTTAAAGTAAGATACATTAATGATAATAATGTCACGTAGTTGCTCTTGTATATCAGCAGTTCACTCGGCCACAAGACTTATTTTTACACAATAATTATATGCCAATTTTCTCCTTATCAAAAATAATTACAATAGCATTAAAATAACCACCATACGCATAACAACTTATATAAGTATGATAAACTGATATACTGTTTATAAACATGGACAAAGGCTAAGTATGACATGCATTAGCTTAGAATTAACATTAAGGAGCAATTTCGTACAAACTAGAAATTCAATTTAATAAATTGTTAAATTTAAAAAAAAATTTAATGGGCTCGAAATCACAGAATTTGGGTTGTCACAGTTGTCCAAGGGACAATTTTACTATTCTTTGACCTTTTTTGGGAATTTATATTAATTCCTGTTCATAAAAATGAACACAGAACTGAAATCGCGTCTCGTGGGCAAGCACTAAATTAGGAAAATATATCCAAAAAAATAACTACAGTATTTATGTATGTAATGAATATGTTTTCAGAGTAATTTTTCTTAGGTATTTAGGGACAGGAGTGAGGTAGAAAATAGTCGACCCATTTAATTTTTGCTTCATTTTTCCGGTTTTAGATAGGTCGATGGTTTTGTCGAAAAAAGACCAAAATAACCAGAATTTTAGCAGACAGAAATGTAAAAGCACTGGCATATCTAAGCGAAAGTGTGTGACGAGAATGATGAGATTTGAGAAGGTGATATAAATACGTAAATACCGTGATTACAAGGCGGAGTCTTCTCTGTCTTCCCCGTTAGGGACACAGCATGAGGAAATGCATGTATATATGTGATGGTTTTGAGTCCCCAATTTACGTATTCTTTGCCTCCGTATTGAATTTTAGCTTGATACTATTGTATTATGAACGATTCATTGGTGTGTCTAAAAAAAATTAATATGTACATTGGACAACTAGAAACAAGGAAATAGTTATATAGTTATTCCTAACATTATTCCCATAATATAACAATGAATTTATTGTATGAGCCTCCAAAGTAAAACGAATCTTGAACTGTGAGTGCTATACCTGAAACAGTACAAAGCAATACATTGAAGATACTAAAACAAGTTTATTTGTTTAAGTACAACTGAAAACAATAGTCATTGTCTAAAATACTTTGATCTAACTTAAAATACCGAGAGCTGTATCAATATATTGCCTTTTTTATAACACACTACTGGTTCTTTTTACAGCACCTTTGCCCTTAATAATTGTATGGAATTTATTTCATAGTCGTAAATTCAATACATAAAACATAGTACATTTTTAGTCTTGCGCTGTACTGTTTTTAACTGTGAATTGAACATTTCAAATTCCACGATGTGAACATAAATTCCACAGTCTGTTTTGTTATATTCAGAAATGTCACGCATGTAATTATGTTAATTGTAATAAAGAAAGAATAAGTAATACAATTTTGTGTCAGGTTGAACTAATTGTTTTAGCAAACAGGAAAATATGTATAGCAAAAATTGTTTAACAAAGTCAAGCGACATTTGAGTTCGATGAATTTCCTAGAGAGTATCAAAAATATTGATATGACACAAAATTATATATTATTTAATTTTATACTATGAGTTTTTATTAAATTATTTAATAAAAACTTTTAAATTTTGTTTATTTTGAGAAAAACATAGACTCCAAGAATCATAATGATTACTTAATTTATTAATTTTGGTAAACAATGTCCTATCGTTAATTTTTATAAGTGTAACATAGATTTCATAGAGAAATATTTTGTATATAAGCATTAGCATCATCCTCGTTCGGAATCTAGTTCGAACTAAAATAGATTTGACTTTAAAGAATACCTTGTAATTGGGTTTACTTGAATAAATTGATTCGACTTTGACTTTGAATCCCAGTAATGTATTTACATCCCTTACTGAATCGCTAAACATCCCGGGAATTTTGAATCACGTCTATACCTTTGATAGTAATCACACCCATGATTCCAATTCCTGTTTATAAATAAGTTTAGTTTTTTGTTTATGGATATTTGCGTGGATTTTCGTTTTGATATTTCTGTTGGCTAACACTGGCTATTTATTTTATATTTATTTATTTTTACGCAAGACGAACTATACAATAATGTTAACAAATAAAAAAATTAAATAACAAAACTGCGAGTCAATAAATAGCTTTCACTTGATCCTCATTTGATCTTATATAATTCAGCCTTGGTCTTCTTTGGCTTCTACTATCAGTCGCTTTCGCTCTGTAGATTTTCTTCGTCAATCTTTCAATCAATCATTCGGCTAGTGTAATGTTTTATGTGTAGTAATTTTCAGAATTGCGAATGTTATTCTAAAGTTTATTTTGCTATTGCAGTATTACAGAATAATTAGTTACTAGCGTAAAATACAATGAAATATAATTGTTTCTTCAACTTTATTCATAAACAAAGTGAAACATGGGGGCTTATCATGAACACAACTATGAAAAGTATTTGAAGGATAAACTTCATCTGTCACTTCTAGCATTGGATAATGAGACCACGAGTTTGTTTGACGACGTTGTTTGATAGTGTCATTTTCGTCTAGCACACCAATGTACTTTCAAAGGAGATAACTCTTGCTTCTCAATTAAATTTAACATTTTTTGCAATTCTATTTATATTTTTGTTTTAATGTGAGGCTCCCTCGCGCATCCCCGCGCTTGCTCCGCGTTGGCCCAGTGGCGTCAGTACGGTTTGCATCTTTGTCACCGATACGCGCGTGTTAATTTTCTTTACCTACACATACGGTCTGTTTAGTTTTGGATTAATTTTGTTAATTTTTTTGTTGATCTTTGTTGTTGTTATTATTGTTTTGTTTTGAGATTATTCCTGTTAAGTAAGAATTATTAAAAACTTATTCAGTTTAAGGTTCAGGATTTTTTCACTTATACTTTTTTGCATACCATACCCGAATGGCAAAATGACGACATCCGCGCCAAGTGGAAACTTAACTCAACCGGGTTGTATTGTACCTATCGATGTCGAGGTAGCCCACACATATTGTATATATGTAGGATATATTGTCAAGAGTGGTGTTTACAATAACGAGCAACGCGTATTATGTTGAAAACCACTTTATTGAAAAAAAAACATTTTCTTTATATAAACACAAATAGTGACACAAATAAAGTCTACAATTCGTATAATTTAGAAAACGCCTGATATATATTTATTTTTAATGCAATCAATAGTAAACAAGCGGTGTGTGTTACGAGGTAATAATAACGCGTCGGTATGTGAATGTGTCAGGTGCTGGTGGTGGGGTACGGCACGGACGAGAACGGCGGCGACTACTGGCTCGTTAAGAACTCGTGGGGCCGCTCGTGGGGCGACCTCGGCTACATCAAGATGGCGCGCAACCGCGACAACCACTGCGGCATCGCCTCCGCCGCCTCCTACCCGCTCGTCTAACACTCCACACGCACGCACGCACGCACGCACACACACACACACACACACACACATACACACGCATACATACACATACACACACCAACGTACACACACGAACGTACACACGCGTGGGGGATACAAATGCACCACAACGCGACCATCGCAAGCGTGACACATACAGCAAGATGACCTGCCCACATGAACAGAATACATACACATAAATAGCAAAAAAGCTCATAATTATTGTTAAGTTAAATAACAATTGCACTTCCAACAGCCAGTGCGAAGAGCGAAAAAACCCTCTTGCATTCTTATTTTTTCTGACAACAAAAATAACTACAAGAAAATATTGTTGTCAAAATAGAGTGGCCTCGTGCAGTCGTAATATAAACGTCGCATCGCTTCCATAGACAAAAGTGTTATTTTAGGTTTATTTCCAATCTGTAACTGTTATTTCCGATATCCCATCAAACAGTCAATTTAAAGTGTCAAGTCAGCAAAAAATAACTTTTATGGCTAATTGGTGAGCCACAGAGTCGTATCAAGTATTTGTACTGATGCAAATTGGTATATTCGCAGGACGAGTGTAAGACATTATATGACATAATTGGTTTCAATTATAATTTTTTTTTACTTCTGAATCCTGAAAATAAATTTTTTGGACATTGCGCGATACAACCCTGTGGCTTTTTTTAGATTATAGCGAAATTTTAGTTTAAGACTGTGTTTGTAAGCATTTCTTGGTTATGTACATTCCATAGTTATTACATGCGGTAAAATTTTAAATCATTTGATAAATCAAGTTCGTGAATGAAATTGTCTCATAATTGTTCATATGTTATGGAATCTCATGTGATATTATAGTTTGTAACACATTACTGTATTATTATAAGAGAAATAAATTCGTTTTTATAGTACTTAATTATGTTTTTGTTTCCTTTATAAATCATAGAAATTGTATGTATATATTGCCAGTATAAGTTTTTAGAAATAATTTACTTTTTATAACGGACTATGAAATTATCGATTATATAATAATAATTAAAACTTATACATAGTATTTTAATAAAATTGCAGTTTCGAAAAATGTACCTATACCTGAAATTAATCTCATTTTATTCATAGTTTCGTCAATAAAACTGAATTGAATGTATCGCAGACAAAATATAAAAAATCTTATCCTATTTATGACTAAATACATGAAAAATGGGTTTCAAATCTGTAATTCTAAGTCATGACCAGTATATCTGAGCAAGTACTAATGTTACATCACCTGACAAAATGTCGATTTAACAAAGAAATCAAACTTGAATAAATCGATTTAACTTTGAGTTTGTTTGGTATAATTAGCACGATTTAACCATTCTAGTGTTTAGCAGACAATGCTTAAAAATAAACAATACATATTCAACAATTTGGTCAATTGGGAGGTCAATTTTCACATAAAAATTTGTTCCTAATGATGACTATAGTTTATTGTATGATTCTAATTAATCTGTGGTATGATATACAAAATCAATTGTGTGTTAGTTTTGCAAAAACTCGAAAATGGCTGTACCGATTTTAACATTTTTGGTTTATTTTGTTCGCCTCGGTACTGGGGTGGTTAGCGAAAAAAGAAAATTAGGAAAAACCTAAAGGACAGCCATAATATCGAAATTGATAGTTTTGTATGAGAATTATCACTGGAAACCCATGGAAAAATTTTCCGCGCAGATGAAGTCGCGAGTACGGCTAATAATATAGGAAAACAATTTAGAGACAAATTACCTTTTCTAACAAACCTAGAAAATAGTTATGATGATTCAGAAATTAAGAGACCGAGACAAAGAAAAAAATAAACGAGGACGTAACGAGAAAAGCTATGAATATAGAGAATTAGAAATTATAAAATGATTGATTTCTAAAGTTAATACCTATAAATCTATAGCCATCACCTAGGATTTTTGTTATCTCTATTTTTCTTGTAAACTTAGGTACATACATACATATCTTCACGCCGTATCCCTAACGGGGTAGTAGGAGAGGATTAGCTATCACTTAAGTAAGTAAGTTTCTATTATGCTTGTTTATGAAATTCAACACTTCAAAAGTCCAGTAGTTTCAAACATAGGGGAATGGCCAATTCAGATACGGAGTTAGGCCCTTCTTTAAATTTTAAAATGCTAACAAATTACAATTTCACATAGTTTCTCAGAAATCAACTGAGATGGACGAACGAACGTATGAATATCTTATGGAACCTTAAAAATAGCTATAACGAAACAATTACAATACATTACAGCAATTAGAGGACGCGATCCAATTTATAGTATTGGTTGAATTTGTAGGTCGTACATCGTCGTACTTGTATGTAATGTCTCGCATCAAAATAATGTTTACATTACGTTATTGAAAACGAAATTAAATGTATCGAAGTGATATAATATGTAGAATGTAATATTATACACTTATTAAGAGTCTATCTGCAGTAGGTACCTAGGCACTTCCTTATTTACTTCTAAAACTTTTCATCTAAGTTCAAAACTAATAAACAATATATTACAAATATAGCGCAACCCAAGTACCTATGTGTAATACATAACTTAATACAGAATAATGACGTAATAATTCATATTTTATTACACGAATTATATCTATTATTATTGTTGACCTCAAATATCTAACATTCTAGTTCTAGACATTTTCGAAATCACTAGCAATTTATCGTCAGACTAGCGACCCGTCCCGGCTTCGCATAGATAACGGCTTCGCACGGGTAGATAATTAAAAAAAAAATAAAACAGACTATGTTACTCGTTAATAATGTAGCTTTCTACAGATGCAAGAATTTTTTAAATTGGTTTAGTAGTTTTCGAGTTTATCCATTACAAACAATCTAATTTTTTCTCTTCGTAATATTAAGTATAGATATAGATAATATTTTAGTGTACAGGTGCACATTCGAATATATTATTCATCGAACAATATGTATTATTTTTTATTATTCTAAGGGTGCACAAAGGTAAAAGAATATTATTTGTTAATTTTACAATTTATTCTGTAGATCGTAAGGTTTATTTTCAGGTAAACGGTTTTGAAGTTCTGAGTAATTTGTTATGGACGTTTTTCTGTATTTAAACAAAGCAAGATGATTCACAATAATAGTTATTTTAAATGTTCTAGAGTTGCGTCAGCTATGTAGGTAACGGTGGAGCTACAAAAATTTACAGACTACATATCGCATGACCAACGCTTTCTCCGATACTACACACTCCCGATTCTTATAATTACTTATTTGTATCAAATAGATAGCTATTACTTATACATAATGAAGTGCTAACAAAAAGTTAATTTCCATGAAGTATTTTTATTTGTAATGTAAAATACGCAATAATGAGCAATTGCTTATTTAGTGATAAAGTTATCAAAGCACGTGATATGATGTGAGGTCAATATGGGGTCGCCGAACTATGTATTAATGTGCGTCTCAGAGTCGGCTACCTACTTATTTTGTGATAAGTCAGTTGATCATTATTCATTACAAGTGGATAATGTTACAATTCAGAAAGTAAATAAACTGCGTCGTGCTTATTCGGAACTTAGAATATAAATAGAACAGCGCTGTGCGAGTGCGACACAGCGGCTACGGATATAGATGATTTAAGAAAACAATCGTTGCTTGTAGTCACTTGTAAGTGTAACATTTTCATAGAATGTCTTTAATAATTACAACAACATACAAACATAACATATCTTCACGTTGCCAACGGGGAATCCCCAACGGGGTAGTCAGAGAGGACGGAGCGCCAAGAGTCGCGGTCCTTACACACCACTTTCGCTTCTTCGAATCTCATCATTCTCTTCACACATTTTCCCCTAGGTATGCGAGTGCTTTTGACATTTCCGTCTGCTAACACTCTGGCTATTTGATTTTCATAAGTCAGCCTTGGTCTTCCTTGGCTTCTTTTACCACTCACTTTCGCTCTGTAGATTTTCTTCGTCAGTCTTTCATCACTCATTCTTTCCATGTGCCCGAACCATCTAAGCATTCCTTTCTTCACTTTTATAATAACACTGTTGTGCAACCCTGTCATACTGCGTATCTCATCATTGCTTATCCTGTCCGCAAGCGTGACACCGCACATATTTCTGAGAGACCGCATCTCCACAGCATTTATTATACTTTCACTCGATTTCGGGCATATCCATGTTATTATAGTAATCATTACAATGATTACTATAATAACAGCTGTCATGGATCAACAGATCCAGAGAGCATTGAAACTTGCTGCATGTTTGACTTTTCTTTGATTGTAAATTGCTATGTCAAAATATGACGACGCAAGCTTTTGGCAAAAGCTACTGTGTCAAATATTTTAAAAACTTTTTGACAATATTACTGCAATCACAATTTTTAGTAGGTATCAAATTGTTTATATTTTGCTACCTACATTCGCGTATTACGACACAATTGCCTTCTGATATGATGATCGAGTGTTGTACCTGAATAACTCGAGTACAAAACAATCTCAATGATACATCAACATTGTCGCGATGTATTGTACCTTTGTCGCGTGGTAGTAAGAAGGTCTAATTCAAACTTGCCTCAATTGTATATAATTGCATAGCAAAATTTACGTACGCCTGGTTCAAGTTGAAATTACTAACTTGGGAAAGATAGGTACATTTATACTGTTTACAGCAGATGGGTATGTTTATTAGGGTTCAATTTTCCACTCCTTCCAACGAAATACAGAATCCTTACAAGATCACTCGTGCGTCGCGTTCAATTGCCTGTGCGTCTGTGATACAACTACGAAAACGCTGGTAACTGTAATGCAAGTTACATCTTGCTAACCCACATTTAGTTGTTACATATTAAATATTTTTATTAAGACAACAGGGGAAGTTATTCTCCCCTCGCCCCTTATTTTTACAAATACAGAACAGCATAGCATAATAGAATATCATTCGAACTCTATTCAAAAGCAAATAAATGATTTATTATTATTAAGCGTTATTGTAAAAATGAAGAAAGGAATGCTTAGACTTAGATGGTTCGGGCACTTGGAAAGAATGAGTGATGAGACTGACGAAGAAAATCTACAGAGCGAAAGTGAGTGGTAAAAGAAGCCAAGGAAAACCAAGGCTGACTTATGAAGATCAAATAGCCAGAGTGTTAGCAGACGGAAATGTCAAAAGCACTCGCATACCTAGGCGAAAATATGTGAAGAGAATGATGAGATTTGAGGAAGCGAAAGTGGTGTGTAAGGACCGCGACTCCTGGCGCTCCGTCCTCTCTGACTACCCCGTTGGGGATACAGCGTGAAGATATGTTATGTTATTAGTTATTAAGCGTTACCTACCTACCTAATGTTTACAGGAAATATGCAACGGAAGTCCTAAGTCTTAGATCTCCAGAAATTCAGCTTAGAAGTCTATCTCGTACTGAACCCTCTGAGCGCTAGTTGTACTCGCACGTGTAGGTACCAATTTTTTGAACATATTATGACTAAGTATTTTATGATCTTTTAATTCCATCATTAAATTATATCCGAAATAAAATTATCTTACTTATTATACCAAAAATGAAATACAGGTTTTGGGTCTTGGAAACTGCAACATCATCAATCAATACATATATAGTATGTAGGTAGGAAGGCCCCGGCGAGCCTCTGTTCCCTCTTACTCTGTATGATCGCGCAAATCTCGAGAACCGCTGAACGGATTCGTATTTTTTGTAATGGTCTGCATTTCTCCAGAGATTTTTGTGTAAATGTCCTAGCATAAATAGGAGCTGAGTATTAACAGTGTTAGTGAATCGAGTCTAATCCGTAAAGATACAAAAAATCGCGTAGGAAACAAGTAAGACTAAATAATTATAATCGGCATAAAAGTTAACTGACTACATATCTATCTTTTAAGAATATTTTACGCCATTTTTGTCTAATTAAATTTATTTTAAAATTTCACATTAAAATTTACATTGTGATAACCGGGTCCAGTATACTTTAATATTGACTTAAAAACACAGACTTAACAATACTGCCTAAAGTACTAGAACTCGTACTATGAATTTGCCTGTCTACCCTATTAGAAATAATTATGTAAGTATTAGGATTTAGTATGGAAGGTGTGAGTTTTATCATTTTACGAGGTATATGATGAATCGGTCTCGTCGATAAGGCTCGTGGTTGCAATTACAATACTCGTTGCATATTTTTCGAGGAAACCACAGATATACATTTGAATGTCAACTAGTGACATGATTGGAGATACCATAAACTTAGTATATACTGGCGTATAGATGTACAAAGAGTGCAAGTGAGAATGTAATCTTTTATGATAGTTGCAAGAATAGGAAAGAGACAGCAACGAAGACGCTATTGTAAAGTAGCCTTTTTTGAATGGCAGGTCGTCACAAGTCGTCACGCTGTGGAGAACGCAGTTGACTATTGTTTTTTTTATTTTGTGTTATTCCCGTTTTATTTCTAAGAAGTACTATATTTTTCAATAATGGTTACGTGTTCTGTATGTGATTGTGATATTACATATAGCAAGCAATAAGGGAATTATTCATTTCATAGACGACATTGACAAATTAAAAATCGTCACGCGTCAACGAGCTCTAGCTATATGTTCGTCTATACGCCAGTATATACTAAATTTATGGGGTATGCCAATATACTATTGTCACTGATATAGTTATCTTGGAAAAATAACAACATATTCTTTAAAGTCTATATAAGATACATGCATTCACGCGGGCGAAAATATGTTAGGAGAATGATGAAGTTCGAGGAGGCGAAGGAAGTACATATGTACATTAACCGCAACGAATTCGGAAATGTTGAAGGACCATGAAGAATATATGGCGCTCCGCCGTCGTCTCTGATTACTCCGTTAGGGATACAACGTTACGATATGTATGTATATATTCACACTATATTCCTAAAGGGACAGAAAAAGGTTATAGGGCACCGGATTATCATTATGTAGATATATCTTTTTGTTTTCTTCAAATCGGGTATTCAAATCTTGGAAGAATAATTTAATTCTCTAGCAACCCCACAATAGTTCACGATTTATTAACGAGTAACGAGTACAACTAACAAGGTAGACAGAAATGGTAGAGTACATAGGTAGGTAATTTGTATTCTCAATATACATATACCCATATTTTTTTTGTGTCTGCGGAGAATGATGAGTTTTGTAGAAGTGAAAGAATAAGGACCGCGACGCTTAGCTCTGCGTCCTCTCTACTAGCCTACTAGCCCGAAAGGATTATATATACAACCCTGAAAACGGGGAGAGTATTCTACGTTTGTAAACTCATATCTTCGTGTTTTAGGCGCCTGTGAGTGTTGCATTGAGCGGGAGCGCCCATTGTAAATACAATTTTACTCACATAGGCCTTAGTAAACAACAGGCCTTATTACTCGCAGGTGCCTTACTAGATCCGCCGTCCCTTTCAAGTATCTGTCTGTTAAGTCGATGGCCTAGGCGTCGAGAGGTAGGTATGCAATAAAAACATCACTGCCATTTAGATAAAATTTTATATTGCAAAGTTACTTATCTATTCACATTTATTTTTATAAGTATTATTTACAGAAATCAATAACTTTAAGTACAATCAGACCACATACAGCGATATGCTTTATATATTATCCTATGACATGGCACTAGAGATGAGGCAAGAAACAAGATAATTATTAAAATAAACGTGGATACCATACCGGCACTCAAACAATTCAACGACTTTATTGCAACAGTAAAATAGACAATAAAAAAAATATTGAGAACTACAAAGGTAGTATCGCCGAGGCAACATATTCCAGGCAATCTTTGGACTACTCTTAATAGTACATTATAATCATTTATATTACATAATATTGAAATGTATTTATTGTAGAAAAAGTTATAAATATAATAAAATAATTTTACAATTACCTAACGTAATTTTTCCGTAGAGACATATTGGTCACCCAGTTGCTTCAAAATAAAATAAAACATTATTTTTGGTCAATAACGAATATGTGAAAAAATCTCAAACAAATACAAAGTATTATACATATGTGCCTGAAATATATTATACATACACTTAAGATGTTATTTTGCGGAAACTATTTCAAATAATCAGTTTGTATAAGCATAGGTATATTTTTAGTTATTTTCCACCCCAAGTATCAAACTTGTAGATTGACACGACATCAGACTGGAGCACACACTAAGGACTCCCATGCATTCTGTAAAAACTCGAGTCGTCTAAGCGATACTCTTTCGACAATTAACATTAGGTACTTCACATACAAACTCACTTGGGCTTCAAATGAAATTCTCTGAAAAACAAACATATTAGGAGCTAAGTGATTATAAGAAGTTAAAATACACTAGGACGACATTTCGTCCTAGTGTATTTTAACTTCTTTTGATATAAGTATTTTAAATAAAACTTGTTTTTATTTTAAATAAATCTACGTTTCGCTAAATATAATAATCGAAGCTAAATAGATTAAATATAACAATCTAATTTAAATAGATTAGATTTTTATATTTAGTGAAACGTAAAAAATCATTTACGATAGTACGACTCGCCGCCGCACTCATCGAGGCGGCGCTAGTATCTCTGTCGACTTCAGAGAATACCAGTTCACAGTGGACAATCTCACCGCGTATGCAGAAGTGAATTCGAGTAAGTTACGGTAGAGAATCACTGCTGGTGTCTGATCGTTAGGATTTCCTGAAGATGTTTCTTTGGGAGGCCAAAACACGTGTCGATTAACAACTTTCAAAATTTGGACAGAAGACAGTAAAAACCATTGAGTTATTACTTCTTGTGCTTGAAAATAGGTAGTTCTTCAGAATTTTGCGTTTGGTTCTGTCATTTTGTAACCTCCAGTTTTATTTCTGGGTCATTACGTTTTCACAACAATGACCTGTGAAGATATTGATCTTATACAATGGTTTTAGTGATCAGTAGTGTACCTGGTAATTTCACCTTATATGTAATAATTTCACATGATAATTTTCATTATCCATAATGAAAATGATCATGGTAGGACTTTGGTATTTCTGGTACGTGTTACATACACTCACTAAAACAAATTGTGAGAAATATTTACATTGTAGTACTTGCATAATTCTCAGTTATTACTTACTTCATAGTCGGACACACTACACAACTAGCCTACATACAACTCCATGTAGGTATCAATTAGGTATACTAATTTGGCCTCATGCTATTTACAAAATTTACAAATACTCATAACACAAAATTGTCCAAGTCCTTCGTTTGATAAGACGGACGACATAATTTAAAAAATACTAAGAACCTAGAATATATTATGTCGATTACATTGATCACAACTATATAGGTACCTGTACCTATTCACATAACGGGTATCATACCTGTTATCGCAACAGATAATAAAACCTGTATTGACTTATTTCAGATCATTACCAAATACCAATTGACTACATTCTTGAAACATATTTCGAATGAAATGTATTACTCAGTTATATAGTCTGTGCTAATTTAAAATAAAAAACAAATTAATAAAAAAATTCAATCGACAAGTCGTAGTGCAATACAAATGATATTTTAGGACAGACATTAAATTATATTTTTATTGCAATTTGAAATGAAAATTTTTGTAACAAATACTCTTAAAACATATCGAAATATGAAGAGAATACATAAGACAGAAATGAGAGATGATAGACAGTGAGCGATATCTGTAAAACGAGACTATTTTTTGGTATTTTCAATGTCTTTAAATAAAAAAAAACAGCTGAGAAATTAACATTACAATTACAATTTTTGATTAATTTGTAATAAATGTTAAATTACAATAAATAATGTTTATTCAAAGGGTGTACGACGAAACCACGAATAAAAACATACAGTATTATTACGAGTTCTTTAGTTTGCCACGCATAAATGATGGATCATTGAAATTTTTAAAGAAAAATTCTTGAAATATTTAAGAATTTTTCATATTTTTCCATTTTTGAAATCACTATATATATATAAGTATCGTTCATTATATTTATTCAATACTGTTATTACTTATCACAAAGTGAAGAACTTATAATAGCACGTAGTATGTAATAAGATGGTGTTGAGAGTTCTTCAATTTATAAATTATCAATTTATCAGATATAAATAATTATAATGATCGTTCGATGGGAACCAAAACACCTACAGTAGAAAGGCCGGCGGGGGGCGGAGCGGCGCGCGCGGCGACTATTTCTTCTTGGGTTTCTTCGGGTTCCGCGAGCGGCTCTTGGCCTTGCACAGCGGGCAGATGGGCGCGTTGCGGTGGATCTGCTGGTGGCACGACAGGCACGACTTCATCGGCGGCGGCTGCTGCCTGTGATCACACGCACACGCACACGCACACGCTCACTCGACTCATACTCACGATTCACTCGCTCTTGTCAAGGGAGTTGAGGCGCGTAACATGCAAATGTGTGTGTATTGGTGTATTGATGCACACTCTCCGTGATGTCATTGTGTGGGATAACCCTCAGGCTATAGGCTCAGGTGAAATATCGTTTAAATTTCCATGTACATAAATAAAAATCAATTGCCACATGTATGACGGAGCATCACTTGAGAGCGGCTCGAGCGATTTGGCTGATATCTTTTTTGTTGTTTTCGTAATCATCAGGATAAAGTTTCTAAGAAAATTTTTGGAAAATCCACGGAAAAATACGGAAATTTGGACGGTAGTTTTGTATGAAAACCTCAATAAAAAAAATTTGGTGAGTTGCAAACATTCAACAGTCTACCCGGACGACTTAATCAAAAGAATTTAGCGAGTTATTTATGACGTTGTAGCTACAGTGATCCATGTCAGTATTTCGTCAGTCAGTTGACCGCATTTCGTAATTTCCAACACAATTACCGAAAATACCGAATGAAAAAACTAGTTTCTGAAAATCTTACAACATAATCTTCCTAAAGTGATTCCCATGTTGAGTTTAGAAACGCGTTTATTCCTGTCAGTAATCGTGTAGCCATTCAATTTAACGTGTACAGTACACCATCATAATAGAGTTAATGGATGTTAATTTAATGCGTGTCTGTGTGGTGGCCTCAGGGCCTCAGAGTGTATCGTGGTGGCCTCAACTCCGGTGACGAGAACTATACACTCAATGAGCGGACGCTATGTACACACACTTTCTACTGATATTTTCTGATCGTTAAGAAATCCTGGGTCCTTCTATTTTATCCATTTATAAAACGAACTCTTTAAATCGGACTCCGGGTGTTCCTGGGTAGTCCCCTGTTGATTGCGTAGCGCCCATAGTAAAGCCAATACCAATTTGGTTGTATAAGGAACTGTAACTACCAGTTACAGTTCCTTATACAACCAGTAGTTATCTGTAGCCCAAGCAGGTATGAGTAGAAAGCATCGCACAGAAAAAAAATGTATGGCTACATTTTTTGTAGCTATACGTTAGCTATACAATTGAAGTAAAATATTTAAAATCCGCTACTCTAAGACCACGACTTCGCTACTTTTCCATCTTTAAATCTGGCAACATTGGATGGAGTTGAATAGTTGGCTGTACGACCAAATTGTGACGTGTATTAGATGTTTTAGCGTCGAGTCCATGGAGGGTAGAGGTAAGGAGAACCGTCTCATATGGGGGGTTAGTTGAAAGTGTTCAGCTGTAAGCAGTAAATAACAGTTCAAAAACTGTCCAGAACAGCGCTAGAATAGCTAGACCATGAACAAAAATCGCTTTGAAACACGTTGAGAGTGATTTATAATAACCGTGAGCTTTTAATATTCTTTTAGGCCACACTATGACTACATCTGTAATAAAGCTAATAGGATGCGATCCTATTAGCCGTATTCCGCAATGCCAGACCTTTTAGGAAATCTACTTCCTGGATAACATTATACGTTTCGTCAGTCAGGAGTACCTTGGAATACTGTTCACCAGTTTGGTCACCTATATATCAGGTCCATACTGACAGAATTGAGTCTGTTCAGCGCAGATTTATGCGTTCACTGTGCGCAAGACTAGGACTCAAGAGGAATATTATATCATATAGTGACCGATTGAATAAATTTAGATTAGAGAGCCTTGAAAACCGTAGGTTGATTGCTGATATGTGCACATTATACAAAGTTGCCACAGACAATTTAGTGGCCAACTTCTTCAGAAATTGAATTTCAAGGTGAATTCCCGTTCGGTGCGTCCCAGAGTTATTTCCCATACCATTGTGTTCAAATAACGTTACTAGAAATAGTCCTCTGCTCAGGATGTCAATTTTAGCCAAGACATATTCAGGAGTAGTCTGCCTAGCTGTAAGGCATCTCTCCGACGTCGTGTAGTTTCTGGTCGTGTACAGACTTAGCAGGTGGGTATGTAGGTGCTACTCACGCTGGTGTTATATATTTTAATTTTAGTTTTATTAGTTAGGTTTTACTATTATTAAATTTTAATTCTTTAGGCGATAATATTTTTATCTCTACGATTAGTGAATGATATATTTAGCTGTAAGTGGGTTACAGATTTATGTATCATGTGTTCTCTAAATTACTTTCTTGTATAACTTTTGGTTTGTGACCTGTTACTAAACCTTTTTGTTTAAAATAAAAAACAAAATAAAATATCTTTTAGAGATTTTACTGTGTCGACTGTTACAAAACTTTTGAAAATAATAGAACAATAATGGTGAAAATTTACCCTCTAGCTATAGTAGCGCCACCCTTATTTAACGCCTTTCTACGGACACTTTTTGATACACAGAGACGGCTCTCCTTACCCTCTACCCTCCATAGTCGGGTATTTTATATGAGCCAATAAATAAAAACATAACATATAAATAAAAGTGAATCTTTATTTACAATTATTAATTCGTTTCAATCAATGGTCATTTTGTATTTCATCGCAGTCGATTAAATAATCTAATAAGAGTGAATATGTGAAATCATCAATAAACCCCACATTTTGGTCCTTCGAGCCAGATTTGTAGTTAAGGACTTCATAGTTGCTCAACACATGTTACTCAAAGTCCCAAAGTCAAAAGACATATCCTAACATGAAATAATTTCAATGAGTTCGTTTTCTAAATTGATCGTATCAGGAATACTATTCATATAACCAATCAATTTTATTCTATATCATAAACATTTTAAAAATGTAAACATTTTTCTTGTGATAAGTAGAAGTAAATAAGGAAATAAATACACACAATTCGAAACGAATACGATAAGTGTATGTCGGTCAATCATGTGACAATTTTACCAAAAATTGTCAATATTAGATCAAACCCAGTGATCGATTCCAAACATATAGTCCATTTCAATCTAGTATCTCAACAAGGTAAATAACATTCAGTGTTACATTTAACAACAAAACATGACATGTTAATATATTTATTTAGTTTTTGATGTAAATTATATTATCACACAGACATTTTTATTAATTCCTATAAACAATGTTTTATTTCACCCCCATGTTATCTGAAAGTTTAAAAAATACATTTATATGACGAAAAGTACAGTAGCAAGAGTCCTTAAATAGAGGAACTGCTATTTATGAATAATACCTTCAAATAACAACCCCAGTTGATTATGCAATACTCTATTCTAGGATAGTTCCACAGGCTGATTGTTAGTTTGACTTTAATATCTTTTAAACGACTTTGTAAACTGATAATTTTGTACCAGGTATATTAATATAATGAATTAAATTCATAAATTATTACAGCTGAATAGGACTTTGTTTAGTTATCGACATGTAAATTAATTGGGACTATCAATCACCTGTATAAACTAAGTCATACAACTAATTTGTTTGAATGCTGTAAAAATTATATGAAAAATGGAAAAAATAACAGACTCATAGAGAAATAAACGATGAAAATTTAAAAAAGGTTTTAATAACTAAATATTTTAAATAATCAAAGTAAAAAATAATAGGAGAGATCCCTGGTTTACATGTATTATGTAATTCAGTAGTTGACTACAGTCTAAGTGATTTTTGGCATAAAATTATTCATTCCACATAATGAATTGCAAAGTAAAGATGTAAATTAATGGTGCGAGGGAATTAAAAAACGGTTCGCGAAATGTTTAAATATTTATTCATGTTAATAGGGACTCTACTATTTATAATTACATAACATTTATAATTCTTTTATGACTTTCTTCTCTTATTTGGAAAAGGAGGCCTATCTATGAACAATCTGATTAGATGCTGGTGTTCATATTATGTACCAATATTATAGTTATGTCAATTAAAAGCAATGGTTTATTTGTTTTATTTATAATTATTTTGTAACTGTCCAGTACTTTTGTTGTATTAATTAATAAGTTTATAATTTTGATTGTGTTTAAATTAATATGGCTCATAAAGACAAAAAAAAGTTGTACCGATTCCAGCTCCCTTGTCAAAAACGTTGAAACTCACGCTAATTTAAATAAATCAGTGACTTGGTTGTCAATTAAAATATTTTTTGAACATATGTATTCATCATATCGTGTAGACTAGATATCTTGGGAAGTCCTTATTGCTTTCTCCTTTATGAAAGTATAATACTATTAAAAGACACTAAATTATTTGGTCTTTATTAATTTTAAAATTAACATCTTAAATGGACAAATCTTTCCTTGTATTTTCTACTTTAATGACATATACAAATCATTAACTTTTGTTACTGTATGAGTAGTATGGTTATTAAAACTATGAAGAGTTGCAATAACTCTACGCCTTATGAATTATTAGGATGAAAGATTGGATTTATTCCATTTGCGATGGTCACTACATTTCTGTTGATATTAGTGGTGTAGTGACACAATAGGACAATTAATGCCATTATTTATACAGTTTAGGAAAGATTCTTTCTGCGATATACATTCAATATTAGTTACTTTCTTTTTTTTTCAGGTTCTTCTCACTGCAAGTTCTTAGATTTCTTTCAAAAATATCATAACAGGATCGAATAAAGATATTTTGGATTTGTATACGCATAAAAACACTTAGAATGTAACCGATTACTGAATCAGTGGATACGTGTAAAGTGGACGCAGGACGTGGGGTGTGGGTGTACAAACCAAATAGAACGCAATCGAACCTCAGCGAGACGGTAATGAAATCTTGTTCGAGTGCAGACCTGAACGCGGGCGGCGGCGGCGGCGGCGGCTTGCGCAGCGGCGCCGGCGCCGCCAGCGGAGCGCCCGCGCCCGCGGCCGCGGCCCCCGCGCCGCCCGCGCCGCCCGCGCGCGCCGGCGACAGCGCCGGGAAGCGGCTGCGCCCGTTACAACACCACTACTTTGCGCACACGTGCCAACGTGCCAAGGGCGGAGCGCCGAGCGTCACACGCTCCTTATACACTTCCTTCGCCTTCTCA
Organism: Zeuzera pyrina; assembly: GCA_907165235.1. Classification (NCBI taxonomy): domain Eukaryota; kingdom Metazoa; phylum Arthropoda; class Insecta; order Lepidoptera; family Cossidae; genus Zeuzera; species Zeuzera pyrina. The sequence goes on from OU015630.1 coordinate 23,850,766, forward strand.
TTCTCCTCACACGCTTTCATCAAGGTGTGCTAATACTTTTCACATTTCCAACAGCCAGTATTGGACAAAAGTAATTGTAAAAACAATTTTTTTTTACGGAAAATAGATCTACGCTTGGCCACTAGATCAATGTTGCTAAATGACGATGTGGCTGAAGATGGAGCTCATCGATCTAGGAAAAATCTATTCATTTTGACTGGACCGTAGGTGCAGTGGCATATTCACCTGCTTTTCAAGCTAGGGTCCCCGGTTCGGGTTCGATCCCCGGTCAGGTCCATTAAGGAAACGAACGTTTCTAAATTGGATTGGAGTCTGGGTGTTACTGGGAACTCCCCCAGAGTTCGTTGTGTGGTACCCATAACACAAGCTTATTGCTTAGTTTGGGGTCACACAAGCTGTGTAATTGTCTGGAGTATTATTATTACTCTAGGCCTGAGGATGCCTGGATTATAGTTCTCAGGAAACACAAGACGGCAGGGAATTCCATTCTTGGGCAGTGCGTATAAATGTGGAGCCAAAGCCATGCTTACAAATTTTTGGAATTGCCACAAAGAAAGGGTGATTGTGTGCCATCTTCCTACTAGTCCTGTAGTAGAAGGGAGAAGTTTTTATAACTTCACAATTACATTAATTTTACAATTACAGTTTGCCCAACACTGCCAACAGCTAATACTATCATTATGGCCATATGATCCTACATAAGTCACTGTTGGTTTTCCTTGGCTTCTGCTACCGCTCACTTTTCATCTGAAGACATTTTTCATCATTCGTTCTTCGCTCATTCCTTTCTTCATTTTTATAGTAACATCCAAATCCGCTATATTGCTCAAACCTAGTGAGCCATCGGCTCGGCGTCCAGTCAATTGCCAGTGCTGCACCCTTGAGCGCATACTTTTTAAAGCAACACATGTGACTCAGTTCTATGTGTGCAAGTAAATTATAATGAAAAACCGATATGAAGCAATTAGTATATCCCAATAAACAGTTTGAACACCCTAATAACTGGGCGAATTGTTAAAACACTCGCATTTAACGATATGGCAGATATAAGTCGAAAGTTTCATGAAATGGAGACATTTCTACAACCATACGACGACATATACATTATACATACATACAAAAATACGTCAGTTATAGAAGTACTACAAATTATCATGAGGTAATTAGGAACACGCAATTTTGACAGTTCCTAGTTCTTAAAAGAGACAGGTGGTCAACACGTTAACAGAAATGCAAATTATATACATTTCACATTCAAGTATTAACTTGACTGTGAATTTAAATAGAAACTTCTTACTTAGCATTTATGGGTTCTTAGACAATATGTACAATTTGTTACACCAACTTTTTTTGAACAATAATCCAAATTAGGATTTACTTTATACCACGTTCAAATAGAATAAGACTGAATAGTTATCTAAAGAAATGCTATGGAATGTATTACGTGTATGTAAATAGTGGCATGTAACACATAATAAGTAAAGTATAACAAATTACGAATCACATGTAACACATAATGAGTTACGAGTAACATGAAGTGATTAATGTGTAACACACACAGACAAATTAGCCTAAAGACAGGAAATGAAAGGGCACCGTTTTCTGCCATCGATGCGCACAAACGCTCATATAACTTCAAACACAAACGCGCGCTCCTTTAGTATTAACCAGAAAGCAGATCCGTGACCTGTGTCTAATTGTTCTAAAAAATATAGTATAAATTACGTAAACAATGCCAAATTGCGCTGTAACGTGGTGTGGTAGTGACAGTCGTAAAAATAGTTTCAAAAAGGATAATATCATGTTTCATCGGTAAGTATAAAATTAATAATATAAATTTATATCAAAACAATGCAGAGCTCTCACTATACTGGACGCTGGGAGCTTTACGTCAGCGTTTGTCCTTATCTAGCAAGCTATAATTACATGTTGCGTCCTCATTCTTGCAAGATGGCACGTGTAAGTAGGGACGCGAAAAAACGTATCGATATATCAATATATTTTCCATTCATTTTGAGAATTTATAATGACTACCACTTTGAAATTATATACCTAGTTCCATCCATACTATCCATACTATATAATAATATAATATGTATAACATATAATTATATAATATAATATATATAATATAGAATTATATAATTATATAATATTATATAATTGTATAATCCATATCCATACTATCCATATTCATAATAATATTATAAATGCGAGTCTCTCTGACTGTCTGTCTGTCCGTCTGTCTGCTTGGTTTTTACGGCTAAACCGCCGTATCGATTTTAATAAAATTTAGCATGGACATAGTTTGACACTAGGGGGTGAACATATGCTACTTTATTTTTCAAAAATCTACCCCTAAAGAGGCGAATAAGGGGAATGTATGGGAAATTTTTAACCCCTGAACCGATTAAGACGAAATTTAGTATAGTACATAGATAAAACCTTTTCTATTAAAAAACATACTTCTTTTATCCAAAAATCTACCCCTAAAGGAGTGAAAAGGGGATGAAACTTTGTATGGGAAATTTTTAACCGCTGAACGTACAGAGATACACCTTTTCTATTAAAAAAAACACAGTTATCATTAAAAAGATGTCACCGTTCTTTTTTCAACCGACGAAAAAATGATGGAGGTTCTCAAGTCGGTGCATTTTTTTTTGTATACGACCATGCGTAGCTTTTTACAGAGTAGTCTGATTTTGATGATTCTCTTTTATTGGATAGAGTATATCTCGAGTTTTGGGTTCAATTTAATTCGGAAAAAATTTAAGAATACAATTTAACCGACTTAAAAAAAACACTGGAAAGTACAAAATAACTATTCTTTACTAATCAAAACTCAAGTACAAAAAAAAACACTTTATACATACGATACCAATACCTATATAATTAAATTCAACAGTTACTGAAATCGATGCAAGCCTCCCAAACTAATAGACTTTCTGTTGTGGCACATTGTGTGACGACCTCCGCGGCCCAACGGTTTAACGCGTCGGAAAGTAAACGGGGGTTGCGGTTTCGATTCCCGTCCCGAGTCTGGGTGTTTATGTATAATATGTATTTACAAAAGAAATATTTACAAAAGAAAAGTATATAAGTAGTGTATCAGTTGTCTAGTACCCATAACACAAGCGCTGTGCTGCTTACTTTGGAATTAGATGGCGCTGTGTGAAATGTCTGAGTTTATTATTATTATTATATTAATTTGGAACCCACTTTAATAACCGTCAAATTTAATTATGTACATACATACAATCTATCATATCTATATCTATAAGGATATATCTATAGTGATAGGGATATGGTGTATGATTGTTTAATACAATCATACACCATATCCCTAACGGGGTAGTCAGAGGGACGGAGCGCCAAGCGTCGCGGTCCTTACATACTTCTTTCGCTTCTTCAAATCTTATCATTCTCCTCACACATTTTTGCCTAGGTATGCGAGTGCTTTTGATATTTCCGTCGGCTAACACTCTAGCAAATTTAATGAAATTATACGTATTTATATCGTATGTATAAAGTTTTTTTTTTATATGTGAGTTGTAATTAGTAAAGGATAGTTATTTTATACTTTTCAGTGTTTATTTCTAGTAGGTTTAAATTTTTTCTTAATTTTTTTTATTTCTCCCATTTGAGTGACCTTGGTCTAAATAAATATATAGGATGGGTCTACAACTAACTACTTTTCCAATTATAGAACGAAATGATCTAAAAATGTATCATCAATATAAACAAAGCTTATAATTAGTAATTATTATTTCGTGTATCTTTAAAGTATATCAAACAAAAAAAAATTTTTTTAAATCGGTACACAATTGATGAGGTTAGCGGTGAACATACATAAAAAAACATACAGACGTACATAGAATCTCCCTCTTTTTAAAGTTGGTTAAAAAAATACATATAGACGAAAAGGTTGGGTGGTTCTACCACCAAAGCTTTTCAGTTTCGTTTTTTGTCAATTTAATTTTTTGTTAAAAAGTTTTACAATAGGAGAAACACGTACTACCCAAACGAATTTGATTTGCATTTCTATTCCAAATTTTTGATTTTTTTGTTTCGAAATAAAGAATCTTGTTTTGATTATATATACATATTTTATTATTTCTATTTTTAAAATAAGCTTATGAAAATAATTCTTGTATTTATCGATATATACAATATCTACGAGTACATCACTATTTCGTTTAGTACGTGACGTTACCTTGCCGCCCGCTTACGTCTCATTCCTCTAACCTTGACAGAATAGTTCGCTTAGAAATTCGTAAACATTTCAGGTCTCTAGGGTAGTTTGTCTGTGGTAACACAGAAGTGATGAGTAACATGGAATGGTTAATGTGTAACACAGAAGTGATGAGTATCATAAACTGATTAATGTGTAACACAGAAGTGATGAGTAACATGAAATGAGTAATGTGTAACGCAGAAGTGATGAGTAACATGTAATGGTTAATGTGTAACACACACGTACTGTGACGTGTGACATGTAACACGTGATGAGTGATGAGTGACGAGTGACGTGCGTGTGCAATGTGTCTCACTCGGGAGTGATGGGGCTGCCCTCCTCCTCGTGCAAGTCGGGCAGGCGCTCCAGGCCCAGACACTGGCGCCGCAGCAGGTCCACCTCGGTCTTCAGCGGCCGGTAGTCTTCGTGCAGCCGCGATGCGTTGCTCAGCTTGCGGCTCATACTCTCCTCCGTCTGTTTTATTACTGTCTCCATCTGTGTGACATACCACACTCCTTTTAACGTACCTCTTCAAATTTACCACTTAATCCTACAGGAGTCAACTGCTACATATTACTAGCTATTTCTTTTATAATATCGACCTTCCTTTTTATATTATTTATATATTCTAAAATTTCAGTGTAATGTAATGTGTATATTATTAACATAATAATATAAACATGGGTGTGTATATTATTAATATGAATTTTACATAAAAGAAGTTTTTCTTAACCGCAAATTTTAATTCCCCATTTATTGATGTTAATTACCTATTTATTGATGTCTTCATAAAGTTTATTGTTCAAAACGACGTAATATATCTGTAAAATACTTCATATTTCCAAAATAATCTCGTTGTATGAAATAACATAGTTGTGCATTAATATTTTGTTTAGAATTTATTCTACATTACATTTTCAATAAATTGTAATTAGTTGTGATGTCTGTTTAATATTCGTTTTGTTAGTTTTAGGTCATCAATTAAATCATCGCATACAATTATTTAGCATTTCTAACGTATCATGTATTCTTTCCAAACAAGTCATTGGCATCATCATGCTATTGATGGTGCTGCGCCTGATCAATCATGTAAACCAATTTTTAAGTCCTTGAATGTACTACCTCTGCATTATCTCTATATTTTTGAAATTTCTAAGTTCATAAAAAAACATACCTATCTCTTTAAACAAACCCAAGAGATAAATTCAGAAATTCTCAGAATTGTGAAAGACTGGTCCTTAATATAATAATACCAAGACGCACATTTTCCAAAAAAAAAATGGTAACTGTATGTGTATAAAACTATATATTAATATACCACGGAAATAAAGGAAATGCCCTTCAATAAATTTAAAACAGCCTGACATAAATGGTTTATAGGAAAAACATTTTATTCAGTACAAGACTTAGTGAATTGCAAATGACTTATGTATTGACTTATTTATTATTATTCTTCTCTTTTTTGGTTGTATAATTATTATTTTTGACTATTTTTAATTGACATAATTGAATAATATGATGTATATGATATCGATGCAATTGAATGCAATGTTTTTGACTTTAAATGATAATAATTAAGTACATGAATTGTAAGTACATGAAATGAATTGTAGTTCCAAGTTGTGTATTTGCATACTAATAAAATTGGCTGAATAGGCGGTCGCTATAACTTCTAATCCTAAATAGCATCTATGTATATCATATACAGTATTCAAAAGCAAATAAATGATTTATTATTATTATTATCATCATCTATTGGGTAACTGCCATTATTTTAAAAAAATGGGTATAATATTGTTACGAGCTGAGGGTAATAAGATGCCGGTTAAGGGTGCAGTGTTTATTTTTCTTCGTACAAGTAGATGTAAAGAACACGCGAACTTAATTACGGCGGTTCCTAATCTTCGTAGTCGCTTTCGAAATAGGTACTCGCGTAGTAGTCACCGAAGGTACACGCTTCAGTCAATAACAACGTTCCCGAATCGCAGAGTTCTTCTATTCAAGGTCGTCGCAGTAGTCGTCGTAGTGGTCTATGTAATTCGCCTTGATGTCGCCTCGATATGTCGCTTCGAACGATAGTTGAGAAACACTGACTCGGCGGCGGACACGGAGCTCTATTTATAGTCGGATAAAACGAGGGTGAAACTTTCTAGTTAATTACGCTCGCTAACTGCAATTCGACATTGTTCTCGACGCCGCCTGTTTGCATGAGTCATAAGTACATGACACGTCATCGCTCGGGAATATTCGAGGTGCAACTTTGTTCTTCTCTCTTAATGTGACTTATACCATTCGATAGTAGACCTTAAACCTAGCAATGCGTTTTTAGGTCATAACTCTGCAAAGCCTAGGTCTCGAGATATAAGCACTAAAAGTTACATTTTTTAGTTCTATTAAAAATCGACCTTATTCCTTACGCATAAGGTCCAACCGTAACAATATCTAACTTTCTCAGTACTTAAATTGATACATTGATATCTGCTCTTTCATAATTTTATATAAGATTATGCAGTTTTCGAAACATTTTATTTATAATAAACATATAAAATATATTATGAAATATTAGCTAACTGGACATCTTTCCATTCTCATATGCAGGGTAAAACTTAGGAGAACCTTGACTCTGTGTATGAACAGTATCCGTCATATAGCATTAAGATGGCATTGCTGTTCCCAAAGGACTAATTAAGTTTTATAACAAGATAGCAAAATCTTTAAACGACTGATTGCATTTGATCTTTTATTTATGATAATTTTATTTGTTACTCTACTCTAAATAGTTAGGTACACAAGCCTACGAAGTAAAAACTGTCTCAAATATAATCAGTGATTTGTAGTGTTATCAATATTTCACATTTTCAAAAATCTTTTTTCATTTTCCTCAATATTCTGTTGTGTTAATGTAAACCATGACATCTCTTACCTGTTTAATAAAAACTAGAACCTTAAGAACTTCTGTAAAAATTGCATTAAATTTAATTTTTTACACAAAGTAGGTTCCTTTTCTGTGAAATAACCTGACGTGGTAGATAAAAATGGATTTCATTTTTGAAATCAGCACTGGAAATTACACATCACATATAAATCAGCTATCAAAATACAATCAATCTTCAAAAACTGTTATTTAACAGACCTTTTTTTTTTGGTTATGCAGGAGAAATCTGCACACAGATACCCAGACCGTTGGGGAAGAGGCTGGGTTATGTTGGGCTTTTACCCACCAAAACTCCTGTGGTGGTCATCCTCGGCCCTCTATCGAAGGGCTCTGGGAACTCCTACGGAACGCGTCAGAGCCCCTCTCGCGCTGTGCCGAAGCACTTCTCGGGGGGCAGCTACAGAGCCCCCCTTAATATATACACATAATATTATTGCTGTACTCTAATACAAACATTTATATTTTCAGTCAGCGCTAAGTTCTGATACCCTAATGACTCACTAGTGCCACTTGAACAATTATTTAATGCTTTCTTATGGACACATTCTCAGTATAGGTTTTTTTCAAATCAGTGTTATGATTTGACATTGATTTCTTCTTAAATTGATTCTTAATTTACTGACATAAAATTTGAATATTATCCTAACAATATCTTCTATTTATAGATGCTTTTTGTTGGTTTTTAATAGTAACTATACTAGAAAATATACTGTTATTAACATTCATGTGAATGCAAGAATGTACATATAATAAATTAGTGCTTATTCTCAGATAAACATTCAGAAACAAAACTCAACATAAAAATATCTTCTAGCTTCATTAGTCCTTAAAAATTCATTATGATATGTACATATCTATAAATTAACTTGCAATAAAACCTAACTTATAAGTAGTACATGTTGAAATGTATGAGTGGAATAGTGCACCATAGACAATACAAATAAACACAGTGAAATGTAGCAATTGTGGCGGCCAACAATAGCTCAGTAACACAAACATGTGAGTCTCACAGTTGGTGAATGTTTACACCTCACTATGGAACTATTTATAGTTTCAAAAACATGTCACATGAGATCTTGTGAAAATTCACGCTAGTCATAAAATTAATTAATTATTTAGAAAGTGAATTAACACAAATATCAGACTTTATAGAGTATTATTTTAAGAATAAATACTAAACAGATTTTTTAAATTTAATACCTTTAAATAAGTAGCAGTCTATGCTTTATAAGGCTAAAGTGAGTCAAGTAATTAAAAATAGTTCCCGAAAAGGTATTGGCATTAATAGATTAAATAAAAACAATACAAATACTGACTGCATTAATGTCAGCATGTATCTGCCTCAACTCCTCGACATGGCTCATTTTCTCCTGCTGCAGCAGTTCCATCTCGCGCTTATACTGGGCGAGACAGCGGCCTTCTTGGTCACCACTTCGTACTTCATTAAGAATACTGCGTTTTAGTCTTTCTAAAGTTATCGTCTTATTTCTGAAAATAAAGTTATCACTTTCATTTCATCATTTAAATAATTGCTCGGCATCCGTTACATACAAATAGTTCAAATAATAAAGAAATTATAAATTTGTATTTTTTTTTCTAAAAATAAACTGCGAGAAGAATTTAATCTCGAAGGAGATGTATGCAAATGTTTTAGGGTAATTCAATTGCTTTAAATTAAAATAATATTTAATATGTTATTATTTTACCTAAAAACAACACAAACATTAATAGTTATTAAGATAAGTTTTTATTGATCCGAGTCCACAGGTGCGATGTATTTTCATTGTTATAAAAAATATATGTACCTACCTGATCTCTTTCATAGCTTCCAATTTATGATATATTTCACGTTCGTTTTCAGCGGTCATGTCTTAATTATTTTAATGTTAATACAGATCAGTAGCAAAATAAAACACTAAAACAAAAGTTAATAAATCACAAGCTACAGATTAAGTCCATGGAGGAAAAATACAGACTACATATAATCATCATTCAACATTCACTTTTTTTTTCTTTCTTTATGGAATGGCGCTCAGATTAGCGCATTTGCCAATGTCACGTATTGTATTTTAAAATAAGTAGAATCGTTATCTTTAAACTCTGTAAAACTCCTCCAGTATAGTGATAGTAAGCTTAACTGAAGTTTTAAAGGACTTCTAGGAAGAGTGCGAGAACTTTAGCTGCACATGTTTATTTAGGCCTACTTTATTATTTTCACTTACACAGAACTTTAAAACACAATGTACTACTTTTGTACTTCAAAACTCCCAAAAATGTAAAAAAGAAAATCTAAATAAAATGTTAACCTCACTTCTACCGTCCAACATTCACTTACTGTAATCTTCACTCATTCAAATAATTAATTTCAATCATTCATTATTCATTCATCGTCAGTGGTCAGCACAGAGATTTATAAATGGATATGATATGATAAAGTCTGTGAACCTTAGTCATTGAGAGGGAGCAAGGTCAGTAGCACAGAGCAAGTAAGGTTGTCAGTAGTCACTCAGTACTACTCAGTAGTTAGTAGAGTTTACTACAAATATTAGTGATCTGTGATCAGTAGTCATCGCTCGTTGCTAATATTCTTTCATGTAAAAAATAGGTGTATCTGTAAGGTTAAATGAGTGTCTTCATAAAATTCAGTCAAAAATGATAGTCACTGGCTTCACTACAGTTAAAAAGGATTTCTTGGAAAACGCTAAAAATTTCAGTTGCACATATTTAATTCCAACTTTGCAATTCTTAATACTTATTCAGAACTTTAATGCACAATATATTATCACCTTTTTAACTCAAAACTCCCAAAAACGTAAATGCGAACTTTGCTTCTTCCGTTCCCGCCAAGCAATCGTCGCTAGTCGACTGAAATAGTACTACGGAGTAGTATTATTATTATTCTTTGTTGCACATGTATATTTCAATCTTCCGATTCTTTTCACTTGCACGGCACTTTAACGCACAATATACTATCACTTTTGTACTTTCCAACTCTCAAAAACGCAAGAAATAGAAAATCCAAACAAAACGACTTCACTTATTCCGTTCCCGCTGAAAAGTCGTTTTTAGTGATTTACTTGACCCCATGATTTCTCGCAAGGTGCCGAGGGTATAAGTGCTGACCTATCTATGGTACTGACTACCATGACTACTGAGATGATTTAGGTAGGTATACACCAAGTATACACATTGATTGATGATTGGTATGCAGCAGTAGGTACGCACTAACAAAAACTGGTAAGTAATTATTAGTTTTTAATTTCATAAGTATATTTAGTGAAATGAAAAACTAAGTCTATAAATCTTTACACGTAATTTAACATCAATATTAAATTTAAATTTTTCATTTTTATGGTACATTAATAACAACAAAAGAATAATAACTTTTTTTAAGATGAAATTAATTTATTATTGGATCATGTTATAGGCAGTAAACTATACCTTTGCTTACTAAACAAATGAAAAAAAAAACAACAACAAATGAAAATGGCCGCCGAACCATCGAAGCGGTTTACTGTCAAAATATCGAAATAAATGTTGAAAACTTACGATAGTCTTATTTAAAGTAAAAAATCAGTTTTATTCATTATTTTATTCTATAAATTGGATGAATATATGTAAATTTTCCTTTAGTAAAATATTTTGTCAGTAAAGGTCATTTACACCTTTGCAAGCTTGCTTCGTGTCCATACTACGGTACCAGTTAAATATCTGTGCAGGATTTATGTCGTAGAATGAGTGAAGAGGATAACGAGGACTCGCCGCCACGGCCACGCCGTACAGTTAAGAAAATCATGGTGTTGTCGTCGAGTTCTGACTCCGACAGCGACGAGAGCGTCGGCCCTTCTCGGATACGTAAAAAGCGTTTGAGGGTGATTGTTTGAAACGTCGTCATATGTGGTAATCTGATGTATAATGAATCAATTATGATCCGATTCTTCATATTAAAATTAAACTTTACAGGTGATAAGTGATGAGGAAGCTAGCACTAGCGACAGTTCAGTGGTAAGTGCGGTCGCTCGCCGTAAGGGAAAGATTCCCAAACTGCGTGACTCGGGAGCTGAGAGTGATTCTTCAGGCTGGGGTACTGAACCTGTGCAAGGCTCTTCTAAACCGGCATCTGGTTTTGCATCCGATAGCTCCGAAGGCAACTCTGACAAGTGTTCTATTTGCCTTTTACGTTTCAAAGATCAAGAAATCGGCACTCCACAGAGCTGTGAGCATATTTTTTGTTTGGATTGTATTACTGAATGGTCCAAGAATGTAAACACATGCCCTGTGGATCGAAGTACTTTTAACTCAATTGTGGTCCGAGCATGCATTGGTGGACAGGTTCTGCGCATAGAATCTGTGCAGGTTGTGGAGCGCAGCTCTTCTGTAGAAATGATGGTTATGCAGGACCCTACTTCTTGTGAGGTAAGCTTGTAATATTATTTTTAACATTCTTGATTAATCATGTATATCTTGTTTAACATTTTTTGTATTGCATATTGACATAAGCTCAATAGTAATAATTGTTTATTCATAATACAGATCTGTGGAAGTACAGAGAATGAGGAAGGCATGCTATTGTGCGATGGCTGTGACCTGGGCTTTCACATGCAGTGCCTCACACCACCCCTCGAAGAGGTACATTGTCAGATTTTACTTTTACTGTTTAAGCAAGTAGAATTAAACATTGAACAAAAGATAATCATTTTTGCAGGTGCCTTTAGGGCAATGGCTTTGTCCAAGCTGTGACGATGGAAGTGATGATCTTCAGGACCTGGAAGATATAATCTACTTATCGGAAGTGGATGATTTGTTTTCTCTTTTGGATTTTGATCTTCCCCTGGACCCTAGAAGTTCATCTCTGCGGCAGCCCAGGAATGTTAGGAGATCACTGAGGAGCCGTAATGCAGCTGATGAACCATCTACATCTAGCGGTCGCAGGGGTTCCAGTCTAAATGTAGGTGAACTGCCGACAACTTCGCGGGTGTCGCGACCGAGTTCGTCACGCATCCGTAGTTCTCATGGGATAACTAGGAGAGGAACAACCGGTACACAGCGTACAAGAAGGAGGAAGACAAAAACGGTTTTAATTGAATACGAAATTCAAGAAAATGGCAAATTTCCTGTTACCAAGAGGGTTAAAAGAAAAATGAAAAGACGAAAGGTAAATATCAGTTTGGGGTAGTATTGCCATTACATGAAATATGAGAAATAAGGAATCTAATACAAGTTAATGATGCTATACTTGAAATTCGAATTTGAAAAGTAATATTTGTTAGTAAATAGGCGCTTAAAAACCTATTGTAGAGCTAGCTTTTACTGAATTTTGAGTTAATATCCATTTCATCTTAATACCAAATTATTAAAAAAATCGTTGTATCAATGTCGATCACAAATAAAGAACTAGATTCACAATCTTCTGTAAAATCGAAACAAATTATTGTCTGAATTGACATGTGTTTTTAATATCATATGGTATTATTGTGTTAATCTAAAGTAGACCTTACTGCCTGAATATAAGGACATTGAAACAAAGTTTGTTAACAAAAATATTTAAAATGCAATTTTTCGTCTCGTCTAGTATAATTCACATAGTCTAATTGCATTGCTATTTACGTTATTTTGATTTGTTACGTGAAAGTGACAAGGATAAGACATATATTGTCATGCAATATTTTAAAAAATGTGATTACGAATTTAATAAAAAAGAGTTATGTAACGTTATATGAATATAAATAATATTTAATTTATTAACCGAAAATAAGAATCTGTCTTTTTTAGCATTCTGGATGTGTTGTTTTTACAATTTTTGTAGGAGCACTTTGATATGTTCACTGTTAGCGTTTTCGAATACTACTAAAACAGAAGTGCACTCAAATACTCATTTGAGTGCACATTTGGTTCAGACATTTTTGGAGTGTTGATTTTGAATCTACTTTTTTATTTATGATCGAAGATCAATGTAAAAAATTATATTGAGTATTATCTGTACACAATGAGAAGACCTGAATGCAGTAATGCAACACGATTTTTTGCACTTATACACCGCACACGTAGGTATAAAATACCTACAGCCTAAGTTTTAATTTGGTAGATGGATTTGACAATTCCAGAGTAATTAGATTTTACAATTTTTTAAATAGTGATGTCGGCTTCTATCTGCATGAAATCTCCTTTTTGGATCATTCCTTTCATGAGATAGCGGTAGCATTGAAAATGTATGAATATTTGTAGCAATAAGAATAACAAGTAAAATAGCAAGAAAAGGAAAAACGAAATAGTTATTTTTTTTGATACAACAAATGGTTCTCAATTTAAGGGGGTTACAGTTCTGTGAACCTATGAATTATAAAAAAATATTATGTTTATTTATTCAGATTATTTAATACAGTATGAAATAATGATGCTACAGGGCCATGACAGCACCAAATTAAATGAATGAAATGTTAGACTAGTCGATCGATTTAATTGAATAGATATCGACTCAGTTCTATCACATGACAACACTATTTTAGCTGGTTACATTACAACAACTTTGACATATTGAAACATCAAATTAGTCTACTAAATTAAGACTACAGCAAATTGAAATTTTTCATAGAATATTTGTTAAACAAAACTGATTGCTAGAAGTACAGGATAGTAAACTTCACGTCACTAGGTGGATTCAGATTTAATGTTATTGTGATTGGGCATTGTGGTATAGAATCAAGGATTACAAGTTAATAAACATTGAGCTAGTGTGTTTGGCAGACTAGATTAATTTAAAAGTTGTCTGTGGATGTATATGGTATGTGTATGTTGGTGCGGGGTATTGCAGAGCAAGAGGCGCGCGAGCGCGCGCGTGCGGCCGCGCACGGCCGCGCGGCGCGCGCTGGTGCGGGCCGGCGTGCGCGCGCGGCTGGCGGCTCTGGCGCCCGCCGCGCCCACCGCTCACGCTGCGCCCGCCTCGCGCGGCGCCGCCGTCAGCGCCGCGCCTGCGCTCAGCCTGTTCGGCAACCGCGACCAACTGGACTACTTTTCTGACCAGGACTCCGACCGGGAGATCGCGCACGGACCGGGGCCTACCGCGGCGGTGGCCATCCGGCCCACTTCCCACATTCTTAGTACCTTTCGACAAGTACGACCGTCTTAACATGAGTAATGATGATAAAAATATATGTGCATAATATAGTTCTTGTAGACTGACCCTTTACATTTTCAGGCTCGAAGGAAGATGATCAGTATTCCATCTCCGACTCCGGCTACATCGGCGCCGGATATACTTTCGAATATTTTAGAGAGCCAGACGTTGTTACATTCTAAAAATTCTGTAGTTTCTGTGTCCGTGGACGGCCAAGTCAATATCAAACTTCAAAAACGCGAAAGCGGAAAAATCCCAAAACGAGACCTTGACGACTCGCCGAATTCTAGTAGCGATAGAGTGCACCTGTCGAAGAGTTCAGATGCTGTGAAGACGGTGCCTTCGTATCCAGGCCAATCGAGAGGAGGTGGTTGGGGTGGAAGTTATCGCGGCAACTATCACAGGGAACAAGGATCTAATAATTTCAATAACAGAGGACCCAACTATGATAACAATTACGGTGGAAATTATCAGAATCGACAAGGAAACGCATACCACCAAAACAATATGTGGCGTGAAGATACAGATTCTTACGGAACTTCGAATTATAATAGAAGGCCCCATCAATACTCTCACGCCGAAGAATCCAATTTCGATAGAACTAGAAGACAGTCTTTAGACTCAAACAGAGGCCCAAATAATTATCCTTACAATCAGAACCAAAGGCATGGAGAGCAACAGAGACACAGTTCGGGGCCTTCTTGGCAATCGTTCAGCAGCAGTGCGGCTGCGGCTAGACACGAACAACCGCCGACTCATGTTAGACATTCTTTTGGCGGATTCGAAAACCCCCTTGACATGAGAATGGGACAACCTCCTCAAAGTGTAATAAATAATAGTCCAGTAGATTTATTCACTTCACGACAAGATAAATCTCAGTCACAGTCATATCAACCATTACCTGAACCGCCAGTTTTTAAATTCGACAAGATTCCTGAAGTAGAAAAGTCAGAAGATGAAAAAAGCGACTCTGGATTAGTCATCGATACTGAAAAATATGACCCCACAGAGCCTACTCACGATGATGACAGTGCAGATGAAGATAAAAACATCGATACTCCGATTCTCAGAACACCTTCCCCTGCTACTACCCCTACACAAATCGTTACGCAAGACTCTGCCGTTGATAGAAGTGAAGTTTCGACTCCTACAGCACAAACTGCAGTCCAGAATATATTAGCTGGAATCGATACCACTTCTATAAATGTTCCGTCGAATGTTTTGGATCATGCAGTGCGACAAGTATTACAAGAACATAGAAATCTAATAGTACCCCCAAGTATACAATCTCACGATAAAAGTGATGAAGATTCTGATGGCGATTGTCCCAACTTCTCTATATATTCCGCCACAAGCGTTCATATAGCAAGTACTAATAGCTTAACAAGTGACATACTGAAGGAAAAGCCGAAGGAGCAGCCCAAAGATAATTTAGAAGATCTTGTTCAAGAAGATGATGATATGCCTACTACACCTGAAAACATTGTCGCGACCTCCTTGGTAGATAAAGACATACCTTCTGAAAAGAGAGAAAAGACACCGGAAGCTAATGTAAGTTCAAGTAAAAGCTCTTATGATAATAACAGTAGAAAAAAATTCGAAGAAGAATATAAAGAAAAAGTTTCTAAGAGATGTCCAATAACTACCAATACACGAAACCCTATAAAAATTAGACTTAACACACCATCATTAATCAAGAGACAGATAAGTTTATACGATGAAGAAGATGTAGATGAAATCGAATCCACAGATAAATCTGAATCTGCGTCAGAGTCATTCGAAACAAAATCAATTACTAATAGTACAAAGTCAGAGAAATATTCTCAAGAGAAAGAAGATAGAACAACATCAGAGAGTTGTGAAAAAAGCAAAGAAAATGAGGATCAATACAATGTTTGTAATGTGGAAAAAGATGCAGAAAGACAAAATAGTTCACCTGAAAGAGATAAAAGTCCTCTAATAGGAAAACATAAATCTCCTTCACCACAAATCGAGATCGATCAAATGGAAGCTAACATAGGCGATGTGAGTGAAACAGGTGACGAAGATAAAATCTTCGAAGAAAACGATAAGGTTAATTCACACAATAAGTCAGAAAATGAAACACATTCGGATGAGGACAAAGATGAAATATCAGACAATGAATTAGATATGAATTCTCAATCTTCAAAAAGAGATGGGAAAAATGATGAGATGGTAGAAAAAATGACGGAATCAATTAGCGAAACTGAGGATGAAAGGAGTTATACACCTTGTCTTGACGAAAATAAATCTAAAGACACATCGTTCGAAACTGAAAAAGATAAGGGGCTAGAGGGATTGGATACAGAAATGATATCTGAAGACGAAGGAAACGAAATGTTTTCAGACGAAGAAAAACCACCATCTGTAGCGTCACCGGCGGACAAGACACCTGCTCCTCCGGGCGACGGAGAGGAGGGGGAAATATTGGATAAGAAAAAAGATAAGAGAGACGAACGCGACGACGGCAAGAAGAAGAAAAAGAAAGAATCGAAGAAAGAGGGAAAGGAAAAGAGTAAAAATAAAAGCAAAAAGGCCGATGTTGCTTTTAAAAAACTCAGCAAGAGCGGAAAGGAAAGGAATTACAGAGAGAGAGATAGAGATGAAAAGATGAAGAAGAGAGACCGTCGCGATTCTTCCTCGGAGAAAGAAAAGAAACAGAAGCGAAAGGAAAAGAGAAAGGATCTCGAGCGGTACGACGTTCGCACGATCGTTACCGAAAAGAGGAGAAAGCCAAAGGATCCTTTCGGACGCGACGTGTCGCCGCGGCCCCGGTCCCGCACGGGCACGCGCTCCCCGCCGGCGCGCTCGCCGTCGGCCTCGGCGCGCCGCTCGCCCTCGCCCTCGGCGCGCCGCTCGGCGTCGGCGCGCCGCTCGGCATCCGTGCGCCGCTCGCCGCGCCGCCGCCGCTCGCCCGCGCCCAGCCCGCGCCGCCGCGCGCCCGCCAAACGGCGCCGCTCCGCCTCCGCGCCGCGCAGGAAGCCCTCGCCGCGCCGCCGCCGCTCCGCGTCGCGCGACCGCAAGCGCCCGCGCCGCGAGCCCACCGCCAGCCCCAAACGGCTCCGCCGTTCGGTTTCCGCGAGCCCGAAGCGTATCCGCCGTTCCGTATCCGCCAGCCCTAAACCGAAGGCGATCAAGAAGAAGAAGCGGTCGCGCTCCGAGCGGCCGACGTCGCGAAATCGGCGGCGCGAATCACCACGCCGGAAGTCGCCGCGGCGTCGCAAGATTCGTCGACGTAGTGTCAGTCGCTCGCCGTCCCCTCCGGTGGTGCGAGGTCGCTCGCCCCCGTCTCCGGAATCGCGGCCTCCGTCGCCGCGCACACCTCCACCGGAGCCGTTGTCCCCGCCACCGCTGGTGCTGGCGCCGCCGTCGCCGGGCGTGATCGAGGCGCCGCGGCGGCGCGAGCGGCGACGGCGGCGTGACCTGCTACGGACGCGACGCGCGCGCGATTCGACCGCGCCGTCCAAGGAGGTGTTCACATCGGGCGACAACATTCTCGTGAGCGTCAGCTTCAAGGAACAGGAGCGCGGCACGAGCGTGGTGGGCGAAGAGCGGCGGCGGCGCGAAGCGCGGCGGGAGCGGCGCCGCCGCCGACGTCGAGCCGAGCCCGCGGTCGCGGCCGACGCGTCCGCTGCCAAGCCAGTGGCCATAATTGACCTGGAACGTTCGCCGTTCCGCGAGTTAACGCCGTCGCCCAAGAACGTAATCGTGCTCAGCGACAGCGACCGCGGCGAGGAGCCCGAGCGTGCGGAGGCGCCGCCGCCGGACGCGCCGCCGCCGCCCGCCGCCGGGCCCAAGACGCCGCCGGAGCCCGCAGTGCAGGTGCGTCCCTCCACACTCCCCTCCACACCGACACCGACACCTCAGCCTTCAATCTGCGCCCTGTACGCCACACTATACCACAGACTCCTTACCTTGCGCCACGTAGGCCAACTCAATAGTTTGCCGCATCACAGAAATCTGCTGATGTAATCGTGATTGGCGACTTCAACCTAGCACATCTTGAATGGCATTTGCTATCCAGTTACGACTCGAAGCCCTTGCCCCCATCATTTACAACCCATCTGGGTTCTTCTGTTCTGGGTTTCTATCACTATACAACTTACACTACAACAAATTTAATGGAGTTTTAAATAAAGACAATAAAGTTCTCGACTTGGTCCTGTGTTCCAATTTACATATCGAAAGCGAGTTAATACTTAATCCACTTAAAAATCGATTGCTGTCATCCAGCTTTACAAATTTCGATTAATTTTCACATTCCCTCATTTTTACAAAAGAAAATTCTCAAAAAATTTAAATTTTATGAGGACAATTATTATATCATTAATGAAAATTTTAATAAATTGAAATGGAATGATATTCTAAATCCTCTTAACACGGTAGATGTTATGACAAATAGATTTTGTGAATCTGTAAATGACAATATCAAATCACATTTTCCAAGATTGATTCAGGCCAATTCCCAAACTGGTATTCAAGTGAATTAATTAAACTTATTAAAGAAAAAGACAAAATCCCCAAAAAATTACAACATTTCAAAAACACGAGCGAAATCTTAAAAGAATTAGAGCTAGATGTCACAACGTCATATTGCGAATGCTACGCTCGGAACAAATTGAGCACTTTATTATTAATAACAACACAAAAATGTTATTATAGTTTATCCAGTCTAAACGTAAGGTCATGGTTCAATCCCTAGTGAAATGTTTCTGAATGGAATGAAGTTCACCACCACTGCTTCCATATGCAATGCTTTCGCTGGTCATTTTTCCTTAGTATAGGTTAACGATGATTTAAATTCGCATACTTCATAATCATCCAATATTACTTGTAGTACGGAACTGGTGGAGAAATCTTTAAATAGTTTGGATGGTACACTAGGTGCTGGACCCGCACGATTATTCCGTAACTAGCAGTCAGCATGCGACAGCCAATATCGCGCGATATCTGCTGTCAAAACAAGAATTTGTGTAACGTAATTTGTATAGTGGCGCTAAATCTACCACGAAAAGTGCATTTTACAATCATACAATAATAGACACACAATCGTCATACATGATACCAATTTTTTATTACAATAGTCACCAGTCGCGCAGTGATCGCGTGGCTGTCGCTGTGTGCATTTTTATGTAATAACGCCGCGGATCGCATTCCATCGTTCTTTGTCAAAAATTGTTCTAAAAACTTGTCTTCACCATTGGCTACTCTATTCAACAAACATTTATCTTCTGGTGTATTCCCTACCATTTGGAGTTTGGCGAATGTTCTCCCTATAGCCAAAACTAGGAATATGAATAACATTGAAAACTACCGCTTATTTCAATTTATGAATCATATGACCTTTTTTAACAAGTCATTTAAAATCTATAATTGTTCCTCAGCAGCACGGATTTCGAAGTAATATGTCTATAGCTTCAAACCTTGCTCTTTATATTTCTGAGATTGCGGACGCTCTTGACATTATTATCATTACGAAGTTTATACTTCAAGTAGATTCTGTTTACACGGATTTTAGTTAAGCATTTGACTGAGTTTCTCATTACTTACTAATTGAAAAACTACAAAGTAGCGGTGCCCATGGTTATCTGCTCGATTGGTTCTCATCCTATTTTACAGGCAGATCACAAAGGGTGGTGATCTGGGGTTCTGAAAACTTTTTAATTTTAATTGTTAAGTGGTATCTAACTTGTTGTTCCTGCTTACTTTAATAAATTGTATTTATAATTAAAAAAACCCTCACTAGGATATTAAGTATTTACAATTCATGGTGTATTGACCAGTTCCTGTAAAGTAATCACATGTTGTGCTTGCTTGTTATTGGGTTTGCACTATATTTAATTATAATTATGTATGTGTAAATTTTTTTCGTTTCTGGTGTAAAGCCTGTTGGCAAGCTTGTATCAAATACTTGAATTAGTCTGCTTTTCACACGACTCACTCCTTAGTCTGCGCTTCACACACCACGCTACATTACAAAGTCCTTACTGTCTACGCTTCGTACGTAATATTCTACACGCAGGTTCATTAGTTTGCACTTCTCAAGTCAGATCTCTTACTTGCACCTCGCATGCCACACCCCTCGGTCTATAGTCATCGCTCATGCCGTAGAATGCGGCATGAGCGATGACTATAGACTGACCACGGACTTTTTAGTCTGCGACTCATACCCCAAACCCTTTAATTTGCGTCCTGTATACCACATCCCTCAGTCTGCGTTTCGCACTACGCAACTTTCAATCTGTGTCCCGCACGCCATATTCGTCACCGCGCCCCAATTTCTATCCTGTGACATACGTACAAGAGCGGCGCATATTTGTCGTTGGCATCGATTCTATCGAATTGAATTATATCTACATCGCATCAATTTGTTTACCATAAAATACATTGTTTGTATTTTGTTTCACGTAATAAATTCATAATTTGTTGAATTTTTGGTAATCGTTTGCAAATACGTGATGCATATTATTTATATAAAAATCAAGTTACAAGTTTGATAGATGTACCTTAGATATGTTCAGTGATATTTGTGACTTAAGTACTTCTTGTGCAATGTGTTATGTTGCATTGATCTACGCATGAGTGACGGGATAAGGTTTGTTCAATTCTGGACAAGTCGTAATGAAAACTAAGGTGGTGTATAGGTCGAATGCGTGTTGCCTGCAGGTGAAGTTCACGATCGCGAGTAAAGCGGCGAGCGCGGCGCGGGCCGGCAACCCGCTGCGGGAGGTGGAGGAGGAGGAGGAAGAGGAGGAGGAGGAGGCGGGCGGGGAGGCGCGGGGCCCCGCCACGCCGCCGTCGCCGCCGCGCTCGCCCGACTCGCCACGCTCGCCGCGCTCGCCGCGCTCGCCCGACGCCTACGACCCCTTCGAACCTACACGCTCCGCCTCGGCGTCGCCCGAGCGCGCCGCGTCCGCCGCGCTCGAGCTCTCGCTCGCGCCCACGCCGCTCACGCTCGAGGCCGTGCAGAGGACCAACCTGTCAGCCGATGACGTGCTCGACCGCCGCCCGTTCTCGCCCATCGAGAAGGTACGCGCGGGCCGTCCGCCCGCTCCCCGCACGACCCCCGCGCCCCCCGCTCCATTCGCGCCCTCGCTACCGCCGGCTGCGCATGTCCGCAGGTGATGGCGTTGCTGCAGTCGACGCGCGACGTGTCGCCCGACCCGCCGCCGGACCCATCGCTGCCGCCAGCGGCGCACACGCCCGGCGACGGCGAGGCGGCGCCGGAGCCGCGGGCCACGGCCGCAGTGGCGCCGTCGCCGGCCGCGCCCGCGCTCGCACCCGCCCTCGCCCCCGCTCCCGCGCCCGCGCCCGCCCCGCCCGTCGCGAGCGCCCCGCCCGCGCCGCCCGCCGCGCCCGCGCGCATCGTGCTGCCGTCGCCGACGCGCGCGCCGCCGCCGAAGCTGTTCCTGGCGAAACCGTCGCCGATCAAGTCGAACCCGGTGAAGCCGATGCAGGCGACGAAGATCTCGAAGCCGGCGGCGGCGGCGGCGGGCGTGGCGCGGCGCGGCGCCGACGACGCGGCCGCGGGCGGCGAGTCGCCGTACTCGCCGGGCTCGAGCGACTTCGGCGACCTGTTCGAGCCGCCGGCCGCCGCGCCGCCGCCGCCGCTGGCCGCCGCCCCGCTGGCGCTGGCGCTGGCGCACGCCAAGCGCGACGCGTTCGACTCGCTATTCGGCAGCGGCGGCGGCGGCGGCGGCAAGCACTCCACCGGCAAGCATCGCCGCGACCGCTCCTCGGTCGCTAAAGTGCCCGTCAAGCTCAACAGGAAGAGAGGTGAGCGCCCCTCGCCCCGCACTTCACGCCCCGCCGGCCGGTCCTGTGCCCGCTCCACCGACCACTAATCACGTAGGTATTCTCACCACAGGCAAAACGCAAGTCGGCGTCAAAATCGACGAGGACAACTTGAAGATCCTGGACGACCTGCCGAGCTCGGCCGTCGAGATGCAGGTCAAGAGCAAGGTGAGCCCCAGACTCGGCTTCCACTACCCTTCTACGGTAGGGATCGTTCCCTCGATTGTTTCATACTATTATATACTATGTATAACTAATATTTAATAAATAATAAACTGTGACTTATAGACAGGCAGCTCACACACCACACGATTACTATCGATAACCGACCATTACATGCGACAATTTATAATAGATTATAGAAATTAAACACCAATACTCAATCGCAACGACCGCACAAACAATCCCTAGCTCGAACCAAGAAGAATCACAATGGATAAAAAAGCATTTTGTTTAAGTGTGTTCAATTTTTGATGACCATCTTTCTGGAGTTTTACTAACGTGCGCAACTAGAAAAGAATCACAGTACACGGCTGAACATGACATATTTTTGTTTTTTGAATACTAGTAGTGGAAACGCTTAAAATTTACAAGTATTTTGCAAATAATTATTTCAGTAATGTACCTGAAGTCGGTCATGACATGACACAAATTACACTGACAGCGCAAAGTTGCCATACTATAACTTACTGTTTTACTCGTGGTTATGCTCTATGAGATAAAGAGACACGAGAAATATTTTGACACACGGAGATAACAGCGGCAACTTATGGCTGTGTCCATTGTTTCTTGGTCCGAGATTATTGCAACCAAAATTACTATAGTTTACAATTTTTATTTATTTATTTGCCTAGGTCAGTGAGAAGAACCAATAAATAACAATGTTGTCAATCTTGTATCTTCTATTGAATAATTAGAATTAGTAACATTTCTATAGAGTGAAAAATATAAAAACAAACGTTTTTTTAAATCAACTTAATAATGATTTCACAGCTTTATACTTGGTAATTTCACAAAACATAGAAAATCAAATATATTTTGCAGTAAAATTATAATTACGTATTCCTTAAAACTGTTCATTGATAAAGTAATCCGATTCATTTTTCAACCCATTTACATTTTAATTTTACTTCGAAGTGCCTCACGGTTTATCCTGAGTTAAATACAGAATTTGTCATAACTAGACAGCGCCAGCTCTTGGGTCTTAGCATAGTTAAGGACTATCGCATCAGAAAAAAAAATTGTGTGAATATGACCTCAATTAATCAACCTATTTAAAAAAAATATAGTAACGATTAGTATATGAAAAGATTAATGAATGACTCAATAATGAATCTATCTTGATATTGAATGATAATATAATAAATAAATAAATACATGATTTTTTTTGGAAAATAATCACCTGTAAAAAACTAGTCCAATTTTATCAAACCACCTCAACTTTACCATTTTGAGTTAAGAAGCTGAAACCAACACGAAAATTTGCGTAAGTGCTTCTATAATAATAGTACAAAAATTAAGGTCTTTCAGCCAATGGCAAAGTTTGCAAAAAAGATGCTAAAGGTGTAAAAAAAATACAAATTTACGCGAAATCTCATGAAATAAGAAAAAAAATATAAAATTAAATTTTAATGGAATTTCAATTTATTTTTTTTTATTTTTAAATAAAAAATGATATTAACGAACAAAGAAATACTTTGAAAATGTTAAAAGGGTAATAATAAAGTATTCCGCATAGTTTTTTTAAAGAAAAAAATATCTGTAATAAATAATTTTTTTTATATTTTTGCACTTTAAGCACGTTTTTTGCAAAAACTATGGAGCATACGCAAAAATGTCAAGAGACCTTTTTTGTAGCGAATTTAATTCTCTACAACTTTCGGTACAAACTTTTTTCATTCTCCGAGTCGTTTAGAAGATATTGGGCAAAAAGTAAATGGTAAAGTTGAGGCTTTAAACTGGACTAAACGAGTGGCCGCAAAATAAGCTAGGCGCGAGTCTCATCTCGGTCGTAACAAAGTCCGATCGAAATCGTGTGGTGCAGGAGCGCCGTAATGTCTAGTGGTGGTGGTATGACATAATTGAAACAAAATAATTTATATTATTAAAATGCAATTATTACTTTTAATTTATTTGTTTATTTATTATACTTTTAATTATTTATATACTATTTATAATTATTTTTATATAATTTAAACGACATGTGGTTATAATTTAAGCTAAGTATATTTTTTAACTTAAGATTTTTATAAATATAATAGGTATCAGGCATGTAATTAATGTTGTTATCAATTTTTCTACGAAATTAGATGCATGTTGCTTACATTAGTGAAGAAAATTTAAATTTATACTTTTATTAAATAAATAAAAAAGCATGTGTGTACGCACGTAAGAAGTTATATTTCTTTGAGGTAAAGAAAAATGAAAAACAAAACTGGCAACATCTAAAAAAATAAAACTGGCCGTTTGAAATTAGTGAAATAAAGAATAATTATATTTGATGGCCAACTTCATACTGTCGGATTGGTCCGTACCGGTGTGCGCGCGCAGCTCCCAATTTTACTCTGAACTAAACGCGCCAAAAGAAGTATAACTTCAAAAACATAGAAGAAACTAAAAGTTAACTACATAACGAAATATTTACTAAGTTAAAAAAATACATATTATGTAGTGTGAAAACTATTTTGAATTTTAAAATAATAGGACCTTTAATTTTAAATATAACAATGTAGTTAAGTGCCAACGTACGTTGACCGTAATAAAGTGTATGGGTCGTGTGTCGTGTGCGCAGTTCCTCAAGAAGCTGAACCGGCAGGAGCGCGTGGTGGAGGAGGTGAAGCTGGTGCTGAAGCCGCACTACAACAAGAAGCACGTCACCAAGGACGAGTACAAGGACATCCTGCGGCGCGCCGTGCCCAAGGTACCGCACCGCCCTTGTGCCGCTCACTCACTCACCCGCTCACTCACTCACTCACTCACTCACTCACACTTCGTCCACGAATTATGTCTCCATTCTTTATTTAAAGTCAAAACGGAATTCAGTCACTCGAAGTGACCTAACAATTTCTAATCCATACTTTTATCCATACTTAAAATCTTAAAATACAGAATCAATCAGAAGACGCAAACTCACCTTAACTGAGACAACAAAACTACTCTGAATTATAAGTATATTCAGACTATATTAATATTAGAAATGCGAAAATCAGTCTGCCTGTATGTTTGGTACGTTTTCACGGCTAAATCACCCGACCGATTTTTATGAAATTTGGAATGGAGATAGTTTGATACCAAAGGACGGACATAGGCTACTTTTTTCCAAAAATCTATTCCTAAAGGGGTGAAAAAGAGGATGAAACTTTGTATGGGAAATGCTAAACCATTGAACCGATTGAGATGAAATTTGGTACATAGATAAACCTTTTCTATTAAAAAAACATACTTTTTTATAAAAAATTTAGTCCTAAAGGGGTGAAAAGTGTGATGAAACTTTATAGGATAAATGTTATACCGTTGAACCTGAATAGGTTACTTTGTTTTTCGAAACACATGTGGTTTTTTATATATGTAACGTCCTCATAAATCCAATATAGGGTATGTTCCATTACAGAAAATAACTTTTTTGTTCTATACCAATAATATGGGTATCAAATGAAAAGGGATACACAGGAGAAGGTTTCTGTGTATGTGACGTCATCCTAAATCCAATATGACGGATGTTCCATAATAGGAAGTAACTTTTTTGTTCACCACCAACAATATGGGTATCAAATGAAATGGAATATGCAGCGGAAGGTTTCTGTATATATGACGTCATTATAACTCCAATATGGCGGATGTTCCATAATAGAAAATAACTTTTTTGTTCAACACCAACAATATGGGTATCAAATTAAATGGAATACGCAGGGAAAGGTTTCATATATGTGACATCATCGTACATCCAATATGGCGATTGCTCCGCGGTAGGAAATAGATTTTTTAAAGACCTCCAACAATATGGGTATCAAATGAAATGGGATACACAGGAGGTTTCTGTGCATTTGACGTTATCATAAATTCAATATGGCGCATGCACCGCGATAAAAAGTAACTTTTTTGAAGACCTCCAACAATATAGGTATCTCGGGTAACCTCAGTAATCCGGAGAAGTCACGGAAACATTTTCCACGCGGACAAAGTCGCGGGTACAGCTAGTAATATTATAAAGATAGAGCGGTATTTGCGAGTTTGTTCATATATGGAGGGTAACTCCGGAACCACTGCATCTATTTCAATAACTCTTTCACCATTTGAAAGGTACAATGTTCCTGACAGACATAGGCTACGTATTACATATTCGACCCGGGCGAAGTCGGGACGGACCGTTAGGATAGTACATAAATTACTAGTATCACGCTTCGACGATCAGTGCTTTGGATGTCGTATGAAACGTATTGCAGTTTAAGTGTCACTTCCATCTTGTGTCGTTCTTACTTTTTTTTTTCTATCGTCATGGCATGGCCACTGATTTATAGGCATGGCGCACAGATTAGCGGATTTTCCAATGTCACGTATTGTAATAGTATAAGTAGTCGGTATCGTAAAACTCCAGTAAAGTGATAGTACACTTCACTGAAGTTTTACAGGACTTCTTGGAAGAGCGCGAGAAAATCAGCTACACGTTTATTTAGACCTACTCCATTCTTTTCACTTACATAGAACTTTAAAACACAATATACTATCACTTGGATTTTAAAACTCCCACTTAAATAAAATGACAACCTCACTTCTTCCATTCCCGCCAAAAGTCTTCTTACTTTTAGTAATAGTAGTGTTGCCAATATAATCGAATTTTTTCCCTACTGTTTCTAATGATCGCCTTTTCTGTAGTGACATTAAAACTGCAAGGTTTACTCACTTGTTTTTGTTACATAATTTTAGGAAATTTATGAACAAATTATTGAAAAATGGCAATATTTGATTTGTGAAACAACTGATGTTGATGTGGGGAGGTTTTTTACAGAAAATGCTCTCGCGCTATGAACGAAATATGCGGTGACGTCACGTGACGTCGGAGTTTGGTGCCAATTTTTAAGGATTATTTGTGCATATTTTAATTTTAATAATTTTTTGTTCTTATAGGGGCTTAATTCTTTACATACACTAAAAAAATAAATACACGCAAATTCTTTATGATCTTCCACATTATTTTGTCTTAGATTTTAAAACCTAAATTTTAGTTATTCATATTTTTAATTTTGTACACCTGTTTTAGAGATCCAGGCTTATAGCGTTTGTTATTACATTAGTAATAGAGAATGTTAATTAAAGAGTGTTTTGTCAACAGATCTGTCACAACAAGTCCGGCGAGATAAACCCGGCCAAGATACAGGCGTTGGTGGAAGCCTACGTCAAGAAATTTAGGAAAAAACACAAATTGGGCCTGGCGTAGCGCGGCCCTAGATTTTTATTGTAATTATAATTTATGTATGGACAATGTATTACTTAAGCAATTTTATTTAAAGAAATAAATAATTATAGAATTACTACGCGACCTGTTTGTGTGACGATTGCTCGCATCGGATATCATGCGTGAATAAAACTCGTATTTGTATGTAAAAACGTTTATTTCAATCTAAACACAGAGAGCGAAATGAAATCTTTGTATATAACTATGTGTCTATTCGTAACTATAATTTGCACACCTGTGTACAGTCGATCACAAAACAATGTTGAAGATATTTTTATTAACAATGTTCAAGGTATTTTTATTAAATCTCGATGAACTTTTAAAATCTTTAAATATCACTTGCGTGTACATGATGTGCTAGTATTTTAAAATTAACAAAAAATATAACAAATAATCTTAGAAACAGTCGTTAGCTATTTTTTTTTAAACCCACGAATAGGCAACCCTATAGTTGCGATCAATGTTACAGACATAATTTCAATACATCAGTAATTATTATACATTGATCGTGAACATCTATGTAGATATTAAGTTGACAAGTATGCAGAGCTGACGAGTACGGTGACGCGAGTGAAGCGGGGTCAGGGTGAGTGTGAGAGTGAGAGTGGTCGGGCGGTAGGGCGAAGCCCTGGGCGGTAGGGCGAAGCCCTAGGCGGCGGGCGCGAAGCCGACGCGGCGGTTGGCGACGTCGAACTCGGTGTAGTAGCGGCCGATGAACACGTCCCCGAGGATCCACAGCGGCCCGTTGGGCGGCGGGATGTCCAGCCCCATGAAGCCCGACAGGCACACCGTCTTGCCGAACTGCGAGATCTGCACGGGCCACACCACATAAGGCGCTTTTATTTATCGTTCAACGTTATTATCGCCACGATTTTACCATATGAAATACCTTAAGCAGAATGCTTTCCTATTGTGTCGTCGATGAAGACGCTTTTTCAACGTCTACGGCATGACGTTATCGTATACCGAAATATAAAAGCGTCATCATACAACTACATACATATACATATATTTCTTCACGCTGTATCCCTAACGGGGTAGTCAGAGAGGACGGAGCGCCAATCGTGGCGGTCCTTACTTCTTTCGCTTCCTGAAATGTCATCATTCTCCTCACACATTTTCGCCTAGGTATGCAAGTGCTTTTGACCGTTGACTAACACTGATTATTTGATCTTCATAAATCAGCCTCGGTCTTCCTTAGCTTCTATACCACTCAGTTTCGCTCTGTACATTTTCTTCGTCAGTCTTTCATCACTCATTCTTTCCATGTGCCCAAACCATCTAAGCATTCCTTTCTTCATTTTTACAATAACACTGTCGTACGACACTGTCAGACTGCGAATCTCTCATTGCTTATCCTATCCGCAAGGATCGCATTTCTATTGTATGTATCTTATTTTCACTCGATTTCAATTTCAACTTTACATTATTAACTAATTAATCTGTGATAGAACGCACATTTTGCTCCCCTATTATACCGCGGACGAAAAAAACGTTCAACTTAACATTATAAAAACGGCCCTTCACATACACACGCATCGCACGTTAGGGCCCAATACAAACAGGCAAGACATTTTCAGCCATGGAACACTCAACCTATAGAGACGAAATATCGGACCATCTTATTCACCACTCCTCAATTTATTTACACTAATAAATATCAACTCTCGCTCACATTAACGCATTCATTCTCATCGTAGTATAAACGCAACATTTTACGTTTTATTATTTTTTTCATAGACAAATTACTAGGGTTGCTTAATTAGACCATATCTATAATTAGAGTAATTTATCCCTGAAATTTTAGAACAAACATTTTTTTATTTAATTTTATTCTTATCATCAATAACGTCTAAAAATAGTAGAAAATTGCAATTTTTATTTCTTCCACTTGATAATTCAGTAAAAAATATAGTGAAATGCAACTTTTTCTCTTTATCTGAAAAAATAGTTTTACTGATGTTTGGTTCATAAAACCACTTTCTTTCTTGGCTTCCCTTACCACTCGCTTTCGCTCTGTAGATTTTTTTCGTCAGTCTTTCACCACTCATTCTTTCTATGTGCCCGAACCATCTGAGCATTCTTTTTTCATTTTTGTAATAACACTCGTGCAACCCTCTGTCCGCAAGAATGATACTGCACATATTGCTAAGAGATCGAATTTTTACTGCATTTATCACTTTCATTAGTTTTCGGACACATTCAGGTCTCACTAACCCTATAATAAAGTTGGAATGAACACCGTATTGTGGATGGCCATTTTGTGTTAGATATATTCACAGTATTGATGTGGACAGAGCACAGTTCATTTTATTGCCAGCTTTTATCCGTCTTTGTATATCCAACACATTTTCCGTCCCTCGAAAACAAACTCACCAGATATAATTTCTTTTACTTTTTCTAGACATTTTCCATGTACTTGAATCTCGCAATTTGTTTGTACCGTTTCACAATATAATAAGAAATTTACTATTGTATTATTACATTTCATATCATTCATAGTACTTATTAATGTCTGGAGATAACCGTTCAAATACAGTACGAAAAGCCAGAGATCTATCACGCAGCTTTGTCTGACACTTGAACAGACTTCGAACCAGGGCGATATGTTACACATACAGGGTAACTGGTATGTATATTGTATATATAAATGTGTACGTGTGTGTATATGGGGAGGAGGGTGTCACTCACTGACATGTATAAATTAGCACGGAACAGGCTTTACGAAGCAAAGGCAGCTAATTTAGTGTGCCAATTTGAAGCATCACTTGCAAAATGCGAAGTTCTCGACATTTAATTTTGACATATACTGCATATGGCCATTTTAATTTCATGTACTTTCGTAATGTCGACAGTGTCAAAATGGCGTGAATCAAATCAGCACAAATATAACTTGACAACCGCCAGTCCAGTGTGGTAATACGTACATGTCAGTGGTGTGACTGCATGTGTATACATATAATAATAATACTCCAGACAATTACACAGATTGTGTGACTCCAAACTTAGTAGTAAGCTTTGTACTATGGGTACCACGCAACGAACTCTGGGGGAGTTTCCAGTAACAGCCAGACTCCGAGCCAAATTTAGAAAAGTTCGTTCCCTAGATTGACCTGACCGGGGATCGAACCGGGGACACCCTAGCTTGTAAAGCAGATGCAGATGCACATGCTAGTGCACCAACGGGTCGTTGGCGCCAGGCTCACCCTCAGCACGTAGTCGGCGGGCGCGAGCGCGAAGCGCGCGCCGGCCAGCGTGAAGGTGACCTCGGGCAGGCGCGGCAGCAGCGCGCAGTCGAGCGCGTACTGCCCGCCCGCCACGGGCGTGGCGCCCAGCGCCTCGTTCATGGCGCGCACCTCGCCCGCCGGCCCGCCGATCAGGCTCGTGCCCGTGTCCGCGATCGCCTCGCACCCCTGCGCGCACACACCACCGTCATATGGCTTCACACACATCGATTATACGTTACACTAGAATTGTACGTCGTGTCCCCACGCGCTGACAGACGCAACGCGGGTCGCGGGAACTGCCGCTTCGATGTAAGAGTGAGACAACGCTATCGTGGCCTCGCTCCGAATGAGCAAGACCTACTCACGACGTTTCAATATTACGTGTAATAACTTTAATTAATTAAAAAGCAATAATTAAATAATATAAAAAACAAAAAAATATTTACTGTAAAAACATTACATAACGGCTTTAAATCCATATTAATATTATAAATGCGAAAGTCTCTGTCTGTCTGCTTGGTTTTCACGGCTAAACCGCTGGACTGATTTTGATAAAATTTGGCACGGAGATAGTTTAACACCAGGTGGTGAACAAAGGCTACTTTATTTTTCAAAAATCTACCCCTAAAAGAGTGAAAAAGGGGATGAAACTTTATACGGAAAATTTTTAACCACTGAAACGATTAAAATGTAATTTGGTACAGAGATACACCTTTCCTATTAAAAAAACATAATTTTCTTTCTCTATCAAAAATTTACCTCTAAAGGAATGAAAAAGGAGATGAAACTTTATAGGGGATCTTAATAATGCTATAAACCCTAACAATATGAGAGGTATCAAATGAAATGGAATACGCAGGGGAAGGTTTCTGGACATGTGAGTTTATCATAAATCCAATATGGCGGATGTTCCACAATAGGAAATAACTCTTTTGTTCGACACCAACAATATGAGTATCAAATGAAATGGAATACGCAGGGGAAGGTTTTTGGACATATGACGTCATCAGAAATCCAATATGGCGGATGTTCCATATTGGGAAATAAGTTTTTCGTTCAACACCAACGAAACCACCACCACCACCACCAACGTCGAATATTAAAAAGTGGAGAGATGAAGAGCTATAGACGTGATTGCTGTGTAGGTAATGGATTACAAAACATTACACAAACGCAGTACTTTCATAAGTATCATGTCATGTAAAGCTTAGAGCAGGCTGTACTAATAACTTTTTAACATACTACTTTTTAAACACTGCATCACTAATAAAAAATTACATTATTTATGAGTAATAGCTTATATTTTACATGGAATAGTATTTCACGCGTCTGTGAAACTGTAGACGACAACTACACACATAAAAAGAGTCCAGGGATCGAGTATTTTTTTAATTATAAAAAATTATCCAATTAATATTTATCAAATCTAGTCTTCCAGACTGGCTTCTTACTTTAATTCCTATGTTCAAGTTCACAACGTATCCCTATATTTTGTAAAAATTAAGAAAAATTACAATTTTTGTAAATTGTGGGAAATTAACCTAATTTAATGTCGCCAATTAATTGAAAAAAAAAAGGCAAAAATGAGGATTTTTAAAATTTTTATTGCAGAGATAAAAAAATTAATAAACTGTGTTTCCACCATTGACACGAATCACACAATCACAGCGATTTCGCATGCTTAAACTCAGTTCATCAAAATCACTTTGAGGAATTGCCATCCACGTTCTTTCTAACAAGTCAAAAAGTTGTTGTGGGGTATGCACGGCATCCCGGCAGAGCTCTTCTTTGGAGCATATCCCATGCGTGCTCAATTGGGTTGAGGTCTGGCGATTGAGCAGGCCACGGCAGAACGTTGATGCGAGCATCGGCAAGAGTGCGTGTTACGACTCTAGCCGTGTGTGGACGTGCATTGTCGTGCATTAGTCGAAACGAATCATCCAACCAGCTTCGCAAAGTGATGATCACGTCTGAAACAGTCCTCTCCGCATAAATCTGAGCATTGAGGTTGCCCCTGATCCAAATAAGATCGGTTCTTCCACCGATCCAAATACCAGCCCAAACAATTATTGTTCCCCTCCATATGAATGAACTTCCCGACAAAATTTCAAACGTTCTTGACGTGCAGAGGTCCTCTGAACTCGACTACGTCTTGTATCCGGCCTCATACCGAAACGAGATTCATCGGAAAAGCAAACACAACGCCAGTCTTCTTCCTCCCAATTTCTGTGTTCGCGAGCCCATTGTAAACGGGCCCTACGATTGCAGTGCTATAGGCGGAACTCTCAGCGGCATTTGGGAACGCAGACTCACTTCACGTAAACGATTTCGGATGGTTTGGTCGCTTATCAACAAGCCTGAAGAGCTGTGGAGCCTCGTAGCCAACATCATGGCAGTCATGGTACGATTCCGTCGAGCAGTATTTTGGATGTACCGGTCCTATCTGCGAGTGGTGATGCGAGATCGTCCTCTATGTAGTTCGGCCACGCTGCCCGTGGTATGATAGCGTGTCCAGAGACGGCTTATGACGCTCTGTGTAGTGCCAAAAGCGACAGCCACAGTACGTTGCCTGGAACCAGTTTGCAACATTCCGACGGTTCTCATGATCTCTTCTCGTGTCAAATGATGTCGTCGCTCCATATCGATGCAATTTTTTTCAGTTCCGATGCCGAAATTGTAATAGTTGTGTAAAAACGCTATTACACACCTTTATAGGAATCCTGATATACAGTTTTCTATTTTTAATCAAAATTTAAAGAAAATTCTTTATTCAAATAGTGAAAATCACTAAAAAGAATCAATAACGATCCAAAAAAGTTAAAACAATAATCCTCAATTGCGGCGATACTCTAAAACGTACTTGATCCCTAGACACTTTTGATGTGTGTAGTAAAAAATAAAAAAGAACAAATCACCTCTGTAGGGACACTGTAAGCATGCTAGAGAAGACGGATCAGCAGTTTTGTGTGCAAGCGTGAAGTATGAGACCATTGACGGCAGTCACTGCGCACTGACCGATGAATGTGATTATTATTGGGGTTCAATTCGGAAAATTTTGAAGTTTTTCTTTTCATGTCGGAACATCGTGGTCACTAATGTTGTGGTCATTTAGTGTCTATTTAATCTTGAGATTTCCTTTTGTTGGGGTCAATTCGGGGATTTTCTTAGTGTTCATTTCTTTCATTTATTATAAATGCAAATAAATTACATGTCGGGGTCAAACTTTATATTTCCTTTTTACGCAATTGTAATATTAAAAAAAATATATGAAGTGGCATAGCAGAGCGGTGGTATGTAAGCGACTGACGAGCCATGCATTCAAATTGCTTTAAATTCTACTAAAACGCAATTCAGCACTTTTAGCATCACCAGGTCGCTATAACTCTGTTCCAAAATTATTAGTATATCATACTAGAGATAATTAGTCTGGCGACACTGGACAGTGGTGTACGGTGTGGGGTCGCCTGTCACATTCGTAAATTCCGTACGGAACATCCTCAGTGTATTTATAAAACTTTTTGTGCTGAACACTCAAAGATTGCAAGATGGCCAGTGGTATATAAAAACTTTTATAATGTGACTTTTTGGCGGGAACGAGAGTAGTGAGGTTGTTATTTTGCTTAGATTTTCAATTTTTAACATTTTTAGAAGTTTTAAAGTGCAACAGTGATATTATATGGTGTTTTAAAGTTCTGTGTAAATGAAAAGAGTGGAAGAAATCTGCATAAACATGTGTAGCTGAAGTTTTCGCGTTCTTCCAAGAAGTTCTAGCCTACTATCGCTTTACTGGAGGAGTGTTGGGGACTCAGTGTTAGTTACGTGATCAGGGCGATGGCGCGTGTGCGTGTGTGTGCGTGTGTACGTACGTTCTGGCAGAAGGTCTGCCCGTCGAGTTGCACGCGGTCCATGCGGAACTGCCAGTAGGTGGGCCTATGCACGGGCACGTAGGTGAAGTTCCCGCGGTAGTGCGCCGGGTCGCTCCCGCCCAGGATGATCTCGCCGCCCTGCGCCGCCGACGGGTCCCTGCGGGTCACGCCCACACTCACACTCACACCCACACTCACACCCACACCCACACTCACCGTCACGGTCATACCGACCTACGACACGTGCCAGCATCTGACGCGGGACGCACCATTCAAAGTCATACATTACAATATTCCTTCATCTAATCGATTTAATCCCAAGAAAATATTTATTACATAAACAATTTATCTTATACTCGTATCACTCTCGGACAGCGACTGCAGGGCGAGCGAATACCGACGGGGTTATTACCCAAAAGTTTGGCGACAGGCTCACCCTCAGCACGTAGTCGGCGGGCGCGAGCGCGAAGCGCGCGCCGGCCAGCGTGAAGGTGACGTATAATTTGATCAACCATAATTTACTAATAAATAAACTTATTCAAAGTAGTGTACATGGCTGTCTATTGCGATAGCGCGAATAGTGCTTGAGAAATCTTACGCAGATTATTGCTCGTGGCTTTAAATTTTAAATGAAAGGCCTTCAGGTGTACCCCAAGAACCTCATTTGAGACCCTTATTTTTTAAATATATACGTATCCCCAACGGGGTAGTCTGAGAGGACGGAGCGCCAAGCATCGCGGTCCTTACATACGTCTTTCGCTTCCTCAAATCTCATCATTCTCCCCACACATTTTCGCGGTATGCGAAAATGTGCGACTTATTTTTTACAAATTTTATAAATGATTTGACTAAAGTTATGTGCACAACCTGAAGCTGTATATGTTGTAGATATTATTATAATTATACATGTGAATAATATATGTGAATATGTAGGTAACATTATTAAGAATGAATAAACAGTTGTAAAACAGTAGCCTTGTTTATTGGACGTCTCACACACTTTGCAGTATAAACCGTTGGTAGTTTTGCACATAGGTACCATTATATTTCAGAAAGAAATTGGTAATAATATTTACGACTGGTGTAAAGCAAATTTTATGAACTTAAACTGCAATAAACTTTATTACATGAAATTCATTAAAAAGAGGAATCCACTTCAAGTAACATATTTCATTGATAGTGCGACCTTGATGGAGATATCCACCATAAAATATATTGGAATTCACTTTGATAGTGAAACAACTGATAAAAAATGAATAATAAATTAATTATAAAAAAAGTTAACAAACTAAGTGGTTTTATGGTAAATGGTGAAGCCCCCAAAGATCCAGGTAATTGTATATGTAGGCATTATACACATGTATGTAACCGTAGTACAGAGTACACTGAAGTACAGAAGCCCCCCGTGGAATCCTAATTACCAAATGCATTCTCACCATATTGAACAAATTCAGAGAAAAATTATATGTCATTTTGTTAGTAATAAATGTAATCTGCTGAAGTCTCCGAAACTCGTTTGGAGTTATTTGAGATTTCATCTTTGCGCTCTCGTAAAGCAGCAGATATTTTATTTTCATTCAAATTTCTAATTAGATTATGAATTCAATGTATCTTTTGGATAGGTTTGGGATAACACCTAGACAAAATAGTCGATTTTGTAATCGAAAAACCTTCACTGTTCCATTTTGTAGAACTTTTGGACTTCATAAGCCTCTTTATAGAATGTGTACTGGGTACAGTGGTATTGGTTTTAAATTTGATATTTTAACTAGTTGTTTAGCTTCAGTTAAACGCATAGTATTTTTCAGTGGGTTAATTTTATTGGATTACAGAAAAAAAAAATATACACATACTATGGTCAATATTTGGTAAAAGTTTTTGTTGTTTATTTACAAGGTAAAGCTGTATTCACTGTTCACTATTTTAGACATTGCATTATATGTAAGTTTTGGTGATTTTTAAGCATTATTTGAAAAGTAATTTCAGTTTGTGAACCAAATAAAACAAAATTATATAACTGATGGTAAAAACCAGTTTTCTCAATCAAATTTTTGTTGTTATTTCTACTCAACGTGGAACAGTTCCACGCGGGTTATGGATGGAATTACTCATGAAATACAATTATTATGTTTCCCTATCAATGCCGTAAATAAACATAGAGTGAACAGTTTTATTTTATTGCCATTTTATCCCAGCATCTATGCTGTCGTTATTCAGTACAAAATTATTATCAAAAGTAATTTGTATTAGATGGTATTTTTGATATTTCTATTAATAGATTTGTGGATAAATAAACATTAATACATGTTTATTCTGAGAGATTACTAGCTTCTATATTATTTGTTAAAAGGTTTAGAATTTATTTAAACAATAAAATACTTAAGAACCTATATTGTCGTAAAATATATAAAGAATTTTTTTTTATTACATTATAATTAAAAAAAATCCTAAGCTAATAACTGGACTGGGACCACTAAGTTTGAGGAGAGATTTTGCCTTCTCTTGTGGTTCGAGGAGAGACTACCTCCTGGTGTGGTTTGAGGAGAGACTTTGCCTCCTCTTGTGCGTTCCTCCCATAGACCTGTAAGCCTTAGGGCTTACTGTATATAAGTGTTGTCGTCATTGGCCACCTGTGGCCTACAACGCACATAGTTTCGGCGGTTTGCGACCCAAATCCAAACTGCAATTTTATGCCGCGACTTCCCGAAACCGAAAGCTAAGTTGGACACTACTTTCTGGTATAAAAAAACCTTAATGGAGATTTTATTTTTTAAAACACGCTAAATCTTCTGTCAAGTCAACATTAAAACAGCCTCATGTCAAAAACGCAAAACAAGCTTAAAAATTGTGACAAAATCTCTCACCTGTTTAGGTAGAAGGAGAACACCGGTTTAACCAGCCCCTGCAACACCATGTTGTCAAACACCGGAGTCACGCCGTCCACAGAGATACTGTATTGGCAATTAAGAAATAATAGAAATTTTGAATGTAATATAATAATACAATTAAGCAGAAATAAACAATTCAAAAAAATAATAAATTAATGTAAACTGGCGACTGAAAATGAAATTAATAAAAAAAACAAAAAACTATAACATACGTCAACTAGAAGCCAATAAAGTAATTGTTATGTCAAAAAAACAACATGCATAATTACATATTTTTTAATTACGCTGTTAAGCCAACGACACGTTTTCCTAGTGACTGATACACACTTAACTCTCTATTTAAAAACTACGGAACCGATTTTGAAACTTGCAGTTTTCCCGAAGTTGGACTGTACCTAGTCTAACTAAAAACGAATTTTTGCAATCCGACTTATAGTTTTTGAGATATGCGCGGACAAACATACAAACATACATACACTTATGAAATTTGTCACACATGTTTAGAAGCTGGTATAGCCTAACATATACAAAAACTGTGCATTTCTGACGATATTACATACATACGGGTCGAATTGATAACCTCCTTTTTTTGAAGTCGGTAAAAACGATAATTAAAATCGATATGTAAACAAATAAGTTATATCGGAACATACATACCGCATATATAATTGGAAACTCCTTTTTTTGAAGTCGGTTAAAACATTAAAGAAATTAAATTGTATTTAGTTAATATTAATCAGTATTAATAATACCAATATTTTAACATGTCGGTATCATTGTTTTTATGTTAAATGTGTTTGTTGGCTTGTCTCTATTTTATGTTGTGTTATTTTCTTTTTCTTACGTTTAAATGGATATTGGCTTAATTCTCCAAATTAAAAACAAAAGTAAAGTTATAATTATAGATAGGAATAGGTAGAGTTTTTTCATGTACTTTTGCAACGTTTGCATAACATGGATATGCCCAGATAGATTTTGTTATTTCCGGTATCCGGAAATAACAAAATTTAATATATTTTCAAATGAAAATTATATCCACCTGTGTGTGTATGTGTGTGTGAGTGGGTTAAATAAATGTGTATAAAGATTTTTTTCGAATTCAATATTGTAATAATAATTTATATTCTTGTACTAAGACTAGTGCAAGATAGACATGCAAATAATGAAAATAAGGTAAAACAGAAATTCACTGGCAGAGACGTTAAGAGAAAGAATCTATTTCAAGTTTGCATTATATACTTGCGCTTCGCCGTCTAGTATCTATATAAAAAGCGCAAAAGCAGGTACAGGTACTGCTACGCAGGTAGCAGCGCGGAAACAAGACTTTTTGGTGGGAACGGGAGAAGTGAAGTTGACGTTTTGTTTAGATTTTCTACTTTTTACATTTTTGGGAGTTTTATAGTACAAAAGCGATAGTATATTGCGTTTTAAAGTTCTGTATAAGTGAAAAAAATGGAGTAGGTCTAACTAAACTGTGTAGCTGAAGTTCTCGCGCTAATTTACATGTAATTCTACTTATTAATATGTGACATTGGCAAATGCGCTAAACTGTGCGCCATGCCATAAAGAAAAGAAAAAAAACTATAGAAAGGGACAAAAATTTGCAACTAAGTTTAACTTGGTTGTAATATTTATTGTCTATGGGCATATTTGTCACTTATCAGTTACACTATTTGGCCATTTGTTTGACCGCGGTAAAAAGGCACGAGTCACGCACCTGCTGAAGGCCATCCCCAGGATGCCGTCGAACTTGGCGGCGACGAAGGCCAGCCCCGGCTCCGACAGCGCCTCCGCGAACGTCTGCGCGCGCACCGTCAGCCCGCCCACCTGGCGCACGACACGTGACACATGACACACGACACGCGACACACGACACGCGATACTACACGCAACTACTAACTTATTGTATGGTACTTCGCTATTAAAACATTTTGGATGTAATGGCTGGTGTAGATAATATTGCGCAACAAGTTTTGTTACTTCAAATTACTATTATTGATGTGAAACATCTTATGCGGCGGGTCAGAAGGCGGGCGCGTGGCGACGCGTCGCCATGCGCTTGTACTGAACACGTATACCTACAGCGTATGCAGTGTTGTTATTTACTTAGGTGTTTTTTTACTTCAAAAAAATCTGAATATTTTGGTTTTTATTATGCCATATTTATTTCCTTTAATAAATCATCCTTTCATGTATATTTTCTCTACAAAATAGTTTCGATATTTCACATCTGCCAGGCATCCTCTGATGGCTCATTCTTTTTTTATGTAATAATGGCTGTTGGCTATTGATGTTACTTGTACACATATACATATCCTCACGCTGTATCCCCAACGGGGTAGTCAGGAAACGGAGCGCTAAGCATCGCGGTCCTTACATACTTCTTTCGCTTACTCAAATCTCATCATTTTCGTCACACATTTTCGTCCTAGATATAAGAGTGTTTTTGACATTACCGTCAACTAACACTCTGGCTATTTAATCTTCGTTCATCCTACCATCGTACCATCCACTTCGTTCTAAAAAGTTTCTTCATCAATCTTTCATTACTCATTCTTTCTATGCCCAAACCATCTAAGCATTCCTTTCTTCATTTTTAAGATAACGCTGTCTTCAAAACTTGTTTTGCCTACTTGTGGTCATTATTCCTTTCTTTAGCCCCAAATACAGCGGAATGTAAGATAGCTTATGTAGCCATCTAAAGAAAATTGAATAAAAATAGAAAAAGTGTGAGATCCTGTTATCGAAACTAATAGTAGTGAATTCATATTTTCTTTTGGGGGAGATGACAAGCGATATCCGCACTTACCGTCACTTGATCGGTGGACAGGAACCCAGACAGACTGCCAGAGCCGTAGTGTATCGCGAAGTCGGTGCCGTTCTTGCGGTAAGTCTTGGACTTGGTGCTGTCATACTTGTTGTGTAGCACTGAAACGACAAGCAGTGTTGCCAGATTAGGCTACAAATAGCAGATTGGCGGACTAGTTTTTGGGTATTTATGGGAATTTTTGTGCTCAAATAACAAAATTCCGCATTTCATTATTATATTTATGTATGACTTTGTTTCCTTTTTTAAACAGTACAGTAACCGACAGGGTTTTACCTGAAAATTTGCAAATAGCGACAGCCACACGAACATTGCGCGACCGGTGACTTATATTAAAAAATTGGTATCATGTATGGATGGCGGTTTACAACTGTGCGATTTTTATGACATTTTTTACCACGTACGGCAATTTTGTGGAACCAACTTATAGCGGCGGTATTCCCGGACCGTTACGACTTAAGGACCTTCAAGAAACGAGCCTACTCTTTCCTTAAAGGCCGGCATGGCACCCGTGATTCCCTGGACGTTGCGGGTGTCCATGGGCGGCGGTGATCATTTTTCTTAGAGGACATGGCAGGGCAACAGCTTCTATGCATTCAGCCAATTCAATGACAATAATTTATTTAAATATAAAATAATTTTAATTGCGTTATGTATTTATTTACATTATACGTATATTTTATATTTATTTTATTTTATTTTTATTTATTCAGGAAACCTTACAGCCTAAAACAACTAAAGATGATTTACATACAAATTTAAATCAAGGCCAATTACAAGATTTCACCTATAAATTAAATTTATTTTAAATTTAATTCATGTATTAAGAGTATTTACGCTGTAAAATAGTCATTTCATACAAAAATTTTATACAGAAAACTTTTTGATTAAAAACCTCCTTCATGCATTTGGATGTTATATGCAGGAGGAAAACAAAAAGCACTAGTGTGGAAAAGACTAACTTTCCGCACGATAAACACACATGGAAAAGTCCACTTTTTGAGCAAATGTATTAAAAAAGAAATTTACAAACCGAAATGCAATTTCACTTGTAAAACCGGTTTCTATCACACTAATGACTAAAAAGTTAAAATTTTGTTTCAAATCACAACTGTGTTATACATTTTAGAGGTGTAACGTAAATACTATGTACGCACGGCAAGCTATGTTGGTGTAGTGGCACTTTTTGGACGGCACCCACAGGTTGGAGGAGCCGGTATCGAAGACCACCTTGAACGACTGCGGCGGCGAGCCCAGCGAGATGGGCCCGTAGTACTGAGCCTGGTGGCATCACATGAACCATGCACTTATTTTACATTTAGCTTAGGCATATGTAGAGATGCATTAATGTAGGTTGTGAAGACAGTTCATCACAGCAGAGATTGCTATGCACATAGTTCCAGCACAGCAACCATACATTTAGCAGGATATTTTATCCTTCAAGCTGGACTGTCTATTATCA
This sequence comes from Zeuzera pyrina, assembly GCA_907165235.1. Classification (NCBI taxonomy): domain Eukaryota; kingdom Metazoa; phylum Arthropoda; class Insecta; order Lepidoptera; family Cossidae; genus Zeuzera; species Zeuzera pyrina. The sequence goes on from OU015630.1 coordinate 23,892,586, forward strand.
ACATAATACCTAACTATTGTCTATGTTTATCAGTGTACTCTTTCTGAAAGAATTGAGGGGGTCACCTAGAAAGTCAGGGAAATAAATAGATTTGATGCTGTTTACTCCACTGTTTTCCAGTTATTGTAAAATGAAGGATATATTTCATACTCTAATCTGATTCTTAAACCAGACCATTGGAACATTTGCACTCATTGCAAAAAATAACAAAATGTGAAGGATATGAAATGATTTTTTACATATATTTGATTGTTTTTCATTCAATCAAGCATTATGAATAGTGTTACAAATAAAAATTGAAATGTAATGTAATGCTTTCTATTTTTTAACTGTTTTCAAGAAATATTGTCAATTAATAACACTGTCGGCAAAAAAAAAAAAAAATTCGGAAACAAAAAGCTTGCTATGTGATTCTTATCGGCTTTGGTTTGCCGAGTCCGAATCTGGGTACAGATTTATGCTACCACGTCTACTTTTCGAGATACTGCCATTGAAATAAAATATTGGAATTTATATATAAAAATACGTATTTATTTTGAAAAAAAAAATAATTACACTGATATTCACTTTTTCAATATAATTTAAAATAATATACCAATGAAATAAAAAACTAATATAACTTAAAAAATAAGAATTATTTGGTAGATCGCTTCCTTTTATAACTGTTAAGTCCTGTTTCTCGATTAATTTACCAGCAAAAATCAGCTAGCATTGCTGGTGTTCAGTTGCCGTTATACCTCTTTTCCATGTGTGCAATGTCATGCTCATCAGACACGGCACCAAGATTTTCTGGAAAAAAATCCAAATGCGAATGCAAGAAGTGTATTTTTAATGACATGTTGCATCCAAGTTGTTGATATGATGAAAGCAGTTCTTGTACTATCTCTTCGTAATTTTCAGCCTAGGTTCTCCGGCTAAGCTAGATAAACTGCTATGGTTAAATTCGTCTGAGGTTGATTTAATAGATAGTGATTTGGTATTGTCTATATTAATTTGCTCACCCGAAGGAGGAACTGGCGCTGGTTGCTCTTTATTACGAGGAATTGGCCTTTGGGCAGAAGATATATTGAAATATTTTATATTATGTTTATATTTTCTAGAGTATCCTTTGATATCTGTCATACAAAAATAGCAGTCATCTATGTGATTTTGTTGCTCCCTCCAGATCATAGGACGACTAAATCGTAATGATTTTTTATTCTCTTTTAACCAACCAGTCAGAGCTATAGCACATGTTTTGCAACATATCTTTGGCAACCAGCTTTTGTCTCTTTCATCTATTTCCAAACCAAAATAACATAGGTAAGCCTTTTTTATTATAGGTGTCAATTTTCTGCGATGTAAGGCTACTACAAAATCACCACAAATATAACAAAAATTGTTTCGTGAATTTTTACAAAAACATGGCATTGTCTTGAACCTAAAACAATTAAAATTGAAGGTATTGTAATGTTTAATATTCAATAAATAGTATAAAACGGTTATTTGGTCGATAAAATAATATATTTAAAACTAACTTACCAAAAACTCAATGAAAACAAGCAAATAACTCTTTTGTTTATTTTTTTAAGTTTACCCACACGCGTCGCTCATTTATTCAAAACAATCACTGCGCTTGCGCATGTTTGTTAGTTAGTAGTAAACAACAGCTTGCTATCTCTTTCTAATACAGAGATAAATACAGAAAACAATGAAATTAATGTACCAACGTTCACGAATACCGTTGCCTGCATCGAAATATGACGAATTTTAGTGAATTCCAAAAATGCTCACTGCATCAAAATTTGACGTGCTGGATAAATTATGACTACATATTTGGATTTACCGTGTCCATATGTATAGAGTTCACATATACACATTTTTGCTCTTATTTTAGTGCCGAACAGTATAATTAAAAAAATAATAATTAATTTAAATAGCCTTTTAACACTAGATACTATATATTTGAACAAAACAATTGTATATTAATAAATAAAAAATTATAAATTTTTTGTTCAAAACAAACCAATTTCCCACAGTGCAATGGACCCGCTATAAAGCAAACCAATTATATTTTAATAATGAACTACAATGGACATTACCATGAATAGTGAACCATTACATTAATTTCCACACTATTATTATGCTACAGTTTTGTTATTAATTTCTCATAAATAGCTAAATTGTTACTTCTCCTGTTCAGATAAAGGGTCATTCACAGCAAAAATATTTATTTCTGATGCTCATATAACTATTTAATTTCAAAACAAGTATGTATACCCAAATATTATCTAAAATACTCAACACTATTTTCAAACATCACGTGAGTACCCATTATACCTAGTCTGGTGACCCAAGATAACAAATGCTTTATACTTATTATACATAAGGTTATCAAAATTGTGTTGTATTTAAATTACTAATAATGACCTCAGTATATTTTTATAAAGGAATTTGTTTTTGAATACATAAAAGATTTACACAACATGTAATAAAAATGCAGTTGACACTTACATCAAGGTAGTTAGAGAGTGGCTCGGGTGCCGGCCCAGAGACCGAATATTTAACTCTGACAAGTTCCAACTCGGTGCCCACCTCATGCAGTTGCTGACGGACTGATCGCATGCGGTATAGCGGGACCCTACATGACGATATTTACATCTTTACAGAAAAATATATATGACAGGTTACAATAAAGACAAGTAGGTAATTTATATCGTCAACTATGATGATCTTACCCTCGTTTTATTATGAAGATACGCAGAAGATATAACCGTTTTAGAATATATTGACATTTTACATATTACATTGCAATAAAAATACAATTCAAATTCTACAAAGGTACGCTAATTATAATAATTCAATAAATATATCTTACCTTAAGAAACCAGCCACATAAGTGGCGGTCAGTGCCAGAAAAAATATAAATAATTTTCCCATAGTTATTGCAAGTCACCCCCGATTCTGCAATCAGAAAAATAAGGTGCGTTACGAATATTACGCGTAACAACGTGCTCTACAAAGAAAAATCTGCTTTACTTAAACCAAAATTTTACTAGACTTACAGTTGTATTTATTTGGCAACTAAAACAACAGCTACTAAAATCAAATTATAATACAGAATACATCAAAAACAACTAGCGATTGAACTAGCGCAACTGGCGCGAGACGTTTAAATGACGTTTATGTTCGCGGCCTCCTTCAGAGCTGTACGCAGTGTTACCAGTTTCCATTATTCATTTCGAGCAGTAAACAACCGTCAACAACCTCAGAAGTGACGCTTTTTAGTAAGTACGAGTGATTGCAGTTCGATTTTGTTGTACACTCATGTACTCATCTATATTCCGCAGATGGGATTTTGAAATTTTTAAATGCACCACGCATAATAGATAAATTTTTAAAATACACATTTTACATTATTGAAACACATAATTGTACATACATGATATTACATTACGAAACTTATAACTGTGCTTATAGCAAATAGCGATAGAATGAAAGAGTCAAGTGGTTTACGAGGCACCCGTTTATGGTCAATATTCTGGTATTAAAGTTAAATATTTTAAAATATTTTGCGTCACTGAAAGGAAGAATGTGACACCTTTTAAATAATAAGATTCCTTTTAATATGTAATTTTAATTAACTTTTACAACTAACTAACGTAGTATTGATAGTGAAAACTGTTGATTTTAAAATTTACCATATTTTTATTGCTAAGACTATTTACATGTGATTTTAAAGTAGGTGTATGATGGGATTTTTATCCGAAGTTTAACCAACCAAACCATTAATTTTAAATATTGCGAGTTGCAGCCAGAATTACTAATTCCATTGCTCCATTATATATATCCCAATACAATCTATCCTTTACTAATCAAAATTCAAGTACAAAAATAACTTTTCGTGTAAGATAAAAATACTATATAATTTTTGACAGTTATTGAAGTCGGCGCCAAATCAATGTGTGACAACCATGGACATAATTTTCTAGCGGTACGTGTATGACAACAACAGAAAGCCTATTGTGGCCAAAGGAACATAATAGAGTACCTACAACGGCAGGCGACATACGCCCTATTCCAATGTTTATTAGTTCGGTGTGTTTTTGGCGGGATTTTATGGAGAGAGGTAGGGCGTTTATTTTAATTATACACAAATTGTTTCTAGTCGATATTATAATGTAAATTTGGCGTAGTTTTGCGTCTCAAGTATCTACGCTGTTGCATATGTGAAATTTTTGAAATAAGTTCATTTAGTAGTGTGATGTTGAGATTTTTTAGTGGCTTAGTCTGTGTCAGCAAAAGTCTGTGGTGTCAGCGATCCTACAAGAAAGACAGCCTCAATATATTTGTCGACAGAAACTCCGAGAAACAGTATAACGTATGTATTCATTTGTATCTTATACATTGTCCATGGTCAAGAATAAATTAAATATTAAAAAAATGTTAGTTTTGTAGTCATACAGGGCATGAAGTAAAAACGAAGAGGAGCTGTTGTAACGAATTTTCACCATACAAACTGGTGTAACAATGTGCGGCGTGAGGGATAAAGCTGTACCGTACCCAAACTGAGGCGAATCCAATGCAGGACGCGAGATGACAATTCACGCGATTCGCTCGCTCGCTTAGCCGTTCACATTTTTAGTTCTTCAAGAAATATGTCTTTTGATTATGAAGAAATCATGCTGTTGTTAGTGATAGTGATAGTAGAAAAAAAACTATTAAGATTCTAAGTATGACATGCAAAGTTTTTTATTAGTTGCATTTCCTACTATAAAAGAAAAACTTCCCAGAAAACAACTTTTACCATGCCGATAAGGCCATATGGCGATTCGAATAAGATGTGTAGTTTTTGAGAATTGGGTTATTTTCAGTTACACGCTCAACAACTGCAAAAATTATTTTATTTTACATAGTGTCACTGAGAAATACAAATTTATTTTGGGTGCAGACTAAATGAATATTTTGTATCCCGTCTATGGAACGCTTCACTATACGCGGACCAACACACACTAGGCCGGTTAAAGGCCTTCATCATGGTGCAATCTGACTAGCAATTTGTTGCAGTCGTAGTTGTCTTTACACTACTCACTTTAGCAACCTCGATTTCAATTTCATTCTGCGAATAAGCGCCACAACCCACAACGTGTACACGCGCTTATCTTTATCTATGTGTAATAATGGTACCAATTAACCAACGTTGTCTAAACCGAGTTTTGTAATTGCCGTTGCTTCATCAATTGAACCGCCTAAGAGAAAGAAAAAATATTTTGGTGAAGCGAAAGTGGCGAATCTTTGTACACTTCTAAAATGTTCGACCATGCAGATTATTCTTTGCTGTTCATTTTTGTGACACCAACGGCAAAATAGATAAGTAGTCTGTGTAGGTACTATTCCGTGAACGGTACGGCCGCGACTGAACCCAAATTGCATGCAACCGCACTATACACGTTGCAAACTTGTTGCAGCAATTATAAGTTGATTGTGGGCGCGTGCGAGGCGATTTGGGATAAGTTGCATGCGACCTGTAACCTACCTATTTATGGTGGAATTTGTTGCCTTGCAACAGATTTCTAGTCAGATTACCCTGCCAGTAAGGACTTTTAAGGTTATCATTCACTTTTCTGCAAATAGTTCCATATCGAATGACAGCAAGCTTAAACGGCGACGTCCCGCTCAATTTTACTACAAGTCATGCGACTATTCGCGCCAATGTGAACATGTCTATATAACATAATTGGGTGTTGCGTTGCTAATGCCTTCGTCTAGCGGCACCCACTCCCAAAGTGGGCGATAACGCCCCCTGTGGGAGCTGCAGCCCTAAAGGGGGGCGGTAAGAGCCCCAGAAAAAAAATGGGGGCGTTGTGTAGAGGCCTGGGGGGTGATTTGTAATTTCATTTAGCTAGGAGGCATCTTAGACAACGACTGCATGAGCTCTCGACTCAGTAGACAAAATAAGTTTGGGAACCTAGAGTCTAGCGAGTTTTAGCAAAGTCACTTTGTGTTATGTATGATTTTTGAAGTAGTTTTATTATTGACCATCAGTCGGGCAATACATTCTCGATACAGGAACGTACTTAATGATTAATCGGCAAATCGAAATTGCACAATACAAACAAAAAATAAAAGACGAGAATAATATAATCACATGACAAATTGCGATTTGAGAATAGCAGCTGGCAGGAGTGTTTCTATTCTAATTAATGTGAAACGAATTACCAGTATATATAAAAGAGTAGAAGTTATGCTTTTTTTAATGCCTACAAATACAAACGTTGCTGTGCTGCTGCCAAACGAGTTTTGTTATTATCGCTGTAAAACTAAAAACATATTACTATTTCACAGTCGCGTATCCACTACTTTTGAACATGATGAATAGGGATGAATACCATATACCAGAAGGTCTTACATGTAGCAATTTGCAGCAGGAACCAAAACTTGTCTCTACAAACTAACATTGATACTTTAAAGCCTCTAGCGAGTATTTTAAGAATATTCCAGGCCAGAAGCATTCCAGAGCCCTAATAAAGACATATAATCGCAAAGTGGCTTCTAGTGTCACGGTAATGAGCCGGAGCAACTTGCGTATCTTGGTTAGATCACTTACTGGGCATCGTTGCTTAAATAAGCACATAACTGACATATGGGGCTCTCCGACACAAGAATGTGTCGGGACTGCAAAGAGGCGGATGAAATGCCTTTGCACGTTTTGTGTGACTGCGGACCCTGATGCGCACTTGTCGATCCTGCTTCAGCCAGTATTTTCTGAATCTGGAAGAGGTTCAGCATATCACTCCAAGAAATACCTTGCGGTTTTTGAATGCAGTGGGACTTGATAGTGTTTTGTAACATGGTGGCGATCACAATAGATCAATTTTGGTCGCAATGATACTTATATAAAATAAAAAATCATTGATGCTGATCGTCTCCAATTGTCTATTTTAGGATGGTCTGGCAGCAAATGCGTCAATTACTTATACGTCGATATTCTAATATTGTTCGCTTTGTCGTTGCTGCAAGGCTTTGTTGATAGCTCGGACCAATAATTATTTGTCCGAGGTTTAAATAATTAGTTTTACCACCGGAAATAGCATTATGGTATGGTGGTTCCGTAGGCCGTACCAGGGTCATTTCACTCCATACAAAAAAATTTTGTATGAATTTTTGGCTATCATAGTAGTGTAGTATAGCAGTTAGATGTCACTACTAGTTTTTTATATCAAGTATTGAACTTTTTCATCCATTGTTTTATAAATAGTGATAATGATAGCTTAGTTTCATTGGACGTTGCCTTGTATATTGAGTTCGGAACATTCAATTTCTAATGTGGATCAAACATTCATATTAATCATTGAATTTTTATTTATTGTTATTATTATTCAATTTCATGTTATTAATCAAATAATAGCCTTTTTACATTTTTTGTTGTGCCTGAAGATGTTGACTTGACAGTTATAGTCTAGTTTTGCTATAAGGAGGCTTTCGACTGATACCTCTATTTCCCTATGTATAATGTACCCTGTGGTCCGTACAAAGATATTTAGCTATACTTCCTAAATAAGAGATCAAGTTAAACACAATTATGTATGAATCTTTAAATGAATAGTTGTAATCTGAAACTGTTAAATAAATAAATAAAAGCACCTATCTGTTCACTCGGCTCCACAGATTTATAAATGGAAGCAGAATAAGCAGATCAAACATAATTCACTCACACATAGATACCGTGTAAGTAATAACACTGTCACTTTCATTATAGTTTAACATTGTATATCTTTATCCTTTTCTTTCATTTGTTGCAACACAATGGCACACATAGACAATTCCGAGACCGTGGCAGCCGCCATCTTCCGCTTAAGTCAAAATAAGCGGAATATGGCGTCTGTTTACTTGTGTAGTACGTCACATGTTCGATGATTAAATATTTCTTGGTGTATAAACATTATTTTGGTTATTTAAAGTGCAAAAAATGGTACAAAAGTGTTGTACCCCTAATAGTTGCAACGCCTCATACAGAAAAGCCCCGAAAATCACGTTCCATCGGTAAGTAAATCTGATGTTGCAAATTGTTTGATTACTGCATTCAGTTAGCTGATATTTTTGTATTTCGTGGCTCCAACACTTAAATATGTTGCAAACTATTAAAATTAAAGTTTCCTTATATTGTTTAAGGTTTTTTTATAGGTTTTTTATATTTTTGTACCAAGTACCTAACCAATTTTGACATTATTAGTACTTGTATCTTAAAGAGGGTCGAATTCAGAGAAAACTGAGTCTCGTAATAAAATTAAATATTAACGGACAGGTACCTAAGGTTAAGCAACTATCTATTTTTTGCAACTATCTTTTGATTTTGATGTATACCTTGTTAATTTCGGGTTTCTAAAGGATGAAAATCTTCAAATTTTTTGGTTAAAGAACTACATAAAAGAAATACATAAAGAAGGCTACATAGAACAAACTGGCAGACCAATTCTGGCAGTGTTTTGTGCTCAAAACATTTTGAATCCCATTTATTATGTAAAAGAGATACCCGTAAAACTCTGTTGTTGTTTGACCATGAAATTTAACATATCTATTAAAAATGAACATGCTATCGCCAAATTAATCTCTAGTCGCTATGCTGGGCTGAATCTGGACCAGTGTTGTTTAGAAAAAAGCCAGTGCTGGAATCCATACTTCATAATTACAAAATTATTTTTAATTTATTTATAAAATAATACAACTTTCTTGCTTCAGGTAATCGAAGATGGACTTTATTATGCATAAATTGTGTGGTCACATGTAAAAATGGTGAAAACAAATATGGATATCTCGAGGCGAATACACATTGAAAAACAGTGAAATGATGTGTTTGATGCACATCTATAATGAGTTCTTAGATAATGTTTTAACGATTGTTTATTTCGTTTTGTTCTTATCACTTATTAATTAACCTTCTCAATAAAAGTCTTGTTAAGTACTTGGATTCGTGTATTATCTTTACCACAAAGAAATATTTACATAAGAAATAAGGCCATAGTTACGTACGCGAGCGCAAGGGAACGACTGGCGCGGGCGGCGCTTGAAATTGCTGACTCGCGCCAGACGTCATACACAATGTGTCCCTACATTAACCCCTCCCCCTTTTTTAAAAAAAATGAATTTTTTTTACACAACTACATCTAAATAAAGTTTTTAAAAGTCAAGTTCTATCAACACTAATTTACTTATTATATTACTTAACTACATCAATTTACAAAATGAAGCAATCAAAGCGATAACACTATCAAGTTACCAATGCCGTCTTTAGAATGGTATTACATTTTTAATTCAATATACTAGTGTTTTGCCGTGTATATTCCTTCATTTTATATTTTATTACAAAAATTAATCTTAATATTGAAATACATTATAAAACTCATTTAATATATAAAAACTATAATTAATAAAAGATAAGTATAATGCTGTATAATGTATACACACTTAACCTAACTACTTACACAGGAAAATATACTTGACTCTTACACAAATTACAAATATCTATACTTATACAACATTAAACACTACCGGTTGAGTTTTCGGCGTCTGCATCGCCGCTGCTGTATTCCCTGAGTCGGAAGTAAGCGTTGTTGCCGGCGTCGAACTCAACATTAACCGACGGATAGACATCTGTTTACTGATCCAGTTTTTCGTCCGTCTGTTACAGCTTTTATATGTGCAATATAGGATAACTAATCCCGTCACCGTGATTGATAAATATGCCAATATTGAGATGTGATAGATGTGAGAGTCTATATCTTGCTTAACAAGATTGGGCGCAACAATATTGGTTACTTCCTTGGCGTTCTGATTGCCCATTTTCTAATAAATGATTTTATGAATTAAATAAACTGTTCGATAATACAGTACAGTGTACAGGTATGTACGCGTATAAAATGTAAAATGCTAGTAAAATATAAGCTGTCCTACGCTATATATAGCGTAGCGTATTACTAATGTGCAATTCTGCATTTTTACTAAACTATAAATAGTGCTGAAATTATCTTATATATCAAATCGTACTGCTTTTTTAACCACCCGGCCTGAACGAGTCGTATAATTCACGGGTGAACTTTTTGGTTTACTTAAATCTAAATCTGTTGATTATTTAAATTATTGCTAGGAATTACAGATTCTTTATTAACACTTTCATACAATATATAGGCAGGCTTGAGCCTATCGAAATCGAAACATGTTTACTGTTAGGAAATTGTAAAGTGAAATATTTATTGTGGCGCTTTATGACGCTGTAGGGGCCATCATAAGGCGGTTGTAATGATTTCCTTATAGTATCGTTTCTGACGGATACTTTTCTACAGTTTTTCAAATCTGGATGTACAAAGAGTGTACGTGCACAGGTTTCGGTTTCAGGTTACTAATAATATTACGTAATTGTTTTACGTATTCCTCTTCTTCATACTTAGGCTTATTAACAACATCAAAAAATTCTCCTGGTAACCTTAATGTTTTACCGAACGTCATTTCAGCCGCGCTAACACCAGTGTCGCTTAGAGGTGCTGCTCGTAAACCCAATAACACAGTCGGTAATTCGTCTACCCAGCTACCAGTGTTGAGTCTAGCCATTAACGCTACTTTAAGACATCGATGCCATCGTTCTATGGCACCATTACATTGTGGATGATACGGGGTAGTGCGACTCTTATTGACGCCTAAATATTTCATTAATTGCTTAATAAGATTGCTCTCAAACTGTCTGCCCTCGTCGCTTGTGAGCTTGAGAGGGCAGCCATAACGAGCTATCCAATTTTCATATATAATTTTAGCAACCGTCGTCGCGCAAATGTCGCGGATGGGGAAAGCTTCTACCCAATTACTTTTTCTATCTATAATAGTGAGACAATACCTAAGTCCTTCCGGAGAGGTAGGTAACGGGCCTACTAAGTCCACATTTATGTGCCCGAAACGGTCTGCGGGCGAATATTGTCCTAATTCTGACATTGTATGCTTTTGAACCTTGGAACGTTGACATGGAATGCACGTCTTAGCCCAAACACCTACATCTCTATTCATACTAGGCCAAAAATATTTTTTAGTTATAAGTTTTCTTGAAGAACGTATACCTGGATGGCTTAAATTATGAATTGCCTGAAATGCTAAATATCTAAATTTCTCTGCTAAATAAACTCTTGCAGTATCTGTGGACATTTCGCAAATTATTGACTTGTCACTGTTTACTAATAATATTTTCTTAAATATTAATCTACTATTATTCGACTCTAATAATTCTTTTAATGCAGTATCGCTGTTTTGCACTAAGGCGATTTCTTCGAAATCGAGCACGCTAGGACAGTGTACTGTTTCAACACGCGATAACGCGCCAGCAACAATGTTGTTTTCGCCGATCACATGACGAATGTCCGTTGTAAATTCGCTTATAAAGAGAAGTTGTCTAGTACGTCTGGGATTTTTATTTATTAGTACTAATTATTGTAAAAGCGTAAGTTAATGGTTTATGGTCCGTAAATACTATTAATTCGCGACCTTCAAACATATTTCGGAAATACTGAACCGATGAAAAAATGGCCAAAAGTTCTCTGTCATAAGTACTATATTTTTGCTGAGCTTCTGTCATTTTCCTTGAAAAATATCCTAAAGGTATCCATTTATCATTTACATATTGTTGTAAGACTGCACCAATACAAGTATTTGATGCGTCCGTCATAATTGCAAGTGGTATATCGGGCATTGGATATGCAAGCGTTGCAGCGTTCTGTAGGTTCAACTTACATTCGTGAAATGCTTGGATAGCGCTTTCTGTCCACTGTATAACAGTTTTATCGTTCTTTTTAGCGTTATTTAAGTATTTATTTAATACTGATTGATATTCTACGGCTTTAGGTAAATGCGAACAATAAAAATTTAACATTTCCATAAATCTGCGAAGCTGTGCTACTGTATTAGGTCTGGGAAAGTCTACTATAGCCTGTACTTTACTTTGTAACGGTTTGAGACCTTCAGGTGAAATTTCGTACCCAAGGAATTCCAATGATTTTTGACCAAAACAACATTTAGAAAAATTTATAGTAATACCAAATTTATCTAATCTTTCAAATACGGCTAATAAATGTGATTCATGTTCTTCAGGGGATTGATTTGCGATTAAAATATCGTCTAAATAACAGAATAAGAAACTTGATCCGTCTGAGTTTTCATGAATTTGGTTATCTGAAGTTTTGAAATTAAAATCTTTTAATACTGTATTATTCATGAAGCGTTGAAAAGTTTGAGCTGCGTTTCTGAGACCAAACGACATACATGGGAATTCGTATAAACCGAAGGGAGTTGTTATCGCCGTTTTTTCTACATCCTGTGATGCGATTTTAATATAATGGTAGGCTCTATTTATATCAATTCGAGAAAAAAATGTTTTATTTGCTAAAATGTAGGTAAAATCTTGTAAATGAGGTATAGGGTAACGATCGGGCTTAGTAATCGCATTTAGAGCACGGTAATCGCCACAGGGTCGTATTTTATCGTCTTTTTTAGGTACTACATGCAAAGGGCTAGACCAAGCACTGCTAGATGGGCGGCAAATTCCGATTTCCTGCATTAATCGAAACTCTTCACATACCTTTTTATAGCGATTTGGTGGTAGCGGTCTGGCTCGTGCCCAAACAGGAGCACCAGATGTCTCTATATAATGATATACATCGTGACGTGGTGTATCCTTGAAGCAAATAGGTTTCGTTAAGTCTGGAAATTTATTTAAAATATTATAGTAAAGATGCGACTCTTCTATTGTTTTTATTGACGTCTCATTACATTTTACTATACTGGCCAAAAGTTGAATATTAGTTACTTGATCAATTAATTTTCTAGAATGTAAATCTACTAACAACTTATAATAACTTAAAAAATTTGCGCCCAATATAGGTTGGCTAACTTCGACAATAATAAAAGTCCAATTAAAATTTATTCTTAAATTAGATTAAGTGTTAATGCTTTAAGTCCATATGTCTTTATTTGTGTACCGTTAACGGCAAAAAGTTGGTAGTCACATGGTTTTTTATTTTTAACAATGAAACTACCACTATGAGGAAGAACTGAAACGTTTGCACCTGTATCCACTAAGAAACGCAAACCATTTTGTCTGTCGGCGACACACAGGCGGTGATTGGTGATGTCGATGCTGCCACCCGCCGTTGCTGACCGCATCGCTGCTAGTTTTCCTGCCCCTTTTTCCAACTACAGGGTTGTACACATTTGTTCGCCTTGTCCTTATAACGATAGTGGTAAAAACAGAGCCAATTAGGACTGCTTGGATTTCGGCGAGGTTCACGGGATCGTGAGCGAGACGTATATCGAAACTGGTTGTTCCTATAATTTTGTCTACTTCTGTTGTTCTCCAATGACGATAGTCTCACGTTGAGTTTGGCTATTTCTGCTAGTAGTTGGTTACTTATTGGTGGGTCTCCTTCATGTGTGTGTTGCACTGGCGGTTGTATTACCTCGGATATCTGCGTACCTCTTGAATTTTCGAGTACCTTGTCAGCGATGGTTGCCAGTCGATCAAGGTCCGTTGTTTCCGTTACTGCCAATACTCCTCTGAGTGATGCTGGCAGTAAGTTTTGCCACATAACTGTCAACGTGTCATCGCTGATTCGACTTCGAGCTAAATCCCTCATGCGTCTGAGTAATTGTGTAGGCCTTTGGTCGCCCAGCTCCATTTCTACAATTAGTTTTTGAATTTGTCTATTTTATGATTCCTCAAATATAGATAATAATCGCATATTAAGCATCGCATATTTATTATCTAGTGGTGGATTTATTAAAATATCGGTAATTTGTAATATGACGTCTTTTCCCACTTTAGAGACAACCAGGTCGTATTTCGCGTGGTCACCCAGTTTCTGAGGTGCTATGGTCGCTTCAAACTGAATGAACCATGCTCTAGGTCGGTCCGTCCAGAATTCAGGTATTCTTGATGATAATGAAATCGCTGCCAGGCCACTGTCTTCCGCCTTAACAGCTGGTGTAGTTGCAGGCTCCATATTAACTTTTACACAGTAAATAAAATAATTCTATAAAGTTCAATTAAGCGCGATATATTTAACGCGTAGTGGCACTTATTGAATTAACTTGAGCCGTCCCCGTATTAATTTTTCACACGCATTCAAATTTAGAATTGTCGGGGTCACCAATTTAACGATTATTTATTTCGTTTTGTTCTTATCACTTATTAATTAACCTTCTCAATAAAAGTCTTGTTAAGTACTTGGATTCGTGTATTATCTTTACCACAAAGAAATATTTACATAAGAAATAAGGCCACAGTTACGTACGCGAGCGCAAGGGAACGACTGGCGCGGGCGGCGCTTGAAATTGTTGACTCGCGCCAGACGTCATACACAATGTGTCCCTACAATGTAATAAGCAAACAATCCGATTAATAAATAAAAGACTGAAAACATTATTTGTTTTATTGTGTAAGCTATTTTAGTTTTTATTCTCAATGTGATCGATCACCCATCGACTATCTCCCGATTTCTTTTAATTTTTGAGTTTTATGCGTAGTTTAGAGAAAATAATAATCAAAGGACAAAGCATAGCGATGAAGAGTTATTTAATAATTTTATAAAACATTCACTGACGCTTATCTCTTTAGAAAAATAGTTAACGATAACACTCGTCTGATATAAAACTTGTTCTATTTTCTCATAACCAAGTCTCTAACACTTACAGTAAAGCAATGGTAAGTAGGCTTTACTGGAGTTACAAAGGACTGTTAAACGAAATTCCTCCAACTCCTCTCACTCGCACACAAGTTTGACGTACAATATACTATAACTTTTGCACTTAAAACTCCCAAAAGCACAAAAAATAGCAAATCTGAATTTTGAATAAAATGCCAACCCCGCTTCTTTTGTTCGCGACAAAAAGTCTAAATTCGAAACTTTCACTTGCCTGATTATTAACTTTCCCGACTTTTAAAATAATATCGTTGATGTCATTAAACTGTATGTACCCACATAAATCGAACCGCAAGCAAGGTCATCACAATGTACATGCGGCCCAAGACCAGCAGCGCACAGGCTTCAGGCCTCGTGTATCGAACGAACAATCATAATATTTTATCGAGGAGCCATTGGGAACACTCCAAATTACATCCTTCATGTGACAAAAACAATCTACAAAAAGAAGGAATATAATAAAGTAATAATCTCTAATACTAGTATATCAATTAATTTTATCCTTATTTACATTAACAAAAAGTACCATACATACGTTAATATTTACAAACTTAAAACTACACTTTATTTTATCCTTATTTTCTCACATGAAAAATATAATTTGGAGTGTCCCAAATAGTCCCGCTCTAAGATAATACACAATATAGATACCCACTCCTTAATGCGGCCCTGAGTTCTGTATGTGTGTGAATAATATTTGTTAGTGTTAAATTTGCCACGCATTTTGAATCGATAGGTATAGTCTGCTTCCATTAAAAAGTCTGTGCTCGGCTCAATGTTTTCACGAGGTATTTTATTGTGACATCTGCTGTTTTTGAACAGCTAATATCATTGCACATTTCAGCCTACTGATACATCAAAATTCTAAGAGATGGCGTTAAAGTCAATGCTCCAGTGAAAAAAAATTGTGTTTTTTCAATAACAGTATCTATTCTAAATACACATTGAAATAAAGCATTGTATTGTCTGTCACAATTCGTCCAAATCCAGTATGAATACAGGAAGTTAATCTGTGGTTGCTAAATATGTAACTGAACATATATCAAAACTACACAACATGTTATTACTTATTCAACCCAATTTACGTTGAGTATTCTTCATTAATTTTTTCATAATTTCCCATCGTATATTTGAAAAGTTAAAGCGGGTGGTGACACAGTTTTTAAGAATTTAGGGTGGCTTGCACTATTTAAATCAGTTTAAGGATTTGATATCCGCTTGCACCAATGAAATCGTTAGTGCAAGCGAGATGTCAAATCATTAAGTCGAGTTTAAATCAAGGATGTTATGGAGATCCGTATCTGTAACCGAAGCTATCGGACATCCGAAATAATCAAACCGATTTTGATATTTTGTCTGTGGGTCCCGGATGGTTTACTCACAATGAGACCTGCGGGGTTATTCAAAAACGTCGGAAACTCAACATTCCGCATCCGACAGGAAACTTCGATGATTTTGTCTAGACGTGATTCACAAATCTGAAATCGTATATCATTTATATTATATACAGTCGTATTCACAAATCCAAGCTGTCGGATTGAATTTATGCCTTTCGACGATCGGCTTTTTCGCCACGGAAAGTTTCCGACGTTTGTGAATAACCACAACCTGATAGGGAGCGCTGCAATCGGGTTCAAGAGTTTTTTTTATATTAGCACTACTAGCACAGTATTATTTGAATTAATTAATTAGTTAGGTATTATTACCTAACTAATTAATTATATAGCACAGATTAATTAGGTATTAGTATAGAACAGCGGTTCTGAATCTTATGATGAACAGAAACCGTTTGTAAACCTAAATATTTCACAGAGCCACACAGATCCTTAAAATAATAAAAACTTGGTTTTATGTTTATTCTTTAATGTAGTACTTTACATAATCTGGATTGATTGAGGAGTATACAGTTGTTTTATCATATGACAAGATTTGACGTGGTTTGTTCTTTCTTTAGGTTGATATTTTTTCCACAGAGTTCTCACTGAGCCCAAGGCTTTGCGCCCGCAGAGCACAATGTGATATTTGGAATGTCTGTTATTGAGTAGTTCTATCGTTTACCTTCATCTCTTATCACGGTAATGAGGTCTACTTGAATAAACACAGAGATAAGCAATAATAACCTTGGCACATTATACATCTACCAACATAAAATACTTTATTTTCTGCTTGTTCCAAAAAAATATATCACAGTAAATAAAGAAATAACGAAAGATTTATTATTGACCTTATTTTCATTTTATATCCTACTTTCAAATAATGCATGGTAAAAATCCATCGAGGCATTGACAACTAGACAATCAGCCTAATAGATACATTTTCTGGATTATGAAAAATAACATCATTTGTTATTAATTAGAATCGAGAATCATTTTCAATATTTCGATTAATATGCATAAATTATATTACATTACATAGGTAATCAAACTACTCACCAAAAAACCAGTACTTTTGGGTAATTAGAAAATACAAAGACAGAACTTTTTCAAATATTATTTAACTTTTAACAATGTACATTATATACAATACATTACATGATTGAATTTATATCAGAACAAAGAAAAAATATAAAACATTTCAAAATGAAGCTAGGTCTCTTAGGTCAAATATCAATTAAAATATTTTACTTAATTATTAAATTTCATAGCTGTCGTCAATATTACATTTTTTCTAAATATTATTACAAATCATTTTAATTCTTGATAAATTATTTGGACGGACATAATATGTATACATTCAGATTGGCAACAATTGTACCATATTCATTGTCTGCAATAGTGACAAATTAATGACGTAAGACATGTTCAGATAAACGATTGTTTTTGATATATGTATGACGTAAATCTGTCATCACTCATCAGGTCACTCAAAATACACTACGAGAGGTTCTACCTTCAGCTCAGCGGCAGTTCAAGTCATCATCTGGTCACATTGACGTCAGATCAATTGCGAATGCATCGACTACTCAATTCCTACTTATCAGAAGATCATAATTTAAACAATATATACTTTATAAGGTGTTGGAACAAATGTTTGTGTTTTGTCTCGTTTTTTCAGAGTTCTGGAAGACATAATTTGGCATATTCGCAATATTCTTTATGATTGCCATTACATTAATCTCTTCATAAATAATTTGACAAACTAATATTAAAAAAAGAAGATTAACATAATGACAATGTGAATGTTAATTTTTGAATGCCATTAATCCACGATTATCAAGATCATGGGATGAACTGACGCCAAATTGCATGTGTAACTTTCACATTTATCTATCTGATCATTCATTTAAAAATAGCTATTATAATATGTACATTGAAAACAAGACAATATTGATTGTTCTCTTTCGCCACAAACAGGCATAAAATAAAAAAATTATAGTTATGTATATAATCTGTTTAAAAAGATTTTTTTCTTAATAAAGTTTTATGATTGGCCGATGAAAATAATTCGTATTCCAAGGATCTTATTACATAATATCCATTGTGTGAAAGTGCACATCAATTTGCCATATTACTTGTTGTTGAGTGACTAGAATACATATTTATAATACAAACTTTTTAAAATTGATATATTGCAGTTGAATCTGGTGTCTATTACGGCAATTAGTTCCTAACGAGTTTACTGCTAATCAATTGTGGTTATCACATCTTACGCACAATAGATAACACCAAATTTTTTTTTTATTCTGAGAGGCGAATTGAAATCCCCACAGACACTCAGCTGGACTCTACGCCGACTGAGTAGTGTCGGACTAGAACCAACTAAACAAAATCCCTCTGCTGTTAGTCCTAGTGGCTTTTACGGCGTCACAGGTCGCGTTGGGGCGAGTGTTAAAGGCGTCCTGCCAGATGGACGACCTCCTGAGGGTTCCTCCGGCCGAGGGATACCTCGTATGGAGGGCGGACCTCGGGCTCAAGGCGTCGCCAAGGGAGTTTTCCGCACCTGCGTGTGTCTTAACAGGCTTCCTATTCGGGTGAGGGCCGAGCCTCTAGCGGACCCGGCCGGCGAGGCGGCTGAGGGCCGGTTAAATAACACCAAAAATAGTAGGTAACACAGATATATAATGCATTCCCCTCCTCTGAAATCTACGACAACAGGTATTTATTTTTAAGTACTAATACTGATTTTATTAAAATTAGAACTCCCGAACTAGTAAGTCACAAGGAATAAGGAATGTGCTAATGGTCTATGTTACAGGCCATGGAGTTACTCCATTGCCGGGATCCCGGCGTGCGTGATGCTTGCTTGAAAAGAGATGTGAATCTGGTTAGTATTCTTTGGCTATATTGGAATAGTTAATTTGAAACATCTATTGGCGCTCCTTGGGAGTAAGAATGACTCGTATGACGTGACGGCAAACGCCAGACACTCTCTTACGCCTTCACGCCCCCTCTCTGCCGCCATTCTCTTCTTCCTCTTGTGCGCGTGGCGCGTATACTAAGAACTTTTCACTGATTTTCTCTAAGTATAAATTCTTTCGATAACTATCAAATTCGATGTTTCACATCTTTCGGCCGTCCTGTGACGGCTACATTACATTTATTTTAAAAATAATATTTATACATACATACATTCTTTATGCATATGCCTAACGGGGTAGTCAGGGGGACGGAGCGCCAAGCGTTGCGGTCCTAACATACTTCTTTCGCCTCCTCAAATCTCATCCTTCTCCTCACACATCTTCGCCTAGGTATGCAAGCGCTTTTGACAATGTTTGTAGTAGCCATAATTGCCGATTCCATTTTTATTCAACTGATCCTGTCTGCATGTCCGAACCACCTCTTACTATAGAAATTGTCTTCATTCGATTCTGTCCTTAACAGTCCATTTTCGATCTTGTATTGTGCGTAAAATATGTCGGAAAATTCGTTATTAACTCTACAAATATAACAAAATGTTAAATTATATGTTAACTCCTTCAAACATGTCTCTGACTCTTGTCTAGTTTTTAAGATTTATTTTTGAGTTTTCTATTATAATTTTATCAAAAACAGGCTATCCTTTACGAACGTACTAAATTATAGACTAATGAAAATCTATAAAAACGAGTTGTTCCATTAATTAATAATAATAATTATAGAAATATAAAAGTTAATAATAATAATACTCCACACGATTATGCAAATGTGACCGTATAGCACCCAGCACTTGGCTGGGTATGGGTATGACAAAAAGTTAATTTCCTAAATTGACCTGAATAATTTGGGAATCGAACGCGGGACTCGGCTTGGAAGGCAGATGCTCTGCCACCGCGTCAATGCGCCAGTTACGGTTAAGGGCGACAAACTTAAATTGATGCCAAACTGAATGATGGAAAGACGCCTAATGATACAATTACGACAAAGTAAAATTTCACAAGTGATATATTATAATATACTGGCTGAATATGTGAATTCTAATAAAAAATTGTACTATTGTCTATTCCCTAGGCGTTAATCGCCCGCGACATTACATCGTAAACACAACAGACTTCACACTTCTGTTACTTTGTTTACTTAATGATACAACATTATTCCTCATTCCATTATTGTACAGGTTCAATGCACTTTGTTAAATAGTAAGGCACGAATCATTTTGTATTCCATTAAATAATAAAACATAATGTAATTATTTAAGACTTAACTTTATTTTAAAACAATTACAAACAGTAATGAAAATAGTAAACTTTTTCCGTATGGTCGTTTCTATGGCTGCGTCAATGTAAATATACCTACTTTAGTGTTAGCTCAAAGTGCACTGACCTCGTGGTGACTTAACTATTTGAGAACAATGTCAGCACGAAGAGCGGAGCGAGACAACTGTAGACTATGTCGTTTATATAATACTTTTTTACCCTGCTCCTTCGGCTTATAACTTAATGCCTACATTACAAAGGAATCATCTCTACAGTAATAAAATATTCTTTCATCGCCTAATTCAAATATGTACAAATATTACATATATACAATAAATGATAGTAAATTACATCCACTTATAAACGATACAATATTTGGATCCATGATAGATTTCGTAAATAATAAAAAAAATATATAGAACCGATTTTAGTAGCATCACAATTGTAACTCACTGAAGTATTCCTAGGCGGAGGCGAGCGCGACGGGCGCGCGACGGACCGCGACGCCAGGCGTCACTCGACACGTACACGTGCACGTCCCGTCCCGTCCGGTCAACTCCCGTCCCGTCCGGTCAAGTCCCGTCCCGTCCCGTCAAGAGGCGCGCGTCCGCCAGCGCCGCGGCGCCGTACCGCCGCGGGTCCGTCGACAGTAGACGCACGCCGAACGAGCTCACGCCCATAGCGCCCACAGTGCCCATAGCGCTCGCAGCGCCCGCGGCCGGCTGCTCCTGCACTATCTCCACGTTCCCCGCGTTGGCCTGACGACATATGCCACGTGTGCTGTCAGTGTATCGGTCGGTACCTCGAAGTCACATCAATTTATTCAAGTAAATCCAATTACAAAGTATTTTTCAACGTCAAATCTAATTGTTCAGTTCAAAGAGAAGACCTGGACACTAGAAAATACTCGTAAATCTTAAGTCTTTTAGCTACCAGTATTCAAAAAAATTAAAATATGTCATGTTCAGCTGTATATTGTTGTGCTGTGACTCTTCCCTAGTTAGGCACAGTAGTAAATGTCCAGAAAGTCCGTCAACATAAAACGGACACGTTTTTAGCGCAAATACTCCGTTCATTTTGATTTTTGATCTGAGGTCAGTACTGACAATCTTATAGTCACATTGAATATTGCATTACTAACAAATCTTTGAAGCCAGAAAATATTATCTTGAAGCCTTGACCTTTTATATATGAGCTTTATCTCACTCTATTGATAACTGAAACCATGGTAACATACTAGTTCTTTGATGGTAAGTGAAGTAACAATATACTAGTTCTTGGTAACATACTAGTTCTTTGAGGTAAGTAAAGTAGCAATATACTAGTTCTTTGATGGTAAGTAAATTAGCAATATACTAGTTCTTTGGTAACATTTAGTTCGTTAATGGTAATAATACAGTAACATACTAGTTCTTTGATTGTATTTGATCTGACACCTGAGGGTTGTACAGTAAATAACATGGTTAATAATAATCATACTGAATATTGCATGATTAATTTTTTGAATCAAAACTAAATGATCTTGAATCCTTCATGTATGATTTTATTTCCACTCTATCTATTATTAGCTAATACCCATTATTATTAAAGAACAGTATATTGCCACGGTTATGGATCAACAATAAAGTAAAATAAAACTCATTAGGTGAAGGATTCTAAGGCAACGTTTTCTAGCTGTTAAGATCTGTTATTAACGCAATATTATGATTTTAGGATTCTATTGGTACTACGTTCATAAGTGATCTGGCGTAATTTGCGCATTTATGGGTTAGTGGTCAGTGATGTGAGACGATTCATGTAATAGTGGAGGATACTGACCAGGAAGAGCGTGGCGAGAAAGAGGCGCGAGACGTGTTCGGGCGCGGCGGTGGCGGCGGCGGAGGCCAGCAGCGCCGGGAAGGGCGTGGGCGGCGCCGGCGGCGGCGGCAGGCGCGCCAGCAGCGCGGCGCCCAGCGCGCGCACGTCGGGCGCGCCGCGCGCCTCCGCCGCCGCCGCGCGCGCCGCCGCGCCCGCGGCCCACTCCCCCGCGCCCCCCGCACTGTCCGCACTCCCCGCCGGCACCACCGGCCCCGCCGGCCCCGCCGGCGACTCCTCCCCGCGCGACCCGTCCGACTCGCCCAGCGAGCTCTGCTCGAAGAACCCGTCGTCGTCGCTCTCCGCCTCGCTGAGCCGCGTGCGCGTGCGGCCCGCGTCCACCGCCGCCGTCGCCAGCGCCGCCAGCGCCGCCGCCGCCGCCGCCGCGCTCGCCCCGTCCACCGCACTCCAGCCGCGGAAACCTGTCGCCGCCGACGATCGTTACTTTTGTTTCTTTCTTCATGGCATCGCGCACAGATTAGTGCATTTGCCAATTTCACGTATTGTATTTGATAAGTAATCGTTATCTTAAATCTACTCCAGTAAAGTGATAGTAGACTTTACTAAAGTTCTTCTAGGACTTCTTGGATGAGCGCGAGAACATCAACTACACATGTTTATTTAGACCTACTCCAATCTCTTCACTTACACAAAACTGTAAAACACAATACACTATCATGTGTCACGTCATTATCTGTCTGTCATCTGATCTCAAACTACGGTATTCCCTATGCTATGAAAACCAGATGACAACTATTGGAGGCGTACCAAGTACACCCAGACCCGAGACAATCTAGATAAGTTCATTTTCGAAATTGACCCGACCGTGTGTGTGTATAGTTTAACCAATCGGAGAGCAATAAGCTAACATAAACTAGAGTTTATGTGTGGTAAATTGCATGGTGCATTGCAGTCGACTCGCCCTGTGAAATACCACCCTCTCACAGAATATCGGAGTAAAATAACAGCATCTATTGCTGTTGTGTTTTGTTTGGTGAGCGAGAGTGCCGGTGGCCCATCTCCTCCCTCCCTCTCTTTTCCCTCTTTCCTTATTTCTCTAAAGGCCGGCAACCCACCCGTGATTTCGCGGATGTTGCGGGTGTCTATGGGCGGCGGTGATCACTTTCCACCAGGTTACTCGCTTGCTCGTTTGCCTCTTATTTTAAATAAAAAATAAGAAGCCAGCAGTATTTAGATGTAAATTTGTTTCAACAAAATATTTCATGTGATGAATTCCTAAAATCTTTAGCTATTTTCCGCTCAAACTCCAAAAACCACCAATCAACACGTGTTTCGCCTCTCAACGAAGTATCCTCAGGATATACCAGAGATCGGACTCGGTTAGCTAACCAGCACTGAATCGGGGCAAAGTTTCATCAAACTGAAATATTTGAGGGGGATGGGAGATCAATTAATGAATTATTAATAATTTAAAAAATATATAATCCCTGCTAAAATTATTGGCCCAGAAACAGGTGCCTCTACATGAGCCTTAGTCGGAATTCGGTGCTGGTTAGCTGGCCGAGTCCGATCTCTGGTATATCCTGAGGATGCTTCGTTGAGAGGCGAAACACGTGTCGATTGGAGGTTTTTGGAGTTTGAGCGGAAAATAGCTAAAGATTTTAGGAATTCATCACATGAAATGGATTTCCGCAAGGTGACACCTGAATTTATACAATAACAAAATATTTATTTTGCTCCGTGGACCACTAACTCAACCTATACAGAGGTTGTAATTTCCTCTGTATAGGTTGAGTGGTCCACGGGCGTGATACACTCTGTGTTCGCTCACCTCCGACGTCGCCGTCGGCGCGGTCGAACCCGCGGAAGGCTGCGGCGGCGGGGCCGGCGGTGCCGGCGGGGCCGGCGGGGCCGGCGGGGGCGGCGGGGGCGGCGCGGCGCGCCCGCAGCAGGCGCGCGGCGCGCGCGCGGACCACGCGCGACACCCAGTGCGGACACACGCTAAACTCTCGCATGCGCTGCAACTCACGCCGCACTTCTGCGCAGACAATGATACAATGATAAAAACGCTACAATTTTGCGACAATATGTACCCACATGTAACGACGAAATTAAATGTATTCAGTGTTACCAAAGACTTCAACTTGTATACTATTAATAATACAAGTTTACAACAAAATTGGACTCTCATTCATTGGTATTTGACGTGGCCCTATTTCCACTGAACACTACGCATCTAGACTGGAGAGTCTATAAACACTCCTGAGAGTAGTGCTTCGGCGGCGCTCCCAGTACCAGGATTGGGGCCAATGAGATTGGAGTGTCGAAAGGGCCCAGCCCGGATCGGGGGGTGGGAGATGACTCCATTTAGGGGGACGAGTTGTGTTCCCCGTCCTGAGGGACACTTGAGAGAGGGGTATTGTGGCCCAGAAGTTGGAAAAAAGGAAAACTTTTAAAAACTCATGAGGAAACACGTAAAAACCTGTGGTGGAGAGAAAGAAAACTTGAAATTAAACCCGCGAGAAAACACGTCAAAATCAGAGATGGCAAGAAGGAAAACTTGTAAAAACCCGTGAGTAAACACGTTAAAATCAGGAAGTCGCCACTCTGGAGACCTGGGGTGTCCTTTGAGGAAAGGCGCCCCACCCAATGGTCTCGGAACGGTGCACGCCGTTCCTGCGCGCCTGTCAGGACAGCGGGCAGGTCAAGTTGCCCGCACATAAAGAAAGACCCGACTTAGGCTAGGCATGACCATGACCGCCGGGGCCGCGGAAGATTGTAACAATCTTCCCGCACCTCCGTTGTCCTGCCACTAACACCCTTGAGGAACACCGTCAGAGTTATAATAGGTTGACTCAGCCTTGCATCTATCAGCCGAGGAGTCTCACATACCCCCCCGCAACCCTTCTAGGAGGGACGGGATACGTAATGCATTTTCGGACGTAAAAAAAAATGGTTTTAGTTGGTTGAAGTCCTCACGTAAGGAAATAGCGTTATGTGGGTTGGTTAATGTTTTTTTATATGTGACGTCATCATAAAACCTAAATGGCGGTCCATAATAGGAAATAACTTTTTTGTTCAACACCAACAATATGGGTATCAAATGAAATGGAATATGCAGAGGAAGGTGTTTGTATATGTGACGTCATCATAAATGCAATATGGCGGATGTTTCATAATAAAATATAACTTTTTTTTTCAACACCAACAATATGTTTTTTTATATGTGACGTCATCATAAAACCTAAATGGCGGTCCATAATAGGAAATAACTTTTTTGTTCAACACCAACAATATAGGTATCAAATGAAATGGAATACGCAGAGAAAGGTTTCTGTATAGACGTCATTATAAATCTAATATGGCGGATGCTCAGCGATCGGAAGGAACTTTTTTTAAGAATTCCAACAATATGGTTTACAATACAATGTGGCAATACAATTTATATGGCGGTTGTTCTATGATAGGAAATAACTTTTTGTTCGACACCAATAACATGGGTATCGAATCAAATGGAATACGCACAAGAAGGTTTCTGTATATGTGACGTTATTATAAGTCCAATATGGCGGATGCTCCGCGATAGGAAATAACTTTTTTCAAGAATTCCAACAACATGGGTATCAAATTAAATGGGATACACAGGAGGTTTCTGTATGTATGACGGATATTTTATAACAGGAAATAACCTTTTGTTCAAAACCAATAATATGGGTATCGGATAAAATAGATTACGCAGGGGAAGATTTTTGTACATGTGACGTCATCATAAATCCAATATGGTGTGGATGCTCTGCGATAAGAAGTAACTTTTTACAAGACTATCAATATGGGTATGCGGGTTCCCGATTAACCTGGGTAACCCAGGAAGTCAATTAAAAATTTTCCACGCGAACAAAGTCGCTGGTACAGCTAGTAATATAATAAATGATAAAAATAACGAAGACCCGTGCTGCTCCGCAGTATTGTGTTGATAATATAATTCAAAAATAACGCTCTTATATGACCAGGGGCCGTACCGCGTAACTCCATGAAGTTCGGAAAATTTTATGAACATGAAGTTCATACTCATTTAATTAATATCATGTAATTGGTACCGGCTAACAACTCGATGGCGATTGGACCTTCCATGAACATCGTTATAGACAATAATAGTGCGGAAATGATTGAACGAACTATTTTAACCGCGCGTTTTGTTACGAAGATTTAGCGTAATAAGAAATTTAGTATTTCATCTTAATTTCATATAAGAATATTATTTCAAAGAATTCATTGGCTTTACTTTATTGTTGTGACGCTTTAGTTAGTAATTATTACCCCGAAGACTAAAAATTACTCAGTAACAACAAAACAATACATACAGAACTAAATCAACGTAGTGGAATTGCATTGATAGTGCATTGACTGCACACGTTTTTTTTTGTGAAGCACCACCATTCGGAGTGGCAACAAAGGATTAAAAGACATGGAAATTATGTACTCGTACTCAACCTATTTCGAAGAAATCATTATATTTACACAACATTACCATTATAATTGTCATTACGAATACAAAAACGATAACGAAAATATTACAATTGATATCAATTGTAATATTTTCATAATAAAAGCTACAGCGAAGCTACATAATATACAGCTTATCTGAGAGTGACTGGTTTAAATACCATGCGCAGTAAATGTCGTGTGTTAATGCCATTGTCACTTTCCCGGCTTGTGTTTTTCGCTGTAGTAGCGCCAATTAAAACAAAACGTAGCTCGTGTTATTGCGGCATTTTACCAGTTTGCCTGAGCACCCCCAATCTCATGGAACTCGTACTGGGACTATGAACCACTTGTCGTATCGCCATTTTGAATACGTACAAACCTTTACTGATGAGCAATTTGACGGTTGTGCCGTCGCTGGCAGTGTCGGTTTTTCGTTTCCGATCCTTCTTGGAGAGCGACAGTGGCGTCAGTTCGGTCAACGGCAGCGGCGTGGAGGCGGCCGCGAGCGGCAGGTCGGGCGGCGGCGAGTACTCGTGCGGCGCGGGCGAGGCGGGCGAGAGGGGCGGGGACAAGGCGAACGGCGGCACGTGCGGTGCCGCACTGAGGGCCTCCTGCAGCTCCTGCAGTGAGATGGCCCGCAGCGGCCCGCCGCCGCCGGAGCTCGCCCCAGCTTCGAGGTCGTCCACTAGCAGGCCGTCCTGATATACAATCATTATGGATTAGTGACGTACTACCCATAATAATGTTAACTATCTTCTATATAAAATATATGTAAAGAAAACCTCTTCAATGATATGCGATCGCTTTTCTATTTAAATATTGAAAGACCTGAAGTAAAGGCTTTAAATGTTGTTTCTTTTATTTTTACAGGTGAGTGAATATTTTGTTAACCTATAATGAAATTGATCAAATGTCAATATGTTTTGTGAATAAATCTTTTATTTTTACAGAGAAACGCAATTACGTCTTTATTTCATTTTTCCCAATTATTGAATATAATCTTCTTATCTATTATATATATATAGGAGATCCCGATTTTGAAACCACTCATCACGATTTCTCTGGAACCATAAGACCTAGACTAGAAATTTGGTAGGGATATTCCTTTCGGCGAGTAAAGGTCAGCTAAGAATGGATTTTACGATATTCCACCCGCAAAGGGGGTTGCAGGGTCGTTATATGAAATAACTTATTTATCAACACTAACAATATGGGTATCAAATGAAATGGAATACGCAGGGGAACGTTTCTGGACAGGTGACGTCATCATAAATCCAATATGGCGGATGTTCCATAGTAGGAAATAACTTTTTCGTTCAACACCAACAATATGGGTATCAAATGAAATTGAATACGCGGGGGAAGGTTTCTAGACATGTGACGTCATCTTAAATCCAATATGGCGGACATTCCGTAATAGGAAATAACTTTTTCATTCGACACCAACAATATGGGTATCAAATGAAATGGAATACGCAAGGGAAGGTTTTTGTAAATGTGACGTCATCATAAATCCAATATGGCGGATGTTCCATAGCAGGAAATAACTTTTTCGTTCAACACCAACAATATGGGTATCAAATGAAATGGAATAAGCAGAGGAGGGTTTCTGTATACGTGACGTCATCATAAATCCAATATGGCGGATGTTCCATAATAGGAAATAACTTTTCGTTCGACACCAACAATATGGGTATCAAATGAAATGGAATACGCAAGAGGTTTTTGTAAATGTGACGTCATCATCAATCCAATATGGCGGATGTTCCATAGCAGGACATAACTTTTTGTTCAACACCAACATTATGGGTATCAAATGAAATGGAATACGCAGAGGAACGTTTCTGGACATGTGACGTCATCATAAATCCAATATAGCGGATGTTCCATAATAGGAAATAATTTTTTCGTTTGGAATGGAATGGAAAATGAAATGGAATGTGCATGGGAAGGTTTTTGTATATGTGACGTCATTATAAATCTAATACGGCGGATGTTCCATTACAGAGAATAACTTTTTTGTTTATCATCAACAATATGAGTACCTCGGGTAATCTCAGTAATCTATAGAGGTCAAGGAAAATTTTTCCACGCGGACGAAGTCGCGGGTACAGCTAGTATCATTATATATTTATTAGCGACCGCGATTCGCATGGGTAGAAATTTTTTTGAAAATAAAATCAGCCC
The DNA here is from genome assembly GCA_907165235.1 of Zeuzera pyrina. NCBI lineage: Eukaryota > Metazoa > Arthropoda > Insecta > Lepidoptera > Cossidae > Zeuzera > Zeuzera pyrina. The sequence goes on from OU015630.1 coordinate 23,921,395, forward strand.
ATGTTATTCGCTGATAACGTAGCTTTCCATAGGTGAAAGAATTTTTGAAATCAATTGAGTAGTTTTTGACTTTATCTATTATGCATACAAACAAACAGCTTATCTCTTTATAATATTAGTATAGATATATGGGTGATGATTATACGGTATTTGGTTTTTTAATGTCCCCTAAGAAAAAGTCATCAGTTTAACCGAAGTTTAACTTAATGTTATGATAGAAGTTTACGTTAAGTACCTACATCATTGCGTTGATAAGACCAAAAGATATTCCTAATTTTTAAAAATTTAAAAATACCAGGGGAAATACATGGGAGTGACGCTGTGCCCAGAGTAGTGACATATTACGACAGGGAAGTGACAACCGCTTAATTATTACTCATGAAAAGTAAATTTAAAATTAAATAAAACACAAATAAAAAGTTAAGGTTTACTTGTGTACTTTATTATTAAAATGTCATAAGTATACTAAATGAATATAAATAAATAATAAATAAATAAATTTATTTTATTTTTCTCTCACACTATACATTTCAGATCTTAATCATAGTGTACTTTTTAGTGGAAAATTATCTGTGAGAGATAGGTGTCCGCACTAGGAACCCTGTATGACAGATCACCAGCCTCTCCAACACTGGATCAAGTGGTGACAACAAGTACTATTTGATGTAGGTGAGATACATCTTATCTTTGGTTTAGGTAAGAAAGGAAAGAGTGTAGTGTTTGTGTGTGTAGTGTGTGTAGGTAATGAAAAATAATTTTATTATTACTTCACAAAAACTATATAATAATAATAATAACGTTTATTTGCATTCCCAACAATTCACTTAAATCTTTAGCTTAGAATTACATCTTTAGCTTAGAAATACATCCAAAGTGTATATTTGATGACAGAAAGTACCTAATATAAATTTGGACCCCTGGCTCCGAAACTAGGAACCTGTGCTATCGGAGCCAGTGATTCCTCACAGATACAAAGCATAAAAAAGAAAAAGAAATGTCTCCATAGCATGTAATATAAAGAAAGCAAACATTATTAATTAATTGTATTTTGCGTTAAGGAATTACATACGTATAAACATATACAAGAGAATGTGAGTAGACGAATGAGTGAGTGCGCGTGCGTCCGTGCGTGTGTATGTGTGTGTGTATGAGTGTGTGTGTGTGTTTATGTGTGTGTGAGCATGTTGGTTAAATGCATTAATTGAGTTGAACCTTATAGTGTAAAAGAGATTATCGATTTCATAGTGAGATAAATTATTATCCAGCCATTGTGTTAATTTTTTTTAACCTGATTTTTGTTAAGATTATATATACTTGGGTTTTTATTAATGTTATTATATAATTTTGTAGCTGTTATTCTAAATTGGCGACCCGCAAAAACGGTTCTATATTTTTTGATATGGCATACGCTTGTCCCCGTTCGTTTAGTTGCAGCCCTACCTCTATCAAAAGGGAAAGAAACATGTTTACGGAGTATAGTTCTCAGGATATAAAGTTTTCGGACTGTAAAGACTCGACACTCCGAGTAAAGGTCATTAGTAGGGTATCGAATTGGTTTGTTACTCATAACTTTTAGTATGGCCCTTTGTGTTCTCTCAAGACTCATAAACATCGTCCCCTAAACGCTACCCCATATTGGAATACAACATGACAGAATGGACTGGCACAGTGCAAGGTATAATGATCTTAAAATTTGAAGGTCTGCAATATATCTCATTGTTTAAAAAAATACATTAGTCTTCTAACCCGTGATTTGAGTGTTTCAACTTGGATGTGCCAGTTTAGCCCCCATCAATATGTATTCCGAGGTATTTGACATGCGAAACGGTGGTCAAAGGCAGGCACCCACAGTCAGAGGGAGATGCTTGACAATTGTGAGCCACCACGGTGGATTCGTTGATAGATGGAGCGGTTGCGGCAGTAATGGAGAACGGTATAACTTTAGTTTTATGAATATTTAAAGTATGTAGGTTCTTAGACAACCGATCCATTACAACTCTCATAGAGGCTTCAGCGTTTGATTTGGTACTCCCCCAATCATTTCCATAAACAAGAAGTGCAGTGTTATCAGCGTATGTGTAAATCTTGGAGTTAGGTAGGGTTAGCTTACACAGATCATTTATTTATTTATTTATTTCTTCTTTCTGCACTAAAGATTTAGTACACATGGCGGACTTAATGCCAAGTGGCATTCTCTACCAGTCAACCATTGGGTGTAATGAGAATATATTCGGGCAGGTAAACTACTAAAAATATAACTACATATTGATACATAGGTATATGGTATATAATAAATACTATACACACAATAATAATATACAAATAATACAATAATACACAAATACAAACGATATACAAAATAATACATAATAATTAAATAAATATGAATACTAATGAGGCATTAATGCTACTTAATTATATTCATTTAAATAAAATTTCTGTAACGTTTTCTTGAAAACAAATTTGGAGGTACACTTCCGAATGTACAGAGGCAAGTTGTTCCATTTATATACAATTGAAAAAGTGTAGGACCCAAAATACTTCCCTGAGGGACTCTGTAACTGATAGTCTTAGTGTGACTAACTGATAGTCCAATGTAAGTCTATTTTAACACATTGTGTACGGGAAACAAGGTAGTCCTTGAATATTTGTAATGTGGTAATAAGTAATAAACTATTTTAGTATAGTAAGTTAATGATTCAGTCTCGTCATAATTAAGGGACTTCAAGAAATTAGAGGTAGTTTGTTTACATTTAAATTTTGGAAGGGGGTAAATTTCAGCCTTAGCATTAATTTTGTTATATAAGTAACCTCCAAGAAAAACGAAGAATTTTTTGGAGAAAGCAGTGAATCACTGGTTAGACGAGTAGCAGACCAAGTGTTTTAAACGTTTATTTTCTAAATGCTAAGGGTTAAATTTAAGTTCGACATGTTGTTTTAGGACATTATTCAAGATAAATAGTTGGCGTACCGACAAGACATCAGATTTGGCTTATAAATCCTGTGGGAAACCGAAACGGTAGAAAGAGGGTCACTTTCAAAACTGCTCTTTGAGCTCTTTCCAGTTTGAGTAGAACAGTCTTGCCTACTCTACCCCATACTATGATGCAGTAGGTCAATATTGACTGGTCTAAGGCCGGGTACACCATTTTAATAATTTTATGATATGCAATATTGCGAAGATTTTTAAACACATATATTAGTCTACGTGTTCTAGAGGAAAGAAGATCAATGTGGAGTTTGAAGCTCAGGGTGTTATCATGACGCCTAAATACTTAATGGAAAGAAGTCTTGATAGATAGTTGCAGCTACCTACAGGAGGAACACGGTGCAGAGGAATGGACAGTTATGGAAAAGTCATCATCAATATTTAGTGATGAGTTCACTGTGGAGAAAGGTATGTATTTTGATTTCTCAACATTAAGCGTCAGGTCGTTTTGTAGAGACCGTATTGAAACCCTGACGTACAGAACCGTAGACTTTGTCCCAAGTGTCGCCATGGAAAATAAGAGAGGTGTCATCAGCAAAAGTCACGATTTTTCCGCTATGCAAATGAAGATCACACAGATCATTGATATATGCAAGAAACAGTGGAGCCGAGGACACTGCCCTGCGATACACCGTAGGTGATGGCAAGATCGTCGCTTACGAGTATACCTACTCTGACTCTCTGATACCTTTCAGACAGGTAGCTTTTAAATAACTGAGTGTCGCGTATATCTAATTTCCCTAACTTTTTTAGTAGGAGTGGGACAGAGATCGTATCAAATGCTTTAGCTAGATCCAGAAATATAGCTATAACTTTCTTTCTTTTGTCGATCGAAAGATGAAATAATAGTAATATCTTAAATTATAAGAGGAAGCTGAAAATTCTTGGTTTGAAGTATTTATTGAAAAAAAAAATTAAACGATGTTATTTATTTTTGTAGTGAAAAAAATTTTTATTCAGTAGCTAGTACAATACATCTTCTACGGTATATCTTACGTCAGAGTCTCCTTTTAAGTATAAACAATACCTGTGCTAGGAGACTCTGCTCCTCATAACTAGTACAACAAAAGTGTAGAAATGTAGAATAGTACAACGAAAATGTAGACTAAAAGTGTGCATTTCAAAGGGAATTACAATTTCATATTTAATGAGACAAAAGGTAAGTAACAAATAAAATTATAGATGTGGGTGAGAGTTTACAAATATGTGCGGTGTATGTGTGTGTTTATGAAAGTGAATAGTGTGTATATTTGGTGCAGAGTGTATGTATGTGTTTGGTGCGGTGTGATGTATGCTTGAGGCGTTTTTGTGCGTGAAACAGATAAAGTTAAAAACAGTTTGTCGGCGACTTTATATATACCTACTTCGATACATTCAGTTTTATTTAGATAGCAGTTTGTAAGAGAGTTTCAGTCTCATCATAACTTTTAGTTTCCAACCAGCCCTTTAGCGAATTCTTACATTCCAAATATAGCATAGGGTAAATATTTAGTTGTTTATTTATTTCATTATAGAGGGAAGTGGATAGTCGGGTGTATTGTCGCTTTGCGTATGATGTATTTGCATAGACTACAGGGGCCACATGATGTTTCCTTCTTCTTTTGGGGACATTGAGATTATAAGGAAGAGTTTTGCGAAGTTTCAAAACAACTTGGAGAACATATAATTTTCTGACAGTGAGGAGTCCACTTAGCGAGTAAAGATTTTCAGTAGGGAATCTATGTGGTTTGAAATACATCATCTTTAAAAGAGATCTCTGCGCTCGCTCTGATTCGAGGAATTTGGTTTTTGTAGCCCCACCCCACACAGGTATGGAGTACACAAGAACTAACTGGGCTAGCTTAACGATTAGACTTTAACCAGTTAGCAATTTTATACAGCCCCCGTTCAGCAAATCCATACGCAGAATCCCATGTATCTCCAGTAAAAGCAACAGCTGTGTCATCTGCATAAGAGAATATACGCTCATTTTCAAGTCGCATATCACAAAGATTTTATTAATATATATCAAAAATAATGTCGGACCCAAGACACTGCCTTGTGGGACACCAAAACATACCTAAGTCTCATCACTAACATATTCTATATTAACACACTGCCTGCGATCCTGGAGACAATTTTTCAATACGTCTAAAGGAAGTCCCCTAATGACTATGAACTCTAAACTACGCATAAGGATGGGGACAGAAACAGTGTCAAAACCTTTTTTTAAATCCAAAAAGACTGCGACGCGTTTTCTTCCTGAATCCACTTGGTTCACAATATGCGAGGTTAATGCAGTAAATGCAGTAACAATCTTCTGTGGACAAACCCTGTAGACCAAATTGAGAGTGGGAGATAATGTTATATTTATTCATATATTTTATTAATTGAGTATTGATTAACTTTTTTATAATATTAGAAATTGCGCGTAGCACTGAGATATTATAGATATAGATAGTAGTACATAATATACTTCTTACATTTTTTACACACTACTCTGATTTGTATAATGATATGTTTGAATTCCGTTTGTGGTGTGTTACATCGATTTGCGCAGCTTCCATTGCTTGTTGTAATTACAATCTGATCTTTTTCACCTAACGCGTTAAAAGCCCCCCACATCCCCTTTCCCTTCAAATATTATTTAGTAATTATTATAATTAAGTACATATATTACAATGAAACAAGCAGTATTTAAACGATTTTTTTATAATAGCATGAAATATTAGTAACTATTACTACTTGAGACTAGTGCAACAAATTAGTGTAGTTAATTGAATAAACGGGCGCTCACCTGCAGCCTCCAGGCCACGTGGTAGTCGGCCAGCAGGCCGGCCGGCTCGCCGCCGTAGTCGCGGAGCACTTCCTCGTCGGGCGCCGCCGCGCGCGGCTCCAGCTCGATGTACATGCGCGGCAGGGTGGGCGGCGGCTTCAGCCTCTCGCACTCGCGCTTGGCCCCAGGACTTGACTCCAGTTCGATGTTCGTGAAATCACCACTCAAGCCCATAGACGATTTCCTTTTCCGTCTACTCGAAGACGGCGTTTGAGGCTCCTCTGAGGCAGGGTTGCTTATTTCTCTATTAATATTCAAAATTTCTACAAATTCTAACTAGTAACATTATAAGTTAACGACTTTGAAATTAAAAGTTTAAATACAAAAAAACGGGCTAAAAGCGTGCATTAGTTTAGGGTTCCATAGCATTGAATTGAAATGTTACACTACAATAGTATATCAAAATAATTACCAGTGCGCCACGCGCTAATAGAACGTGACGCGGGAACTGGCGCTTCGCCGTAAGTAAAAACGAGATGATGCTATTGTGCCATCGCTCCAAATGGGCAAGTCTAATTGAATGTAAGACAATGGATTTGTGAACATCTAAATCAGGGGTTCCCAAACTTATTTTGTCTACTGCCCACTTTGAGAATAAATTATTTTTTATCGCCCCCATTTTTTCACCTACTGAAAAACCACTATAACTTCAAATTAAATTAATTAATTATTGTGAGCTATATTAGCGGAGATTAAACATTAATTCCAAACGAGACTTACTATAACCCGCAAGAGTCCACTTGAAACCTGAGCGCAGTAGGTAATACACAACAGCGCTCAGGTCTCAAGTTAACTCTTACGGGCTACACCTGCCAATGAGAATGATTATTGAAATGCAACTTTATAGTATTCAAACAGAGTATCTTTTATTCAAAATAAAACAAATATAATCGATCCTTATATAAAAACTAATGTGAAGGATGAATCTGATGCTGTTTAATAAGTTTGTTGATATCAGGTTCCAATTTACTCAAGAACAGTCGCAAGTCGCCACGTTTGGTAACATGTTGTTGGCAGTGTTGCCACAGCATTAAATCCACGTTCACACAAATATGACGACGGGAATGCTATCAAGAATCGCTGAACGATTGACCTCAATTCAGGGTACAATTGCGGGATCGGTTTTTGTAGCCAAAATTCTTGGTAACCAATTTTGAACTTGATTTTTATTTCCTCGTTTGTTGTCAATTCTATAAGTTCTTCTTCCAGCTGAGGTGACATTGCTGTGTTGACATTTGAAAACGGATCCAACACCTAGTCTGGTATTTCCAAGTTCAAAATGTCCTGGTATCGTTCGGTGAAGTCAATGTGGAGGTTTTCCAAATGTTGGCAGTAGGCAAACAATTCGCCGTTACTGCATGATACTGATAAATTCGGAAAATTTCTTTTTGTGTAGAAGCAGTTTGGCTGCGAAAGCAGCAACGACGTTTTTTGTTTTAATTAAATTTAGTTCATCGCCTTGCAGTTGGACATTCATGTCGTTGAACAATTTATACAGGTCTGTCATGTAAGCTGTATCATTCTTTGATGTAATGAGCTTGTTGTGCAATTCTGTATCTTTAGTTTCCAAGAACTCTATAACAGAGTCAAACAGGTTGTAAAATCGAGTCAGACAATTGCCTCTTGATAGCCAACGAACTTCAGTATGAAACAACAAACGGTTGAAATCCTCGTCATTAGTAATACAAAGCTGATGAAATAATCTATCATTCAAAGAGCTGTTGCGGATTTTATTGACTGCTTTAATGACATATTGCAGTGATTGAAATAGTCGTTCACTTAAGTTTCTAGCAACCAAATGTTGTCTATGAATAACGCAATGTACAGCAAGGACATCTGGAATTTTATTTTTTAAGTACGCTATGAAGCCTTTATGGCACCCTGTCATAGCCGGAGCGCCATCCGTAGCAACTGATATAATGTTTTTCAAGGGAATCTCTTTCTCATCACAAAACTTTTCCAATGTATTGAATATGGTTTCGCCTTTTGTATCGGTCTCTAAATTTCTAGCAAAGAATAGTTCTTCACATATTTTCTCATCTTTAATAAACCTCACGTAAGACAGCAACAATGCTTCATTAGTTGGTAAAGTAGACTCATCGAGCTGAATTGAGAATTGACTTGTCCTCAGGTGATCACACAATGATCCTTCAATGTTTTCAGCCATTCCATCAATTCGTCTTTGCACAGAATTATTACTCAAAGGAATTTTTCGGATAATATCTGCGGCTGGTTTATGAAGCACAGTAGTTATTACTTCCTTTATTGCTGGCAAAATTAACTCTTCTCGGATGTTATGTGGTTTGCCTTTTTCAGCAATTAACAAAGAGATATTGTACGAAGCTCGAAGTCCGTCGTCATCTTGCTTAGCAGCCGCCGAAAATAGTTTTGCTACACTTGGCTGAGTATTATGCTTCTTCTCTAGATCTTGAAAATATGCTACATTCTTGTCTTTCTTATCTGGATGCATTTTATTCAAATGATCTTGCAGTCTTGAAGGCTTCATTGCTTCATTCGAAAATGTTTTTAGACATAGAAGACACAAAGGCGACGATGGGATTGTCGGATTTTCAATGAATCCAAATTTAATATATTCCGCACAGTATTGCCGTCTCTTCTTTTTTACTTCCGACATTGTTTTGTTTTGAGAAATACGTAAGTAAGTGTTGAACTTAAGTACTGCTCATCTATTGCGCGCGAAACCGCAAATGAAAATAAAATAAATATTACGTTGTTTATATAGGATTGTATAAGCAGCACGCACCGACAGGAATAAAACAAACATGCATAAATTCGTTTATCTCATTCGACGCTCAATCGTACTCAACAAGTCAGAACAAGTATTCTATGAACCAGCCGATTGATACAGGAATGCACAATTCGGGTTATTTAACAAAAAGTTGTTAAAACATGATTGAAAATTACCTATCTGGGAGTACTAATAACTATTAAAATGCGAAAGTGTGTCTGTTGCCTTTTTATTTGTTTGTTTGTGTCTACTTTCATTTCGAAACGGAACGACCGATTGACATGATTTTTATTTTCTATATTCAATAAAACAGGACAGATATATGAACTACGCGGAGAGAAATATCGAACCGAGTTTGAGCAATCTTTTAATTAATATTAATTGATGTTCACAAGTTGTAGTTGAGAGTCGAGAGCTCATGCAGTCGTTGTCTCCTAGCTAAATGAAATTACAAATCACCCCCCAGGCCTCTACACAACGCCCCCATTTTTTTTCTGGGTCTCTTACCGCCCCCCTTTAGGCCTGCAGCGCCCACAAGGGGGCGTTATCGCCCACTTTGGGAAAGGCTGATCTAAATCAATCTTACGGTCATACCATACTTTTCCCATCCTTCCTTTCCCATGTGTACTGATGAATCCTTTTGTGCCTTGTCCTACCATAAATATTGTTACAAGGAAAACATATTTTTCTTTCTATTACATAAAACATCATTATCCTTATTACAATTTAACGACAAATTTAAACGTTGTCGCCAATTATCGATTGAAACACGCATTTTTACCATGGGAAAATTCGCCACTGCCAATCTTATCGAATGTTTTAGGAACTCCAAATTATCATGGCATTTAGAACATGCCATAATCTCTAAAAGAGACCATAAATCATAATCAAGTGGATTAAGATCGGGACTAGATGACGGCCAGTTTTCAGTTCTGATGAAGTCAGAAACTTTCCTTTCCAGCCACGCTTGTGTGGATTGACCTTTATGACCCGATGCTGAATCTTGTTGAAAGAACCATTCTTGGTTATACAACATGGTGTTGTTAAGAGGGATATTCTCAAGATTCGTATCTTGATACACCTGGGCCATGAAGTAGACGAAGAGGAGCTGCTGTAACGAATTTTTTCCATACAAACTGATGTAACAATGTGCGGGATGAAGGGGACGCGGAATAAATGGAGGGGGATGTTGCATTTCTGCCTCCATCTAGCGAGTTTTAGCAAAGTCTCTTTGTGTTATGATTATTGAAGTAATTTTATTATTGACCACCAGTCGGGCGATACATCCTCGATACAGTGACGTACGTAGTGATTAATCGGCAACTCGAAATTGTACAAATTAAACAGTTTCATATTAAGTTATGGACTACTTGGATTTTTATTTGAGAATAGGTAAATGATATAAATCCCAAATGTATATTATGATAGAGCAGTAAATTTGATGAGATGTACTTAACAGATATTCAAAATTTGTATCGTGCGTTTTGGGGACCGAATAATGGTCTAGAATAGCAATTTTAAATTAACGTTTGTCAATTGTTTGTATCCACATCATGCGACTGTCGCCGTCCGTTTGGTTGAAGCTCAATAATTTATATGAAAATTCTATCTTTTAAACCCTTGGTTCTACAAAATGCCCCCTTGTGGGCGTTTGAGACTCAGGGTGGCAGTAGAAGACCCAGAGATAATTCGGCGGTGTTGAGCGTTGATGGCACAGAGGGGGCGTCGGCAGATATGTCTCTTAGATACCTAAATACAGATGAAGTTAAGAAAAACCTGATAATTAAAAATAGTAAAAAAATATGTTTGTAGCAATTAATTTAGAAAAAGGTTTTGCTAAATACCATGATTATGCAATCCTGCAAGAATTGACAGTATTACCTGAGCTTGTTCTAACTTTTTTTTTTTATATCAGAAGGGGCAAACGAGCAAGCGTGTCACCTGATTGAAAGTGATCACCGCCACCCATGGACACCCGCAACGGTCAGGGAATCATTTGCTCAGTGTCTTTGGGGCATTCGGGAGTCAGCGAGTGTTATTAAAAATTCTTCTAAATGTAATTAAGTATGTATTTTAATTGTTCTCTTTCTTCATTCTTCAACATTCTTCTTTAAACTCAGACATAAGATAGGGGTTATATCCTATCTTACGACTATGTAATATTGCACGTTTAAATATAATCGTCGCAACAGCTGTTTTAGATCGTCACAGATGGTAAATAAAAAAGACATTGGAGGGCTCTAAAAAAACGAAAGTTCTCAAAGTGGGCGGTGGGAAAAATAAGGTTGAGAACCTAAGTTTTAAATGATATTAATGTCACTGTTGGACTTTTTGGCGGGAACGGGAGAAGTGAGGTTAACATTTTATTTAGATTTTCTATTCTTTACATTTTTGGGAGTTTTGAAGTACAAAAGTGATAGTATATTGTGTTTTAAAGTTCTGTATGAGTGAAAAGAATGGAATAGGCCTAAATAAACATGTGTAGCTGAAGTTCTCGCGCTCTTCCAAGAAGTTCTTTATAACTTCAGTAAAGCCTACTATCACTTTACTGGAGAAGTTTTACGATAAGAATAAACTAATTTACGTGTGATTCTATTTATAAATACGTGACATTGGCAAATGCGCTAAACTGTGCGCTATGCCATAAAGAAAGGAAAAAAAATGTCACTGTTTCATTAACAAATTCTATAGACCTAAGTATCCAAGTCGCCCAATGTAATAGTACATACATACATATCTTAAATCTCATCATTCCCCTCACACATTTTCGCCTACAGATTTTGACATTTCCATCGGCTAACACTAGCTATTCGATCTTCATAAGACAGCCTTGGCCTCCCTTGACGTCTTTTACTTCTCACTTTCGCTCTGTAGATTTTCTTCGTCAGTCTTTCATCACTCATTCTTTCCGTGTGCCCAAACCATCTTAGCATTCCTTTCTTCATTTTTACAATAACACTGTCGTTCAACCCTGTTATACTGCATATCTCTTCATTGCTTTTTTGTCCAATGTAATAGTTATTTCTGCAATTGCCGAGTTTCATCGCTGAACTGAAAATACTCCATATTTCAAAAACTACACAACATATCTCATTCAAAGCAATTTTTCTTGAAAGTGCTTTTTAAGTTCTACTACCTTAAATTATTTTAGAATTCATAGTTGAAAAGTTAGAGAGGAAGACACAATTTTTAAGACTTTACAAGCGCATATTTCAGTACCTACCCCATATGCTTATGTGTGCTTGAGTTTTTTTATGTCTAGGGTAAATGTACCCCTAATTTCAGTTTTGACATTTTAATCACCATTACATTAGTGGTTATTAGAATACACTTACCTTAAAAATAGTATGTATAGTGCCAAGTCTCCAAGTAAAAAGGCAGTGACATATGGACAGGACGAAATTATATGGGTTCAGTTTTTTACCATTTGGCTATGGAACCCTAAAAACACTTATTAACTCCTCACAATCAACAATAGTGTGCACTTTAATATTAAAAAATTCATATTACTTATCGTTTTAATATTTAAAATTATTCTTCATTCCCTATACTTATGAATTATTATTATTTAATTATTTTTTCCAAAATAAATAGTTGACACAGTCAAATGCAATATTACATGGATAACTATAATTTTATCTACACAATAAATTTTTTGAAAAACTGACACTATAAATCAGAAATAGGTAACCCCCCCTCCCCAAGTAAACTCCTACATCATGCAAGCATTGTAACACCAATTTTTATCAAAATTAACCACAAGACTTTTGTCAATATTATGTTTGTGCTGTTCAGTGTGCAGTACACATCATTGATCTTATATAATATAGCAACTATGACATAAGTAGACTTACAAGGTACTACTATGTAATGAATCAGACATGCTCAGCACATGTTGATAGAGGAAGTCCACCTTCCGTCCATAAATGCTAGCAGACTGTTGCAATAGAAGAGCCAATTCTGCAAAATTTGGTATTGTAGGGCTGTTGATGGGAGTGCCAGACTCCTCTGCATCAAGTGCATGGAGACCCGCCTCCGTCAGGTACTCCTCCAACAACTGCAATTAATAACATTACATATGCATTAATATAAACTTCCTAAAACACTCATGCTCAAAATATAACATATAAATGTGAAACTAACTAAATTGAGCACTAAAATAATTTATCATCGTTATCACTTATGAGACTTATACAACAATAACAGTAAGTGTAATGTATCAATTATTACTACTAATTGTTTTACTTTTTAAAACATGGGTATAGGTACGACTAGTAATTCAAATTCTTACATAAATTTACATATTTCATCATTATATTTCTTTACACTATGATACTTATTTGCATTTACCTACTCGATTTCATATTTTTATGCTAATATAATTTAAAGTTACTGCAGGCAGCTCAAAGTATGAGCAGATAGTGCAATCATTTCATGTATATTTTAATAATAACATCATTGACTGCCCTGACTGATCCACCAGCTACTATTGGCGCATCTAGCACAGAAGTTGTGTTCAAGGAACAGTCTGTTATTTATTAAATGTAAAGAAATCGCAGTCGGGATGCACTCACCGCGCTGAGGTCTGTGTCGAAGCTGCGGCGGACGTCGCTGATGGGCTTCATCAGCTCCGCCACAATTTCTTCGAGCCGCTGTGAATTCATGCTCCACCGATCTTTTCTCCGAGATATATGATCCCTGAAAATAGTGCGCTTTCATTGATAACATTCCTGAAAGGCGCGGGTAACGCTAACTACAATCTGCAATACAGTCTGGCGGGAAACTGAACGTCAACAACCTTTTTTGATTTACGAAATGATAACGAATTTGTAGTAAAAATGAACATATCTCAAAATAATTTAAAAACTTACTGTCGTTTCTTATTATGATTGGCGTCCATTTCATAAATATAAATTTTCAAGAATAGGAAAAACGTAATAACGACGGTGTCCATTTATTTATGCTTTTCTAGGAGACATTCCACGCTCGCCATGTTCGTTGTCAAAGCAAACGAACGTGATGATGTATGTTCGTGAAGGTGATACTCCCATTTTTCTGTATAATCTGTGGTGATATACATAAAAATAATAATATTACGAATTATAGCCAAATATTTTATTTGGAGATGAACTGACTGGATATATTTTTGTAACAAAAATACGACGGCGTTTTATTTTTATAAGATATAATTACAAATGAGCAGAAATAGGATAAGTGGTACACGCTAAACGATACAGTCCGTAGGCCAGTTAAAGAGACCAAAACAGTAACAGTTCTTATTGATCTATGTAGATGGCAGTATTTTCAAGAGCATTATAAAATCTATCCTTTGTTTTTCTTTTGTTTTTGAGGGAAAAATTTCGCACAAACACCCATACGACTTTTTGGCGGGAACGGGAGAAGTGAGGTTGTTATTTTGTTTAGATTTTCTATTTTTTACATTTTTAGGAGTTTTAAAGTACAATAGTGATAGTATATTGTGTTTTAAAGTTCTGTGTAAGTGAGAAGAGTGGAGGAGATCTAAATAAACATGTGTAGCTGAAGTTTTCGCGCTCTTCCAAGAAGTCCTTTATAACTTCAGTAAAGCCTACTATCACTTTACTGGAGGAGTTTTACGATAAGAAAGAACTAATTTTATTGGGATCTTACATATTCTGTGCCTGTATACTAGTTTGTGTTAATACGTGACATTGGCAAATGCGCTAATCATCTACTGAATTGTTTTATCGCATTACTTGACGTTGGCAATGTACTCACGTACGGTGCCATTTAAAAAAAAAAATAAAAAAAAAAAAACATCCCGTAGTAGCGTAGCAGAGGACGCGGCTCGGGTCACATTTAGAGTCAAAGGGTTCACGTACTGTGAAAGTATGCACAGCATGGAAACTTCCTTTTTTGTTTATTTTTTAAGTGTACGTTTCAATAATTTTGCTACTCTAATGTACGTAGTACAAGGTGATGTGATTTTATATTACGTCCATCGTTACCGAAATAAATAAAAACAGCGCTTCACATGAACATAATTATGGTATCGGCCATCAGATTTGTTCCAGCAGGTCTGCTGCGAAACAGATATTCAACCAAGACTTTATCGAAATAAAACTTAACTTGTCGAACAGGTCTTTTTAGTTTTATAGTACAAAAGTGATAGTATATTGTGGTTTAAATTTCTGCGTAAGTGAAAAGAATGGAGTAGGTCTAAATAAACATGTGTAGCTAAAATTCTCGCTCTCTTCCAAGAAGTCCTTTATAACTTCAGTAAAGTTTACTATCACTTTACTGGAGAAGTTTTACAAAGTTTTAAGATAACGATTCTATTTAATAAAATACAATACGTAGCATTGGCAAATGCGCTAATCTGTGCGTCATGCCACGAAGAAAAAAAAAGTAGTCCTTTTTCCACCCACAAACAGATATTAAGGTAATTCAAAAATATGTACCATTTGTTTGTGCTTTTGAAATATGCAATAAAACAAAAATATGAGAAACTTTTTGATTAGAATCTGCGATGGGAAAAGTGAAATTGGTGAAAGTTGGCGATATGTTTAGACGAGCAGACATGTGCAGGTGCAACTGAAGTTTTTGCATTTAGGTACATGAGGTTAGGCTATACTGGAGGAGTGTTAGAGACTTACTTATAAGAGAACAACGTGAAACAAGAACAAATTTTACATCAGGCTTTGTGGTGAAAAACGAATAATTTTTACATCGCGCGAGTGCCAATTTATCACGGTAGAGATGCTTGTATGGGTGTAGTTTTCTTTGCCTTCCAGAAATTAACGAAGAAAATTTAAAAATGTAGAATTTTTGGCATGATTTGGCATGGCGTTCATTTTAATTATTCGCAAATTGTATATCTTTGCTCTGATTTATAGTAATCAGTGCTGATTAGAGTAGGCTATTTATATGAAACCAGAGCAAGGTTTTATCACACACATAAATATCCCAGAAGAAACCTCAAATGCTTGCCGTTATGGTAATATTAATATGGGCGATTAACTTTGCTTTGGTTTCGTGTAAAAAGTCTTTTAGTAATCACTGAAATGAAATCAGAGCAAAGTTAATCACCTATATTAATCTATCTTCTATCTATATACTACTATAGACTTTAATTGTTTCTACCAACTTCCAGTATTTTATCTGGAAAAAGAGTTTTTAAACTTGCTTGCTGACTTTAATAAGAAGACTGGAATTAATTATTACATTGTACTTATAGTTGCTTATTTGTTCTCACTAATCCTCCTCGACTGGTGATTAAAATGATAAAAAGTGACATTATCCTTTAGTGTTTTTAAATTTTCACGACTTTTATGGACACACTCTCTGATCCAGTCTGCAGCCGGACTCACTCACTGTTCCGGTCCGAATCCGGAAAACCGCACATCGCTAGTGTGTAGATGTCGTTAGTATAGTGTGTCAAAGTACTGACAGTGACACAATAATAAGAATTAAAAAAATGTGTTGAATGAGTGCGGACACTACGAAGACGACTTTCATCCTCATCAATCTGCCCGTGATCACGATCGGTGCAATCCGGTCGAAACGTCGGGATAAAAGAGGTATTTAGCCTCAAAGCCTTAAAGTATAAACGCGACATAGACCTGTAAATAAATATTATCCTTTAAGCGGAAGATTCGAAGTTTTTGATTGAAATATCTTTGTTGGATTGCAAACTGTTTGCTTATATTGCAGCCTATAAGAAAAAACATCAGGTAAAGTTATATTTTTCATGTATATTAAATAAAAAAAAACAAATTAAAATCCTTACTAGATGAACAGTTTCCAGACGACACGGTTGACCTTTCTCAGATTATTTGGAACTCATTGAATATTCTATATCCAGGCTGAAGTTTATTTGTGAATATAACATCATTACTTGGAATCTGACAAGACAATCATGGCTGGGACTGGGTGGGTAATTCACAGCTGAGTGCGGAGAGCGTCCATTGCCGCATTATTGAAAACTTCAACTATATCTGCTTCAGGAGGTGCGTTTTGTTTGGAAACAGGTTTAAGTTTCTGATAAGTACGCTTTTGAAATTGCACTATCAGATGAATCCGAACTCTGGGGAATAAGTCATTTTTGTCTTTTTTTTCTTTTCCTCACTTCGGCAACGTCAGTCGTAATTGGAATTTACTTCCACATTTTTACATATGACGCACAAAATTTATCATCAAATAAATTGATAAGATCGGTCGCCATTTCGTTAAAAAATAACATCATGATTAGGGATGCAAACGATACATCGATATTTTGAAACATCGATGTTATCGTTCATAAACATCGATGTTTTAACATCTACGTTAAAACCCTTAACATCGACGATACGTCGCTCTTTATTAACGATATTTTATATACGATGTTTTATCATAGTAATTACTGTAATTGTGTATTATTTTTGTCACTCGCTTAATACACGCGTATACTTTTCTATTTGTTATCTCGCTTTCACACACCACGCCCGAATCACCAAATAAATAATTGTTTTATCTTTTGTTTTAATAAATTTTATTAATTACATTTACATTATTGTATTTAATGTTTTCTACTAACTGAATTATAATTTCAATCAGTTAATATCCTACACTATTAATTAAGCAATATTTATAGAAGTCTTTGTTTGTAAATTTTATAACCGTGTTATCAAAAACGGCTCTCACAATTTCGATAACATTTTCAATAGAGGCTTACTAGGTGAAAAAACGACCTAGATAGATGAAATTTATGAGAAACATCGTTTTCTCAAGTGTTTTAGTTTTCAGAGCAGTGCTCCGTCGCCCTCATTTTATTTTAAAAACATAGATGTATGGTTCCTAAACACCGATGTTTTCAACATTCAAGTTTCATTTTTGAAAACGGCGATGTTTTTTATGAACGATGTTCATCCCCTAATCATGATCATGCATGAACCACAGAGTTTGCATATTAATTATTATATAAATTAAACCGAAAACAACAAGGAATCACTTCTCACAAGTAAAAAATAGTAAAATAACATTAAACTAGGTATATGTTAGTTCTGAGGGAACATTTAAAAAGCAATATTTTGACACATAATTTAAGAAAAAAAAATCAATTTCTCGCACCAAGTTCTCTCCACTATTAAAAACAAAGTACATCATTTCGAGGAAATTCATTCACACCTATTCACACTCATTTTAATTGCGTCACTTGGAATTCATGAATACATACGTATTTTGTACGGGTCAGTTAATTGGGATTTATAAATGTTTACATAACTTTTATATTTGGTACCAAAATATAAACAGAAACTTGTTACTCACTATAATAATAAGATTGCAGCAATAATGCCAAAAACTTGCATCATCAAATTTTGCACGCAATTTATAATCAAAGAAAAATCAAGCATGCGACAAATCTAAGCTATCTGGGAAAGGTAGTAGAACGATTCTCCCTTAGGAGAGAAGGTAAAGGGATCTTAGCCTAAACAACCAACGTCTTCAGTAACAAATAGATAAATTCTTTATATTATTTCATCATAATGTCGACGTAATACATTTTAGATGTTTTTTGGAGTTTGTGGTGACAAATATAATTGAGGCAGTCTTTCTAATAGGATCCGCTGAGGCGGACTAAGCCATTAAAAAAATCTTAACATCACTACTAAATAAGCGCTTATTTCAATAGTTTCACATAACAGCACAACAGCGTAGACACAAAACTACGCCAAATTTACATCACAAAATTTACTAGAAACGATTTGCAAATAATTAAAATAAATGCCCAAAGGCTCCCTATAAGATTCTGCCAAAACTCACTATCTGGCATGTTGAGATTTTTTTAGTGGATTAGTCTACCTCAGCAAGCTCTACTAGAAGATCGTCTCAATATATTTGTTGCCTGAAAGTGTCAGATCCCTTTGTCTTTCCTCTCAAGAAGAAAAGGCAGTAAAAAAACTGTTTCGGGCGGGTCGGTTGGGCGTTTATTTTAATTATTTTAAAAATGTCTAGTAGATATTCTGACGCAAAATAGGCGTAGTCTTACGTGTATATGCGCTGTTGTGCAATATGTGGAACTGTTCAAATTAGTGTTTAGTAGTGTGATGTTGAGATTTAGTGCCTCAGTGGTGCCTTAGTTTGCCTCAGTGGATCCTACTATGACTACCTATATTTGTCGCGAGAAACTTCAAGAGTCATTAAAATGTATTACGTCGACATTTTAATTAAATTATATTATGTAGAATATTGTATAAATGCATTAATGAAGACGTCGGCTGTATGGGCATAGATTCCTTTGCTTTTCCTCTCAACCAAACAGAGGGTAAAACTATAAATTATAAGAGATACGTCTAGTAACTTATAAATAGTGTGTTACAAGAGTTTTTGCCAGAATTTATGGGAAGCTGTTGGGTGTTTAATTATTCGCAAATGTTTCTAGTGGAATGTGATGTAAAATCGGTGTAGTTTTACGTATCAAGTATCTACGCTGTTGTGCTGTTATGTGAAATTGTTGAAATAAGTGCTTATTTAGGAGTGATGTTTAGATTTTTTTAGTAGCTTAGTCTACCTTGGCGAATCCTATTAGAAAAACTGCCTCATTATATTTGTCGACAGGAACTCCAAAGGAGCATATAAATTTAAGTCGGGACTTTCATACATAGTTATGAAAAAGAGATTTGTATGAAACGCTTACTAGGCTCAAGTACCAAAGTTAAAGCAATAAACAAAATGGCTGTTTCCGCACGGCCACACCTGTCGTACACTACTGCCAACATTACGAAAGTGATAGTGATGTCCTGTTGTTGAAAATTTTTATCGATAAAATGAGGTTCAACTTGCGATAAAGTTTAATATGCAATAAAATTATTTATTTATAAATAAAAACTTAAATGTTATGTAGTGTTTAATTTTTATTGAATACAGGTACATTTTATTATTGAAGCGTTTTAAGAAACTGACATCTTTAACTTGTTTCGTTCTTTCTTATTTTAATAAAATCTTTTTAAGAATATTGGCTGCTAAGCCGAAAAAAGTATACGATTATATAATTAAACAAAAAAAAAATAGTTGTATCAAGATAAACGCAGGCGTAATTCTTATTTCATTGTGATAAGATTTTCGGAGTTATTTTCCTTCTGCCATGGTTTTCGATTTATAGTTTAAATTATAACATGAAGGTAAAGATGGATTCTGTAAACAAAATAAATATATATCGTGAATAATAATAAGAGGTACTGAACTGAACCCATTGAACTGATATATTTAAAAATGACTGCGATTACGCTATAAATGTGCCGACATAAAGAATCATTCGAAATAATATCAAAATATTCTTTATGTCATTTACTAGTTCACATATTGAAAATTTAAAATTCATATCGATATATGTAAGCATCGATAATAAACCACACTATTGCACTTGGTTATAAATTAAGATTTTACAAAAGGCTTAAAATAAAATACATATCATAAAAATAAAGGATATGTCTTCGTCTAAGGGAAATTTTGCCATAAATAAACATTTTTTATCCCTAGTCCGACCATCTCAAACCACATATTTCACAGGTTTTGTAATGTGTTTTTCTTAATACAACACCACGGAACATTATTACACTTTTCAAAGTTGTGAATTCAATAATTATACAAGTATATTCAAAAAAGAGTTATAAAAAGCCACATTTTACTACAAAGACATGACAATGAAATTAACACTGATTACAGAGTACTAATATATATATATGTACGGTGCCATATATATATATATATATATATATATATATATATATATATATATATATATATGACACATTTTATTATTGAAGATTTTATATATATATATATATATATATATATATATATATATATGGCACCGTAATATTTTGACACATACGTACGTGAGTACATTGCCAACGACAAATAAAGCGAGGAAACAATTCAGTAGGTGTAAAAGGAAATTTGGAATTTGGAAAAAGGATCAGTGAAGCAGGAAAGGACAAAAGATATAAATTACATACATAGACTAATAAGTTATGAAAATAATACCTATTCAATTACATAACAATACATAAATTAATTTTTTTTTAAATTAAATATTTTAATAACAAAAAAGTACATACATACGTTAATATTTACAAAATTATTAAATTTTAATATTGTTACATATTATGTATGAACTTAAAGTTCGATATATATAACAATTATTATAACTAAGTAAACATATAACAGATGTAGGAAGAGGAACATGGAGAGAAATGCGATTATTATAAATGAAGGAATGGTCATAAAAAGGACATGACAAGAAAATATGGTTTAAATCCCCTTCATCCATACTACAGCTACAAATGTCACTGGCTACAATTTTTAATTTATAAAGATGAGTTGGGATACAAACATGTCTCCGAATTAAACCCGATGTTGCATATTTAGTTAAACTTAATTTATAAAACCACGGCTTGGTTGGAATACAAGGTTAAATTTTTGAATAAAATTTCCCCTTTGTTTGACTATTTGTTTTCCAAGCCTCTTCCTAGGAAGTCTGAAGAATAGCCTTGGGTAAGATACACAAGTCATGATAATAATTAACAAAGGGGTACAGGTCGCCACACTCCACCGCTTCCTTTGCTAAAAGATCTGCCTTTTCATTACCAGATATACCACTGTGGCTGGGAATCCATACAATAACTACAGAATATTGTTTTTGAGAACATTCATAAATCAATTTTCTAATTTTAATTATTAGAGAGTAACAATAATTAGATTTAAAGGGGAACTTCGTTTAACAACAATTAGATTGAATTGTGTGGAAAGGGGAACTTCGTTAATGCTTGAAGAGTACTAATTGAATCTGTAAAAATAACTACATTCCTAAGTTTCATTAGAATAGCATACTCGACAGCCTTAAATAAACCGAAACATTCGCCAGTGAAAACAGATGATTCAGGAGGAAGTTTTATTTTTTGAACAATATTAAACTGAACATGATAAACACCTACCCCGACACAGTATCCAGAAGAAGAATAATACTTAGAAGAATCACTATAAATATAGTGCCAATTTTTCCAGTCTTTAATTATAATAGAATTAAATTGTGATGTGGCACTAGAGTCGCTTTTCTTAATACCTAAATCCAGTTTAATGATCGGAAAAGATCAGCAGAGTGGGAGCATTATATGTAGGAGCTTTAAAATTAGTACATTTTTTGTAACTTTCGACCAAACATAGATGCGATTTATGAGTCCAATATGTTAATGAAACAACGTGATCATGTAAAGCTTTAACTTTAGGAAGGAGTATATTATTAGAAAAATGTAGAGAACGGAAAAGAAAACGATCAGCAAGAAACTGACGTCTCAAATTTAAAGGCGGATTGCCGCATTCAACTTGTAAGGCGTTTATTGGGGATGATCTCATAGCACCAGAAATTAAACGGAGAGCTTTTGTTTGAATACGATCTAATTTCTTAATACCGACTACACTAGCAGGCTCTATAAGAAAAGTACCGTAGTCAAGAACGCTCCTAATAACCGCATTGTAAAATAATTTTAAAGAAAAGGGATGGGCAGCCCATCACACTCCTGAAAGGCATCTAAACATATTTAATCGGTTTTCACACTTCGAAACTATATATTCACAATGAGAAAGGCAAGTTAGTTTTGAATCTATAATGATGCCAAGAAATTTTACCTGTTGTTTTATGGGAATAGCTAAATCGTTAAATGTTACCTCGATTGGTGGAGGAGACCGCATACGACTAAATATCACAGTTGAGCTTTTAGAAACTGATAACGTAAAACCATTATTATCTAACCATAATTTTAGGTTCCTGCAAGGCTAAGGATAAAATACAACATGCTTTGTCAATGGAACCGTTAGTAACATATAAAACTAAATCATCAGCATATTGTAACACCTTAACATCACTATTGTTTAAAGAGAGTTCAAGATCATATATATAAATATAAAATAACAAGGGACTAAGCACAGATCCCTGTGGAAGACCTCTCCAAGCCATTCTAGAAAATTTTGTGGTGTCGTTAAAAATTAACTGGAGAGACCTACCAGAAAATGTGTTCATTATAAAATTAGTAAGCATAGCGGGAATGTTAAGGTTTTTAAGCTTTTGCTGGAAAACAGGAATGAGGACACTTTCGTATGCGGATTTAATATCTAAAAATACTGCAACTACAGATTGCCTAGACGAAAATGCTGAATGAATATCAGAGGTTAAATTACTGATGCTATCTATTGTGCACCTGCCTTTTCTAAAACCTACTTGACTATTAGGAAGTAGACATTTGCTTTGAATGAACCATTCCATTCCAGGAGGAGCCAATTGATCTAAAAACTGATTGCACAGAGATAGGGAGATAAAAGTGCAAGATTCACTAAACGCCGATCTAAAGCGTTTTCTGTTTCTCCATACTAATGACGCGGGGCAATCAGGAGATAGCGAGGCACAAAAAATTTTCCACCCGTCGGATTTTTTTTGTTTTTAGATTTAATAACGTTAATAAAGAGTTGTAAAATTTTCTGGGGACATATTTTCATTGTAAGCTTTTTCTATTTCTTTCCTCTTCCTAATAGCTTCAGAACATTCGGAATCCCACCAAGGTGGTGAACGAAGTTTATTGGGAACGCTATTCTTGCGCGGAAAAACTTCGTCAGCAGCTTCTAGCAAGATTTCTGTTAAACTATCAGAGAAAAGAGAGGGATTGTCGTTGTCTGAACCGGGAATAGATGTAAGTTTACTTTCTACTAATAACTTAAATTCATTCTAATCGGCGTTATTTAATCTATATTTTAAACGTGGCTGACGAGTCCCACTGGGAATTTTTTTACCAGGAAAAGATATCAAAAAGGGAAGTGGTCGCTACCAAAAGTAGAGGAGAGTGGAGCCCAAGACATGGAAGAAGCCAGATTACGAGAGTAGATAGATAAGTCTACCGCGCTTAAGCTTTCGTCTGGTTTGATACGACGAGTAGGGGCACCGGAGTTCAGCAAACACAGATTATGAGTGTCGAGTAATTCTAATAATTCCTCACCGTAACAGTTGGAATTAGAACATCCCCAGTCTTGATGATGAGAATTAAAATCTCCTAGAACGACAAAAGGTTCCGGGAGAGAATAAAATAAGTTATTAATATCATTAGAAATGCTTGAAGACGGGCGAGGAATGTAGATAGAAACAAAACAAATATTTTTAATCACAACACCAACTATAGAAATATCATCACTGTAAATTAATACGATATTCAGAAAATGGTACAGAATTTTTGACAAGAATGTCAACACCGCCATAACCGTCAGGTCTATCTTTTCTGACACATGAATAACCAGGAATTTTGAAAACAAAACCCTGTTTAAGCCATGTTTCAGACAATTCTAAAAGGAAAGGATCGTATTTATTAATAATGTGCATAATTTCACATTTTTTGCTAATGAGACTTCTGCAGTTCTACTGGATTATTTGATATATATTTAATTTTAAGAAAAGAAATAAAAGCTTCAAAGAGAGGGGCAACGTTGGTCGGTATCAAGTTACTTTGAGACAAGAAATTGATTAAATCAAAAATAATATCCTGAGATGAATTAAGCGATGATTGGGTTTGATGATTTTCTTCAGAAATGCCATTCAGAGCTACTCCATTACCGCTAGTAGTCATGTTGTAGTCTTTGATAAGTCCCTGATGTAGCGTCCGATCATAACCCCTTG
The DNA here is from genome assembly GCA_907165235.1 of Zeuzera pyrina. Classification (NCBI taxonomy): domain Eukaryota; kingdom Metazoa; phylum Arthropoda; class Insecta; order Lepidoptera; family Cossidae; genus Zeuzera; species Zeuzera pyrina. Next base: position 23,945,621 of record OU015630.1, read on the forward strand.
AAAACGTAGGAAGAGAACGAGGTTTCAATGTTACCGTCTTTTTGTATGATACATTACGTATAGTTTTATCTGAGCCAGTGTCTGCATGCATCTTAGAAGGGAGTATGTTTGAAGTTAAAACATCAGCGAATGATTTGGAGACAGTTGGATGTAATTTTGATGCTTCATTATATGAAACACAATTCTCCGCCATAGAAGCTTTTATTTGTTTCTGCCTATTAAATTCCAGACATGATTTACTTGTAGCAAAATGCGACCTTGAACATAGACAGCAAAAACCACAATCTTCTCTAGTATCACAAGTTTCACCTAAATGATCCTGACTACATTTGAAGCATCTAGGTTTAGACACTGAACACTGGGTTTTGGTATGTCCAAATCGACAGCATGCATAACATTGAATTGTAAGGTAAATGTACAATTTTACTGGGAGAGCATTGTAACATACAAAAATCCACTTAGGTAAAATTTGACCGTCGAAAGTGAGTACAATAGTTTGTGAGGGCTTCCAAGTGTATGAACCATCAATGAGAACTTCAAAATTTAAACGTCTTACTTTAATAACTTTTCCACATCCTATAGGCACTGAAACATTTGTAATTATTTAATCGGGTGACCATTCAGAAGGAATTCCACGTATCAAGCCCATTCTTGTGATATTAAATGTGGGGATAAATGCTTTTAGATTATTGGTGTCCAAACTCGGGTGGTTCACAAATGCATTAGCTGCAATAAAATTGGAGAAAGAAGGAAATACGGTTCCTACCAATTTTTTTAACACTTCCATTAATTATGTGGTTAAAGGCATTATTTTTTTTTAAATTTCCAATTGAAACTGGGTGGAGTATGGCACCTTCATTAGGAGTCAGTTCCTGCTTTTGTACATGTACAACAAATTGAGCAATATCTGCATCCTTATATAAACGTGAAATCGGAGTAGTGGAAACCTGTGACATTTGTGGTGTTGGAGTTAAATGCTCCTGTTGTGATATTATAATATCATTGGGATTGTCTTGACATTTACATTGTAAATCTGTTTCTGTACTATGAGATTTGTCACCATGTCTTCTTTTTTTATTGCAATGCCTACAAACTTTACGTTCTCGAGACCGTTTGCGTCGATGTGAAAGCAAATCTCCAATATCCATGTCCTCTACAGAAGGGACTGTAAAGTAACTTGCTACCCGGGGAGAGGTCCCCCGGGATCTGGAGGTTCATTCATAGTATATATAAAAAATTGTACTTACAAATAAGTTTTCAGTCACTACTATATTTATATATAAGCTTAAATTATTATAATATACATAAGAAAAACTTAATTGATCACTATATTACTTAAAAATCAATTTAAAATTTGAAAGATAACAAAACACGCCAGCCAATTTTAATGTTTCCCGCGCTTTTAAACTTATATATATACTGACGTAAAAGAATGACAAAAATATTTACAAATTGACAAGTTGAGAGAAAGACGTGTGTATGAAGTTGAAAAAGACAGTGATAGCCGCCATTAAAGTTAGCACACGTTTCATACAACCAGTTTTTCTGTATGGAGTTTGAGTTTCGTCAGACGACTGCTACCACCACACTACCACTGAGCAAGTAAGTTTAGTCTGTGACCATAGAGAAAATTATATATACCACAAATTAGTAAGGCTATGATATCTAATGAGAATCTGTGACTATTACTAACTATTATAAAAAAACGAAAATAACAATTTTGTTGTTATTTATTTTTTCTACTAATTTTATTTTACATAGAATTGTATAGGAAATTATATTAAACGAAATAGCGAAAATTTATATCATAAATCATGGGCATGTCTCGATGTTATTCGTTGATGAAATGCTTGTTGATAATTTTCAACATAATATTTCTGGTAAGAATATGTACATAATTTTATCGTTAACTTTATTAATTTATGACTAAAAGTGTCTTTAATTTTATTTGTTTTTGATGCTTTTAAAACTGTATAACAGTTTGTGTATCTTGAAACAGTTTGTTTGACTAATATAGGTACGACTGAGCTATTAATACTCGCCTATCACACTGATATACAACCCAGATGTGGCTATAAAAAGTACATAAACAATTGAAGCAAAAATATAAAGGGCTTTGTAGTACATTTTTGAGGCTAAAAAGAAATAATAAGTATAATTTCTTTTAATACCGCAAGTGTGTTTTGGATTTTCGTACAAAACAAGTACAGACAATTCGACGCCACTTCGCCTCTGAGATTTCCACCTCAGTCTGTATCTACACAGACAACCTAGCCAACGAGACCTGAAACGTTCACGAATTTCTAAGCAAACTATTCAGCCTAGGTCAAGGGACTGGAATGTAAGAGGGTGGCACAGGTAGAGTCATGTACTAGAGGAAAAAGAGATTATACATGTCGACATTGTATATAGCGATAAGTCATGCGTACGAGAATTCTTTTCTTGTTTCTAAAAAAAAGAAAAATTAACATAATCATAACAAAATTATTTACTTTGCTCATTTCTATTGTAAATTTCTATTGTTAATGTTGTACTTATCAAAGAAAGGTTATTGTCCTTTTTTAAACTATTTTATGACAGTCTCTACCTACTACACCACTTTACAGTGCAATTATGCATTGTTTATGTATTATATTCTAAATTTTTTGGTACTGCTTAGACATAGATCACATCTCTGCCTCCTGGTTACTGCTAAAAGAGTGCACATTTGTGTTTGAACTTATATGAACAATTGTGCAGATGGGCGACAGAAGTATTTCAAGTCTCATAGGCCAAGTTGTCTGTGAGTAGACAGTGTCGATGTGCAATAAAATCATATAGATGCTGTTTTTAGCAAAGTATTGTTATTTTAATGTCATCATAAGTTCTTTATCAATATGCACTAGATAGTAACAGGATGGTACTTGTACCATATTCTAATAAGAAACCCTATCTCTTGGCTGACTTACTACCTATTTTTTAAAGATTTTTTTATGGGGATTAAAATTAATAACTGAAATACTAGATAATTTTAGAGATAATTATAGTATTTTTTATTTATTTGGTTCATAAATTGAAATTTTAGATTTCAAAAATGCTTAGAAATAGAAATTATCATTGCATACTCCATCTACTACTTGTCTAATCTACTGAAAATACAACCTGTTTACTTGAAGCCGAAAAACCAGAAACATGAACATGAAAACAACCAATATTATTGTATCCTCCAAAGTACAATGTTGTAATTAGTGTTGCACTCATGAAAACAGTAATGTGTATTTTGTTTGTGAAAGCTAATGTTTTATTTATTTAAACACATCTACAAATGATTCATAATACATTTTAAGTTCTTGATTTTGGGGGGTTAAAGTTCCATAAATCTATTATGGGTTTTGAAAAATGTCAGTATTTTTCGGCTTTAAAGTGTTTGTTAGGGCATAATGCTGGGTTATATTTCGTACTTAATCTTATTGTTTGTTTGGTAAAGTGATTTTGGAAGTATAATTGTTACAATTAAGGTAAATTGTTGCAATATTGTTCCAAATAACTTAATTAAATAGCAGATATTTAAAAGTTTGTATGCAATGCATATGTGCAAAGTATATGCTATAAATTGACTGAATTTGGAATTTATTTAAGAGTTAATGATCACAATTTGTTGTTTTTTTTTAATATATTGTAAATCAATTTTTTAACCAATAGTTTTCTGTAACAGTAGTGAAGAAGATAAATCTTTGTTGGTTAATCTTACAGACCTTTCATATGTAAAGAGTAGTTTTTATAGAAATAAGTCTTATGAAGTCATGCATACATATAACATGTATACCAATATCCTATTTCTTTCATTTTTGTCTTTAATGTAAACAAATGTGGCGACTATTACATTTGTAACATAACTAGAGATGGGTTAGTTCGCAAATTATTAATTCTGTTGTCATACTCATTAGTTACTAGTAAAACTAAACATTTTTAGAATTTTTGTACATTTGTGCTTCAATAAAAACCACCAGAATTAAAAAGTATATTAAACTTCATGATAAATGTAAAAATTTGTATATAAAAAAAATTTAAAAATAAAGAATAGGAGATTATTATCGATTCAAATGTGTAAACAATAATATTCTTTTTCTGTCATACACTGGACGAAATTTATGATTTATGATACTAATCTGATCTAGGAACATAGGCAGCCTTTAGGTAACACTACAAATAAAAAGCAAAATGTTTTACAAATCATTTTTTTTTTTTTCATTTAATGGAAAACCAACGGCTATAATACGATATAGACAAATATTACAAGTGTTTGAAAGCCAATTATAGGTTTTCGCTGATAACAATTAAATATCTTAAGATAATACAGATCAGCACAACATACTTAATAATAAAATAGATCATCAACACGATACCAAAACAAATAAGTTTAAGAATAAATATAAAACAAACAATAACCCCTACTAATTGTGAGCATTAAACATCACCCATTAAGGGTTTACATACATGTTGATGTACGTCTCACGCCACCACCAACAAATACGTTATATTTAATAAATGAAAACAAATGAAGACGACGAAGTAAAAAAAGGAGAATCAAGCATCGAAAAACTGTCGACACAATACACGTCTCGCGGACACCTCGCTAGTGTTAAATAAATCCAAGTCTAGATCTTTACTAATTAAATTGAAATTGTTACTCGCACGCCACATATAGGAATTCTGTCTGTAATAGTAGAGGATTGCGGTAGATAAAGACGGTTATTATGTCTTAGGGACTTAGTGGGTACTCGTAATGAAATTTGTGATAGCAGATCAGGGCAGTCGAGTTTTCCGGAAGCAAGTTTTAAAAGAAAGACAAGGTCAGCAATCTCGCGTCGCTTTAGTAATGTGACTAAATGATGTTTTCTGCATAAATTAATATAGTTTTTAGACTCATAATGTTGTTTGACGCGATAACACAAAAACCGAATAAATTTTTCTTGGACGTTTTCGATCCGGTCCTTGTAATTTCGATATCTCGGGTTCCACACCTGCGTCGCATATTCCAAATTGCTCCGTACTAATGTACAGTAAAGTATTTTGATCGTCTTTGTTTGTGTAAAATCCTTCGAATTTCTCTTAATGAATCCAAGAGCCCTGGATGCCTTATTTATGATGTTATGTTATGTTATGATGTTATCTGTGTGCATCAAATAATAATTTAGAGTCGTGACATACACCAAGATCACGAACTGATGAATTTCTCTGGAGTTGCTTATCTTTAAGAGTATACGCGAAATTAACTGAGCTTTTCTTCCTACTGAATGTTACAATGCTACATTTGGAGGGGTTCAAATCAAGTAGGTTAGTTCTACAGTACCCTTCTAAACGCGAAAGGTCGGCTTGTAAGTTTACAGCATCGCTGTAGCAAGAAATAGGGGCATAAGTCTTCATGTCGTCAGCAAAGCTTAAGACACAGGATGTACGAAAACATAAGTCGATATCATTCACGAAAATGATAAAAAGTAAAGGTACTAACAAAGACCCCTGAGGTACTCCACTAGGAACATTTACCCATCCAGAAATATAGTTGTTAACAACTACTGCTTGAGTTCTATTTTGAACATATGAAGTGAACCAACGGAATAAGTCACCGCTAATGCCAATATTATGAAGCTTAGACAAGAGCAAGTCGTGCTGGACACGATCAAATGCTTTACTGTAATCTGTGTAAACGACATCGACCTGCTGACCTCCATCCATGGCTTCTGTGAGAGTACTGTTAAATAGCACAAGATTTGATACCGTTGAACGGCCCTTCAAAAAACCATGCTGGAATGAGCCAAATGATTGTTTCAGTGCTGGATAAACTTGATTGTAAACTAGTTTTTCAAAAATCTTAGAAATTATACATAATTTAGAAATTGGGTGATAGTTAGTAACTACTGTTTTCGGTCCTTTCTTATGAATCGGTGTGATATAAGCGCTCTTCCACAAACCGGGTATATAACCTTCTGTTATAGACCTTTTAAATAGAATTGATAGTGGTATGGAAATAGTTTTAGCGCAGTGTATGAGGAAACGAGCGGGCAGTTCGTCTGGTCCAGCGGACTTGGCAGAATCTAATTTAAGAAGCAATTTAGTTATAGAATCAACATCAATAGAAATAGACGATAAATCCGATACAGTAGAATAGGTACTATGTGTTATGTTATTTGTTACGTGTTATTCATATCAAGAAAGTTAGAAAGAAAATATGTGGAGAAAGCATTACAAATAGAGCTACCCGTGTTAACTACGGAGCCTTCAAAGCTTAGGTTACTAGGCATCGCATTGGTATATTTTGATTTAATATGAGACCAAAAATGTTTCGGATTCTTTTCAATTGATTTTTCCACTAGACCAATATAGCTAACATAGCAGGATTTTTCTAAATTTTTAACTCGATCACGTAGCAATTTAAATGAGTCCGCGTCAGAGCGGTTCCCATAGATCTTAAATTTACGAAGGTATTTTGATTTTTCCTTTATCGCTTTCTTTAATGCCTTTGTATACCAGGTTGGATATGAATCATTATATTCAGTTTTAGAAGGAACATATTTGTTTATTAAAGCCTTACATATAGAGTAAAAATAATTCAAAGCGATATCTAAGGAACCGTTCGACAGTTTATCCCCCCAGTCAGTGTTGAGTATGTCAGTGTTTATGGATTCATAATCGCCTTTATTATAGAGATACCTAGTGCGTGGGGCATTTTTTAATGGTAAGCAATGTACAAAATCTACTTGCAAAGAAAGAGCACCGTGGTGAGGGTCAATAGGAACAAGAGAAGCGTTGCTGCAGTCAGTAGCAGTAATATGATCATTGGCTAATACAAGATCTAGAGTTTTTCCAAAACTATTCCTAACACCATTAAATTGTTTTAGATTAAGAGTATTAATTTCATCAATGAGCAAATTCTCATTCTCTGTGTGATAAATAGAAGGGTCTAAGGATCCATCATTTGAAGAACTAGGAATCCAAATTATGTCACTTAAATTAAAATCCCCTACCAATAAGTACATATCCTCAGAGTGTTGCAACATTATACGTTCGGTATTGATCAAATAATTTTGTAATTGTTGGGAAAAATTAAAACCACAATTTTGTTTACATAAATAAAGGCCACATATGTGCAACTTAATAGACCTTTTGTTGGGAAAACAATTAAAGGATAGTGTAACCCAAAGATCTTCGGCACTTGACTGGAAACTAGGCTGCGGAGTGACAGCTAAGTCCATAAGTGTAGCAATTAATACTCCTCCTCCATAGACTTGCTGCGTGCTAGAATAATCGCGGTCACGCCTCCAGACAAAATAACGACTATCAAATAATTCCGTGTCCATGAAGCCCTCTAGTAACCATGTTTCAGTTATAATAACAACGTCGAACGTAGAAGCCTGCACATTACGAAGAAAAACATCGGTCTTAGTGCGTAAACCACGCGCATTTTGATAATACACATTCAAAGTATCATCATTATTAGCCATTTTTATTTGTTACTAGGAGTAATGACGTTATAACTACAATATAAAAAGCAATATACAGAATAAAAAGTAGCCTCGTTCGAATTGCGATAGAAATGCGAGTAAAATACATAAGTTAAAATATTATATAATAGTTGTGGGTATAAAGACATATAAACAGTATAAGTAGCCCCGTTCGAATTGCGATAGAAATGCGAGTAAAATACATAAATTAAAATATTATATAATAGTTGTGGGTATAACGACATGTAAACAGTATAAATATAGGCGCGAGCAAGCAACATTTCAACGATATTGATAGCTAAGGATAGGAAATACAGATGATTTATTGAGGTGTGCAGTTTAGTAGACGGTAATTGTAAGCAACTGATAAGAATGGAATGCGATTCTAAACAAAAGCGAGGCGCCCGAACGAGCGTCGATGCAGGCATCGCCAACCCCTCGATTGAATGTAATAAACAATTTTTAAATGCAATTATCAACAAGTCGTAAATTAATAGTACATATAGCTAAAACAAGCAATGGGCTAAGCTAACTTGTTTAAATCACTGTCATTACTAATGATTAATACCGGTGATGTGTCATTTTTGCGTACATGGATTTTACAAAACTTTACCCAAACATAGCGATAGTCTTTTTTTTTAGCGAGGATCTTAGTATTAGAGAGTAAACCTTTATAAAACGGAGCGAGATGGTCATTTATGAAAATGCGCTGGGAATTTCCGCCAAATCCAATGTCAGCAGCAGTCAGGGTTTTATGTTTCCGTGCAGCAGCCACAAAGTCTTCTTTGATATATCTGTTTAGGAAACTGATCAAAATTTGTTTTTCTTTGGAATTATATGTAGGCACTCTGGCAATGTAGTTAATTTGATGCTTCGGAATTGCATACTGAATAGCACTACTCAATGCCTCAGCAATGTTAAAAAGGTTTTCATTTGCCTTCGATGGTACTCCCTTGATTTCTAAATTGTTAAGTCGTGACCGTTGCTCCCTTGATTCCAGTTCCTTCCTGAGTGCGGTAACTTCGTTTTGAGTTGAGATAAAAGTGTCGTTAGTAGATTGAATCAAAGCTATTTTCTGTTCCATATTAGTATTTCGTGAACATTGGTCTAATTGGTAATTTGATAATGTCAGTCCTTTCAATGCTGTGTTACATATATTGGAAATATTAGTGTTATATGTGCATATTTTATAGTTTCGTAGTAGTATTTTTAGAGAGTGCTACGTGTAATACGCTGGATCAGCGAACGATAAAAATTTAACGAAATTTTGGTTAGTTAGTTTCTTGTTTTGTTTACATTAAAGTCAAAACGAAAAAAATAGAATATAGGTACATCATACGTGCTCGTCCTCTGAGCTCGTTGCATCGTGTATGTGGTGGTAATGTGATGGTGACGGTGGTCAGTGCGTGGGCGTGTGCGGGCTGGGGTTCGCGTCGTGGGCGCTGTGGGACGGGCGCGCGAGCGAGACGGCGGCGGCGCGCGCGGCGCTGTGCGCGCTGGCGGCGTGGGGCGCGTGCGCGGGCGCGGGCGCGGCGCTGGCGCTGGCGGGGGCGTGCGCGGGCGGCGGGGGCGGGGGCGGGGGCGCGCGGGGCGCCGGCGCGCTGCTGGCCGCGGGCGTGGCGCTGGCGGCGCTGTGCGCGGCGGGCGAGGCGGCCGCGGCGCTGTGGGGCGCGCGCCACGCGCCGCAGCTGCGCGCCGCGCTGGCCGAGCGCCTGCGCGAGCTGGTCGTGCGCGACTACGGCGTGTCGCCCGCGCGCACGCGCGTCGTCGACGCCATACAACACGGGGTGAGTGTGCGTCCGACTTTCGGTTTTGTTTACATTTCACAAATAGACAGCAAAACTAACACCAAAATCGAATTCTATTCGTGAGGCTCCACATTGTCTTCGCCAGCAATTGGCATAGTGAAAAGTCATCTCACCCATGTATGGTAGAAAATACTTTTTTTTGAGCAACACAACTATTAATTTCGCGAATAATTGCTTTTTATAACAATAAGTACATATTCACAATCACCTAAAATGAACAAAAACTTAATAATTATATGCAAGAGTGACTTTTTACAGAAGTTCCAGGTTCATTTGAAACTGAAAATTTAATTTCTGTATTATTTTTGGTTATAGAAATCAATTTTGGTTGGACATTAGTCATGAAACTTATTATAATTCATCAAAGCACCGAAATTACTGAATTGAATAAATCACTGAACATTACAAAGTTGTTGAGTATAATTTACTAGCTAAATAAACTTCTTTTGCATAGGAGTTCAATTATGAAATTACATTAAACTCATGTCTACATTAACTGAGAATATATTGTATAAGTCTTTCTTTTTAAAAGTTCTAAACAATAAACCGTAATAAAATTCATTTGAAAGTGGAAATTATAAAGTAGATACAGATAAATATGAATTGCTACTTTGTTTTAAACTAATTACAAGTTTATAAGTACCTAATTAAATTTATACAATATGTCACAAATAAAGAACTAGATTCACAGTCTTCTGTAAAATTTAAACTAATTATTCATGATATTCACATTTGATTCGTACATATTGTGCACATTTTATTATGAACCTATACGAAGTGCAGTACGAAAGTCGGATTTTTAAAGAAGCTTATAAAGCTTGGCTACAAGCCAGCATGTGAGAGAGAGAGACAACTGATTACCAATGTCTTAAGAGGTTGTTAGTGTCTGTTCGCTGGTTGTCATCACTGATTGGTCGTAACTGGGATAAGTATCTCGTTTTCTTTCGTTATTTACATTTGACAAGTAATTAACGGGTATATTTAAAACCGTTTGATAAACTTTAAAGTTGATACCTATTCATCATTTATTCTTTACTGAGCATTTCAGTAAGGCGAGCTGGGTTTTTGGGCTTGTGTAAACTACAGTCAGTGGAGAAGGAGAAAAGGTATATTGTTTTTTATTATGAGAAAAATGTTACTAGGGTCAATTTACAGTGTTCATAAATTCATAATTAAGTACAGCAAATTCTTTTTTACAATCTTTAATTTTTTATTTCGAAAATATATTTAAAAAATGGTACCTATAATATTAAAAATTCGACTCTATTATTCAGAACAGAAGTAAAGGTATAACCCGTGTAAAATAGACGTTAATGTGGTAGAATGGTTTTAAACTTGTTGTTCATGATTTTAAACTTAATGGTGTTAAGGTTATGTCATTTGGAAAATATAATTACGAATTGAATAAAAAAGAGTTATTTAACGTACCTATTATTATCACGAAATAATGAACTCCTCAATAAAATGATATTAATTATTTGCTAAATTTAAGAATTTTCATCTTTTTTTAAATTCTAGATGTGTTGTATTTACAATTTTGTAGGGAGCAATTTGACATGTTCGTTGTTAGCTTTTTCAAATAATATCAAAACAACGTGTACTCAAATACTCATTTGAGTGCACATTTGGATCGGACGTTTTTGGAGTGTCAATTGTATATCTAGTTTTTTATTTGTGATTGAAGTGAATTATTAATGAAATTCTATTCAACAACTTTTTAAATTTGTCAGTTTTTAATAATGTTAAATTAAACTTAAACGGTGATTGCATAAATCAATTAGAAATGAAAACATTATGCAGTGTGCAATAAAGTATAATTTTGTATTGATACATTATATGGTATATAATTTTGTTTGTGTGTAAAACCAATTATTTATTTAGTTTGGGTATGAGCTTCTTTATTAATTCTGTGTCATGTTTCGATAATATGTAATAGTTAGTGGAAGTAGTTGATGTACAATGTGATACGTGACGGTCCACAGTTGGAGTGCTGCGGCGCTCAGAGCGCGCGCGACTGGCAGAAGTCGCAGTGGTCGCTGGCGCAGGAGCAGGAGCGGGAGAGCGACGAGGGCGGCGCGGGCGCGGGCGCGGGCGCGGCGCTGGCGCTGGCGGGCGAGCCGCTCGACCTGTCGGTGAGCGCGGCCGCCGCCTACTACCGCGTGCCGGCCTCGTGCTGCGTGCGCTGCGGCGGCGCGGACGGTGCGGGCGGTGCGGGCGGTGCGGGCGGTGCGGGCGGTGCGGCGGTGCGCGTGCCGGCCGCGTCGGGCGGCGGCGGCGCGCTGCACGCGGCCGCGTGCGCGCCGCGCGTGCTGGCCGCGCTGGAGGCGCGCGCGCGCGCGCCGCTGTGCGCCGCGGCCGCGCTGCTGGCGGCGCGCGCGCTGGCGCTGCTGCTGGCCGTGGCGCTGTGCCTGCGGGCGCACGCGCGCGCTCCGCCCGCCTACAAGGCCTGAGCTGTCTGAGCCCACCACCCACCACACCCACCACACCCACCACACCCACCACACCCACCACACCGCGCCGACGACCCGGTAATACGACCGTATGACGACACCTAAACCGTACAACGACTCTACCACTCGAGTTGCACTCCTATTATCAGCGAAACCGATAAATCTCAATATCATTATATGTCACACAATGATGTTATATTTACATAAGAGGTAGATGTTACATGCGTTCGAATAGTGGCACCCCAAAACTTTTTTTTTTCTTTCTTCATGTCATAACGCACAGATCATTTGCCAATTTCACGTATTGAATTTTAATAAGTAATTGTTATCGTAAAACTCCTCCAGTAAAGTGATAATAGACTTCACTGAAGTTTTATAGGACTTATTGGAAGAGCGCGCGAACTTCAGCTACACATGTTTATTTAAACCTACTCCATTCTTTTCACTTACACAAAACTTTAAAACTCCCAATAATGTAAAACATAGAAAATTTAAATAAAATGACAACTTCACTTCTCCCATTCCCGCCAAAAAATTCACCCCAAAACTTTGCTAATTAGCCAACCCAGACTTGGTCAAAGAATATAAAAAGAAATTTTACAGAACCAACAATGTAATGCAGTGCCTATTACGCATTCTAAATTTTTTTCATATTCCAAATGGTTTTTGTAATATTCACGATTATGTGATGACGCAGCCACCCAGTTTTAATCATCGTTTACATTTATTAAAAGCAATAATATAAAAATACAATTCAATGTCCGACTTCATTCTATGCATAAAAATAACCCAAAATGGTTAAAAAATATCAAAGAGGCAAAAGAAACGAATTAAATGTGTTTGAAGGTAATTAGAAATAATGATTGCTACATTTTTCCTTGTTAGTAAATACACAGATTAATTAGTTGCTAACGTAAAGTAAATACATTATAAAAAATAATATCCATTATCTACCTCTTGTATTATATCATCATTGAAGTCACACATACAGACAATATCTACTTTGTACAACACTACATTATTGTTATTACACTAAACTAAAAAAAATACTTAATCTGTCTAAGATCTGTTTCAAACAAAAAATAACATAATTATATACATATATATTTTTATCTATTAAACCCTAAGAACCACATGATAACTAATTCAGTTAATCCGACGCGTTCAGCCCATTGCATCCCATACACTCCCTCGCTGACCCTTTCCAAATCCTACTGCCACCCACTGTTATACACATTTCCATGACCAATCATACTTACAACTAAGACTTAATTAATAATTTTACGGGTATTTATGGTACACATTAACAAACATTAATTTTTTTAATGATAAGACTGATAACTTAAACACATGACCATAATATTACAGTAATAGTCTGACCAGAATTCAATATTGCAAAATCATATTGCAAAATTTAGACACTTTTGTATACCTATAATTTATACCAAACAGTCACTATAACAAATAAAACTGGTGCCGCCCTTACAACATTTTCATGTATTTTGGTCAGGTTTTAAATATACTACAATTGATTGTAAAAGTCATAAAATTACATTACCATTCAACAAATCCTTATAGATATAACATATGAAAATATGCACTTACAGTTTGAATTTTTGTCAATATTACCACTGTCTAAAATATGCATTTATTGTACTAACCGTAGTATATAAGCACCTAACTAAATGTCTTAATGTTAAGTACTCATTGTTAGTTACATAGCTATTTAAGTTTATTTCGTATAAATGTATAACTTATTTTTCCTGTTACCTGTCAATTGCAACCGATTCGTGACCGCACTGAAAAATCAAAATAATTTTAACTAGCGAAGTGACATGTGAAAAGTTTGACAGGTCATCATATGACATAGAAAAATAGTTGAGTTTTTGGCGGGATTTTATGAGGAGTGGTTGGGCGTTCATTTCAATTATTCGCAAATGGTTTCTACTGGATATTGTGATGTAAAATTATCGTAGTTTTGCGTCTCAAGTATCTACACCGTTTTGCTGTTATGTGAAATTGTTGCAATAAGTGCTTATTTAGCAGAGTGATGTTGAAATTTTTTTAGTGGCTTAGTCTGCCTCAGCGGATCCTATTAGAAAGACCGCCTCAATATATTTGTCGCCAGAAACTCCAAGAAACATCTAAAATGTATTGTCTATATTTTGATGAAGTAATATGAAGAATTTATCTATTATTACTGGAGACGTCGGTTGTATGGGTTAAGATCACTTTACGTTCCCTCTTAAGGGAGAATCTTAGTACTACATAAATATATTATGTTTTCGAATAAGTGCCATGTGAATGAAATGTCTGTCGGTCAGTGTGGGTTGCAGTTGTCAGGTACACCACTCACCAAAGAACGGGCGGTCGCCGCCCCCGCCGACTTCACACGTGGCCTTCCTTACATGTTACATAAACTTTATGTAACATTTACAATTTAAATAATTCGAGACTGATTTTCTTTCATATTTTGTTGTATGAACATTTGTTCGAATAACTTGTTTCAAAAATCGAAGCTTCGGCCCTAAATTGAAATAGTACTTGTATAGATAATAATATAATATCGACAATCTCTACAACCACAGACAAATAAATTCTACACCTGTGACCATGGACCAACAAATATAATGGACTGAGCCGTACTAAGCGGCCGCTCTTATCACCGTGTGTCAAACGGATTTTCGTGTCTCTTTTTGTCGTATCTCGTTGAGCGTAACCACGAGTGAAACAGTTAGCTATAGTAAGTATGACAACCTCGCACTGTCTGTGTAATTTACGTCAGCTCATGACCGTCTTCATGTACATTACTGAAAAAATTATTTGCAAAATACTCGTAAATCTTAAAGTTTTAGCTACTAGTATTCCCAAAAATAAAAATGTGTAGTGTTCAGGTGTGTGGCGGTAGCGTGGCCTTTCTCTAGTCACGCAACACGTATATTAACGGACACGCTCTTAGTGCAAACGCTCCGTCCATTTTGGTCCATGGTCCGAGTCTGTGACTTATAATAGTGATGTATAACATCTATTTATATCTAATCACAGTGCATTGCAACATTAATTTCAACACTGATAAGAATAAAACGTAATAAATATTAATAGAAAAATTACAAAAAGGACTTTGACATTTTCACTGCTCAGGAGCATCCGCATGTGTAACTCCGGCACAGCAGAACTACTCGTTATAATTATTTTTATAAATTTATATCTTGTACGTATTTTGTATTGAATTGTGAGCCGAAGCCTCGGTATTTTTAACGAAAGCACTCCGCGCGAGACGTGGCTCCGCGGATTGTCCGCGTGTCTGGATTCCATGTTCGAGTACAAATATTTAAGACTGTTTTTTTTTCATTGATTGACGTATATTTTTTGTTATAATATAAGTTTTTTTAGTGTAGTCTAGCATGCTGTGTTCTTTTGACTGATTACTTTAGGTTAAGCGCCGGTCGCTCCGTTTGCGAAGACTCCATCTCGTAATTACCGACACATCGGGCTTTTGTGTAAATTGCCTACATGTCTGATCTGCGTGTATGTTTCCGACACAGATTAAACATGTGTATAGATTAGCTACACATCCGATGTGTCTGTATATTTATAATCAACTCAAAGCTCGTCATTAAATCACTTTTGGTCATCTTTAAAAGGTATTCCAAATTGTTCAATGGCATCAATTAATCACTATCAATATTTATAATTATAATTACTTAAATATTTCTATATTATAATTATTTTGGATAAAGGAGAAATAACAAAAAATATTCAGTGATATAATTTTTTCTTATTATTTCTGGGTTTGGGTTAATAGTTTAAATTAAATTTAAATCTGTATCAAAGTTCATCTCAATAGATATAAAGATGACAGACCGACAACGGACAGACGGATATAACCCCAAAAATCTATAGATTTAATACCCGTGTAATTGTATTGAATGCTGAAGGATTAATTCATTCAAGTATTCCACGTTCATCAAAGCTGTTCAAGGCGACGCATTGGACATTTTGACGGCAGGGATCCCAATTTTTCTAAGTGACTGCAAAACGTATGAAAATTATATTTGGTAACCTGATTCTTCATTTCATTGACTTTATGTTAACAGTTGCGATACACGATTGGTTAACTTTTGTAACACAAAAAAAAATATCAAAGAAACCTCTTTTAAAACAGAGATTTACATTTTTAGGAGTAACGGGACCGATTTATGTTTCTAAATTTTGTGTATAGTTTTAATCTAAATATATTCTTCAAAATGACAGTTGGATTTTTTAAAATGAATTATTATTTTTAAAATAAACGAAAGTAACTACTTTTTCGTAAGCTAGCGCGCGCACTTTTGCATAGACCAGGTCTATTTTGGATTAAATTATTGTTTAGCAATGTGTCGCCTTAAGTACACGTTCCGAAACCGGTCCTCTCTTTAACAGCTGTAGCTTCGAGAGGATCGTTCAAGTCGCATTTATGTAGGACAGTTGTTAAAGATGTACAACAGTCACACCTCAGACGGCCGACCGGCGGTAGAATGTAATAAATGTGCTTGTATCACGTGTATTGTTTCAATTTACTATGTAACTTGTGTGTCATGAGCTAACGAGTGTTGCCTAACGAGCGGCGTGACGTCACTGCTATCTATCCTCGTACTCTGCCTCCGTATGCTGAGGCATATCTTCAAAAGGGACCAAATGTCAATTTTATTAAAATATTTGACAGGTAACTTATAGTTTAATTGCTCCCTAACACTAATTAGTCCAGTAAATTACAGACATACATACATACATATACGTACATTACATACACTTCTAAAACATTACCTTTTTTCGCAGTCGGGTAAAAAACGCTAAAAATCATTTGACGTATTTCTTCAGTGGTCATTTTTGGTATAGAATTAACCTTTGTAAAGCTAAATTTTACATACATACATACATATCCTCACGCAGTATCCCTAAATGTGTAAGGAGAATGATGAGATTTCAGGAAGCGAAAGAAGTATGTAAGGATCGCGACGCTTGGCGCTCCGTCCTCTCTGACTACCCCGTTAGGGATACAGCTAAATTTTGCTTATCATTAATGTCGAATTTATGGTACTAATGTAGTGGTGGAAAGGCGGCTACATATCATTTTTTCATCATATAGCAGATATTTGTTATGCGATACCTACAATAAACTAACCTTTCAACGACTTGTGTGAACGATGAATTTGTCTCTAAGTGCAGTCGTCGCGCCGTCTCATAATTATTTCGTGCCATTAGATGCTCCGTAGTGTCACAAAATAGGGTTGTCAAACTAAACATTCTTTCAATTTTAATTTACAATGTGTAAATTACCATACGAGGTGTAAATGGCAGCCTTTGACGTGACACAGGACACGAAAGTCTGAAATTACGATATTATTATTTATAATATTATATTAAATAGGGATATTGGCGACCCTAGTCACAATTTTTATTTAAATATTAATAAATGTACTATGATAAAACCCGTTGTAATTATTTTTTTACCCAACATTACTCTTATTATTTTATACCTATATACATGTCAGGTGTCAGCTCATGGAACACTCAACCTATAGAGCGGCAATGTCATTTATTTTGTATGAAAACAAATTACGTGTATGGTAAACACTTGCAGTTACTGGCGTTCTGCTTTATAGTTGTTTTTTTGCTGTTTTTGCCATAACACCGAATAGAGCAATAAGCTTTTATATAAATATTTAAATATATGTCCAGTTTTAGTTATGTACTGCTTAATGCGAGCGAGGATTGATACTTGTTAGTAAATAAACTGAGCAGTGGTGAATAAAGTGGTATGATATTTCATCTCTATAGATTGAGTACTCTATGTGTCAGCTATAGTATCATACCATAGTAGACTGATCGCTTGTTGCAAATTATGTACATGGAAGGAGAGAGAACGGAAACGATCGCACTGTAGGTATAATGGTAATGGACTCGGGGTGGCCAAATTGTCATGAAATCTATGTTTTTTTCAATTTTGTACAGAATCCATTGACAATTCTGTATTTGAAGAACATTTGAAAAAAAATTAAAATTTATAAATTTCCTCTGAGTATCCGTTAGGGATACAGCGTGAAGATATGTATGTATGTATTTGAAAATAATAGATTTTTTAAGTAAAATATTATTATTTATTATTTGCGATTTGAATCAAATTACAATTTGAAGGAGCATGAATGATTTGTTCCTCAGCCAACTTAAGAAGGGCTATGGATACAAGAGCATATGGAGGAGTTAATCTGGGAATGGACCATTATGTCGCGGTAACTAGAGTTAGGTGTCTGTTTGCTGCAAGGCGATGTCACGTAACGTCTAAGCCTGCAGCGGTTTATCGCATAAAGAGTTGGAAACTACAAGATGCGATCACCAGGAACAATTATGAAAGGACAATCTTGACGATATGTTGCTAGTGACGAGCACAGATGCACAAGAATGTCAACAGGATTTTACAATGATTTTAGGGATAGTTTGATCGAGGCTGCGAAAGGTGCGTAGAACAACATTGGAATGGTAAGAAGTGTGATATGTGCTGAGACAATGAAGTCTGTGTACAAAGAGAAGAAAGCATGGAGAGACTACCATTATGTACTTTACTGTAAAAAATAGCTAGGGTAAAGTTTTGATTTGATGTTTGTGAAAAATTTGATGGAAGAGATATAAACTGCAGAATGCAAAAAGCACAAACGAAATGAAAGCGCTAGTGAAAGAGAAGCGTGAAAAGTACATGTCAATGACAATAACACGTCGGACAACTTTGAGGCAAATTACTGTAATCTACGATAGAATTAAATATGTAGTAAGTTAGTCATGTAAAAATCAAAAATTATGTGAAGAAAATTTTTATAGTAATTTCTTTAAAATGCCGTTTTAAAAATGGTAGTATACGTATATAAGATTGTCATGACCTCTTCCAACTCTCGTTTTCTAGCTTCATAAGATAAAGTAAAAAAACCACGGACTAGAATGTAAATATAACTTGCTACAACATCGATGTAATACAGATCCTACTTACTTTTTGCTTTGTAACTACTAATCGTAATAAGTTGGATGTGCAGATATTTCCAAGGGTGTTTTTAGCTGATTATTCTTCATATGAAAAGACGATGAGTATAGAAGATCCATCCAGATATCCAGTACTTATAGTCTACAAAAATAAATACTTTGACCGCTGTCTGAAATGAATTGAATTTCATGTACACAATGAGTTAATACAAAAAATTAAATTTATGATATGTAATAATAAGTTACTTAAGTAATTTCAAATTGCTTTACAGTTATCAGATATTTTTTATTAACCCAGATAAGCCTGAAACTAAAATTTTCTGAAAATTTTGAAAAAAGTTACATTATTTAGTTTATTAGATCTTATGCAACATAAAAAAAATTATGAAAAAAAAATTAAGTGTAAGGCTTTCAGGGAAACAGCCGTCCTATATGTAGGACAGTAGGATAATAAGAGGAAATAAAAGACCATTTATGACAAAACAGAATGTAATCAAAAAGTGTAGTTTATTAGATAACTATTGATTATATTACCCATTGTTATATGTAATTTACTAGATTAACACTATTTATGAATGATATGTTTCAAAACACTTGACACACACTCCAACATCACATTTCTTGCAACGTGTCAAACATTTTTTGTGACATTGACGACAGTGTGTTTGCTTCGATTGAGGAATAACCAGATGATTCATTTGGTCTTTACGACTATCAGCATGTTCATGATGGGAGGGTCGGCTAGGCCCTCTTTTGGCATTTTTTCTGTTTGATTCAATCAAAGCAATTGCTACCCTTCTGCGAAAGCCAAGATGATCCAGTTTTCCATGATTTATTTTATATAACTGCCATGCATTATGTTCGGCAAGATCAATCATGTGTGTGAGCAACGGCATGTACCATTTCTTACCTCGTATACCAATTCGGTAATGTGAAATATTTTCATCAGACCGATCCACTCCTCCCATATATTTGTTATAGATGGACACCATATGTGGTTCTTCTATGACAATGTTTCTCTTTTCACTTTGTGAGAAGCGTTTGGCAGATTGTTTAGGGTTTATTCCTACAGCATTAGAAGCAATACTGAATATATTATTGTCATGCCATTTAGCAATAATGAACGTGTTGTCATGTGTCGTTCTGTAATCGACAGCACCACGTTCCTTTTTTTTCAGTAACTTCGATGTAATCAGAGGACAACTAGATGTCCTGTTTTCTTTGTTATCTCTTCCAGCAAGGGCGTCCCAGTAAAAAAATTATCAAAAACTACGTGGTAAGGAAGGTCGAAGCCACGTGAAATCAGCACATCGCAAAAAGTGAGAACAACGCTTGCACCCAGCCCCAATTCTTTATATATTGGATTGCACATAGTTGTAGCACCTTGGTATGGTTCCATCCATAAAACATACCCTAACCGTGTAGCACCAACCCAAGCTTTGAACCCGTACCTAATAGGTTTACCTTTTATGTGCTGTTTGCAGCCATGTCTACCATAGTAGGGGATCATGGCCTCATCTACACTGTAATGCTCTTCAAGAGGAGAAAACTCTAAGAACCTTTTATTTAGAAGTGTAACTAGGGGGCGTACTTTTGTGTATTTGTCTTGCAAATCCAGATTATCATTGACATGAAGGTGGCGAAAAATAAAGTCAAATCTATCCCTAGTCATAGCCGAGCTGATCAATTCATTCTTTGTATCAGGGGAGTTTTCCCAATACATTCTTCTACGGGGGAGCCATGAATAACCACTAACCAACAATATGCCGATGAAACATTTCATATCTTCAGTGGTTATGTCTCCAGGCAAATTCTTTGACAGCATATTTATTGCTCTCTGACACCAACAACGAAATAACATCTTCATCTAAGAAGTTTTCAAACCACTCAATTGGGCGCTTATCTTGGCAAGCGCCTTGAACATCTGGCCAATTCACGGGATTTTTTGCCAAGTCCCGTTTTCTCCATGCGTAGGTACGCCTACGTTTAGTTCGACCTGTAGAATCAGAAGGTTCTTCTTCTGTATCACTCACCATAATCTGCCCTTGAATCATTACTTCAGCCGGTTGAAGCAGAATGTTTCGTGGCAAATTATTCAAAGTTACATTATCTTCTTCACCCGAATCTTCGTCAGTGAGACAGTCAGGATCAACAGGAGGAGGTAGAATACATATCAGTCGTTCTCTATAATCTTCTTCATTATCAGAAACATTTTCTAAAGCATCTAAAATTTCATGCGCAGCTAACGGTCTGTAAAGAAAAAGTTGTATTATTGTACTAAAATCATGTATATTATCCTACTGTCCTATATATAGTACGCTAGTATTTGTAACAAGTTATACGTAATTTATTTATATTATTTTGCTAGAATATTTATTTAGTACAAAAGTTAAGGTTATCAACTAGATATTAACACAGAAAAAAACAACTCACGAGTAAAATATAACTTTTTATACATACCTGTCATTTGCCATGTCTGCAACGCACTTTTATTACACACTTATAAGGTAAAATATAAGGTAAAAACTGTTAAAATAACTGTCTTTTTATTTTTTCTAATAAAGCTGACACGTTTCTTACTGCAAATCATAAGACTAAATAATCTTAGATAAAGAGGGTATTCTGATATTTTTTTTTATTTCTACTGTCCTAAATATAGGACAGTAGGCTTATCTGGGTTAAACGACTTTAAAAAAAGTTTCTCAAATCGTGTGTATAATATGTAAATATAAGTACATATTTTTGTATTTTTGGATTCCGTTGGATTCAGTAAAGCTCCAAGGTTTTCCAAGCTCCATTTTAATTTCATTGATATTGAACCTTGGACTTCCGAGATACACCAAATACTCCCTAACGGTTTATTTATTTTGATGATTCTATTACATATTCAGGTCCAGAATTGAAAAGAAGTTAGTTGTAAACTTACCCTAGATATTTGTATAGGTCAAGGTCACTCAAAAAGGGAAAATTTAACTTTCTTAGAAAAGAAAAACACTGTACACTAGAGGCAAGTTTAAATTAGATTTACAGCAAGGTGTTTTATGCTGAAATTATTAAGATACAACACTCCATTATCGTTCGTACCTGAAGACAATTGTGTGGTAACACAAAAGTAGGTAGATACTTATGACACAATATTTTTATTTGTTTCTATTATAATATCCTGCGTCATGGCAATATGTTCTTTGAACAATGAGCCACTGTTATAACTGATATATTTTCTCTGAGTAGATTGTGTGTTTGAGAGAGTCGTTCACTGACTTCTCACTCTAGCTGCTGTCAAATCTATTGTTCATAAACGAAAACTTGATACCTAATAAGATTGCAGCAATATTGTTCGAAACTTTGTCATATTTGACAGTAGATTTTAATCATTAAAATAAATGTCCGTAAACTTGCGTCGTCATATTTGACTTGGAAATTTACAATCAAAGATAAATCAAGCATGCAACAACCTTAGGAATATGCTATCTGGGTACTGAACATTCAGTAACATTGATAATATAACAGCGATCTATATAATAACAGCTTGTGGAGTAACTAAAACATTTATGGCATTTACCCACTTCGAATTTTTACTGATTATTGTTGAACACTGAATAATTAAAGAGATAAGGTAACTGCGGGTAATAAGGCCTGTCGTCTAATAAGGCCTATGTGAGTAAAATCGTATTTACAATGAGCGTTCCCGCTCAAGGCAACACTCACAGACGCCTAACACACGAAGATATCTTTATGAGTTTACAAACGCGGAATACCCCTCTTCCCATCTCTAGTATTGTATCATACATTGCGAGAGACGACCGCGCGGAACGAATAATAAAAATCGCCAGTGTTCTCTTTTCGTTCATCCGTTGCTGTTACTAATATTACAAATTATTTAATGTTATTGTAGATAAGTATTACCTACGTAAGTACTGAAGTGGTTCCACACCTTGCAGAATGAATAAATTGCGTTCGAAAGAAAACCATCTGCCATATGACACATAAAAAAAGAGTTTCTACAGGATGGAGCGAACACTAGAAGAGAGCTGTACTCGTATAGTTCTCTAATAATGTAAACGAGAACCTCTCTAATAATGTAATGACAGCCACCACTCAAGTGATGATTATGTAGGTATTACAATGACACTATTGTCATTAAAATACTTAATCATCTTTCTATAAAGAGGACACTACAATAAACGGTTTGTTTGTGAAACGTATTATATCACCTTCGATTACTACTATGGACTACTACGCCAGTATTTCGAGGGAAGACTATGAAAACTTAGGACCGCCGTAATTTAATGCGGCTGTACGTCATAGTGTACACTGTACATGGTAGGTAACGGGTGTTTGTGTAAGGAAGTAAGTAAGTAAGCTCTGCGCTCTTCGGCATTTAATTACCCATAGCTTGTAACCACATCATACCATTTTTCTGTATTTAACCAATTTCAAATCAAAAGAAGATACTCAACTCGTTTGTATATTTTTAGCGCTTCGTTCCAAGATTACCACAGCCTTTTCAGTTTTTCTCAGAAACTATGACGAGTAAACAGATAAAATTAGGAACAGCTCTAGCACAGATTAATTAGTTACAACCGTAAAGTTATAGTAAGTAGCGCCCTAAAGAGTAAAGACACGTGAATTTCAAAACAAAACTAAGGGATATAAAAGCTTCAACTCTATTTTTGAAATTGACGCCTGCTTTAATAATATTTTTATGAATACCTTCGTAATTAGTCTAGCACCCATATAGCAATTTAAACTTAAACCACGCGTGCTAGAAATTTGCTGTATACAATTAAGACAAGTTTGAATTAGACTTTTTACACACACGACAAAGATACAATGTTGACATAGTAAATAAAATGTTTTGTGTCAAAGTTATTCAGGTACAACACTTTTTATTACTCATGTGATAAACAGTATCATTTTTGCAGTTGATAATAGCTGTTTTCTCATTTTAAACCCCCGACGCAAAAGAAGGGGTGTTATTAGTATGACGTGTCTGTGTGTCTGTCTGTGGCATCGTAGCCCCAAAACGAATGGACCGATTATGATGCGGTTTTTGTTTGTTTGAAAGCAGGTTTTCTAGCGGTGGTTCTTTGACATGTTTTATAAAATCGGTTCAGCCGTTTGAAGAACATCAGCTCTTTTTTAGTTTTTAAAGGGACGCGAGCATCTTCTATTAGTCTAATCGATGCGAAATTTAGTATACTGTGACTTCAATAATGTCACAATAACATAGTAACCTTGACCAGAGGCTGCAGCATCATCTGAAGTCAACAGGATATCAAACTCCTCGCCACTTACAGTAGAGGTATCATGTTTAGGCTCATTGAAATGGTCTCTATGAGTAGGTTATAGATAGATAGATAGATAGATAGATGGTGATCAGGGTCTGATGATGGATCAGACAACTATTGTCAGAATACTCAGATTTGGGCGATGCACGATCTCGTGTCGCAATTTCGTGTATCGTCCCGTATTTGCGTGAATGTGGGGATAGAGTGTAGATCGTAGTGTTTAAAAAGCATGAAATAAAACTTAAATTAAAAATTTAAAAAACCCCCGATTCAAACCAAAAGCTTCAAAAAGTAAAAAAATAATATGTACCTCATAGCCATTTAAATTTGTGTTAAGTTTCAATATAAATAGTAGTAGTAATATATACAAGCGTCGTCACGTCGGGGGACCGCTAAGTTTACTTGTATTTAAATTTCATACATACTTTATCATTTTTAGTTGTATTCTCTTTTTATTACTTTATTTACTTCATATTTGACTCGGCAATTTACAATCAAAGAAAAATCAAGCATGCAACAAATTTATGTGCTATCTGGGAAGAGATGACTTTTTTTTGGTTATCGTCGTGTACGGTGTCAATAAAAACAATTCTTTAAATCGCGTATTCAAAAATTGTTATGAGCACGCGAGTTTTTATTATTATTCTTTACATTTTTTCGAGTAAACCTTTAAAATTGCTGCCTCCGACCTTATCTCTAAATGCATAAATCAAAATATCTAAAAAAAATTATGGAGATTAAGAATACGTTCAAAATAAGGTAGGTGCACACTATAGGAAAATTATCAGCCTTGCATGATGTTTTTTGTACATAAAGACAAAGCTCTGCCACAAACTTTGATGCAGTTGGCGGTTGGTGACAAGTAACAACTGATAGTATCTACACAACGCTAATTGCGCAAGTCCTTACACGATCGGTTAAAGCCTAGACATGTGGCTCTATTGTCGTAAACGCTAGTAGAATAGAATGACAAATACCATGTGATCTAGCGGAATGAATTAGAAATTGGTAGTCAAACGTTATTTATTTTCTATTCAATCAAACGAAAAGTAGTCGTGTGAAAACCGCCGTATAAAACATACCCAAATGGCACTTTTGACGAACGATAACGCCAGGAAGTGTTTCGATTGTAGTTTACTTGACTTGAACTTGGTTATTTACTTGAAGTCGTCTATTTTTGGCCAAAGACATGAAAACGTCATGTATCTACGTAATTTGTTCGTCGTCGATAACGAACTGTTGTTAGCCGAATAACTACCCACTCTTTCAATTGAGGTTTATTGGTTGATTAGTAGCCGACAAAGGTTCGACGGCGGCCGCCCGATCGGTCCGCCAGCTGTTTGCCCTCTGACTCGCCGGTGACGAGCGCTAATGACGTCTTATTGGACACAATTAATCGAACGTGCCTTCTGATGCTGTTTTGTAATCGCATATTTTGAAGCGATCAAAAATGTTATGGTTGATACAGACCATGAGATAATATTTTCACTATTTTCAAGGTATTTAGGTACTTACATATCTTTAGATAGGCAACCTAGATGTATAGTGTTTTATATCAAAATTACGTATGAAAGCTTCTCCTTGGTCTTCGTAATTCAAATACTTTATTCTTCTTACGATCAGCTTTATTCTAGTACTTAATTACGGAAATAACAGTACAGACTTTATATATTAGTAATTAATACCAGAACGTACAACCTTCTCTGAAGACAACCGGCATCGCACAGCGCACAGCGGAGAACGCATTAACTGTCTCTAATAATTTAGTTATGTTATATAACCTACCCTCTACACTATTTTTATCGACTTCAAAAAAAGGATGTTATCAGTTCGACCCGTATGAATGTAATATTGTCAGAATAGCACAATTTTGTATATGTTGGTCTATACCAGCTTCTAAACATGTGTGCCAAATTTCATAACTGTATGTTAGTGTAAGTGTATGTTTGTATGTTTGTCCACGCATATCTCAAAAACTATAAGACAGATTGCAAACATTCTTTTTTAGTTGGACTAGGTATAGACCAACTTAGAGAAAACTGCAAGTTTCATCAAAATCGGTTTAGTAATTTTTGAGGTAGAGTTAAATGTGTATCAGTCACTAGGAAAACGTGTCGTTGGCTTAACAGCGTAATTCTAAAACATGTCATTACGCATGTTGTTTTTTTCAATGTTTGCATGCAGTTAGGCTCTAGTCTAGTAATAATCTCGATGAAAACCTATATTAACTTGCTAGATATCGATCAAGCAAGTTAATATAGGTAATGCTTATTATCTTATTATTATGCTTATTTCTTAGAATACCTATCGAGGTATTCTAAGAAATGTAACTAATTCTCAGCCCACCAATGAGCTGTAGGGGGTAAGACTGGGCAAGACATATAAACTGCAGTTAGAAAGATTTAAGTTTTTATAGACTTTTTTTGCATGAGGCATGAGAAATATTGATTAAAAAAACTATAAGACTACAAAAGATTAAGGACATACAGGGAAAATTTGGTATATAGGTACATATATGTTATATTTTAAATTGAATTAGTGTTATTTAAAAATAAAGTAGGTAGGTATTATTTTAATATTTTCATTTCAAAACTTGTATGATGCTGACTGCACTGACATTCGAATTGGCGTCCTCGATCGGTTGCAATGCGTTCAGTCGGAACGTGAGATTCATCCGGAAACGAAAGCTGCTGCGCAAATATCCGCGATGTAAAACGGTCGACAAGCAATGGAAGTAAGCTGATGGCGGTCAAACAAATTGTTCATTTACTATACGAATTAAGACTTCACTACGAATGACTTAAAGCACTGGTTCCCACACTTATTTTGTCTACTGAGTCGAGAGCTCATGCAGTCGTTGTCTAAGATGCCTCCTAGCTAAATTAAATTACAAATCACCCCCCAGGCCTCTACACAACGCCCCCTTTTTTTTCTGGGTCTCTTACCGCCCCACCCACCCACCCACCCACCCACCCACTTTGGGAATGGCTGACTTAAAGCGACGCATTGATAAACAATAATTTAATCTAAAATAGACCTTCTGTTCTATGCAAACGTGCGCGCGCTAGCTTACGAAAAATACGAAAAAACAGTTATTTTCGTTTAAATTACAAACTATAATTAATTTTGAAAAATCATATTGTTACTTCGAAGTGTGTTTTTAGATTCATCTACATAAAAAATTTAGAGGCTTTAATCGGTCCCATTTGTCCGTAAAAAGCAAATCTCTGTTTTAAAAGAGGTTTCTTTAATTTTTTTTTTTATGTTATAAAAGTGAATTCAAGATTATGGTTACCAAATATCACTTTCAAATTTTTTGTAATTGCTTAGAAAAATTGAAATCCCCGACATCAAAATTTCCATTGCGTCGACTTAAGATAGGTTGTTGTTACCTTGTCTGTGCTGTTACTCGATAGTTGAAGATGTAGCAGAAGGTCTGGGAATTGGTGTAGAATTATCCAAATACATTCGCTGAGTTAAATTGATCTGGTAAATTGATCTTTTTCAATTTCACGCTTGAGCCTTTTTGGAGAAGAGTGATTAGTTCAGAGACGTAATGATAGTGGTAAAAAATAAGCTATAACACTCGAGTATAACTCAGAAGAAATCCAAGGATTATATCTCATACACTGTAATGATACCACATAGGTACATATAATAATAGCCTTTATTTCTCCTTGACTTAATATAAACAAATAAATGAATAAAATAAGTAACGAATAATTTAACTTTAAATTAACTATTTTATTTTGTTGTTATCTGAATTAAGTTATGGCCCCATCTCGGGTGTAGACGCAGACAAACTAGCCTATAGACCTCGGCCAACATTCTCCTCTTTTCTCTATTTTGTGCTATATTCGTTCAGCTTCCACCTCCTACTATTTTTAAATCATCGGTCCAGTGATTCTGGGGTCTGCCTCTTGCTCCTTTATCTTTTGGACCTTTCCACATAGTAACCAGTTTTGTCTATCTTTCATCAGTTGCGCGTAGCGTTGCCAGGCGTCCGGATAAAGCCAGACACAGTCAGGCTTTTTGGTTGCGTGTGCGGCCAAATTAGATGGTGTTCGGCCTGTCCGGCTTTTGTTAGGCTTTTTAAATTTGACCAGTTTTGACCAACTGCAAAACATTAAAACATTTTTGAGCAGTAAAAAGAGGATGATGATTTTAAGCTATTAATACATAAAAAATGGATAGACTATTTTAAATCGATTATTAATTCTGTTAGATCCTTGCAGGAGAAGTTCTGCATTTATCCGTTGATATGCTTTCAACACCTTGTGTCTCGCAAATGAAAAGAAAGCACAAACACCAACCTGGATAGGCAGGATAGATGGGAATCACCAACGACGCGGCCGGGGCAGCAGCGTGCTGGCTGGCTAGCTATCACTATATCTGCACTAGAAGATGGGCTCTGTCCTTGATCTTTTCTTAGATTAACACAATTGAAAACATAAACAGTCAGATACCTTCTTATAGGATAAAATGTTCACTTTAAATTTAATACAAATATTAACACACACGTACGTTAGTTCACTTCGGCAGCCATTACCGCGCGCTCAGAGTAACTGTAGATAGCGCGCATGCAATGATGTTATATTTACAAAAGAGGTAGATGAGTTATTGCGCTCGAAAACTGGCACCCTAAAACTTTGCTAATTAGCCAACCTGGAGCTCATTCGTGTAACAACGTGACAGTGTCAAAACGTATGTGCGTTCCTAATATTAATATTAAAATGCCGTGCTGTGTTATTAGATACTGCAGAAACTATACTAGCAAGACTTCCAAAGGTTCACGAATCACGTATCATGCGTAAGTGTACTTACTTATTTCATTTGTGTCACCATTTTTTCCAAAATCTAAAATATTAGTAAAATATTAAATCATAAAAAACTGAAATGCGATAGGTAATACCCCAGTTACCAAGTGCGACAGAGAGCAATATATTATATTTGGTCAAAGAATATAAAAAGTTATGTTACAGAACCGTCAATGTCATGCAGTGCCTATTAAACATTTGATTACGTTTATTTATTTGGTATATAAGATATAATATACGTATTTTTTAAAACGAATCAGAAGTTTTAGCAGTGAGTCTAATATCCCAATAATCCCACACAATAAAAAATATTTTACATGAAAATACCTAGTGTTTTATTTTTATCATTTTCAAATTTATAACAAACGTGTTTTATAAATGTATGTACTTAAATAATTCTGTTTCCAAATGTACATGACTCAAGAAAAATTAATTTTAAAAATCAAACATAAATCCTTTTTACTGTCTAAACCTATTAGGCATCAATCATATTTTTCGAAAATGTCTGTTCTGTGGCATTAATTACTAATATTCTATGAAGTAGTTCGCTTAAAATGCAGTAAGAAAGTGAAATTGACCAATCACAATGGTTTTAGAGAGCCGTGTGATTTGTTAGTTTGAAACGCAATTGAAATCTTACATTGTATAGCGACGCAGTGCAATGTATATTTGTCTCACTTTGCTTATGGTAATTGTCATGCTATCTTATTTACACTTCATCATTTTATTAGTGTGTATAAACAAAGTGTGTGGCTTATGTGTGTGCGTAACCGGGACAATATTTTACAAGCATTAGTACTAACGTAACCTATCTACCTCTTTTTTAAATATAACATCATTGCGCGCATGGCATTACAAAATACAATCCATCGTGGCGGGAAATTCAAAACGGTTGTAGAAAACACTAAGGTTAAGGAACAACGGTCGGAATAGTTTAATGTTCATACAAATTCAGATTGCTTTTCAGAATTCCTTGCTATTTGTCAATATTATTTTTCCACTTCGGGTCATAATGCAAATGTTGAAAGAGTTTTTTCTTTAATAGGTCAGCAATGGTCAAAACAACGTAACAAATTACATGTCGACACTAGCCAAAATGTTGGTTGTACAATTAAATTTTAAAAATTTGACTTGTAAAGAGTTTTACAACTCCATTTTAAAGGAAAATGAGCTTTAAAAGCAAGTGTCTGCCAACCAAAAATATTAATTACCTATGTTACAATTAATTTAAAGTTTATTGAGTTCCTTATGTGTTTCGTTTAATTTTGATTTTCATTGCAAATTGCAGTAATACTAGGCATGCCTTTTAAGTTCTGTCGTTTCCATATTTCCCGGCAATTTTGAATTTGGAACTGTTCTATATTCGAATGTGTTTAAATTTTGAATCTCAAAACAATTGAAAGTATTAGGATTAATGATATTGTTTAGTCACAGCGTCGATTGGAATCTGTCAGGTTACGTACGAAAATGAATCTTTCTAAGGAAAATGGTCGTGCAATAATTTTCTACAACTTTAGTAGAGATCTGACACGGCGTCAGTGTTTTGAAGAGCTAACATCTGTGTTCAGTGATGAAACCCCATCTCTGCGGACTGTTGAACGCTGGTATTTAGAATTCCACCGTGGACATACTAGTGTTAGTGACAAATATCGCGAAGGACGCCCAAAATCCGGCTTCACTGAAGATAACATCATTGCTGTGAGACAACTAATTCTCGAAGATCGTCATGTGACATATCGAGAGATAGAGGCTCTATTAGGCATCTCAGGGACAACCATTCAGAAGATCTTGCATGAAGCGCTTGGTGTCAGAAAGCTAGTTTGCCGTTGGATACCGCATCTGCTTTCCGACAATCACAAGGCGGCCCGCGTCAGATGGTGTAAGAAAACTCTGCAAAGGTTCAACTGAGGAGAGTCAAATCACGTCTACGACATCATCAGTGGTGACGAATCTTGGATCTATGCCTACGATCCTGATTCGAAACAACAATCTACAATCTGGGTCTTTCAAGACGCGCCAAAGCCGACTAAAGTTGTTCGTTCTCGAAGCACTTCAAAGAAGATGGTGGCCACGTTCGTTAAAAAAACCGGCCATGTTGCGACTATTGCACTTGAAGATCGTAGAACGGATAACGCAGAGTAGTATACCACAGTTTGTTTACCACAAGTCATCGCCGAACTTCGAAAATCTAACTAAAAGCGACGCATCATCCTGCACCACGACAACGCAAGCTCACACAGCGCTCGTCAAACGATTGAGTATATGAAGCAGGAAAAAGTAGAAATTCTTGACCATCCTCCATACAGTCCTGACCTAAGCCCTAACGATTTCTTTACATTTCCTAAAATTAAGAAGTCTTTGTGGTCAAAGGTTCCAGTCCGGTGAAGAAGCAGTCGACGCTTTCAAGTCAGCCATTTTGAACACCCCCACTTTAGAGTGGAATAAATGTTATAATAACTGGTTTGAGCGAATGGAAAAGTGTATTAAGCTACGTGGTGAATACTTTGAAAAACAATAAAAAGTACTATAAGGTTCTAGTTGTGTTTTTTTCTTCAAACGACAAAACTTAAAAGGCATGCCTCGTAGTAAGTAGGTAAGTATAGTGATAATTAAAAAAGGACTGGTTCATTAAATTGTATTGTTTCTCATAAGAATATAAGAAGATTTTAATTAGTTTTGTTTAATTTTGTTTTCCATTGCAAATTGCATTAGTAGTAAGTAAATGAATAATAATTAAAAAGCAAGAGCGATTCGTTAATTTGTTATTTCATTAAAATATACGAAGATTTATTGGTAAATAAACGTTTTGTTTTAATTTGTTTACTATTGCTAACTACTATTACAATTATTAAAATTAATATTGTAATGAATATTGAATAATTAACATTAATAATAAAGAAGACTGATTCATTCAATTTTATTGTTGTTTCATTAAAATTTAAAAAGATTTTATGGTAAATGATAAAAAATCCTTGTTTTACTTTTGTACTGGTCGTGTTGTACTAAGACTAAAAAATTAAGGGTGTCCAGCCTTTTTACCCAAATGTCCGGCTGGCTGGCAAGCTGGCAAACTGGCTGGTCTGTCCGGCTTTTCGGTTTCAACACCTGCCAACCCTAGTTGCGCGTGATATTATGTCCCAAAACTCGTCAAAAAAATGTGAAGATTAGATCTAACGATGGAAATTTGCTTCGCGGCTTAGTGCCAACTCCAAATTCGGAGTGGTTTAAAAAGAAAAATAGTATATTTTCTTGTGTTCTATTTATTAAAGCAATATGATTACAGACTTAATAGAATTAAAATTAAACATTAATAACGTACCGCAACTTCAACATTGCAAATTAACAATAAAAAAAACAATCATAATTTTAATGAGAGGGATATACTTGATGGATTGACAGTAAATTATCAATATTTGGCTTCAGTTTTGTAAGAAATAACCGCAAATCTCCCCGTTCTGTGATGTTCAATCTACTCCTTTTTTTGTTAATAGGTTTGTAACGATACTGAAACTTTTTCGACAAAGTATGACGAAGGAAACGCTTTTTAAATTTCACCTTCAGCTCCTCATTGGTGCTAAACTCGAGTAGCTCTTCTTCTAATACCACATTCACCACTTCGGTTTCATCAAATGGATTTATGATCCATGATGATATTTCCATCGTCAGAATATCTTCAAATCTACTTTTGAAGTCATCATGCAGGGTATTTAAATGTTGAACGTATGTTTGAATATCCCATCAAGACATTCTGCCTGTGCCTGTGACAAGTTTGGAAACGGAGATCTCGCGCCGACTAACATTTTGCTTCACAAATTTTAACTTTCCAAGAAAAGCCGAAAATACACCCTTTGTTTTTATTTTAGGTCGCCCCCTTGTAACTGCAAGTTAATGTCATTAAATTTTTTGAACAAATTGTCAAATACGCGATGTCTGTTTCAGATCAGATCAGGTTTTCTTTTAAATCTAGATCTTTACTTTCCAGAAACTAAAACTGATTCAAAAAGTAAGTAAAATCTAACAAGATTTTACTCACTTTTTGAATCAATATGCACCTTTCGACAACCAGCGTACTTCATTATGTAAGAGCTAGGAACCGTTGGAAGTTTTAATTAATTTCGTCGCACAATTGTGCAAATAAATGGGTATTCCACGCATTGCTTCTTATATTGTTAACTGTTTTAATCACAAATTGAAGCGATTGGTGCAATCTATCACTCAAATTTTTCGCTACTAGGTGTTGTTGGTGGATGACAGTGAATTGCAGTTACTCCTGGTATAATTCTTTTAAGATGGCTTATAAACCCACGATATCGCCCGAACATGGCACGAGCTGCATCTGCTGCCACCGAAATAATGTTTGAAAATGGAATCGATTTTTCCTTAAAAAAATCACTCAGGACATTAAATATTGATTCGCCTTTAGTGTGCGTCTCCAAAGTTTTCGCCAATAGCAACTCTTCATGGATTTCTTCGTCCATAACAAATCGAACTTATGCCAATAATAATGTTTCATTATCAGGTAAATTTGACTCGTCCAGTTGAATAGAAAAATGAGTTGTTTGCAGATAATTACAAAAGAATGTTTCAATGTCACAGCTCATTTCATCAATACTTCTTTGTACAGTATTGTTACTCAAAGGAATTCTTTTGAGTATGTCAAATGGAGATTTGTGCAGAACTGTTTTTAAAACCTCTTCAACAGCGGGTAAAATTAACTGCTCTCCGATGGTGTGGGGTTTGCCAGATTGCGCTATAAGCAATGAGATATTGTGAGATGCCCGCAAGCCATCATCATTCATTTTCAATAATTATTTTAAGAAACAATTCTGTAGATGATTTTCACCTCACCTTTATTTTATCAGAATCAATGTTAAACCAATCTTTATTTATTAAAAATAAAATGTAATAATTTAAAATGTAATAAACCTCGAGATATAATTTTACAATGTACCTATCTATTAATTAGCTTTGTTTTATAAATTGGAAATGTGAATTTCAATATATTATTAAATTAGGAAAAACCTTAATCATGGATATGAACCTATTATTATAATAAATAAATTGGTGAAGGGACTGTCAAACCTTTTCTTTTATTTCACAACCGAGATCGTTTGCATTAATACAGTTAAGGTACCCTAATATAAATTTGTACTATATTTCTCTCCAGGGTGGCCTATAACAACCTAAGACCCGAAAGATTTCATACAAACCGAGCACATAAAATTATATAAATAACACCTGCTCAGCCAACGTTACACTTTCTCGGCTTTCTGTTCTTTTATAGAAGTATCGAATAATGGCCCTGTTCAGTATTTAATTTTTATTACGTACCTACTAGACGCAAACGTAACAAATATACTATTATTAGAATATAAAATAAAAGTATGTATAACAAATAGGCAGGTACTTACTTTTACCGGCACTGGCGAACACTGACATCGATTCACTCACAATTTCTTTTAAAAATTTCGGGAACAAATAAGTAACGTTTGTTCTTGGCATTCGTATTATATTGGTGAAGAATCAAACAAGTTCATGCATACTTGCAAGGACAGCAGATGTCGTATTTCGTCCCTTTGCACGTCTGAACAAGCGTCGCGGGTCGGGCGGCGCTTTGCAAGTCTCGACACGCGTTGTACTGAATATCGAATTATGCAAATTTTTGCAAGTAACAGTCGCTGACCTGACATTGATAAGTAAAGCCAAGCCAACATTTTTATTCTTTACTATCGAAACCAGATAGATTTTCGTGGACTCCCACTTACAACTTATGAAACCCAATTTTTTTATCACGTCAACGTGACCCCTGTCGAGTCTCCCATGGACCCCTGGGGGTCCACGTGGACCACTTTGGGAATCACCGGTCTATACGCTTGATGTCTAATATGCTCATATCCATAACGCGTTAGCATGACCGTATTTTTGTTTTTGTGGCTTTGTTAAAAATCCATGTTTGGGCACCGTATATCAGGCAGGGCGGCAGGCGTGAGTCTCACTTTTTTAATCATTTAAAAAAAGAAGGAGGTTCTATGTTCGTCAGTTGAGTTTTTTTTAGTTTTTTTTATGTTTGTTAGTCGTAACTTCGTCAATTGTGGATCGATTTCAATTATTCTATTTAAGTTAGATGCAGTAAAGCTCCAAGGTAGTCCTATTTAAATTCCACTAATATTGGAGCTTAGACTTCAAAGATACACCGAATTATGTTAATTGAATAACCCTTATTTATATTGATGATTCTCTTGTACATCATTTCCCTCCAGAATTAGAAAAGAAGTTAATTGTAGATGTACCCTGATATTTATTTAGGTCAAGGTCACTAAAAAGGGAGAATAAAAAATTTGAAAGGAAAAAATCTCTTACTGGTCAATACTCAAGCACAAAAATAACTATAAATACGTTACAAGTACCTATGTAATTAAAGTTGACAGTTATCGAAGTCGGTGCCAAATTAATACGAGAAAGTCTACTATAGTTTTCAGTAACTGTCGAATTTAATTATATAGGCATTTATATCTTGTTTATAAGGATATTTTTGTACTTGAGTATTGATAAGTAAAAGATTTTTTCTATTAGTAAAAGTTTTGATTAGTAATGATTAATTATTTTATACTTTTTGATGTTTTTTTACGGCAGTTTCATTTTTTTTTACTTTGTCTTAACACACACATATCTTAACGCTGTATCTCTAACGGGGTAGTCAGAGTGGACGGAGCGCACGCAAGCATTCTCCTCACATATATTCGCCTAGGTATGCGAGTGCTTTTGACATTTTCGTCGGATAACACTGGCTTTTTGCTCTTCATGAGTCAGCCTTGGTCCTCCTTGGCTTCTTTTACCTCTCACTTTTACGTTATATTGTCCTCCTACGTGGAGATCAGAGACCTATAACTTGAACAGTTGATCCTTGTAGATTTGGTCAATGCAGGACCGCGCACTTAGTTTAGACATCCCTTATTAAAAGCTAAAAATTACCAAATATACATACATACATATATATCTTCACGCCGTATCCCTAACGGGTAGTCAGAGAGGACGGAGTGCCAAGCGTCACAGTCCTTATATACTCCTTGCGCTTCCTCAAATCTCATCATTCTCTTCACAGATATTCGCCTAGGTATACGCGTGCTTTGGATATTTCCGTCGGCTAACACTCTAGCTATTTGATCTTCATAAGTTAGCCTTGGTATTTCTTCTTTTATCACTCGCATTCACTCTATAGATTTTCTTCATCACTCATTCTTTCTATGAGACCGAACCATCTAAGCATTATTTTCTTCATTTTTACAATAACACTGTCGTGCATAACGAATATCATCTAGCAAAAAGAGTTTTTACTTCTTAAATTAAACCGTACGACGTCTAATGTTCATTGTTAATGAAGTCTTAAGACCAATCCTCACAACCACACATTAGTTAACTCCTGGAATATAGAATTTTCGTAATAATTTTTTTGCACTTTCTGCAATTCCTCTAAGACCATTCCTTATAACGATATTCACATTAGATACCTACTTTATAAAATTCCTAAAGTTTAACGGTTTTATCAGATATTCGGTTATCCGGATCACTTAGTTGAGTTACTTAACTATCAACTGAAAATATATAATATGTGAACCAAAATATATAATATGTTTTACAAGCAAAGGGGTATTAAAAGAAAAAGACCGAACTTTCTTGAGTCTCACTTGCAAAACCTTTTCTTGGATACTTACAACTTTTAAATTTTTCGTAGAAGAGCAAAATCAAGCCACACATTGTTTAGTTTTCATTGTAATTATTAAAACGAAGTAAGTAAACACAGATGTAACTTCGTTTCGTCTATTTTTAACGAGGTTTTTTTAGACTCAAATAAAATAAAAATTACTTTCTATCATATCTAATCTAAGGACCATAGACTCATCAGATTTTATTGGAATGAGAAATAAAAAATCATAGTTTATATACATGTATAGCTAAATATTATAGTGCGATTAAACTATTCTATGTATTTACTTATGTTAAATTTGTTTACAAAGATTTCATAAGTACAAAAATTTTTGCACGACATTTTTTCAATTAATTCACAATGTTAACTTTTTGTTACAATGTTAATAATGTTAATTAGTTTGACTGGCCCGTTGGCGCAGTGGCATATGCATCTGCTTTCCAAGTTAGGGTCCCGGATTCGATCCCCGGTCAAGTCAATTTAGGAAACGAACTTTTCTAAATTGGCTTCGAGTCTGGGTGTTACTGGAAACTCACCCAGAGTTCGTTGTGTGGTACCCATAGTACAAACTTAGTGCTTAGTTTGGGGTCACACAATCTGTGTAATTGTCTGGAGTATTATTATTATCAATGAAAGAATTATTCACAGGAAAACGGCATATCACCAACGCGTCTACATTACTCCAGATAGCAATATTAATTGGAAGGAATGCCAAATTGGAAAGCAAGACCCTATAACATAATGTACTTACTCTATCAGCAAGAGTTCAAATGCAGGGAAGTGGAAGGGAGCCGCCCGTCTTTAAATTATGATTTGTGAGATGCATGAATTAGCGCCGTACCCGCCGCGCCGTACCCGCCGCGCCGTACCAAATAATCTATGCGATGCGCCAGGTGATTGTTTGGAAGCTTTCGTGAGGAGCTTTCGAGGGTTGCGGCGAAGGGGGCCGTGCCCCCGGGCGCCGGCGGCGGCGGCGGCGGCGGGTGCACGCTGGCCGAAGGCGCTCCGCGCCCGCCGCCCTCCGCCCGCCGTCCGCCCGCCGTCCGCCGCCCGTCGCGCGTGCCAGTGCCTTACGCGGCGCGTTGCGTTCCGCTCGCTCTCATAATATTCTGTATACTGCTCCCGTGTTTACGTTCCCTAGTGCATAGTAATGTAGTGTAGCTTACACGCGGTGCTGCCTCAACTCGCTACGCGTGGTTATGCTCGTAGTTTAGCAGCGGCACGGACAAGCAGCTCTGCGGCTGCCACGTTCTGCAGAAGGATGGGGTGCGCCCGAGGACTCTGCACCTCTGAGAAGATATTCATGTTCATCAACATTGCCTTCGCGGTGAGTTCCGATCTGCCGACCTTACGCGCTTCGTCGACCGGTTCTCTATCGGCTTAAGTTGTTAACAAATGGAGATTCATGTATAAATTAATATTACTTTTTAAACTTATTATCGATATTAATGTAAATTAATAAAAAATTATAAAGATCTTAAATATTCGTGACCAAATTGTATAAAATGACTCCATATTTTTTGTCAACTCACGGCGACAGTCAAATCCAGTTTTTTTTCTAACGAACTGGCAGCGTCGATGTTACAAAAAAATTTCCTGTTGTACCACAGGCATGGACCCCGTCGCTTGAAGTATTTTTGAACACGCTTTACAGGACTACAAAACACTTTCTCTTAATTAAATAAGTTAAATGAAATTATTGTTGCATAACAAAGGCATTACTAGTGGAATTTATGATTTCGTAGTGGCTATGCACGTGCTGTTACAGAAAAATACAATATAAAACAATCGAAGTACAATTAAGAACGGTATTTTGTAAATTTACGTTTAAGTTTAAGTTGTAAGTTTACCTTTACGCTATTCATTTATCGTCGATTTATCACTAGTTTAATCCTGACTCTACCTCACGCTCTCAGATATTTCAAACTTAACGAATACTCCCGAGACTTTTCTTGTTATTTGTTTATCAACATTTTTACTGTCTTCTTAATCATATGTTATACTAAGAACATTACAAACATTAAGAAATTGTACGTATATAATTTTTTATTAGTAAGACTGTTAATGTATGTATGTGTGTACGAGGTACATACTTGGTTATGTTGATCCGTTATCTCAATCTGCGTCGCCGGATGATCGCCGGCTTTATATTCGATTATTATTTTCAGTTCTGATTCCTTTTAATTATATCAAAAAATTCGGTGCCATTAATTTATATCAAATCAAACATGGCTCATATTTGAAAGAATAATTCACAATGGTCATGGTAAACAATTCGAATAAGTCTCCAAACTTCACGTTACGATCATAGACCTACGTTACGATACTTAAAATCGAGTCTTAAATCCCTATTTGCTCCTTTCAGATACAGGCGTAATGCATTTAAATACAGTTATAATAATACATTTACGCTTACGATTAGAACGCATCTCGTTCGTTACATTTTGTTTCGTTTGTAATAATTGGTCTCGTAAGTTTGAAATACTTACTACAAAGTTATTTTTTGTTTGTTTCTTTTTTATCTTATTCAATTTTTGTGCGCCCAATCTATCGACACTATTTTATGTGCATCATTATATCATTAAAGTTGGTAATTTCCAAAATCGAACAAATAAAAGCTCAGACTAAGGCTCAGACATAGTCCTTACATTAACATATTTACAACAGTTTTGAATGTTACTTTCCTTGTTTGTTTCCATTCATGTGGTTTATGTATACATATGTATAATAGAATAGGTGTGCACAGATATGTATTGAATTTTTATACCTAAATATAGGTACATATTGACAGCTGTATTGTGTTCTCAGCTGTTACGAGGTCATGTTCGATAAAATAGTATATTTAAGTACATCGGAGTAAATAAAATGTGTTTAGTGTAAATATGTTAGGTACCGGTTTGTAGAATTCTAATACGAATTTAGCGACCTTGATTATTGACGTGTTTACCCGACTACTTAGCTTGAGACAAGGCTGCAGCGTTGGCAAGTGTCGAAAGGCTATTGGATTACAAAAAAAATAAATCGATGCTTGCCAAGACGAGCCTGAGAGAATTTTAATAGAGGCACGACACGGTTATTTTGACACGTAACTGGTAGAACAAACACTAAAAAATCGTATACAATAGATGTTTTGTTGTCTATAACGATTAACGAATAACTATTTGCAGTTTGCGTAACTACGTCATCCCATAAATTTTTTCATATTTTCAAAAGTTATGACTTTTTTGTTGGGATAATTTTTCAATTGACATGTAATAAATATCTCAATTTAAAATACTACTACGTACTACGATCGTACTATGTATGATCAATGTTAAGAGCACCTATGCCAGGAATCTAAACGATTTAGATAGAATAAAAAAAAAAACTTGTATCAAGCGTTTGTATATTATATTATATGCTATTTGACGTGTAAAAACTTTGGAAGAAAACATTAATCATTTTGTTATTATTAGAATGAATATTTTTATAAAAAGTATTAAATAATTTTTTTATGTAACATGCATATATGTAAGGCAATTTTTTTATAAACGTTTTAGAATATTTTCTTTAAAAAGATGTTAGTTTTTAATTTTATTATAATTAATTTTAATTTTTAACGGATGTCGATTTATAATTTAAGGTCGAAAATAATGCATTTTTTTTTTAAAAACCGACATGTTTTTTTATTATCGCGGAAATGGGAGAAGTGAAGTTGGTATTTTGTTAAATTTTCTATGTTTGCGATTTTGGGAGTTTTAAAGTAGATACAAAAGTTAAAGCGTTAAGGTTCTGTGCAAGTGAAAAGAATTGGAAGGTTTGAATAAACATATCCAACTGAAGTTTTTGTCTTCTTCTGAGTTCTTTTTTTAACAAGGAATGGCACAGAAGGCATGCTGTTATGGCATTGGTCTATATTAGTACAATTGCAATATATCTATATTAGTACATATTGCATAAGATGGTCATAAACTATTTTAAATTGCGATATTACATCTCTACTGAAAAATTATCCAAAGAAATAGTCATAACTTTTGAAAATATGAAAAAAATTAAGGAATGATATACGCAAACTGCAAATAGCTTATTCCTTATCAACAACAACTCACATCTATCCTAAAGGGTTTTTAAAAAACTTTACTGGATTTATCCACTAAAGTTTGCTATCATTTCACTGGATAGGCACTTATGAATAAGAAATAAGAACAAATTTTACATTAGACATGTACTTTATGATAAAAGATGAAGAATTTTAACATCAGATTGATATCTAATATGTATTACGGAAAACAAGGCTGTAAGAGCATAGTTACCTTTACCTCCCATGAATTGAGAAGTACTCGTAATATTTAAAAAAACATGTCATTCAATTCGTGTTTCGAAATAATAAGAGTAGTCCCATAAAAGTTAAGTAAACTGCATGAATTTGCTTAAATACCTCCGCGAGTGATTTTGTAGCGCCGCTCTACCTTAGCCATTTATTCTATCAAGTAGACATAATATAATATGTAATATAAAAAATGAATATGTCGATTGAGACGCAGTAAGAAGTACTAATAAAGAAAAACAATAATCTCTTAATTTACTATTCTGGAAAGTCACAGTAAGAAGTAGCAGTAAAAGAAGCACAGAAAAAGAAGGAAGAATTCCTTGTGTCCTTCCACTTATTACGTAATGAATACCAAATTGTCATAATTACTATGAGATCAAGTACACGACCTTGTAACGTCCTAATAGGAACGGATTTCATTCTACTACGGAGTTGAGTCGTTCCTTAGATTAGACATTCGTTGAGATGGGTGAATCTGAAAATCCACTTTTCCGATACAATATTTATTTAGGCTGTATTATATTGGAGTATATACAAAAATTAAACAAAGTTTTAACATTATGACGGTCTTCATCTTCAGCCCTTTCGTAGCCACTCTTCGTCGAATCTCAAAGCTTTATGGCAGTTCCAACTCGAGTTTTATGAACAATGTTCACTGAATTTGCGGCGCAGGTGCTCGCTACCGGCCCGTCCCCATAGTATATATTCAGACTTCTTTTCCATGATTCAGACCCAAAACTTTTCTCATCCTTAATTAATAAGAATTACTATTGAAAATGTGTCGTGATTGTTCAGTATATGCTAATATCCATATTTAATTAGGATTTGCTTAAATGTAACAAAGACTTGAAATTAATTAATTAATTTAGACTTTTTTCTGCGATTAGTTAGCCAATACAATTAGAATTGTTCGATGTTGGTCAGTACGTTGAAGATGAATAAAATAGTAGTTATAATATTATGAAGAACTTGGTGAGAATAGGAGAGCGGTTCATTGTCATCAGTCCATTACTATATTTATAGTGTATTAGCGTTACTACATAGTTACATACATTAAAAAAATAGAGTTCATGTCATCAATACGATATTTATTGACAATATTTAATAACCTTAATCTATCTTCTCTATATCTTCTATCTTCTATACTAATAGATAAATCTCTAGCGTCTGTCTGTAATTATAATTTTATTGTTAAATTTTGTGATAGATAGTCATTTTATGACTCACTGACTTCGATTCTACTATTTTTAAATTTTTCGTCTGTCTGTCTGTCTGTATGTCCTTTTATAAATGAAGAACGGCTTGACCGATCTTATGCGCGCGCGCTATCTTGCGCTCATGATAGGCTACTTGATAGGCCCCTAAATGGGTGAAAAGGGGGATAAAACTTTGCATGGGAAATGGTAAACCGCTGAACCGATTATGCTGCAGGGAGATAGTTTGACATTAGATAACGGACATAGACTATTTTTTTTATCAAAAATTTACCCCTATGAGGATAAAAAGGGGGGTTGAATTTTTTTTATGGGAAACGCTAAATCTTGACAATGATAAAATTTGGTGCGGTGATAAGACTTTTTTTGCAAAAATACATAGGCTACCTTTTTTATGAAAAGTCTATGAAAAGGGAGACTGGAGGGAGGGGGACGAAACTTTGTACGGGAAATGCTAAACCGCTGAGCTGATTATGATGTAGCATGGGTATAGTTTGACACCTGGGAAGGGACATAGACTACTTTTTTATCAAAAAACTACCCCTAAGGGGGTGAATTGGAGGATTACACTTTTAATGAAAAATGCTGAATCGCCGAAGCAATTATGATGTTTGGTACAGAGATAGTATGTTCCCGGAGACAGACGTAGGCTAGACCGTAGACTTTTCTTCAAAAACAATCTGTAAAGATACTAGAAAGCACATGTACATAATCCGAGAAAGCCAAGAAAACATTTTACATGCAGACGAAGTCGCGGGTATAGCTAGTTTAATATAAGACGAAAACAGATTTTTGTACTTGCTTAGATCATACTTAAAATACACGAATATTACAACTTCTGCTTTCTATCACTTATTAGATACAATTTTTTTAAATTTCATCAGCTAATAATCTTAAATAATGTTTTAAATGCGAATTTCAACTGTTTTGCATTCATAGATTTAGGTACCCTGCTCTACACTCGCTCTACATTATAAAAAAGGCAAAGGCAAACGGATATAGTAAAATGTTATTAAATAATAACTTTTTACAAAGTACAATAATTGCTGTAAGTCTTGTGCCTGTACACAATGATAATTTTTTGTCATGAATATTGAATTTAAAAACGCTTCTTCTAGTGTTTTTTACTGATACTTAAATGTATTTTTAGAAGAGTGAAACAAGGAAGCAACAACATTTAAGCAGTAAAATAATAATCGAACAAATGTTCTCGTGTTTGTTATGTTCTAGGAATATTGTGTTGTTCGGTCATTCTATTTATTACGTTTCGTAAAGATTTAAAACCGCAAGGACGCCGCACTGCTCCGGTCACGTATAGACATCGAGCGAGCGTCTAGGTGACTAGGTAACCATGTGTCACTGGCTCACTGGGTGTACGCGTGTACGTGGGCTTTTTTGATACTTGCGGGTTGCGGCACACGTGTACCTGATGTAGACATTAATAACTAATTATAAATCAGCGTTGCTAACTACATTAGATATAAGTGTAAATGTAATACAATGCTAATTATAGTAGTGCTCTGTATGATGTTTACAGTGGGCATTCTTAAGTGAGAATGTCGATCAAGTTTCGTCTTGTAGGTATAATACTCTCCGTAACCCTGTGAGAATCTATGTTTCTTATTTATCTGTCTCAAAATACATATGATGCGTGATAATAAAACTGTAAATGACCCGTGTCTGTAAAAGTATACGGAGGATGTCTGTCAGTAACATTATTAGAAGCTCCAATATTGATTTACAGAAGTTTTGTCCGTTTCTTTGCACACGCATTATGCAACATTTATTGCTCTAAATTAAACATGATTTCCACAATGTTATACATTCCATACCAACTAATTTAAAACATAGTTTATGATTCAGAACAAAGACCTGAGCTAGTCTGAACTCTCTTTAGCTAAATAGTGTCTGTACAGCTGTTCAATTTATATCTAGAATGTTTCTGTAGACCCTATAGAAAATTTAGTTTCACATAAGGCTACAATAAAAAGTATTAAAAGGCAAATTAATGTGGTACCTGGATAGTGGGTACAGCTATCTGAGCCAACCAGTTGCGGTTGTCCAGGTACAATGTTTAATTAGTTTAAAAGTACTTTATTGTTGCACCAATGTAGACAGTGAAAGTAATGCATTATCATTAGAGTAACTTATAATACTAATACTTAGAAACCGATTGAGCGCATGAAACCGAAGAAACTTCTAGAAGGATTTCGATCACTTGTCATCTCCATAAAGTAAAATAGAATTTAAGGTAATTAAAAAACACGCTCATTCTGATGACACTGGTTAACACATTATATGGAAGTTATGTAATTATTGTATTGTCAACGGTTCTTAATACGTGTGCAAAATTTTAAATTATTCAGACGTCTGGAAGTAGGCGAAAATAAATTTGAAAAATTCCGTTATATTCTTACATGCTACATACTTACATACAGGTGAAGCTAATATAGAAGGCGTATAAAAAGGGGAGGTCTGTGCAATCAAATTATGTCATAAATAACACATTGGAAAAACATGTCTCGAAAAATATTGCGTTCATTCCACAGGTAAGTTGCATTACATTTTATCGAAACGACATTT
The DNA here is from genome assembly GCA_907165235.1 of Zeuzera pyrina. Lineage (NCBI taxonomy): Eukaryota > Metazoa > Arthropoda > Insecta > Lepidoptera > Cossidae > Zeuzera > Zeuzera pyrina. The sequence continues at coordinate 23,990,290 of OU015630.1, forward strand.
GTATTTTACCTTTGCGTAACGTTTTTTAAAACCCTTTAAAAGCGTTATCATTCTGAGTTTAGTAATTGGTGATTTGTTTATATCATAGACATCAAATATAAACAATATAGGCTAATATAAATGTTGCATCAGTCTGGTAGGGCTAATATTCAATGATTGCAGCACAAGAAACTAGTCCGAAAGACACAATTCAACTTTGCATTTCACTTCTGTATTTGGGGCATTTGTTATACGATTATTCCTTAGCTGTTTATGTTAGTTTCTCAGAAAAACATTTCTGACAGACAAACAAACTGACACCGACTACGAAATTTCGTAAGCGTCCTGTTTTTCCTATTTTAAACTAAAAAGTAAGAAAAAGTAAAAATAACATTTAATTCGTTTGTGTTAATAATATTAGGTATGTATCCATTGACGCGGCTCCAATGACTTCATATCGCGCTCGCCAAAGCGGTGAGGGGCGAGAGATCATGCGGCCAGCATTAATTATTGTAAATAATTGATAACTTTATTTGCGATGGACTTTATCATACCATACACATTATTAATAAATATAATTTGTTATTCTTCGTTTTCTCAATAGAAAGATCTCAATAAAATAGAAAGATTTGAGCGGTACTTGCCATGTCTTATAGGCTTTCATAATTCATTTTGTGCTTTTTTATTAAGGTCCCGTATCATAAAGGGAAAACGGAACTCTTATAAGATCACTTATACTCAGTCCGTCTGTCCGTCCGTCTGCTGCAGTTGATTTTCTCAGAAACTATGTGACGTACTGAAAGGCATAATGATACGTATTGTTAACCTGTAACATATTATGTTACATTAGGTAACATACACATCCTCACGCTGTATCCCTAACGGGGTAGTAACGTAACGGGGTAGCACGGAGCGCCAATTATCGCTTTAATAATATAATAATTTATCGCGCGCCAATTATATTAAGGCGCTCCCCCAGGCAAGCAAGCAAATGTATAGAGCACCTCATACTAGAATTCGAAAAAAATTGCATGTAATCTAGTAATTATTGATTTTACTTATGAAAAAAGGCTCTTTTGAAAAAATTAAAATGGTCAAGTTTGATATCATAAAATTATCTATATATTAGTGTATATCGCAAGAAAATATAACTTCTATTTATGGAGTAGATGCATGTATTTGTAATTTTTAGGCTTTCTTTTGGATACAGATTTTATATGTATTTTATATATAACTAAAAAATATAAGATGGCAAAAGTGTTGATAAAATGTTGAAGATTATTACAATATTTTCATTACATTTTGTATATTTTCAAATAACGAGAAGATAGCCTCTAAAACTAGCAAAAAAACAGTATTTGACTAGGGGAAGCGCCTTAAAGTATTCAAACTCAATTTGATTATCTCCCTCCTGTCTTTAAGAGAGCGCACACATTTTTCGAGCGTTAAACCTAAAATAAATAGTTTTTTAAATCGCAGAACTCTGCCATTTGATGACATTGGACTATTGTTTCAAGGGATAATCATACACTAGCCTTTGTTTTAGTACATAGATTAATTAGAATTTTGATAACAATGTTAATATTTGAAATAATAGCAATTTTCCGACATTCGTTTTCGAGCAAATATAAAATGTAGTGTTTTTCCCTAGTTTTTTTTACCCGTGGATCAAACTGGCAGCACGTAAAATCCTATAAAAAATCGTAATTACTGGTCATGTAGTCTTTAAAACCATATATTAATTATAATCTAGATAAAAATTTAGTACACACTAAAAAAAATTGAAATTCAAAAGCAAAAATTGCCCAAACTGTGTGCTTTACTGTTTACTTTATTGTTTAAACACAAGGTAATAACGAAATTGAAAGAACAGTGTAAAATATTAAAATATAACATTTTTTACTAATAAATTTTTTTGAAGATTTTCTCTTTCCGTTTTTATTACATTTTGAAAATAATGCCTTATAAGTCAGACGCGCCCGAGGGCGTCTGGAGGTTGTACCTATGTCGCTCGCGCTCCCGCATGGCAGAATTCTGTTCGGTTTCGTAATCAGCACCCCGAGAAACCTAAAGTATGATACCCATATCAATTTAAACAAAAAATTATTATCCGCCATTACGGATTTCAAAATGAACGCCATTTTCATAATCAGCACTCCGATAAACCTAGAAAGTGACATCTATGTCAATTTATCCAAAAAAAAAATATTCACCATCTTTGATTTGAAAATGAACGTCATTATCTTAGTCGGCACCCCCAAGACACCTAGAATATAAGAGCCATGTCAATTTATCCAAAACATGAATATCCGTCTTCTTTGATTTGAAAATGAACGTCATTTTCGTAATCGGCACCCCGAGAAACCTAGCATATGACACCCATATCGATCTTTCTAAAAAAATAATATTCGCCAATAATCTTGGAATTGAAAATGTTCTTTTCTTATTGAGCACCTTGAGAGACCTAAAAAATATGACACACATGTCGATTTATCGAAGAGAGTGATATTCGTCATCTTGGATTTATAAATGAACGTCGTTTTCGTAATGAGCACCTCGAAAAACCTAGAGAATGACACCCGTGTCGATTTATCCCAAAAAGTTATATGCTCCATCTAAGATTTGAAAATGAACGTCATCTTCATAATCAGCACCCTGAGAAATCAGAATATGACACCCATGTCAATTTGTCTAAAAAATTAAGGTCCGCCATTTTGGATTTGAAAATGATAGCCTATTTTGCAATTTACACGGCAAACAACCTAGAAAATGACACCCACGTCTTTTTGTTCAAAAAATAATGTTCACGATCTTGAATTTGCTAAACGACGCCATTTTTGTAATCAGCACCACAGAAACCCGTGTAATTTTATTCAAAAAATTGGAATCCGTCGTTTTAAATTTAAAATGGGCGTCAGTGGTAATCAGCGAAAATTAAAACCCGTTATCCGCCTTGACTAAATGGGCGGGCCTTATGGCTAACAGCTGTTATTTTTTCGATGCATTTTCTACCACCGGCTATAATCTAGAGATAATTAATAAATAATAAAAGACTATCCCGTGACTTTTAATAGAGGTGAATTTAAGAATAACATCGACTTTCATGTTCCATTCAGTAGTCAGTTTTATTTTAGATAATTATTTGTTTGACATTTCGTGTTAATTGGAAACGGCGCGATGTTCGTTATTTACCTGAACTCGAGTTACTCATTTTTGTAAACGCTCTTAAAGCTATTGGAATTAGAATTTTTATAATTTCAAGGAATATACACCCTCACCTAAAGTTTATAGGAAAAAATTATAGAAAGTCCCTGATTTTGCGGAACTCCAGAAAGCAAAATTTTGTGAATAACGTATAGAACCTACTGTGCGCAGGTAGAATTCGTACTTGACCGACTTTTTATTTCTTTTATTGTATTATTTGAAGGTTCAAAATGTTGATATTTGGGTCGATCAAGTATTTTCTGTCTCACTGCTGTCCCTAAATTCCTCACAAAAATTTCATACATGAATTACTTACATAAATGGCGGTTTTACTGGTTGTCCAGGAGACAAAGCACTCAGTCGTCCAAAGGAAATTTTGTTATTATTTGAGGTTTTTTCGGTTTTATAATAATTTTTATTCATAAAAGTAAGTTGCTCGGGATTGATTTCTAGGTATGTTCTATCCTTTTTCTATTACGTGATCAACAGCCAATGAGAGTGCAGAAAGCGACGGTGACTACACCCATAGATAAGACTACGCCGATGATAGTCGCTCTCAGTCTCAGTTGTATCACAGTACAAGTTGTATGTACTACTGCTCGTAACGTATTTAATTTAGTTTTCCAATTATTTAACCCCGTGAAACGTGTCGGATTTTTGCATATGTTTTAAATATAGTATATAATTAAACTGAAGTCGGTTAGCCTGCCCACCAAACTAATACATTTTCTGTTTTTGCATATTGATGGCACCGACTTCAATAACTGTCAAATTTAATTATACAGATATGTGTATCGTACTTATAAAGTTATTTTGTACTTTTCAGTTTTTTTTTAAGGCGGTTTAATTTTTTTTTTAATTTTTATTTCCTCCCTTTTGAGTGATCTTGGCCTAAATCTAGGGCAGGTTTACCATTAACTTCTTTCTAATTCTGGAGCGCAACGATATACTAGAGAATCATCAATATAAATAAAGGTTATAACCAGGTCGAGTTATTTGGTATTATTTGGTGTATCTTCGAAGTCCAAACTCCAATCACGGTGAAATTTAAATAGGAACACCTCGGAAGTATACCCTTTCAAAAAAAAAAAATGTCGGAATCGGTTCACAATTGACGGTTGTCGGTGAACACACTTGAAAAAACATACATACAGACGCACATTGAACCTCCTCCTTTTTTTGAAGTCGGTTAAAAAGTACTTATGAATCAAATTTTTTTTTTCACAAAATTTTTTGCACCTTTCTCATATGTGCGGTACCTACCTTACTTAGGTAGGTCAAGCAAACTCTCCATTATCTTTTCGTCTATCCTATTGATACCACCACGTACCTACAATTTATACCTGAATCAAACACTTTATGAAACGTGGGTCACAGACTCTTGGGCTATAATGTATAATTTCCAACGAAAACGTTGCAGACTTATGAATTGATTTACGAGTGTTTTAAGTTTGATAATATTGTCTGTCTGTCTGTTAATTTGACTGAGCCATCGTAGCGTTTGGACGAATTAATTCGGGTATTTTTACTTTAAAGCTGCAATTTCTGACAATATTCATTTATGTCTGGTGAAATCGGTTCATATTGTTTTCTGTATTGGAGTTTTTAAATTTGTAATTTTTCTGTTACCTTTATTTTTATATCGATTTTAATGCATTTCTTATAACATGTTAGTATTGTATTAGCATATGCGTAATTATAAGGATTGTTATACGATGGATGTTCATTGTTCACGTACAAAGTGTAAAATAATACTGTACATACATATACACAGTTTTTTTTTCTTTATGGCATGGCGCACAGTTTAGCGCATTTGCCAATGTCACGTATTAATAAGTAGAATTACAAGTAAATTAGTTTTTTCTTATCGTAAAACTCCTCCAGTAAAGTGATAGTAGGCTTTACTGAAGTTACAAAGGACTTCTTGGAAGAGCGCGAGAACTTCAGCTACACATGTTTATTTAGACCTACTCCATTCATTTCACTTATACAGAACTTTAAAACACAATATACTATTGCTTTTGTACTTTAAAATCCCAAAAATGTAAAAAATAGAAAATCTAAACAAAACGTCAACCTCACTTCTCCCGTTCCCGCCAAAAAAAGTCATATACATAGTTAGACATTGGTGTTGTAAGAGGACATAGGTTAGGTACCTATGTTCATGTCAAGGTGGACGATACTTCAGTTATTAGCTGGCAAGTGACATCACCCCTGATAAAGTTATCGCTCGACCACTGTTGTTAATGTTAGTTTTCGTTTTGTTTCAGTTATGAGAATTATGAGAATATAATCGGGATGCATTTGTCGATCGCTAGCTATATACAAGATTATTGTGAAAGGGGATATAAACCCGCCGGGGTTCCAATGTGTCACCGTTGCTGATGTAATAATTACGAGATACGATTATTTTGTTTTCCATAAAAAAAAAAACATTCATTTAATGCAAAAAATGTACATTCCTATCATTACGCCCTATATTTCAAATGTTTGCTAGTGACGGGAAAACGCTGATATTAGGGTTGCCTCACCTTTATTTTTGTTTAAACTTTGAGGTTTTACATTAGAACTACTGACTTTTGGCGAAGTTATAGAACCGCAAGTATTCCGTTGTCATGGGTACTTGTGTACCCTTCTGTATTTACCCATCCATAACCATCCCTAACATAATAACCATGTACACGATGTAAGGGGCCGATAGCGATCAAAGATTCGTTTTATGCTAGTAATGGCCACTATTGTGCAAGCGAACCATTAGTAGCCAGTCTAGTAGCACAAGTTGTAGTCATTATATCAGACTCCTATTAGTAGTAACATTATTAGGCATATAAAATCTCGTCAATCGCCATAACTTCGGCTGTAATTAGATTTACTTACAACGTCGTTTCTTAATTTTCCTTGCTATCATTGATATCATGTTGCGGTAACAAATTGTAAGTGGGTAAGTTATCGTCAGAAATCATAAATCACTGTTGTGATCTTGGTGCACGTCTACCGCGTGAATTATCATCAGTGGAGATAATATCTTGCGAAAATATCTACAATTAAACGTAATCGACAAATAACAAATGAAATGGATAACAATAGAAAAAAAACATTTTTCAAATAATACCTAATTTAATATTATGTAGTGGCTTACGGTCGACTTACAGCAATATGCAATTATTAACATCAGTATCTATAATACGTTGTGTGAACGCTATGACGTTGAGTGTACCTAATATGTAGAAAATACTTAAAATATTCTTCATGCAGCGGCGATTACTAGTTCTTTAGGTATTTAAACATTATGTAGCGACGACATGTAACCGTGAAGTGAACGTAAAATATTTGTGATGCTATGTCAGCGTTGTCGTTTCGATTATGAATATTCAAAGGATTCCGTAATACCTGTTAAAACTGTTTACAATGGATCAATGTTTAGAAGAAAATTCATTAACGATGTGCAATTCATTTTATAAAAACAATATGATTCTATTACAAAAAATAGGTAATGTAAACGCGGTCGTCTCGAACAGATCTGCTACAGATATCTATCATTAGCATTATAAACACAAATTATTATAACGTCAGAAGACAATTCATTAACGATGTGCAATTCATTTTATAAAAACAATATGATTCTAATAAAAATATAACAGACTACAGATATCTATCGTTAGCATTATAAACACAATTATAACGTTAAATGTGCGGTGCCACCCTTGCCACAGTACAAGTAAGCATACAGTATGCTATCTCGGCAGTGTCCTAGAGATAATTACCTACGGTCGTTTGGTACGTAAACACGCAATAGGGCTACTGACTTGGACTGAATGTTTTTCTTGGGTTACTTATTTGATAATAGGTACTATATTAAATTGTCATATTATCTTTTCATTTTATATTACTGCAAATTTAATACGTTTTTATTTATATAATTTTACTAGTATTTTATATCTAGTTTCAAAAGTTTGTGAGTTAGTATGGTGGAAATGGACAAAAAAAATGCTTTTTTATGTGCAGTATAATTAAAAATCAGCAATAAATTAACTAGATAATTATGATAATATATTTCCTACAAATTAGCAACAGAGAAATATTTCTGGTTTCGATATAGATGTATTCAAACATCCATACACTGAACATTGTGCTCGTAAACTTGATTGACATAATATTTAGTCAATAAATGCGCAGGAGCGTCTCATACCGTCCGACGACAACCGCGGCGCGCTCGCGACTGTCGTATGTCGAGATATGTCGAGATTTCGAGCGCGTTGTTTGGGAGCGTTTGTATGAAGATAGCATACTGTATGCTTACTTGTACTGTGCCCTTGCGGACAGGATAAGCAATGAAGAGATATGCAGTATGACTCATACTGCGTATCTCTTCATTGCTTATCCTGTCCGCAAGGGTGACACCGCACATATTTCTAAGAGATCGCATTCGCAATTACCAATTATAAAAAGGAAAAATCCATGTAAGTAAATCACAGTAACAATGCGCCCATGAAAAAAGCGGTGAGTACATGAACAAAAAGATCGATTAAAGTCTAAAAAGGATGCAGGCGGTTCGAGGCTAGTTACCGAGCAGAGCATGAGAGTGCGTGCGAAGTGGCGCAGCGGCGCGGTGAGCGCGGCCAGCGCCAGGTGCGCCAGCGCCAGCTGCGCGGCGGCCGCGGACGGCAGCAGCGCTGTGCTTGCCGAAAATCAAAAAAATAGCTGTCGTGCGACCCTGACATACTGTATGACAGGGTCGCACGACAGTGTTATTGTAAAAATGAAGAAAGGAATACTTAGATGGTTCGGGCACATAGAAAGAATGGGTGATGAAAGACTGACGAAGAAAATATACAGAGCGAAAGTGAGTAGTAGAAGAAGCCAAGGAAGACCAAGGCTGACTTATGAAGATCAAATAGCCAGAGTGTTAGCGGATGGAAATGTCAAAAGCTCTCGCATACCTAGGCGAAAATATGTGAGGAGAATGATGAGAATTGAGGAAGCGAAAGAAGTATTTAAGAACCGCGACGCCTGGCGCTCCGTCCTTTCTGACTACCCCGTTAGGGATACAGCGTGAAAATATGTATGTATGTATAACGTTAAATTGACGTAATTTAGAAAAAGTCACCCAGGCAAACAGGCAAACGTAAATGGAGCCACTCATTCTAAAATTCGTAAAATTCTTCATGTAATCTAATAATTAATGGTTATACTTACAGGGTCTTTCGAAAAAATTTAAGTGGTCATGTTTTATATCATAAAATTATCTATACATTGGTGTATATCGCAAGTAAATGTAACTTCTACTTACGAAGTAGATACCTACACGTATTTCAAATTTTTAGGTTTTCTTGTATTTATAGATTTTATATGTACATTCAGTCAAGAAAGTATCGGGAATGGATGATTTGTTTATGGTTCCAAATTCAATTTTTTGTTTTTTTTTCTTGTTGTTAGATTGGCACAACTGTTTTCCATTTTGGCGCGGAGTTTGAGTTGCATCTGTTATTTAGATTAAATACAGTGCTGTTTTTAGTTATATCTTTCTAGTGTATATTGCGAATTTCATAATGGACAAAAACATCGAACAGTTTGTTTTAAATTTTGCATCGCCAATGGAATTTCGTGTTCGGAGTCACTGAAAATGTTACAGAAGGCTTACGGAGAATCGACTTTATTAAAAACACGTGCTTATGAGTGGTACAAAGCCTTCAAAGCGGTCGAGATGTGATGGAAGATTTGCCTCGCTCTGGTAGGCCATCAACGTCTGCAACTGAAGTTAACATCGCAATTGTGAAGGAAATAGTGACTGAAAATGCTAATTCAAGTTTGAGAGAGATAGCCGCCGAACTTTCTCTTCGATGTCGATCCGTATCATTTTAAATAATCACTTGGGTATGAAACAGGTTGCCGCTCGGCTAGTCCCAAAAGACCTGAATTTTCTTCTAAAACACAATCGCATAAGAGGCGCTGAGGACATGCTAGAACGAGTCAATTCCGACCCAATATTCATGAAACGCATTGTTACTGGTGACGAGACGTGGGTTTACGAGTTTGACATGCAAACTAGTCAACAAGCTTCGGAGTGGCGACTTCCAACTGAACCGAAACCGAAAAAGCCACGCCAAAGTCGATCAAAAGTTAGTCATGTTGACTGTTTTCTTTAACTAACGCGGTAAATAAAAAATATTATTTGGGCGTTATGCGACATTTAAGAGAGCAAATTCGACGAAAAAGGCCAGATTTGTGGAAAGAAAATTCTTGGATTTTGCACCACGATAATGCGCCTTCGCACAAGGTCATCATTGTGAACGAATTTTTGACTAAAAACTCAACAAATACCATCGAGCAATCACCTTATTCACCAGATATGGCTCCAGCCGACTTCTTTCTTTTTCCTAAACTCAAATTACCACAAAAATTTTTATTAAATAAAATTAAACCGCCTTCAAAAAAAAACACTGAAAAGTATAAAATAACTATCCTTTACTAATTTTTCATTAATTGTTTTTTATAAATTTTTTTTATTTCTTTTGAGTGATCTTGACTTAAATAAATATCTAGGGCAGGTCTGCAATTAACTTCATTCTATTTCCGGAGCGCAACGATATACAAGATCATCAATATAAATAAAGGTTATAACTAGGTTATGTTATCTAGTGTATCTTCGAAATTCAAGCTCCGATATCGGTGAAATTTAAATAGGACCACCACTAAAGTATTACCTACCAAACGTAAAAAGAATTTTCGAAATCGGTTCATAAATGACGGAGTTATGAGGTAACAAACATACAAAAAAAAAACAACATACAGACAAATTGAGAACCTCTTTCTTTTTTTGAAGTCGGTTAATAAAGGAGAATTCGCGGCGAGCACTGAACTCAATTCCGGAAAAAGCGTTTAAAAAATGTTTTGATGATTGGATTATTCGTTGGCGTAAGTATATCGTTTCTGAAGGAGCAGCATACTTTGAAGGTGATAAAATAAATTTTTGGATGAATAACTAACATTTCGTGTATTATTGATCTTTTCCCTGTACTTTCTTGACAGAGTAGTATTTATATATATATATAGAGTAGTATTTATATATATATATATATGAGAATATGAGATGGCAAGTGTTGTTAAAATTTTGAAGATTATTTCTGTATTTTTATTATATTTTTAATTTTGAACCTCTAAAACTTAAGCGCATATTTCTGGTCACATTGCCATCGGGACAAGGGCTAAGCTGCTCTCAGTAGACTTGAGGTCTGGAGTATTACTATTAATTTATTAACCAGAAATCATCTCATTGCTAGGTATTTCAACGAACTCTTCGTTCGACACATGATACGGTCTTGTAATTTTATACGAACTCAAAGCTATCAGATGTAACATAGCCGGTCGGTTATGTCTGACGTCTACTCTTAGGGTGGCTTGCCCCAACCGTTTAAACTCTATTTATGGATTAATTATTAAATCGTTGGTGCAAGTGAGATGTCAAATCTTTAAATCGAGTTTAAATAGTTTATGCGAGCCACCCTTAGTCACGAAGGGCGGATGAAGGATAAGAGAAGGCTAAAAATATATAAACACCGACCTCTACAACAGTTAGCATCCTTATATTTTCATTCGTTTCTTTAATATTTTAATTTGATAGTTCATTCGGGTCTAAATAAATATTTAAGTATATTTTTATATCAAGATTCCATAAAATAAGTGTTTTTAAAATTTCGTTATAACTCACCGGCTAATATAGATACGTAGGTTTATGTTACCCATAGACTTATAGCTTTATAATGTTACCACATAAATTCATATTTTGACTATTTACGACGTAATTAAGAATCGAATAACGAATCATTTATCAAAATTGGCCTAATTAATTGTACAGTGTCTGAGGGAATTAAGAGATTGACAATGTAAATCATACATTACGGCTAAAATAAATTTGCGTGTTCCGTACAGTAAAAAATTTGAAAATAATGTTATTTCGTCAGTATAACAAATGAGATTTGAGGAAGCGAAAGAAGTATGTAAGTACCGCGACGCTTGGCGCTCCGTCCTCTCTGACTACCCCGTTAGGGATTCAGCGTGAGGATATGCATGTATGTATGTATAATAAAATACCTGCCACACATATTTAATTATCGTACTTTAGTCAATTCCCAAGTTCAGTTTTTCACAAACTTCTTTTCTAGTCAAACATTGAATATATTAGTAAATTAATTTAGTTGATTGGCCTGTTGGCACGGTGGTAGAACGTCTGTCTTTCGAGCAGGGTCCAGAGTTCGATTCTCGATTAGGTCAATTTAGGAAATGAACTTTTCTAAATTGACTTGGAATCTAGGTGTTACCGCGAACACCCCCAGCTCGTTTTAGCGTATCCATGCTACAAGTTCAGTGCTTACTTTGGAATCACACAATTTGCGAAATAGTCTGCAATATTATTATTACTATTAATTTAGCTCTTCTCTCTACATTGAATCTATTTTTTCTATTTTTGTGTTATGACATTGAATTCTTTCCTGGAATTCACTTTTTTTATTGTTGGTAAAATGATTTATATCGTTTTATTATTATAGTTCTTGATTGATTTATTTTACATTGATTGTGCATGATTTCTTGTTTTTATTTTTTATCTGTACGCTAATGGCGGATTGCAGAGAATTAATTTGTTATTTTTGTATCTATATAATGAGTCACCTGTAATCACAGACAAATAAATAATTTGAATTTAGTACGCATAAATCATGTCATTGCTTGACATTTCAATGAACTCTTTGTTCGTCGACACATACGCATTTGTAATTTTATGCAAATTCATTGATTACTTCAGAAAACCAGGTAAATACTAAAATAATTTCATTGTTTTTAGAACGAACATTATGAATGTAATATGTTGTATATTAGTATGTATTATGTTAGCCAATACATGACCAATTTCTATATGGTCCCTGGTCGGAAAATGAACCCGGTACCATTGCCTCATAAGGCATATACACTAGCACTGCATCAACGAGCCAGTCAATGAAATAATAAATGCATTCTAGACAACCGCAGAATTTTTAGGACACCATGCAAGGTGGGGATGTGTCACTAGGTGTTCTCCAGGTTACAAAAGAAGTAACAAGTGATGAGACTCTGACGATGAGTGGCAGCAGAAGCCAAGCAAGACCAAGGCTCACATGATGTGAATCAAATAGCCAGTATATTAGCCGATGGAGATTTCAAAAGCGCTAGCATACCCTGGAGAAAGCGTGTGAGGAGGCGAAAGATGGCCGCGATGCTTGACACTCCATCGTCTCCGACTACTCCATTAGCGATAAAGTATGAACATATGTACGTATGTACATATATGTAAATTGGGTCCAAAATACATAATAAATATTTAGTTTTTTGTTATTAAATTCTGAGTTTGAGTTATCAATTTGCATTTGTACCATTTAGTTGAGTAGGATAGGTGTAAAGATGACGGGATAAATCGGTTGTAACTTACGGACAGACAGACGGACATGAGGATCTATAAGGTGATGAATTCTTATAATTCTTTATTATCTTCCGCTTAAAATTTCAAACCACTAATCAACACGTGTTTCGCCTCTTAACGAAGCATCCTCATGACATTTCAAAGATCAGACTAAATCAGAGTCGGCTCACTCAGAGGTCAACTGATTCATTCGTTGATTCGGTGCTAGTTAGTTGACTGTGTCAAATTTCTTGAATATCCTGAGGATTCTTCGTTAAGAGGCAAAACACGGGTGGGTTTGTAATTTCATCACGTGAAATAGATTTCTGCAAAGTAACACCTGAGTGTATACAATAAATCTATAATAGTTATTCGAATACAGAGTTATCATTCATCAACATAACTACAAGAAATAAAGTTTAGCAAACACGAAAAACTTATCCATGTGCATTGTTTTTTATTAGTGTGCTAAATGTATAACTAAACGAGTCGCTCTCCGCATCTCACACCCAATCCACAACCCTACGTATCCGGTCGAGAGCAGGCAATGCCGTTACGCATGAGGCGGGAGTCGGGTTTCTTGTCCACATATTCTTTGCTCAAGTTCTCAGAGTTGCGTTAGCAACTTAGAATATTCTCTGGCCAAATCGATTTGAGCACGAAGAAGACGTTCGAACACTTCATATCGCGAATATATTAATATTCGCGATATGAAGTGTTTTCTTGACCTTCATATTGTAAATATACATAGCCCTCATCCCAATTACGATCAAACGGACTGTTCGTTCGAACGTCTTCTTCGTGCTCAAATCGATTTGGCCAGAGAATATTCCCACAATTCATCACACAGAGTTATGAGTTATCGTCTATAATTGTGTTCACGATAAATAAATTATCGATGTGCTGTTATAAAGTGCACATATTGGAATATTACACAACGTTTACATCATTGTATGTCATGCCTTACACATATGTATGTATTCTATAGCGCTGTGCTCAGCTGTGTCGTGTAGACTGTCAACAGATTGCAAATATTGCAAACACATCTGTAAGCACATCGTGACCGCCTACTGCGTTTGAATATTGTCGTCTATTTTATTGCTTTCAGCGTAATAGATCAATTCTGATATATATTTTTCTTTTGTAATATCTTATTGGTGGCAATGAATTACATACTACTCGCATGTACATATCTTCACGCTGTATCCTGGCGGGGTAGTCAGGAGGGCCAAGCGTCTCGGTCCTTACATACTTCTTTCATTTTCTCCATACTCGCGTATATATTCACAATTTATATATCTACCTATGTTTCTTTTTAGTTTAGTTACCTATTTGATTTCGGCTGCAAACCTGAAGTCACCTCGTTCCACGTACGGTAGGAACCTTATTTACGGTAGGAACCTCATGTACGGTAGGAACCCCATGTATGGTAGGAACCCCATGTACGGTATTTTGAGAGCATCAAAAGTATGTATTAATTTATCAAACAATTTTGTTGTCACAACATACATATATTCGCAATTAGTTAAATGAACGAAAATGAAAATGAAATTAAAAAACATACAATATCACCTTAAAAATAAGCTTTGATTTAGAGTTACGGCGAAACTCGGAACATTTATAAAATTCTTTCTTATCAAAACATGTAAAGAGTAAGCTACTATCCAAACACGTTTCTATCGTCAGGAATTTCGGTTCGGAATTGTTGAATTAGTCGCTCGGGACATCTCTATATCTATAATATATGTGTACTCGTATGTAGAAGCCGGTATTTTATGCATTTTGTTAAAAATTATTTGTGCCCTAAGACCTTGTAGCCGTTTAATATCATTTAGATTTTTTATTAGTCCACTTCCGACAAGGCGTTTGCATGTCCATTGTGTTCGTTAGTCATAATTTGAAGATGAATCACATCGAGAGTAAGGCACTTGTACTGTGGTAAGGCGCGGGATAAGCAGCGACGAGGTCGACGACCGCTCCTCGAACCACAGGCTCTGTGTACACGACAGTTGATTCACACTTGATTACAGTCTAATCATTTCCTAAATGTTATTAGTAGTCTTAATACTACCCAGCCTTTTGCAGTTTGTCGCTACTCAGCCTTTATTTATATTTGAATCGTGTGTGTTCCTACAAATAAACATCCATGTAATTATTTTAAAAAAAAAGCAGACCTAAATACTAGACAATGTCGAAATCCAAATAAGTTGGCAGTCCCCGCGCAGCGTTTGTCTGTGTACAGTAAAAATGCGTACTGTATGGCGGTTCGCGTATACAATAAATTACGCGATAGTTTCAAGAATGACAGCTTACAAGTTTTTAAAAGAAATACTTTCGACTTGTTCATGTCTCGATGCTATTATTCAGTAAAAGATTATTTATATGACAAGAATTTGTAAATTGTGTTGTTTTGTTTTTATGACTGTGTTAAATTATGTTTATTTATTTTTTATGTAAAATTGTGTGACATGAGATATTTAGATCATTTTAATTTTAATGTAACTTGTGACGTATTATTATATTGTGTACAAAAAATAAAGTTTGGCAGAATGTGATGTAACTGTTCCAGCAAATAAATAAATTACTTATTTACTTACTTACTTACTAGAGCGTTTTAGGGTTCAATTTAATGTCGTAGCTAATCTTAAATGGATCCCGTATAAACAAAAACTCTCCAATTAACAAAATCAGTATATTTACAAGTATAAAAGATACTTCTATACCGTTACATAGGTTACCTACCTATGTATTTTTAATATCTCAATTGCTTACTTTCTACAGTTAAATGTTATTATAATATTTATTATTTGAAGTATTGCAACATTTATTTAGCATTGGATTTGTCCAAAACTTTTACTTCAGGCACATGTTCGAATATCTCTTATATATTTCAAATATATCTAATTGATACACAGCCGCTGCCGTCCGCCGCTTAAACTACATTCAGTATGATATTTGACCCTTTACGTAATGATTATGGCGGGAATTTTTTTGTCCGCAATCGCGAGATTCAGACAAATCTAGCCCATTTGACAATCCTAGTAGGTACTAACACTACCACTAAAAGCTAAATAGAAACACTCAAAGAATGAGTTCTATTTATAAACTAAAATATAGTGTAGCAGTTATAATAGAGATTCTATTTATAGCTCTTATTCCATCTCAATGACTAAATTGTAAAGTTTTGAAATCTAAAAGAATGTTTATTAACAATGTACTTACATTTGGTGCTAGTCAGCTGATCGATTCTGATCTTTGGGTTTTCTTGAAGATGTGTCGTAAAGGGGTCAATGAGTCAATTAATAAGTTTGAGATTTTGGGCAAAAGATGGCTAAAAACTATAAGAATTCATCACAACAAACTGACACAAGCGCTGCCTCTCGTTGATGTCTTTTATAAGTGTTATCTGTACTAATATTATAAAAAGGTAAACTTTGTTTATATGTAATGGATAAACTCAAAAACTACTCAATCGATTTCATAAATTCTTTCACCTGTAGAAAGCTACATTATCGTAAAATTCCGTGGAAAAAATGAAATGTTTCGTTTCATAAATTTTTTAAATTTTTTTTCAGTAGGGAGGGTCTATTATTTTGAAAACTTTCTAATAGCTGAAATTAATCAATGTTAGGTTTTCTATCGTACCTTTGCAATTTAGACCAAAATAACCAGTTGCGTTTCCATTATTTCGCGTTCATGGATCACTGTGCGCCGCCACGCCCCAGCCGCCCGACACTGCTGATTGAAATAACTACGGTCGTCCATATCAAAAATATGTAATAAGTAGTTCGTAGTCAGAGGAATCATTACGTCTTGTTTGGCTATACTATATGTATATGTATCTATAACATATACATACGTATATATTCATTTGGTTCGGTTGCATCTCTGGTTTTTAAGTCTCTTATAGAGTTCGATTAATAAAAAAACCGGCCGAAAACGTATCGGCTAATTTACGGTTCCGTATCTATTTCGAACAAAACAGAAATTTTTCAATAAATAACATACATACGTACATACATTTCCTCACGCTGTATCCCTAACGGGGTAGTCAGAGAGGACGGAGCGCCAAGCGTCGCGGTACTTACATACTTCTTTACTTCTTTCGCTTCCTCAAATCTCTTCATTCTTTTCACACATTTTCGCCTAGGTATGTGAGAGCTTTTGACATTTCCATCTGCTAACACTCTGGCTATTTGATCTTTAGAAATCAGCCTTGGTCTTCCTTGGGTTCTTTTACCACTCACTTTCATTCTGTATATTTTCTTCGTCAATCTTTCATCACTCAATAAATTATTTATTTATTGTAAATAAAAAAAAATCCAAATCCGTAATCTGATTAGATATTTTTTCGTTCTGGTAATATGATTTTGCGTTACCAGCCAGTAGGTGTAAAGGAGAAATATATCAACTCTGATGTAATCGAACGAACAACCATACAGACATGACGAAACTATAAGGCCTGCGCTTTTTTGTCATTTTGGCTTTCATGTGTTTATTAGCATTAACGGTATAAAAATGTAAATTGACCAAAATATGTTGTTATGTTCTTTTTCACTTATAAATAGTCAATACAAAAAAAGAATAACACGATTTATTTCGTTGAGTTAAAATAGAGACAAGTTTTAATAATTTATCTTAGGTCAGTTAGCATATGCATAATTAATAATTACGTAATTCAGTGAACTGTTTATTAATACTGTGCTGTGTGTGGTATTTAAGTAAATGTCGTTAGCCAAAGTAAAATTATGTACAGACATGTATGTAGGGATTATTTATTTAAACTACATTATGTAGAGACAATGGTCCCAATGTTGTCGCGAGGTCGCGTGCGGTTCATGAACAAGCGATGAGTATGCGTTTATCAATAAAGGCTGTTATTTGGACAAGAGTTGTAACAAGTGTATAAAATTCTACAGGTTATCTCTGGCGGATAAAATAATTGATAACATATTTATACAAACGGTTTCATTGTGAATCACAACAGTGTTTCATTCTTTAGATATGCCAAGGTGTTCCTTTTTAATACGAAAACTATATCACCGATAATATTGAGTTCTTTGAAGATTAATGTTTAGCGATAGTAAACAATGCGTTATTCTTTGTCACGTTAGTTTGTCACATTTTTTTAAAGAATATTAGGTACGCGAAATGATTTCTAAATACAATATTAAGACCCGCCTGCCAAAATTTCGAGCGTTTTGAAATAAGTTTGTTAAATTAGGCACACGTTTATTTAATGTTAAATTTAAATATATATTTCTTTATACATTTTTTTATCGACTGCCTAAAACCATAACGCAATTTATGCATTTTCGTTCGATACTTCATTTTCTGCAATGCGATGCCCTTTTGAGAAATTTGTAAGTATTTCTCCTAAATGACTTGAATAAGTTACATGAAATTGTGGTTAATAGGAAGACAATACAGTTTATTAAATACTGGCTAAAGGATATTTTATTATATGAATTAATATTCCGGTTATAACTTATGTCGCGTTCGGGTGGCGGAGCGTGAGGGCGGAGCCTACGCAAGAAACTTTTATTGGGAGCTTGAGTTTCTATAATATAATAAATTTTGAAATTAGTTCAAAACTTTTATTCTATTTGTTAAACATGAGTTCAGGTATTTGGTATTGTGTAAACATTTTGCGGATTACCGCAAAATTATTCTGTGGAATAGAGTTATAGACTAAGTAGTTAAATCAGAGGTTGATAATTATTTAACGAACGGATTGTTTTCTTTTATTTTAATTCAATAGTTTTAACTAGTTTTGGAAAATATCAACGATACGTAAATTATTCCTCCAACGGATTGAAATTAACATACGTTGTTGATTTGTTAATCGTTCAAGTTGATTTGTTAATAAACTGTTGACAAACGCTTGCATTTTGTTGATACTTAACACGTGAGCCACGTGCAGTGCATGGAGTGACGAGAGATGTCCCGCAGATGTACAGCGGCGCGCTGCTGGCGACGGCGGCGCGGCTGGCGTGGGACCCGAGCACGTACACGTGGTTCCGGTTCCTGTGCGAGGCGCAGTACCGCGTGTCCACGGCCTACGTGCTGGCCGCCGGCCTGTGGCTGGCCGCGCTCGTGTACCTGGCCGCCGCCGCCGCGCGCCGCCCGGCGCCCGCCGCGCGCTCGCTGCACGTCGTTAGTACCTACCATACCATACTGTCCACTGTCCGGTGTCCACCCATCCATCACTACACTCACACACACATGAGCATACCTAACAGTAGCGACTTGCTTCCAACGTGAAATAATATACCTACTATTAAAAGCTGTATTACATACCGCAATGCAATGATTATGACTTGCCCAGTGTTGCCATCTATGTAAATTAGACAAAATATTTAATATGAATTAGGACTAGACTATTGGGTTTAGGTTAACGCATCTACTTACTGAACGACAGTGTTATAGTAAAAATGAGCACTTCGATGGTTCGCACACATAAAAAGAATGAGTGATGAAAGTTTGTCGAAGAAAAAGTACAGAAAGAAAATGAGTGGTGGTAAAAGCCAAGGAACACCAAGGCTGACATTTGATGATAAAATAGCCAGTGTTACTGACGAAACTGTCAAAAGCAGTTGCAAACCTATGCGAAAGTGTGTAAAAAAAATGATGAGGATTGTAGAAGTAAAAGAAGTATGCAAGGACCACGATCCCTGGCGCTCCGCCCTCTGACTATCCTGTTAGGGATACCGCGTGAGGATATGTATGTATGTGCATCTACTTACATAATACGTTGTTTTTAAATATTAATTTATTTGTTACGTGAGGAGAATTATGAAGTTTTAGGAAGTGAAAGAAATATGTAAGAACCACGACGCATGGCTCTCCACCTCACCGTGAAGCGCACATACACAGCGTGAAGATATATGTATATGTACTACTCTGTCAAGAAAGTACCGGGAAAAGATCAATAATACACGAAATGTTAGTTATTCATCCAAATTTATTTTATCACCTTCAAAGTATGCTTCTTCAGAAACGATACACTTACGCCAACGAATAATCCAATCATCAAAACATTTTTTAAACGCTTTTTCCGGAATTGAGTTCAGTGCTCGCCGCGAATTCTCCTTTAAGTCTTCTACCGAATGAAAACGGGTGCCACGAAGTGGTAATTTGAATTTAGGAAAAAGAAAGAAGTCGGCTGGAGCCATATCTGGTGAATAAAGTGGTTGCTCGATGGTATTTATTTGACGATCTCCGTGGCGCAACGGTTTAGCGCGTCGGCAAGTAAAACGCTGGTTGCGGGTTCGATTCCCGTCCCGAGTCTGGGTGTTTATGTATAATATGTATATATTTACAAAAGAAAAGTATATAAGTAGTATATCAGTTGTCTAGTACCCATAGCACAAGCGCTATGCAGCTTACTTTGGGACTAGATGGCGCTGTGTGAAATGTCTGAGTATTATTATTATTATTATTTGTTGAGTTTTTGGTCAAAAATTCGTTCACAATGATGGCCTTGTGCGAAAGCGCATTATCGTGGTGCAAAATCCAAGAATTTTCTTTCCACAAATCTGGCCTATTTCGTCGAATTTGCTCTCTTAAACGTCGCATAACGCCCAAATAATATTCTTTATTTACCGTTTGACTTTTCGGCAAGAATTTCGAGTGCACAACACCGCGATAGTTCAAGAAAACAGTCAACGTGACTGACTTTTGATCGATTTTGGCGTGGCTTTTTCGGTTTCGGTTCAGTTGGAAGGCGCCACTCCGAAGCTTGTTGACTAGTTTGCATGTCAAACTCGTAAACCCACGTCTCGTCACCAGTAACAATGCGTTTCATGAATGTTGGGTAGGAATTGACTCGTTCTAGCATGTCATCAGCGCCTCTTATGCGATTGTGTTTTAGAAGAAAATTCAGGTCTTTTGGGACTAGCCGAGCGGCAACCTGTTTCATACCCAAGTGATTATTTAAAATGATACGGATCGACATCGAAGAGAAAGTTCGGCGGCTATCTCTCTCAAACTTGAATGAGGATTTTCAGTCACTATTTCCTTCACATTTGCGATGTTAACTTCAGTTGCAGACGTTGATGGCCTACCAGAGCGAGGCAAATCTTCCATCACATTTCGACCGCTTTTGAACGCTTTGCACCACTCATAAGCACGTGTTTTTGATAAAGTCGATTCACCGTAAGCCTTCTGTAACATTTTCAGTGACTCCGAACACGAAATTCCTTCGGCGATGCAAAATTTAAGACAAACTCCTTGTTCCTTGTTGTTCATTTCCGATACTTTCTTGACTGAATGTATATGTATGTATGCTAAAACAAAATAAAAATGTATAGCATTATGGCAGGAATTGCAATGATTCTAATTACGTTATTCACAAATCATTGCTATCAATTAGGACTTTAGATGTTTACAAGCGGAAGTTGAAATTGTTGTATATTTAAATATATTTATTTATTATTATGGCTAATTTACAAGTAAACAATAAAATCCACTCGTAGAACAGAAACAGCAATTCGAAAAAGTAGATATTTAAAAAAGTGACTTTCCCCTTCGGAGCTCAATGATTCAATGAGAACGTGTAGGATATAGCAAAGAGCGGCTAGTAGGCAATCCCCCCGCGCTGGCAACACTGGCGCATAGTATACCGTAGCGTCGCTCGATGCGCGCGGGCGCGCGCAGTACGCGGCCGGCGTGGTGTGCCTAGGCGTGAGCGAGGTGGGCTACGGCGCGTGGATGGGCGCCTCGCTGGCGGCGTGGTGGCGCGGCGCGCCGCAGGCCGAGCTGGCGCGGCGCGGCCTCGACCTGCTGCACGACCTCAAGCCGGCGCTGCTGGCCGTCGAGCGCTACCGCGACGTGGCGCGCCCGCTCTACGACATGATCGAGGTACTGCCTGCTACTGCCTGCTCCCACCTGCTCCTACCTGCTCCTATCTGCGCCTACCTGCTCCTACCTGCTCCTAACGGTTACTACCGCCTCCTACCTGTTTCTTTTCTACCTGCTCCTATCTGCTCCTACCTGCTACTACCTGCTACTACCTGCTCCTACCTGTTACTACCTGTGACTAATCTGTTACTACCTGCTACTACTCTGCGACCGTCAGGGCAGGCCGCGGTTAGACCAGACCGGAAGGGGCGCCAGAGGCGCAGCCTACATTACATAAAAAAACAATTGAAATGCTTGTTACAACGAAGTTCTTTAACGCTGCTTCCGGGAGATTTGAGTTGGTAGAAATCGTAACGTAAGGAAAAAGCGTTACGTGAGGCGGGACACACACGTCGCGGGGCGCTGGCTTTTGTTTTAAATGATACGTGAGTTTTCTTGTCTCATTATTGCAATAAAGTTTTGAGAAATGGAAACTGTAGCTAAGGAACTTCGTTCCTGACAAGGGTCTCCCGAGCGCACACGTTTTTGTAAATTTTTTACTACGTGTGTAAATTGGAAAGTAGTGGAGACGCCGTAGAAACGTTGCCCAGGGCGTCGGGATTGGTATCGGTAATTTGTAAAACCGGCACCGTCAACCGACTTTTGTATCCGTACCCGTACGACTTCATGACTGACTCGTTTCCGCAAACGGGCGTCCAAAGCGCCTATCTGGCGTGTGAGCAGAATCAATATTACTCCTGCCATCTTAGCTCCTCCAAAAAGGCTAGCACCTTCTTTATATTGGCGAAAGCATCAGAGAGCGATCTTGGCATGCAAAGATATTTTGCCGGTAGACTGCCAATGCGTCACACTAGCAAAACATGAGTGGCTGTTTCTTCTGCATCACCCTGTAAAGAGGACAGAGAGTAATACTCATGTTAAAAAAATTTTTGGTATGTGGACCGTATCCAGTCGGTACCACCTGTACCATTTACGTATTACTGTTGTCTTTCGAAGTGGTTGAAACTGCCATTTCAGAGTATATCCAATGAAATACAAATATTATTTAATTCGTAATAATTGTCAGTGTTATTACTAAATGTTGCAACTGTTGTTCAACTCTTTTTACATTTTTACAGGAGATGGAGCGTCAAGCGCCGAATAACGCGTTTGTGATAGTGATCTTCGGTTTTGTCGGCGCCGTGCTTCAGGTGAGTCTACTACCTACATGTGTGGCGAACTTGTTGCCTCTCACAGTTACGAGTAGTATAACGTTTCTTTGTGAATCCAGGTCGCAGCATTTATAATGGCTCGGAAATTGGCAAGACGCGGGGCCTCCCTGGACGTGTCGGAGGCGAACGAGAAAGAGGCGGGCGTGTGTCACGCGGTGTCCGCGTGCGACGAGGACAGTGACAGCGGTGATGGCTCGCGCGACCCGCCGCCTGGTTGGCGCAAGAAAGCCAACCTTAGAATGTATACTATTCTGGATAAAATTTTCTAGCAGGTCAGTTCGCATGAGATTACTGTACATTACAGTTCGCTAAAGCAGTTCGTTTTATAATTTCGTTATATCTGTCTGTCTGTATGTTATAGCCGATTTCTTTCATCATTTTTACATCTGGAAGAATTATTTTTTAGCTGTGGTTTTGAAGTAAAACCTATAAGCACGTTGGGCGATTTATGGATGGGTAAAATCTAGTTAGTTTGCGTTACCGGTTTAGGAGTTATCTCGCTAGCGTGGTAAAACAAATTTGTAGTTGTTCGATAATATTTTTACGAAAAGGCTTTCATTTTGCAATTCAAATTTAAACGTGCAAATTGATTTTACTTTAAATTTAGGGTTTATTAGCATATAATATCAAAATTTTAGGTTCTAAAATAATAATTCTGTAATATATTGCTAAGAACATGACAAAATATTAGTTTTTATCTTATTTCATAGTTTGAAGTTTTCATTTGTGTCGGCAGTTGTCAATGACCGCCTATTTTTTTTGTACTTCAAAGATTACAAGTAGTTTCGATGATTCCGAATTGGGAGATAGCAAGAGGAATACGGTGCTGTATACTACATTTAGACTGCGTTGTCCATAAACTTTTTGGTCTTTTTAATTATTTTTTCTATTAAATATCTATTAATGATCATGAATTGGTAAGCGAGAAACAGAAATGTGAAGTAAAAACTTAAATGTTTTCTTTTTAATTTGACTTTTATTTCTACGAAATGCAATGGATATGGAATTTTAATTTATAGGACACGTTTTTGGTAGGTTTTCTAAATCTGTAAAATGCATAAATGTAATGTAATTCGTTGGATGTTACAGGAGGAGGCGGCGATGCAGTCCGCGTCTGTCCCGCAACCTGTCAGCATGACAAGCTTCGCGGGAGGCCGTGGCCGCCGCCCTCGCGCCGACAGCGCCGACGCCAGCGCCAGCGCCAGCGCCCGCAGCGGGCGGAGGCGGAGCGCGCGGGCCGCCCGCGCCGGCGCCGGCGCCGCGCCCGGCGAGCTCGCCTGGCGAGCGGTGCACGCGCAGTTCCTCGCCACGCGCCCCGCGCCCTCCGCGCCCCCCGCACCCCCCGCACACCCCGCACACCCCGCACACCCCGCACCCGCCGCCGCGCTGCTCATCCTGCGCACAGACTTGTGACCCGCGGACCTATTACCTCACTTGCAGACAGCGACAACCACGCGATCACTGCGCCAGACAATATATAGAAAAGAAGTTCGACTCCCGCCTCATACGTAACGGAATTGCTTACTCTCGACCGGATACATAGAGTTGTTGCGTTGGGTCTGAGTGTGGTGTGAGATGCGGAGAGCATTCCGTTTAGAAGCGGCCGGATTATTGCATCGCATGCGGCCCCTACTGGTGCTACAATAATTGCCCATATTCGCCCAAAATATTGCCGTTGTGTGCGTGCCACAAACTCACAACGCGTGTGTATAAGCACGCACACATACAAACAGCATACACTGAATTTCTATGAAGACATCTTACTGTTATATTTATACTGTAAAAAAATTGGTATCATGTACGGCAACCGTAAAATACACTTTTCGCAGTAGATTTAACACCACTCTACAAATTACATACTTTACAAAAATATTTTTGACAGCAGATATCAGGCGATTTTTGGTTGTCGCATGCTGACTGCAAGTTGGATAATAAGCGTGTGGGTCCGCTCGCGCCGGCTGCGCCGCACCGCTGTAAATACCGCGGTTCTTTCTCTCGTGTGAGAACTGCGCGTATTTAAAACTTGAACCGAAATGCGGCGATACGTTCCTTAGGTCATCTAATAAATAAAAATCTATTCTGATACTTACTCATTGTGTATGTATGTGAAACTGATGATAAAGTAACGTAAAACGCCAAAGAAGTACAATAATATAACGCGTAACGATACGCAACGACTACTAACAATGAATCGACTACCGTTAACGCATAGTTTGGCAAGTTGCCCGCTTCTGAGACTGACAGACCAGTCTAGTTTAGACAGGACCGCTAAACGACCACGCGCAAGCGTTAAAGCGATTGAAGTATTCGATGTAAATATTTTGGGTATGACAAGGAATTAGTCTCTAGATTCCCTGTTAAATTCGCATCGTTCAGAAAATGTAGCACAAATATAATAGCATAAATATAGGTAATAGGTAACCTACATTACGTGTTACATAATGAAATTTGGTAAATATAACAAGGTAGTATGCGCGTGTTAGTCTTATACTTCATGTGACCCAGTTTCGTATTTGCAAGAGATATATAAATGGGATCATTCAAATATTACGTAACCACTAAAAACGGACGGGGGCCTTTGCTTTGCTTATTTTTGATGACTTGGAAACTAGGAAGGGGTCTAAAGACGATTATGTCAGCAATATTTATTTACTTTTCGAATTATCTAATATGGGTACTTGGTTATGAATAACGATAAAGGAACAAACAGATTAATTATATCAATGCTTACATAAGCATAGAGGGGTGAGGTAAGAGATTTGCTTACTTTCGCTAATAAGGGGAAGAGGGGTCAAAGTTAAAGTCAAATCAATTCATGCAAGTGAACACAATTACAAGATATTTTTGAACGTCAAATCTACTTTAGTTCGGTTCAAAGAGAAACCCTGGACACTGAGAAGAACCGACAAGAAACTCGATCAGGTATCATTTTTACATCATTTTAGAAAAGGTTGATTAAAATACAATAGTCTGAAAAGGGTGTTCAACATGACTAAAATTCTGCTTACACTTGAACGATCCTTAAATATTTATTAGTAAAATGTGTGCGCCGGCAAGAGCGGCTGCGAGCGTGTGTAGTAATTCTATGTTGTATGCTATGTATGTATGTATGGTATAATATGTCACACGTAGGAACTAGTATCGGAATTATTCTGAACAGACTGCCATATTTAGTTATAAATCTCCTAGTAGTAAGAATTTTATAATAGCGATAAGTCATATCACAGTTTTAAAAGTAGATTAACGAAATTGGTCACTTTGTTACTGTTCTACATTAGTATATTATCTCTTTAGTCTCGTTATTATAATATAGTATAATTGACGAAAGTTTATCTACTATTATTGTTCATTATCGATATATTTTATTCGACGACTGATATCGATTTGTATGTAGTTTTCTTGCCTCGTAGCAATTTTTTTAAATGAAGAGAGACTTGTGGTGCTATTCACTCACTACATAATATGTAATAACTCGAAACGCTGTATACATGAACACAATCATGTATGACAGTGTGAATACGGACATAATCTCGTACATGCTGACATATACAAAACTATGCATATGTCAAGGTGATGTCATTTTGCTGTGATTCTTTGTAAGGCGACGGCACGCGAGTGCCGGCAACTGTCGCCGTGCCGTCGTCAGTAGTTTTTAACGATATTCCTCGAACATGTTCATTCCTTTAAATGGTTGTTTGGATACACCCGGTGCCAAATAGAAGTAAGACTAAATATTATAATTATGTAAAGGCGCCGAGACTCCCGTCGTTGGGGAGGCGGCGCGATGTTATATTTAGCGTTATGTTAGACAATATTGGTTGTTATATCGATCCTGTAGGTACGTAAAGACGTACTAAGACAGTAGACAATATAGACAATATCTGCAGGAATGTGAGCCCGCGCACGTCTCGCGACGCGACCACTACTTGTTACTTCGCACGGTTTGGTACAGCTATGTATTTTCTTAATAGTTATGAGAATAAAGTGATATTTTTATAGAACGCCTTTTATTACAAATTAATATTTACTATTTATGATATTACTAATGAATTGTAAGAAATAATAAACAAAATATGTTTATGTTCTTGCAATGGGAACAACTGTTCGTAGTAGATAGAGATTAGACGCTCAATTTGCTATAAGTTCAACCTTGATCAAGATCTGATTAACGACAGACTAATGGAAAGATGTTATGGGTTTCATGTTTAATCAGATCGTTGTCAGTCATCATCAGATTTTTCATATCGATGAATCGCGATCACACGTTCAATTTGGTATCAATCTGATCAGATCGACAAAAAATATTATAATTATAAATAAAATCGGGTCTATATCGTGTTAAGAGCCCTTTGACATTTTTGTGCGAAAAACTGATATTTTGACGATCTAATTCTTAAAAACCTTAAGATTTTTTAATATTTATCTCGCAGTTTATAATAGATCCCTTTCTCTTCTTGAATATAGGTGTTACATATTTTCAATTTATTTTATAATATAATCTTACAACAACCATTCTTCGATGTCAAGATACAAGGAAAATCCTTAGACGTACTACTTTGACGTCATAATAAACATTTCGACGAGTTTCGACGAGTTCTAACAATTTCTAAAATTGTGTTGAGATCAAGTACATATTCGTATTGAATACTGTTGTTGTGGAAATGGCATAAATTTCTTCCTTTTTACAGAAAAAAATATTTAAAAAGTCTTATTTCCAGGATTAAAGGTCTTATTTCCAGGATGAATCCGTCGTGATTAAATGTCGATTTGGGTCCAAAAAAGCAATGACTTATAAAAAAAAAACATATGAAATGAAACTTCATTCAATATACAATATACGACAGAAATTATTTTTTCAAATTAGTGTAATAAATATAATCAGCATAACAAAATCAGTAACAAAAATACGCAGTGCTGACGCGTGTATCTCAGATTGTATCCAGTATTTACTTCTCTGTTCAATGAGACTATTATGACTTTCTGATTTCTTGCATTTTTTATAGGCATGTAAACATTGTGTTTTAAATATAATCACTAGTAGTAAAATTAAATAAAAAAGTTCTAAAGTAATGCTAGCTTACAAGAAGTATTGCAAGCCGGGTAACAAGATGACATCTATTACATTTAAAACAATCTATTCAGATTTTAACGTGACGTTCACAGGAAGTTATAGAATTTTTCAATAATAATCTGAACATCCTATGACTCCTATGCAAAATTTAAAAACTACAAATAATTAAACTGTAAGTTGATCCGCACCTGTTAATTAAAGATATATAAAAAAAACTAACCCGAAAGGTACGCATAACACTAATGGGAACCAAAACAGTATTTTTAGAATTTTTATCTGTCTGTCTGGATATACAGCACATATTATGTACTTAAGCATCTCACAATAAGTGCTGCAAAAAGTTAAAGGCAAATTACACATTAGGTATGTTTTATCGTAATCCGCCGTCTAAAAGTTGAGATCTAAAATGAACTCTTTTTAGTTAAGTGGCATCTGTAATATGTGTTTATCTTACAGTGGCTTTTTGTTGATCCTGTATTTTTTACCGTAAACATACATAAGCATAGCAGAAACATCTAATCTATCTATACTACTATGCTACTATATAATTCTCTAGCGTCTGTCTGCAATTTCAATTTTTTTTGACAAATATTGTGATAAATTCGTTTTGTGACTCACTGACGTCGATTCTACCATTTTTGAAACGCTTGTGTCTGCCTATATGTTCTTTTATAACTAAAGATCAGTTTGACCCATCTTCATTAAAATTGGTACGTAGTAAGAGCGTGTGATTGTGCACTTCTTTTATAGAAAGTCTACTTCTAAGTCTGGAGTCTCATTTACTTAATAAAGTGCCTATCATCACGTTTATCTTTATTAAAACGGTGTGAAGCTATTTTTAATTAGTAAAAGATGTGAACTTTAGTTGTGAAGCGTCAGATCAGAATCCGCTTCATACATGTAGCGGTAATCAAATAGAAGGCCGCACTCTGAAGAAATAGTTGAAATCGAGAAATTTTATCTTGAAACGTCTCTATTACCACCCATGTCTTTTTATTTTTCGATGTAGGTTTATCTGTAAATAGCAATCTTATATATACTAGTAGGTATATTTCCGAGTTATTTCCAAGAGTTAGAAAGAGACAAAAATGAAACGTTATTAATCACAGGTTATTTGCTCGAGGTTATATAGTATTTCTTCAACTACCTCTTCGGAGTACGGTATCCAGCTAGATTCAAAGATTGGATACGATCCATTTCTATTAGTTAGTTTTTTACTTTTCTTTTTTTTTATTTATTGTTCTTAATTCTCATACGCTATTGGAACAATGAAAAACAATAACTAATGATAATGTGGGAACGAAACTTATGACAGATGTCATTGTTGGAATGACAGTTGACAGTCTGTGAATGACAGTTTTACAGTTTGAAAAATTTGTTCTCTAATTTTAAATAGATTTTATCAGTTTCAATAATACAGGCTATTAATTTAAATCAGCCATTCCCAAAGTGGGCGATAACGCCCCCTTGTGGGCGCTGCATGCCTAAAGGGGGGCGGTAAGAGACCCAGAAAAAAAATGGGGGCGTTGTGTAGAGGCCTGGGGGGTGATTTGTAATTTCATTTAGCTAGGAGGCATCTTAGACAACGACTGCATGAGCTCTCGACTCAGTAGACAAAATAAGTTTGGGAACCAGTGATTTAAATACTTATTTTCGATTAGTTTTTATAGACATATATACGTAGTGCGGGGCGCATGTCACGGCATGCTGCCTTGAATGACGTCATTCGGCGGGCTCTTGTCGCCGCTGGCGTTCCTGCAGTCTTAGAGCCTGCAGAGACTGGATGGTTTAAAGCTCATTCCTTGGAAACTTAGAAGATCGCTGGTGTGGGATGCCACTTGTGTTGATACTCTTGCTGTTTCCCATGTGCCGGCGACTTCCAAGTCAGCAGGTGCTGCGGCCAGCATTGCCGAGAACTTGAAGCGGCGTAAGTATGCGACTCTCTGAGAGTTTCATATTTGCGCCCTTTGCAGTTGAAACTTTGGGTCCATGGGGCCCTGAAGCCCATCGACTGGTTTCTGATATTTGTAAGAGACTGCTCGAGGGTTCGGGAGATCGCCGTGCTGGCAGTTTCTTCCGCCAACGAATCAGTTTGGCTATTCAAAGAGGCAATGCCAGTCTGGTGGATACCTTAAGCAATGACAGCTTTCTAAGCGGCAACTTTGAGGAAGTTTATTATTTAAGATAATGTGTAGTTTTAAGTTTGTAAATATTAACATATGTTATTATGTATGTTTTTGTTATTATAGACTATAAGTATTTTATAGAATCACTTATTTTTTTTTTATGCTAATATATTTTTAATTCACAGCAATTTTGCCTATATTTTCACCAATTCTGAGGCGCCATTAAATGCACCCCTTAAATTTTCAGTGATTAAAGTTGTAAACAAAATTTTATAGCGAACTGTTAATTTTGCATAAAAATTGTAAAATTGTGGAGGCCATTAATTTTAAAGTAGATGTCATTAATATGAACACTAGCAAATTATAGAGAAAGCCATGAATTTTAAAGATCGTGAGTTGTAGATAGAATTACTAATTCCAATTAGAATTACAAGCTTCAATATATAAGGTTATTGTGAAAAGGGGTACAAATCCGCCGGGGTCCCAAGATATCACTGTTGACTGTTAATAATTACAGGATATGTTTATTTTGTTTTCCATAAAAAAAAACATTCGCTTAATGGAAAAGAAATGTAGGATTCTATCATTATGGCCTATATTCCAAATGCTTGCAAGCGACAGGAAAACGCTGATTAGGGTTGCCTCACCTTTATTTTTATTTAAACTGAGGTTTTACACTAGAACTATTGACTTTTGGCGAAATTGTAGAACGCAAGTTATCCGTTGTCATGGGTACTTTTAATACCTAAAGAAATTACAACTCTAGCAGCGAACCGCCCCGGATTCCCATGAGGATGGATTACAAAATGTAAATTTTCTTCTACTTCTATAAACTAAATGTGAAATTGTAATAAAAATAAATAAATATAAACCATCCTTGTTAAATGTGCTAAACGACCATGAAACCTGCATTGAAGTTCACTTGAGTTTTATGGGAATACACAAATAAACGCGAATCGCGCGACTTTGTTTTATATTATTCAGAGAACACCGTGCAAGACAACAATGATTTCTAGAGCCAGACTTGGAAGTCTGACTAAGAAAATTGTGAATTTTATAATATTCACATCATCGCCTATTTTTTTAAATTGTTTAAATTAAATAAAAATCCAAGAATATGGGTTTCTAGAAAAAATGATTAGTAAGAAAATTAGATATCAAACTTTGATATCAACACTATGTTATCTAAGATTACATTTTCGAATGAAATCGTTTCTGATGAACACCTGTTACATGAGTGTGGACTAAGTATGTGAGGAATTGGACATTTTGACGGCAAGGATTTCAATTTTTCTAAGTAATTACAAAACGCATGAAAGTGATATTTGGTAACCTGATTCTTCATTTCATTGATTCAATTTTCCAGTCGTGTTTTACGATTGGTTAACTTTTGTAACAGAAAAAAAAATGTCAAAGAAACCTCTTTTAAAACAGAGATTTACATTTTTCGCACGAACGGAACCGATTCATGCTTTTAAATTTTCTGTGTAGACTAATCTAAACACACTTCAAAATATCAGTATGATTTATAAATAATCATAGTTTTTAATAATAAATGAAAATAACCGCTATTTCGTATTTTCCGTAACCTAACGCGCGCATGTTTGCATAGTGCAGAAGAGCTATTTTAGATTAAATTATTGTTTGTTAATGCGTTGCCTTAACTGAATATTTATCAAAATACAGCCATGTTACAGTGAATGAGTCAACAGTGTAACAAGTAGGGGCGCCGACTACGTGGGTGCTCACCGGTACGAGCACCCACGACAATCATTAGTACGTGCGGAGCACCCGTCTGAGGCATACAAAAATGATTGATCGGCGATATAAATCCGAAAGGGAACAACGATGGTGAATAAGGCTTTGGCTATAAATCATTAGCTTTTGTCATACTTTGCCCCGTAAGCCGTAAAAACGGCATATAAAGTTGAATATGTTTAAAAACATTGTATATTGGGCCAGGTATTTATTTTCAAAATATATTAAATTCGAATTACTGAAGTGAAACTTATTTAGGCCTGCACGGCCTTAAATTAACTTAAATTAACTTGTATCAGAGGAAAGGTGAAAAACTTTTTCTTCTTCGATTTCAACCGGCAGTCGAAAGGAAAGAGAGTAGGAGAATCGTTTTTACTCTCTCTGTCAAATGCGTAATACGTACTCTACACGCATGCTAATGAGATAAAAAGAGAGAGAACTATCATAAACCCATATTTTTTTTCTATAATATGACATATGTTGAATAAGAGAAATCTTACGTAGCCATTTCCTAACCCTGAACTAATAAAATCGTCAACAAAGGCTAGAATCCAAATAGTTTCATTTATAACACGCGAGTCTCATGCGTTTTTTATTACGAATTCTTTTTGCGAAAATTGTACATCTGTCATGGGATGGGAGCAATAAGCACCTAAGGGATTTTCTAAAAGTAGGCGCCCCGGGTGACAAGAATTGTTGTGCACTGTTAGCTTTGTGAAGATGTGAATTTTGATCGATTCCTATCTCATATTTATAATGAACAATTGTAAAATGCCTTATAAGCTTTCTGCTGGTTCATTGGATACGAGACATATGCCAGATGTGCACCACACCGCAGGCACTACAGCAATTAAAGACAGGAACGTTATGCAACGGAATTATTGCAATATTTTATCTATAATTTTTTTTTTTAATTCTATTCTAATTATTAAAATTTTTATTTAATTATATGAAAAAATATCGATAGGGCCATCAGCTTGGTCAGCTTAGCGAGTAAAGTCTATACTAAGGTATTGACTGAACGTATGAAAGGCGTTTCAGAAAGATATTTGTGGGAGGCGCAAGGTGGTTTCAGGAACGGTAGGGGTTGTATGGATCAGATTTTCTTGCTTCGCGTTATCGTGGGAAGGTTTCTGGCTATAGGCCAGAAAGTTTTCTGCGCTTTCGTGGATAGAAAAAGTATTCGATAGAATAGTGCGGAAGAAATTGTGGAGTCTTCTGCCTGAATATGGCATGGGGGGCTCCTTACTGCAGGCTGTGAGGTCACTATATCGTGGCCACAGAGCCTGTGTAACGATAGACGGTGACATGTCGCCCTGGTTTGAAGTCTGTTCTGGTGTCAGACAGGGCTGCGTGATGTCTGTCTGGCCGTTCGTGCTGTATTTGGACAGTTGCCTCCAGAGATTGAAAGGTAATATGAGTGGTATGGGATGTGATGACACAGTGGTAAACTGCCTATTGTACGCTGACGATGCTGTGCTAATAGCACCATCAGAAGCAGAGTTGCAGACACTAGTCACGTGTATGAAAGAAGATTGTGAAGTAAAAGTTGAAAATGAATGTGAACAAAACTAAGGTTCTGGTGTTTGAAAGAGAAGCGGTACAAACGAAATGTGTGATTTGTGTAAATGGAAAATGTCTAGAACAAATGAATGAAATTGTGTATCTGGGGAGTGCGTTTTCGAGGGATGGAAGATGTGAGTTGGATGTGGAGAGACGGGTAGCAGCTGGCAATAAAGTAAACGGTACTCTGTCCGCATTAGTGGGTAGTGTGAATATATCTAACACTGCTAAAATGGTCATCCACAATGCAGTGTTGGTGCCAACTTTGTTGTACGGTAGTGAGGCCTGGATATGCCGGAAATCGAGTGAAAGTATGATAAATGCTGTGGAGATGCGGTCTCTCAGAAATATGTGCGGTGCCACACTTGCGGTCAGGATAAGCAATGATGAGATACGCAGTATGACAGGGTTGCACAACAGTGTTATTGTAAAAATGAAGAAAGGAATGCTTAGATGGTTCGGGCATTTGGAAAGAATGAGTGATGAAAGACTGACGAAGAAAATCTACAAAGCGAAAGTGAGTGGTAAAAGAAGCCAAGGAAGACCAAGGCTGACTTATGAAGATCAAACAGCCAGAGTGTTAGCAGACTGAAATGTCAAAAGCACTCGCATACCTAGGCGAAAATGTGTGAAGAGAATGATGAGTTTTGAGGAAGCGAAAGAGGTGTGTAAGGACCGCGACTCCTGGCGCTCCGTCCTCTCTGACTACACCGTTGGGGATACAGCGTGAAGATATGTTAAAAAATATCGATCAAAATCTGGGTAGAACTATTCAAACCTGTGAAACTGTAAGTAACTCATCGGTATGAGAATTAAATTACTCTCGTAACGTATTCATGCTTTCAGAATTTATCATTAGGTCATCAGTTATATGCTAACATTTGCTATCTTGCTATTAAGTCACTTGTACTATTTATATACGTATCTAGTAAGTATAGATATATGTTTGATACTATTGTATCGAATGTGATAATTCAAGAGATTACAGCTAACACACTTTAAAAGTGATACATTTTTTACAAAATCAACATTAGGGAGTCGACTGTTGATCGCAACGAGGTGCTGACAAATATGATAACGTTGATAACGTATCACGACCGCGCTCCTCCGTACGTGACTCACTGACGTTAGAACAAAGGCAATTGACTAGTCGTTAGTGCTGTGCTGCTGTGCAAGTCACAGAAAGAGTATTGTGTGTGCAATGTGGTAGTGTAGAGTGCGAGTAGTGTCCGTTGGGCGGTCGAGCAGCGGCCGCGGCGGCATGTGCGGCTGCGCGCGCGCGCTGTGCCTGCACATCAACGTGTTGCTGGCGGTAGGTCCGTGGGACGTGTGCTGATGTGCTCGAGGATAGCACCCCTCGTCTACGTCACTGTGTTTACACTACTAAACTATTTGAAAATATTAGAACCTAATACGTTTTTTATGATATACCTCACATCGCCGTAAATTAAACATTCACAGATTTAAATTTAATTGACTGAAATCAGTATCTAATTAAAAAAAAATTTAAAAAATGGACAAGTGTTTCGTATATTTTATTATTTATATATAACTTATGTGTGAAAGCTAATCAATACGATATGCGAAATGTAACTATTTTTATTTATCGTTTGTATTTTACTTCTTAAAATGTATATCTTGGAGTATTAATCAGGAATGTATGTTATAGAGCTCCATAACCGTAACCAAAACTATCGGATATCCGAAATTAAAACCTGTCGCAAACCTTAACAGCAAGAATAATTTTGGATAGTGGAGGAGTATAAATGCGACACATTATGAGTTATGACAGGTTTTCGGACAGTTTTTATTATTTCTACTGCATAGTCGATCATCCATTTTTGTGGGATTACAATTACTTAGATAGACCTTATAATTATTTAGATACCTTGTAATTATTTATATTTTCCTTTTACGATTCCCAAAAATCTAAATCTATCGGAAACTATCGGATAATACAAAATTATTTCATATTTGTAACCGCAACAAAAACAGCTTTTATATTATTCATATAAATACGTTTCATATCAGTAACATTCTTGTATCATCCTTGTAATATAGATCTATAATATCTATAATATCGTATCATAAAATAACTCATTAACAAGCTCTGCAATATCATCCAATCAAAACACCAGCTGTTTAAACTTAGTTTATTTTATCTACTTACCTATTAGACACAACACAAGCAGATTATTGTAGATAGAAAATAATAACCTGCATTTCAACTGCTGCTGTTTTGATTAATTGTTTCACAATTCACAATGAATTCTCCTATTGTAGTATTATTATAAATATCTGTATATTGGTGTCGCAAATCACGCTTTTCTTAGCATGTCGAGCGTGAAATTAATTATCAGCCTGTATAAGTAAACACTGATGTGTTATACCTAATAACGTGTGGGCGAACTAAATCGCTCACGCTTCATCGTCATCAGGAATTGGATTCCTTGGTTAGCTCTTTCCGTCAACACGTACTTACACTGAGTAACACCGATGCGGTTTACTGACGAGTTACTGTCTAAGACAATTCATTAAGTTAGTTCACTGAGATGGTCGATGACCATGGGCATTGACTATGGCACTGAGATGACCAGAGAACATTCGTAGGTAGGTAAGCATTAAACTACAATAGCTCTGAGATGGCCAGAGGCCATTCGTAAGCATTATTAACCGACATTTCGCACCGAAATGGCCAGAGACCGTTCAGAAGTACGATTAATCGCCCATCGGTGCTCGCGAATCTATTTCGTACCGAGCTATCTCTGAATAGTTGTCTTGGTGGTCGTCTTCATAACTGCCCCCTACAGCGACCCCTGCACCTCACGTTTGGTACATAAAAGTGTCGATTAAAACTGTTCACTGAATAACTAAGTTCTAGCTCTTGCATGTCTACCGCGATTCCAAAAACACGCACATAATGAGACTAACACCAACATAATCGTATTGAATAACAATATGCATAGAAATATGGAACAATAAATGTCAAGTAGATCATACAAATAAAAATCACTTGCCAAATTATTTCCAAACACTCGCAAGCATTGAGGCTGTCCGGGCTCAAGTGCATTAGCTCACGGTAAGAACCTTAAATTCTCTTATACACTTACACCGGCTTAAAATATAAACTTGTTGCGTTTTTAAAAATAATTGCGAGGTATTGGCAACAAATGTAATATGCAAGGGTGGTTCCAGAATGTCAGTTAGTGAGGAGGAATCTTTGGCTTTGTCTCAAGAACTTAAACCCTCTCTAAAGGGACAGAGAATAAATAATTCGCTCTCATCTCCTTACGAGCACGTCGTTATACACATCTTTTGCTTCTTTGTATTTTACTCATGAACGCAACGTATTTTTTATAACAACTATTTTATTCATATTTCATGTTTGCGCAGTAGGTATTCTGAATTCGATCGACAGTCAGCAGGTTAGCATGAGCTCGTTACGTAGACTCATACACAATATGCGATTGGAAGGGGGGAGCGCCCTATACTCACCTGTATCCGCCCTTAGAACTGTGCTCTGAATTCTGGTTAGTAAACAGTAACCACGAGAGCGCTGGCGGTGTGTATGAATCAAAGAGAGAAACGTTAATATTTTGTTTGTCATTTCAATATTCAAGATTTTTGTTTAATTATGATTAATGATACAAATAAATTTAAAAAAGACTTCATTAATTCATCTTTTACTGGCATGGAAGTATATACATTCGTACATAGCTATATACCTACACACCTACATATTATCTTCATGCTGTATCCTTAACGAGATAGGTAGGGAGAACGGAGTGCCAAGCGTTTTTAGCGTATTAAGGGCCTTTATAGTTCTTCCGCTTTCTCAAATTTTATCATTCTCTCACACTTTGTCGAAGTGTTGTGACAATGAGTAATCATCATTACTCCTACCCGCCATCCGATTCTCCAACTACCCTCTAAGGGAATATCTCGCGGTTCGGGGGTAGAAAAATACGGGCACCCGAGGGGAGGTACAAAAAATCGAATCGCGTATGTGCATGGACGTTTTAAATATTTGTGAATCAAATTAACGATATTTTGTTTACAAGTGAAAGTGTCTTACTTGTGTCTGTGGGAATCAATACGAAATCTTAAAAAAAAAACACTCATCGATAGAACAAGACCGTGAGTACCTTACTTCATTTCCTCTATTCCCACTCATTGTCACAAATTTGGTGGAGGCGCCAAAGCCCGAAATTAGGTCGCGATTTAGTGTTACCATTTAGATTTAACAAAATGGCTAAAGATAAAGGCGAAAAACTACCAACTAGTGAGGAAGGCGTTACCCGTGTGTCGGATATTATCAAGTATTTTAAATCTTTAAATCTCGAAGCGATAAACCCTATAGTAAATTCATTGCAGGAAAAAATTATTACACAAAACGAACAAATTAACGATTTGACAAATCGATTAAAAATTCTAGAATCCAAATCTGAACCCTGTATTGTGCCTGAAGTAAAGGTAAAGGATCTCTCAGCATCGCCTGTAGAAATGACAAATAATTCGACAAGTACCGACAAAAATAAATCAAAACTAATGCATACCTTCTTAATGGATATACCAGCTTGCGATGGTAAGGATGCCAAAGAACTAATTCAATTTATAATTCAGTTAGATAAAATTTACCAATTAAAGCTAAGTCCAGAATCAGATTTTACAGCTTGGGTTATGACACGAACTTCTGGTTTCCTCGCAAACTGGTGGCTCCAAAATACATCAGCGGGTTTCGATTGGCACAATCTTAAATCAAAAATGATTAACGAACTATTATCGCCTATACACATAGAGACACTTAAGAATGAGATGTGTTTGCGTTATCAGAACGAGAACGAAACATTATTGGAGTTTACTCATTCCGTAGATACCGTTGCGAAGGCCCTTAATTTAGGATGGAATGAAGAATCTTTAATTCAAACAGTCCTAAGCAGGATTTCACCTAAGTCATATTATTATTCAAAACATAAAGAATGGTCAAGCAATACTAAACTCTCCACACTCAAATAAAATTAAAAGAGTTAATATTTCGCATCTGAAACCGTTTCACTCAAGATTAGTGGGGGGGGATGTGACAATGAGTAATCATCATTACTCCTACCCGCCATCCGATTCTCCAACTACCCTCTAAGGGAATATCTCGCGGTTCGGGGGTAGAAAAATACGGGCACCCGAGGGGAGGTACAAAAAATCGAATCGCGTATGTGCATGGACGTTTTAAATATTTGTGAATCAAATTAACGATATTTTGTTTACAAGTGAAAGTGTCTTACTTGTGTCTGTGGGAATCAATACGAAATCTTAAAAAAAAAACACTCATCGATAGAACAAGACCGTGAGTACCTTACTTCATTTCCTCTATTCCCACTCATTGTCACAGTGTGTTAGTACCACGGAACACTCAACCTGGCAATGT
This sequence comes from Zeuzera pyrina, assembly GCA_907165235.1. Taxonomy (NCBI): domain Eukaryota; kingdom Metazoa; phylum Arthropoda; class Insecta; order Lepidoptera; family Cossidae; genus Zeuzera; species Zeuzera pyrina. Next base: position 24,028,916 of record OU015630.1, read on the forward strand.
CATTTATTTTGTATGAATACAATTTACGTCTAAACACTGTTGCGGTTACTGCGTTCCGTTTTATAGTTTGATATTTTGCTGTTTTGCCACACCACAGAACAGAACAATAAGCCATTACATAAATATTAAAATATCTGTCTGAATATACAGAGATATACACACAGGTCTAGTATTGGTTATGTACTGCTTAATGCGAGCGAGAGTTGTTTGTTAGTGTAAATAAACTGAGCAGTGGCGAATAAGATGCTCCGAAATTTCGTCTCCATAGATTGAGTGCTCCATGGTTAGTACTCTCAACATTTCCGTCAGTTATAATTCTAAGCATTTGATCTTGGAAATATTTAATTCCTGTATATTCTCTAGCCGATTACACCAATTTATTGTATTACATAACGAATTAGGGCAGCAACATTTACATATGTAAGTGACGCACATCTCTTATCTAGGGCAGTTATCCACCTCGTGGCTGATTCAGAACATTTTATTTCCTAAATTGATTCGGACAGAAATTGAGCCTGCCTATGGTTGGGTGGAATACATGAGGTCGATACTGTGCGGCAGATGTACAGCGGCGCGGCGCTGGCGACGGGCGCGCGGCTGCTGTGGGACCCGACCACGTACGTGGTGGTGCGCGAGCTGTTCCCGCGCGAGCACGCGCTGGCGACGGCGCTGCTGCTGTCCGCGGCCGCCGCGCAGCTGGCGCTGGCGCACGTGGCGCTGGCCGCGCTCACCGCGTCGCTGCCCCGCCTCGCACGCACTCTCATGCTCTGCTCGGTAACTAGCCCCGAACCGCCTGCATCCTTTTTAGACTTTAATCGATCTTTTTGTTCATGTACTCACCGCTTTTTTTATGGGCGCATTGGACGCAAGCCAAGATTCTTACTGTGATTTACTTACATGGATTTTTCCTTTTTATAATTGGTAATTGCGAATGCGATCTCTTAGAAATATGTGCGGTGTCAACCTGGCGGACAGGATAAGCAGTGAAGAGATACGCAGTATGACAGGGTTGCACGACGGTGTTATTGTAAAAATGAAGAAAGGAATGCTTAGACGGTTCGAGCACTTAGAAAGAATGAGTGACGAAAGATTGACGAAGAAAATCCACAGAGCGAAAGTGAGAGGTAAAAGAAGCCATGGAAGACCAAGGCTGACTATGAAGATCAAATAACCAGAGTAATAGCAGACGGAAATGTCAAAAGCACTTGCAAACCTAGGCGAAAACGTGTGAGGAGAATGATGTGATTTGAGGAAGCGAAAGAAGTATGTAAGGACTGCGACGCTTGGCGCTCCGTCCTCTCTGACTACCCTGTTAGGGATACAGCTTGAGGATATGCATGTATGTATGTATAATAAAATACCTGCCATGTATATTTGGTAATTTCCCGTAGACTTTTAGCTTTTAATAAGAGATGTCTAAACTAAGTGCGCGGTCGTGCATTGACCAAATCTCAACGATTAACTGTTCAAGTTATAGAACTGATCTCCATGTAGAAGGACAGATTAACGTACATAATAAATCTATATATTAAAAAAATGTATAGAATCTATTACGAGTCCGTCCGACCATTCTATCCAACCGATTTGCTTAATTTTTTTTAATAATAATAATAAAATTTATTTGACTTTCCAAACATTACAAACTTTTAACATTTATGCTCTGATACCCACGCTAAGATTAAACTTGTGTTGTGGGTGTCTGTGCTCTCTTGACATTGTAAAACTTATAGTTACTTATAGTATAGAAAAATAACGAAGATTACTTTTATAATAATTTAATGAATTTAATGAATTGCCTCTACGTAAGTAAATGTATGTATGTTCAAGTGAATGTGTGAATATAATATATTTATATGTGTTTAAAAATCATTAAAAATGAAAGGTATCGACGCTCAAATTTGTCATCAAACATTGGAAATCACCTAACTTTGACCCCTCCCAAGTTATACTCAAACGCGATTTCCACTTGTACATTTCTTATGTTTTCATAGCTTTCTTTCTCTATATCTCCAGTTCTAATTAAGGTACGCGGTCCGTTCTGGTCTAGGAACACTCGCTGGAACGAGCTCTTTCATATAAGCTTTTGTTCACTTAAATTGGTCGAATCGAAGGGAAGCTAGGTGTGAATTTGACTTTTAACGTTTGTAGTCAACTCAAGTTAGGTTACAATTACTCATCATGTACCTACTTGTCATAGAAAAGCGTTGTTTTTGAATTATATTATCAACACAATGCTGTGGAGCAGCACGGGATAGTAATATAACAGCGATTATTAGTCATGGGCTTATGGCAATGTCTTCTGTAAAAATTATCTCGGGTTTGAATGTAAATTAAATGCTATAGAATAATTTACATCAAAACATCTAAGACAGCATTTTTTACTCGACTGCGGCGAAGTAAAAAAGAAGTTCGTGATTCTAGCAGCGCTGTATAAATGCATGTAATATACAAGGTTAATGTGAAAGGGGGTATAAATCCGCCGGGATTTCAACGTGTCATTGTTGATATTGCAGATGAAATAATTACAGGATACATTTATTTTGTTTTCTATACAAAAAAAAATTCATTTAATAAGAAAAAATGTACGATTCTGTTATTATGCCCTATATTCTAAATCTAAAGGTTTGCTAGCGATGTAAAAACGCTAATATTAAGGTTGCCTCACCTTTATTTTTTTTTAACTTTGAGGTGTTACACTAGAACTATTGACTTTTGGCAAAGTTGTAGAACGCAAGTTTCCCGTTTTCATGTGTACTTTAATAACCATTCGACATACCTATCCTTTCGAAGTAACCTTGTATATGAGGTATGTATGTATGTTGTAATAATAGAGCGCCAAAAGCATCGCGGTATTTCATATAATTCTTTCGCCTCCTCAAATCTCTTTGTTTCCCTCACACACTTTGGTCCAGATATGCGAGTGCTTTTGATATTTCTGTCAAAGTCAATATCAAATCATTAATTCAGCTAACACTTGACTATTTGATCTGTAATACATAAGTCAGGCTTCTGCTACCACTCACTTTTGCTCAGTAGATTTACTGCGGTAGCCTTTCATCACTCATTTTTTATGACACTTAACTGTAATTTTCATAACCAAAGCCATAAGCAAAGAAAGTATAGGCCTTCGACTGCGGAAATGTATTCCACAAATCATACTGTTCTCAAATTTTTGTCAAATACGTACCCGGATAGCAATTCAAACTTAAACCAGGCGTGCGGCAACGTTGCCATGCAACTGTTACCAAGAGAAAAAGATGAAATGTTGAAATAACAACCAACGTTTTGATTTTTTGTGCTAGAGTGTTCAGGTACAACTCTACTGTCGTACCTGAAGTGAGTTGTAGGGTAATGCCCAAAGGTAGTACCAAAATATAAAGATAACATTGATACTTACTAAAGATAATAAAATTGCAGTAATATTGTAGCTTTGTTATATTTGACATAACAGACTAATTATTAATGTCAAAAACCTGCCTCGTCATGTTTGATTCAGTAATTTATAATAAATGAAAAATCAAGCATGCAGCAATTTTATATGCTATCTGTGTACCTAGCAGGTTTGTTTCATAACTAGACACTTGCAGTGTTGTAGCATTATGTTATAGACGGTTTAAAATGGTGAAAATATTTCTCTATCCATTTTATGATTTGTGTTGTTCGTTTACATTTTACAGTATGCTATAATGATGTTGTTGCTGGTGTGTGGCGAAGCCGTGGGCGCCTACTTGGTGGCGCAAGGCGTGCGCGAGTGGATACACTCCAACGAAGCGGTCGCACTGTTCAACGCTTTAGAGATGCGGGAGCACGTGGAGTACATGTTGAACTATTTTGGTCGACTGCATCCATTCGCAAGAAAAATACGAACGCTTATCGAGGTAAGAAGGATCACGCCATGTTTTAAAACTGAGTAATTGCAAGACATGTTCGTGCAATTAGTGTTTTGAATTATAAAACAATTTAGTCTTTTATGCCCGATATACATTGGTCAAGAACAGTGGCGAGTAGCGAGTGCATGTGTATACACTACAGCAAGTCAAGTGGCATTACTTCGTTAAAATGGACGAGTAATAACGAAAAATATGTGCAATTTGGCGCAGAATTCTTTTCATTACAATGGAGCAAATAAGAGAGTGTTAAGTATATTTAATTTCTTCACTTATACATAAAAATGAATGTATACCATATAAACGTTATTTTGTTTATAATATCGCATAAAATAGCACACGTCAACCGTCCTGTTGCCGGTCACTTATAAACTGTACTTTTGACCGTTTACACTACGCCAAGTGACGAGTCAAGACCCATGCGGAGGAAAAGCGCGCGAACGAGGGGCGTCACTTTCCCAAAAAATGAAAGCGATTCTATTGGATCCATTTGCAAGGCAGCTTGCAGGTCAAGTTGACTCGCTACTGTTCAACCGGTTTACACCACTGTACTTACGTACTGTACTTCGCTAAACACTTGACAAATGCAAATCAGGCATTAATGATAAAAGAAATACTTATAATTAATAAATCGACACAATTTTAGATGACTGTTCAAAGATTACAGCTATTTTGAAAGCTAATATCGCATGATTAAAGGGCTAATAAAAGGTCCAATATAATTATTGTTTGAATATTAGAAGACCTATCTAACAAAATCCCACTTGATGGGGTAACTGAAAAATTTTTTTTAAATAGTATTCACTATTTACCCAACGGGAGAGGGTCCAAAACAAATATTCTGTTTAAAATCTCATCATTTATGTTTTTCAGTCCTCGATTTACTTTTATTAGTACCTACTAAACTATCAGAACCATCAGCTTATATTTTTTATTCATCGCTTTTATTTACTAAACGGTAAGCCTCCCAAGTTATACTGCCCATAAGCAGTTGTCGTCTGACTGGGGGCGTAAAAGCGCATAATCTGAAATAATATTCAACATAGTTATTTGTTAATTCGTATATTATACTAGCAGACCCGACAGACGTTTGCCTCGACCCGATTGCAGCGCCACCTATCGGGTCCAATTATGAATTTAAACCATCCAAGGACCCACTCAAATACGCACAAAAAAAGTTATCAAAGTCGGTCCTGCCTTTTAGGAGGAGTTCGGTGACAAACGCACGTACAGAAGAATTATTATACATATATACAAAGAAGATTACATGTCGATAAATGTGCGTTGTTATAATCTTCTAATATTTTTTGAGAAAATTCGGTTTTTGAGGGGGCATTTAGTTCACCCTAATTCTCTCCTAACTACGCCCATGATCTATCTTGGGGGAAATTAGATGAAGGCAAAATTATATACAATGTTTCAGGAAGCGGAAAAGAAGTTGCCTATAAACGCATATGTGGGGGCAGCGGCGTGTGCGTTGTTCGTGACGCTGCAGCTGATGGCGGCGCTGACCGCGCTGGCGGCCGCGCGGAGGGCCCCCGTCGCCCGCGCCAAAGACCCCGCACGCACCCCCGCGCGGACCCGCGCCCGCCCCGCTAGCCTCGGGGTACACGCTCCGCATTATCGCCCCATTAGGTATGCGAATGTTCAATGAAGTGTAAGTTTTTCCACTGAACGCTGACGTAACGTTTGCCAACATTGCAGCAACGAAAGCAGCGACAACACCGATAGCAGCAAAGAAGCACTGAAGACTGCGTACCGCGGAGGTCGACTCGTAATAGTGTGACAGTGAAATGTACGTAGTGTGCGTGTTGACTAATACACTGTGTGGCGTGTGAGTCACGTTGGAAGTAGACCTGTGTCAATCGTTCATTTTCAAACATACCATCGTTCAAGTATCGATTTGAAAAAAGATTCGGTCAAATGATCCAATCAATCATTAATTCATTTTTTGTATACAAACACATCATTATTGCATTTTTGATTGAAATGAAAGATCGAACGATTGTATGAGCAATCCGATCTTTTACATTTTCGATACTTTTCATGGTTTTTATTATAATTTTGTCGCATTCATAACTTTATTGTTTGTTTAAAAAAAATTTGTAATTATTTTGAATTTAACTTTTTACCACATTAAACGGCACAGACAATCAGTTAAATATCGACAAGTACCGAGATCGAATCGATGAACGATACATTCGTTCAAATGTGATTGCAATTTTGAAATTATTGCAATCAAATGATCGAGTCAATCACGACCGACATAGGTTTAGTCGGAAGTGCATTATTATTGCGTTGCATGTTTTTGACTGTACAAGATGTCTTTAATAGATAAGTTTTGTATTTTTTTTACATTTATTACAATTATATGTATACAAATAAAGACAGATCAAACGAATGGTTCAACATTTATTTATTTATTTATTACACATTTTAAATTGATGTAGTCGGAGTGTCATGCCGCGGAGATCCGCTCGACGACACTCGAGAGAGTGTGCAAAAATATAACTCGTGCCCGTCGACTAAACAAGAATATCGTTTTTTACAACAAACATGTAAACATATAGCTATATAGAGTTTTAGCTACATTATCAACAAAATATAAGTGATCGTGAACGTGCCAGCCGGCAAGCGAAGCGCCGGCGCCGGTCGTGAGCTCGTCGGGAGCTGCGCCCGCTCCCGCGCCCGCTAGTCGCCGTGCTCCGTTCTACTACGTACAGTGTACACGTACCCTAGGCATCACACCATGATATGACATCGCTTTCATATACATATAATATAGTAATATACACAACATACGCACGAAACGATATGTTTCAACTTATCGCTTATAACACTGAACTAAGACGTAGCAACAGTGAACACCGCCAATGAGGAGAGTACTCGAATTGTAAATGTTGTTCGAGTCGAATACAAGCTCGCTAAGTAAAGACAGATGAACTAGGCACGAGCGCTTCGCTGGGACGGTTCTCGCCGCGTTGCGTTCTCGCATTTAGTATAATTACAAATAATAACGTCGCGCGCGTTATGCATGAAGGTAGGTAACAGTCGTACCGCTGATGTATACGGAGTGAGTCGAATTTTGCCCTGTTAGGTCGATAGGTAGTAATGAAGTACGTCTGTGCGATAATTTATCTGTAGGCAGGCTGGTGCTGCTGCTCGCCTAGGAACGGGTTCAGCGGCCGGGCGGCGGGCGGCTGGCCCGGCACGCTCAGGCTCTCCGCGCCACTGTAGTTCTGCAATGGGATAAGATAGCTTAGGGTTACATTTATTTCTCTCATATAGCTACACATTACATGGCTTTTGGATAAACTGTCCAACGACAAATGAGTAATTGTGAATTGATGGATTTGAGATTCAATTTAATCAATTTACAATTAGTTACAACCGTTCAAAATTTTAGCGATTGTGAGCGAGTAACTTGATAGGTACCTTCATATTGACGTTAGTATTAGCCAAATATAGTAGATGTCTTGAGATGGCACACAATGTGTATTTGTAAATACTTTTATATGTACCTGTCGTAACTATGTACATTTTCACAAATATATATTATGTGCTGTGCTGTATGTGCCTGAAATGCAAGTGTAAAAAAATGTATGTATGTAACGTAAAAGTGTACCAAAAACATTTCTCGTCATAAAACTAATAGGAATAAACTGCTTTTGAAACTTTTTATTTAAATGAATATAATACACAAACATATCGTCTTCACGCGCTATCTCCTAACGGGGTAGGGGGAAGACGAAGAGCCAAGCGCCACGGTCTTACAAATTGCAATATTTTTCTCAAATTTTATGATTCTTTGCAATCGCACATACTGTCGCTAAGATATGATAGCTTTTAACAATTTTATCAGCTAACACTCTATTTGATTTTCATAAGTCAGCTTCAGTATTCTTTGACTCTCCTGCACTCGCTATCGCGTAAGCGTACATCAGCATTACTTGTATCGGTATGGCAGTGACCACGTGACGGTGCGACACGGAGAAGGTACTAGGTGGGTACTAGGTGGGTACTAGGTGGGTACTAGGTGGGTACGAGGTGGGTACGAGGTGGGTACGAGGTGGGTACGAGATGGGTACTAGGTGGGTACTAGGTGAGTACTAGGTGGGCACTAGGTGGGCACTAGGTGGGTACTAGGTGGGTACTAGGTGGGTACTAGGTGGGTACGAGGTGGGTACGAGGTGGGTACGAGGTGGGTACGAGATGGGTACTAGGTGGGTACTAGGTGAGTACTAGGTGGGCACTAGGTGGGCACTAGGTGGGTACTAGGTGGGTACTAGGTGGGTACTACGTGGGTACGAGGTGGGTACGAGGTGGGCACTAGGTGGGTACTAGGTGGGTACTAGGTGGATACTAGGTGGGTACGAGGTAGGTACGAGGTGGGTACGAGGTGGGTACTAGGTGGGTAGTAGGTAGGTACCTGCGTGGCGCCGTAGTGCGGCGCGTCGTGGTGCGCGAGGTCCGCGAGGCGCGTGGAGGAGAGCGCGCGCGGCAGCGGGTTGGAGGGCACGCCGTGCGGCGCCAGCACGCCCGCCTCGGCCACGGCGCGCGCCTCGGCGTCGATGCGCGCCTCGTCCTCGCCGCCCGCGCCGCCCGCGCCCGCGCCGCTCGCGCCCGCGCCGTCACGGAAGTTGACGAAGGCGAAGGCGGCCAGCGCCGCGGCGCACAGCAGCCCGTAGCCGGCGAAGGTGCGCGTGGTGCCCCAGCGCGCCACGGCCGCGCCGCCCAGCACGGCGCCGCAGCCGCGGCCCAGCCCGTGGTGCAGCCCCTGCGCGCCGCCTCGCCCTCCTCTTTACTTACTCCCACTCTCACTGGCCTACTCCTACTTACTACTTTTTTCCTTTTTTATGGAATGGCGCACAGTTAACGCAATTGCCAATGACACGTATTAATAAGTAGATTCACAAGTAAATTAGTTTTTTCTTATCGTAAAACTCCTCCAGTAAAGTGATAGTAAGCTTTACTGAAGTTATAAAGGACTTCTTGGAAGAGCGCGAGAACTTCAGCTACACATGTTTATTTAGACCTACTCCATTCTTTTCACTTATACAGAACTTTAGAACACAATATGCTATCACTTTTGTACTTTAAAACTCCCAAAAATGTAAAAAATAGAAAATCTAAATAAAATGGCAACCTCACTTCTTCCGTTCTCGCCAAAAACTTCCTACTTACGCCTCACTGTACCCCTACCTTGAGTTTACGCCATCCGATACTCGATAGCAAACGCGTCGAAGTTTTGTATGACAATTCTTAGTACACTGTAGTTACCACTAGGGGTGCTACTCAATTTTTCAAATAATATTTTACGCTTTGGATAGCGAGTATCGACGCCGCGACGCAATAACTCATGGTTTGGTCGCCTACCATTGAACGTTTTTATCGCCACGATTTTACCACATACTTCAACGATAACGTCCAGAGCATGACGTGCACGTTACGACGTATCATCAACGGAAAAGGCGACTTTTCCGCGACACAATAGGGAAGCATTTTGCATACTTACCTATTGTATCGTGACGATAAAAACGTTCGATGTAAATTATAAAAGCGCCCTTTGACTCTTTATGTCCATATGTATATGTTATCCAAATTATGTAGCTAAATTAGAGCACTCCAGACTTAACTGCAAAATTTTAAACTTCTTGTCTCATAATTCTATGGCTCGGAACCGGTTTCGAAATAGCGGTCAATATCGTTCTTTAACGGGTTATAATTCCATTTATCGATTAATCGGTTAATGAAGGGAATGGTTTCGAATAAACCGAAATAATTTCGGTTTCCGGCTAATGTAGAAAATGGAACTAAAACAGATACTAAAACCTAAATTAACCGGTTTCACTCAGATGCACGTTGCCTGTCTTGATCGATCTAAGCCGAGCGCACCATGCACCAGCGCGTCACTGTCATATCATGCGACACGTTCTTTTCTTTTTCTGAACGCGCTGGCTATGGCTCATTCGTCTCATTCTCACTCGCTTACTTGTATTTGTTGTAAGTCACCACCATGTGGACGAAGTCGCTGGCAAAAGGTTGTATATATTCTAGTATACATGAGGCAACTCAAAAAACCGGTTAATTTCGGTAAAACCGGTTTCTCGATTAACCGGTTAAAATCCTGGTAACCGTAACCCAAACCGCAATCAATTCCAGTTCGGGGTCAATGACCTAAACCGGTTTGAAAAATGAACCGGTTTCCGAAACCTGCTTAATTCACGTCACTGTAACCCTATGAAATCGAGAATTTGATATTATGTATTGTAAATCACTCGTTTGGTGTCTAAATAAATAAATAAAAATAATCGCTTGGCTCCAGAATCTAGAAGCATATGCCAAACAGACGGACGAACATGGTAGTACTTTGCAATTCAATTTCGTTTTCTAATTTCGTTACGGAACACTAAAAATGAAACGGTTAGTCACACAATGAATGTGTAATGTGGGACCGTGGGCGCCGATCGCTGGGTGCTACATGCTACTGTATGTGAATGTGAGTGTGTAGGAACAGGTACTGGCCTGCAGCACGCCCTGCGCGGAGGAGCGCAGGCTGGGCGGCGTGGCGTGCGCGATGTAGGAGCAGCACGCGGCCCACACGGCGGCGTGGGTCACGCCCTGCACGAACTCGAAGGGCAGCACCCACCACGGGTTGGGCAGCCACGCGATGTACAGGAACCGCACCACGTTCCCCGCCAGCCCCAGGCACAGCACCTGAGGCGCGCACGGGACGTTACTACGGGCTACGGCTGACGACAGTGACAGTGACAGTGTCGCGTCACCGTACCGCACCTTGACGTGCCCCATTTGCGTTATCAACTTGAAGCTGAAGAAGTAGGCGAATATTTCCGAAATGTGATTGATCACGGAAGCGACACCGAAGAGCGTGGGTGAGCCGTCGATATCCTGTGAACGTTCAATAGTATTAAAATATTATATTAAATCTCTTTAGTGTTTGTTGTACTTTTGGATAAATCGTACTGACCTGGAGATGCCAGAAGAGGAAAGTGAATATGAGACCGATTCCGAATCCCATGAACCAGGCGACGAGCAGGAACGAAGCCGCCTTCACGTTCTGGAACTGGCGGAGGACGGTCACCCACTCGGGCATTTCACGAGTCGTCTGTGCAAACACCTGCAACACAGCGCAATATGAGTACCTATATTATATTATGATAGCAGAAATTAACTCATTATACTTCTCTACGTTGCAAAATAAAAAATGAAACGATCTGTAAAAGAATCTTATTAGCTATAAGAGTTCAATGAGCCGGCCACATAGAACCACAAAGAATCCATAACTAATGGGCAAACTGTACCATCCACTCGTGTCGACCACAAACCGAAAGATGCAGTGTAAGACGGTTTTCCAGAAGATGGATAGATAACAATAATAGTTTATTTATTTGCAAGAATGCGAGTATAATTATGATGTACGTTGAGTATACATATATTTTGCCTTTCCACACTGTTCACTAAAAGCAAGCAAATATTCAATTTAAATTCCTCAAGAAATTCACATCATGTAGCACGATTATAAACAACAATGTTTTTTCACTGCTTTCAGCATAATACATACATATAGTATATCTTCACGCCGTATCGCTAACAGGGTAGTCAGAGAAGACGGAGCGCCAAGCGTCGCGGTCCTTACATAATAATATCAGCATACCATAACACGATGATAACGATGATAGTGTAACGAAACGACACATGACTGCGAATTTTGACGCTACATGGGTCTTGGGAGTGGCAGTGGACGTCTTCGGGCTGAGATGATAAGGATTATAAGAAATCTTGAACGACATTTATTTTATGTATGTAATATATATTTTATATGTTGTGTATACGTATGTATGCAAATACACAAATACATAATAAGGGGTATAAAAGCAAAAATGCCACTGTCCATTTGAGGTCAAAATGGAACTATAAATGCTATTTGCTAGATATTTTTTAAACTAATAATCTCATTCTTTGAAATGACATTCAATGTTATCACTGTCCCATGTAAATCAGCGTCTCATATAGATATTATTTTCACACTGTATCCCTAACGGGGTAGTCAGAGAGGACGGAGCACCGAGCTTCATGACATATAGTGACCATTTTTTTTCTTTATTAATATCAAAAATGTACATACATACGTAAATATTTGCAAACTTAAAACTACACTACCTTAAATACTCGTAATAGACTTAAATATAGTGATCATTAAATGAAGTGACCTTGGCATGCTCGAGCTGCGGCTGCGGCCGCGGCGGCGCGGGCGCGGCGCTGTCGAGCCCCGGGAGCTGCAGCTGCTCGGCCAGCTGCTGCTGCAGCTTCTCCTCGTGCGTCGGCTCCGTCGGCGGCGGCGGCCCCAGCGGCTCCACCGGCGCGAATTCGTATTTGAACTTGATCTAGAAATGGAAATAATTGTATGAATTAAGTACCGTATATGTACCTGGTACGAAGTATAATTTTTACATATTCTTTGGTATAATGGAGCTACTGCGTGCAAATTATTTTCTCAATCTCAAGCTCTGAAGCCATTATCTAATAGATCCATTCCTTTCAAGACTATTCAGTCCCATGTTATTTATATTCCTATAAATTAATATTTGCTTGTTTGTTTTCTATGCGTTCGCGTATAGGTTATCCGATTGCGATGAAGTTTTGATGATTGTGTGCCTTCCGGTTCTGAATGAGTACAGACCATGCGAACGAAGTCGCAGCGACAGCTAGTCAAATTTTAAAATGTCTATTTAAACAGCGCAGTATTCTGCCGTTTAGAAAATGTAGATTTCCGTTTGTAACATGTTTTAATCAGTCTGTTTCTAATCCCCGACGGAAAAGAGTGGTGTTATAAATTAGAACTCCGTTGTCTGTCTGCCTATATATTTGTCTGTGGCATCATATCTCTTGAACGGATGAACTGATTCACATGTGATTATTTCGTTAGGAAACTGTAGTCTTTAACAATTTTCTTAGCTATTTCGACTGGAAATCGATTCGGATTTATTTTTGGTATCGAGTTTTTATATTTTAATTGTTGTTATAAGGAGATGCTACTCAATTCGCTCTTGTGAATTAATGTTGGTAGGTAGGTTCAAGTAATTATTGTAATGTTATTTGATTTATTCGACTTGCTCGCGATTAGTACATACATACATAATTACATATCTTCACACTGTATCCCTAACGGGGTAATCAGAGAGAACGGAGCGCCAAGCGTCGCAGTCCTTTCGTATTTCTTTAGCTTCCTCAAATCTCATCATTCTCCTCACACATTTTCGCCTAGGTATGCGAGTGCTTTTGTGATTTTCATCGGTTAACACTCTAGTTATTTGATCTTCATAAGTCGGCCTCGGTCTTCCTTGGTTTCTTTTACCACTCGCTTTCGCTATGTAGATTTTCTTCGTCAGTCTTTCATCACTCATTCTTTCTATGTGCCCGAACCATCTAAGCATTCCTTTCTTCATTTTTACAATAACACTTTCGTGCAAAGCTGTCATACTGCGTATCCATTGCTTATTCTGTTCGCTAGGGTGACATCGCACATATTTCTAAGAAATCGCATTTCCACTGAATTTATCATTTCCTTCATTCCGATTTCGGGCATATCCTGGCTCACTACCGTACAATAAAGTTGGAACCAACACCGCATTGTGGATGACCATTTTGGCTGTGTCAGATATATTCGCACTGCTCAATAATGTGGACAGATCACCATTCGCTTTATTGCCAGCTGCTCGTTTATTTGCTAGCAGGTGGTTTGCTTTCGAGCGCATTTTATTCATTCTTCATGGTGCCGGACCACTTCGGTACTTACGTACTTCTTCCAAAATAATTTGGAATTGTTCTCGAAGTTGTCCGACATCTTGTTTTCATCTAACGCTCTACACCTTTCACGCTTCTTTTTCACTAGTGTCTTCGTTTCTGCTTTCTGTAGCTTATATCTGTCTTTCATCCAATTCTTCATTCCACAGTCATTTTTAGAAGCAAGGTAGTCTCCTCATGTTTTCTTCTTCTTATACACAGACACTTTCACCTCATCATCCCACCACACATCATGCTTTTTACCGTTCCCAATTTTATTCATTCCACGCACTTGTTTCGCAGCCTCGATCATACTATCCCTAAGGTTCTGCCAACATTCTTCAACATCCTCGCTCATCACTTTCAATCTATCATTAAGCTTACCGGATACTACCCTTTCATATTTAATCCTGGTGGTCGCATCTTGCAGTTTTCAGCTTTTGATGCGACAGATGCGCTGCATGTTTGGTCCTTATGCGACGTCGCTATTCTTCAAACAGACTCATCTCCTCAATGCACTTTTGTCTTCATAACCTGCTCTTGAGCCTGCTATCCACTAGGAATAAATCAATCATACTTCTTTCACCCTTTCTTTCCAACGTGTACTGATGGATCCTTTTGTGCTTAAATACGATATTAGCTACAAAAATATCTTTTTTCATACACACTCCTATCACAATACTACCATTATTCATTCACTGTCTTATCTCCATACTTGCCTAGGACAGTCTCAAATCCTGTTCGAGATGTTCCGACCGATCTAATTATGTCTCCACACACAACAGTTCTCACATTCTCTTCACCGTCACTGTCGCTAGAACTTCTTTAAAATTCTCCGAAAACTGCTCTAGTTCACCCAAACCGACAGAGGTCACTGGGGCATACACCGCCAAAATAAATATTCTCGTCAACTCCATCTTGAGCCGCACCAAGAGAAGTCTGAGATTTACACATTATACTCAGTTACACAATTAACCATACGAGAGCACAGTGAACGCCTACCTTTGGCATCCCCTGTCTTTATGTAATACCCCTGACCACAGAGCGAGCCCCCCTCCGGGCAAGTCAGCAAGTTCAGTGCCCCTTCGTTTGGTTTCACTCAAAGATAACGCATCCAATCTCTTCTCTTCCATAATATCACTTCATTCATCTTCTCTTCAATCCTACCTCTCACATTCCACACATTCACTCCCACTTCCCGCTGCGAGGTGCACAGCGTGTTGGGTGGCGGTCCGCAACGCCGAATTGCACTCTGCACACACCAGCGGGGACAGACCAGCGTACGTTGCTTTCGGAGGACGTCTTAAATCTATCACTAGTTGTCCCGCATGGTGTGCACAGGAGAGGAATTGTAGCCTTGAAAAGGGCTGGCGTGGGTCGCGACGAGCACGCTTCCACAGCTCGCAATTAGTACAGCGTTATAATATGTGTCGAACTTAACTATGGAAGAATAGTGTTCGATTAGGGATTAGGGCATACCTGGGTGGCCGTAATGAGGGCGGCGCCCATCAAAACGGAAAATGTAGCGAAGCAAATGGTGTAGTTTTTCTCGTAGCGTTGTGGACCGCCGCAGGGGTGTGAGCTAAACGCCGTGCTGTGATCTAGAGCGATGCCGACGAAAAACATAGCCAAGCCCCAGCCCAAGGAACCGAACATACGCTGGTGGCCGTATCTGCGAGATACACGTACAATATGTAACATGTTGTTGATGTTGCAATTATATAAAACATATAGGAACTGTTTTATATTTTATAAAGCTCTGATTTTTGCTCTTAAGCCTGAATAGAATATAGAACATATTTCAATGATTTATTTAATAATAGACTTAAAAAAATAAAATTCTGTCATAGGCCATATATACTCGTACGTGCACAATTTTCTCAAAAACTACTACACCGATTTTAAGATTCACACATTTTTACTGATGCAATGCATATATTTCTGAGAAGGTTAAGGCATAGACTACGTACATATACCTACATGTACTTATAGCATGTCTACTTTAAAGAAGGCGTATTTACTAATACATATATCGTTCCGACCTGTCAGCATCTTCGCCGAGGAGAGTGATGACCGCCGAGTCCGCGAGCGTTATAGCCGGTGCGCTGAAGAACTCGCCGATGACGACGAGCAGCAGCAGCAGGAAGAACGTCTTCTGTATGTCGGGCGTGTTGTACACGATGGACGAGTGCAGCGGCGTGACCCACGAGCCGTGCAGCTCGGGCTTGTAGTTGCTGGCGTCGGCGACGGGCAGCGGCGAGCCCTCGCGGCCGCCGGCCGGGCCGCGGAAGGCGCGCGAGCCCGGCGGCGCCTCCAGCTCGGGCTCGTAGCGCGCCGGCACCAGCTCGTAGGCCGTGGCGTTGAGCGGCTGCACGCACGCCACGGCGCTGGGCTGCACCCAGCTCAGCGGCAGCGTGAACACCACCCACGCGCCCAGCGACGCCAGCAGCAGCGTGCGGCCCTTGCGCCAGCGGTCGGCGAGCCCGCCCCAGAACGGCGCCGACAGAAATTCTACGAAAGGCCGAGTGCCTATCAACAGACCGCACTGGCCGGCGTTCATGCCCATTTGCTTGAAATATACTCCCATCAGAGGAAACAGCGACCCGAAAGCAGAATAGAAGAAGAAATAAAACGTTTTAACTGTGAGCAGCTCAGGATCGACGGCGTCTGCGCCACACATGAGCTCCAAGATGTCGTTGCGTCCGCGTACTTTGTGTGTGGCTTCCTTTGGCGCCGGGTACCTGCAAAGCCCAAAACTCTATACTGTATTATAACTACCTACTGCAATAGTACATGATTCATCAATATCAAATCCTATTTTAGCTACTGACATATTAAAATTAATGAATGGTAAATGTTCAATAAAACACTTTTATTCTAGTAACGCCTCAAAAATTGGTAACGCGCAAGGCACAGGCTTGTTTTGATATAACGAGAGTGAGTAACAAGAAGTCTGCTGCGTGTCACGCAGTGCCAGTATGTAGTGACGATAGTCATATACATATAACGGCGAAAGATATTGTGGTGGATAGTTTCGTATGTTGGTGTACTCGATGTGATTACCGACTTTGCCGAATTTTCCGATCAATATTTTATGTTCTTGCATATTTCAACAGATTATTGGATTATAGAATGCAGCCGCATAGAGAAACCTAAAGAAAAATATGGACAGCGTGGTCATGTTATTGAAATTAATAGCTTAGTGCTGCTTATAGTATTATTTATATTGAAGATGACAACTAACATCAGTAACCATTACTAAAATAATAATAATTTCAGATATCAAAACTTGTTGCGCAATCTACGTAAATATATGTAAATATGTGTTCGCTACATACGTTTTAGACACAAATACAATTGTTCAAAATAGGTTAACATTTTTTATATTTTTATCGTTATACACATTATGAGGGTAATTTCAATATTTTTGTCGTTTTTAAAGTCATAATATAATAAAATAGTCATACATAATAAAATATGCAGCGGTCAACCTACTGTTATTCATATTTAGAATTAAAATCAAATGTTGTAATATAAATAATTAGACAGTTATTGAAGTCAATGGCAAGCCTACCGAACTACTACTAAGTCGGTGTCCAACAACAACAGACTTTCTGTTGCTGTTTATTGATTTGGCACCGACTTCAGTAACTGTCAAATTTAATTATTGAAATATTCGTATCGTATCAGATTTAATTAGTAAAGGATAGGTAATTATTTTATACTGTTCAATGTATATGTCGATTTAATTTTTTTCTTAAAAAGTTGTTTATTTTTCCTTTTTAATTTTGCATGGCCTTGTCCTAAATAAATATCTAGGGTAGATCTAGAGGTACAACTAAGTTTTCCCAATTCTGGAATTCTGGAATATAAAAGAATCATTAAAGTAGGTGGCTATATAAATTATAAGTTGTTGAGGAGATATTTGGTGTATCTTCAATGTTTAAGGCTCAATACCGATAAAATTAAAATGAAACCATCTTGGAGCTACACTTGAACGCAAAAAGAATCGTTGAAATTTATATACAAAGAAGTTATGTTCAAATGTATACAAAAAAAGTATATGCGTACGCATTTGTATAGAAGAACTGAACACCTCCTTTTTTCGGAGTGATAAAAAGACAATTTCAAAAATAGGTATCGTGATTTTTATGTAAATTTACTGGATATACATCCTATATGTACAAATGTACCTGATAAACGTTCCCCTCTAGGGTTTTAAAAAACAAAAAAATAACCAAGTGCGAGTTTTACTCGCGCACAGAAAGCTCTGTACGATGATAATAATGTCGTATACGGAGCTCTGTGCGCGAGAAAACTATTTCATAAAAATGTTGATAAAATAGGTTCATAAAATTGTTATAAAATATTTTCTAAACCTAATTTCTTAAGATCTATAAGAGCTAAGAAAGTCCTAACATTGTTCATATTTTTCCTGTAAACTTTAAGTAAGATTTTAATATTCTCTGAAGTTCTTTAATTCTAGATCCAGTAGTTTTGGAGATAAATGGGGCAATGTTCAAATCTAGTAAGAGTACCTATTAAGTGCATAATATGTAGGTTAACAAGACAAGAAGATAAGGGTTAACAAGAACATCAACTATGACAGACGGGAAGAACAATGAATTAAAAATTAAATTCAGTATAACATTATGTGAGATTCACATTTTGTCACATTTTGTCCACGATGCGATCTGATTTTTACGCACGTTCCGCAACGAGAGTTCAATTAAAATATTATTTTAGACTTTGTAGTACATTTAGAACCGGATTTTTTTTAAATTTCCGTTTCATGCCGCTTTTTATATCTTTTTCTTTGTTAATTATATCGATTTTCGGTCTGTAGGTACATAAGCGTACTGTCATCGACCGTACATTTTGGGCTCTTTCGTTACTTCCATTTTAAGATTACGTAATGTACACAATATAATGATAATGTAATATGTGGGAGGAAAACTATACAACTATTGTTTATGGCAACATGAGTATTTCATTTTTTTCTTTTATGAAACCCTAAACACGTATAATATTATTGCAAAAATCTTGTGTTTTAAGCACTTTTGATGTGAGGTTTTAAGTTATATGTTTTAGAAAATTGTGTAGTAGATTTTTTCCATAGGGACTATTTAGCTGACTGGATGATGGATTCGATGTTATCTACAATGATTTCTGTAAACATGGCTCCGGAGAGCAGGGAGGAAAGTAGCGGCGTAGGAGGAGATTGCGCGCACACCGATTGACGCTCGATAAACAGAGATTATCTCACCTCGGAGTATTATGTCATGGTTGTACATCGAGTGTAATAAATACTTTCACGTTAGACCAAACAAAACGAATTTATTTGATACAAAGGGCTATATATTTCAAATGTACCTAGATCGTTTAGAACTTAAGAACAACAATCTATACGCAAGTTATATACCCAAATGAGCAGCTAAGAATATTTTAGACGACGCCCGATTTCATAATAAAATTGTAGCCGTTATTAGTGGTACCTGTAAACGTATATTATAGTTTCTGTTTTACTCGGTTCGATATCTCGAATGATTAGCTAGTGACGATGGATGCAATAGTGCGTGCGGTGTATGTGAGCGGTGCGGTGCGGTGCGGTGTGAGCGCGTGCTGACCTGGTGGTGTCCACCTCGCCGTACTCGTCGGGGCGCACGAGCGGGCGCGCGGCGCCGCCGGCGGGCGCGGCCGGCGCGCCCGGCGCGGCCTCGGGCGGCGGCTGCATGTCGGCGACTGCGGTCCTGCGGCCGCCCGCTCGCGCCACTCGCACCACTCGCACCACTCGCGCCGCCGTCGCCGCCGCTCGATACGGCCGCGGCTGCGCGCGCCTGCGCCCGCCCCGCAGCCCTCCGGTGAGGTAGCGCCAGTAGCACCAGCTACGCTGACTACTCTTGGGCGGTCAATTCTGCTATCAATGCTGCTAAGTGCTAAACCGTGGAGCGGTGCTCCTCAATATCTTCGCCGAAACCTGGGCTCAGTATTGCTTATTTATGCAATGTACAGGTAATCTATAATGTGTGTTTAGGTTCAATTCCCGGTCAGATCAATTTAGGAATCAAACTTTTCTAAATTGACTTGGAGTCTGGATGTTACTGGGAACTCCCCCAGAGTTCGTTGTGTGGTACCCATAGTACAAGCTTACTGCTTAGTTTGGAGCCACACAATCTGTGTAATTGTCTGGAGTATTATTATTATTATTATTTCTCATTTGGTGCGGACTACTACGAACACTTTTACCAAGCTACGGTGAAGCATAAAGAAGGGTTATGATTTATGCAGCGTATTTATGCTTCATATATTTATATTTATTTTCATGTTCCCTCCCCAAGCCGATTAAACCATTTCAATGTATGAAATACGAGTACCATTGGATTCGCCTCGAAAGTTTATGTAAATGTAGATAATTCGAAATATAACCACAAACGACAAACAAAACATACCTACTAATGCGCATAATGAAGGAAGAGGCATAAGTAAAATATTAAATAATATTATAATAGAATAATTTTTATTTCATGTCTATTATTAACTATGCATATGTATGGAGGGTTGCCAAACATTTTTAACAAAAAATATATTGGGTATAGTAAGGTCGGAGAAAGAAAAGTATTTAGGAGGCAATATCAGTATTTTATTTTTAATGATCTTCATACCTTTATATTTTTTAGAATTTTTCGTTTTATAATTTTTTAAAAGAAGAAATGTTTGTGGGGGATTTGTACACATATAACAGTTTAATAGGGGTGCTTATCAAGAATAGTATTTATGATACTTTATTTTTATAGAACAGTATACAGTAGTACAGAGCAAAATATAGCATAATACTGTTTTTAGAAATATGAAGAGTACGCAGTTTGACAGGGTTGCACGACAGTGTTATTGTAAAAATGAAGAAAGAAATGCTAAGATGGTTTGGGCACATAGAAATAATGAGTGATGAAAGACTGACGAAGAAAATCTATAAAGCAAAAGTGAGTGGTAAAAGAAGCCAAGGAAGACCAAGGTTGACTTATGAAGGTCAAATAGCTAGAGTGTTAGCGTTAGAGTTACTGTTCATTTCAACAGTAAACTCAAAGAAGTCTAAGGTACCTAATTCCATACTGCATCAATAATTGCGTCATGTATATAAAGTCAATTAGAATTCTAAATAATGTATAAAAATACACACATTTTAGAAACTTATAAAGTTATATATAATACAAAAAATATTGACAAAAATCAAAGTCAGTCGAATCAATTTATTCAACTAAATCCAATTGTGAGATAATTTTGAACTTTAGATCCACATTCGGTTCGAAACAAAAACCTGGACACTGAGAAGAACCGACAAAAAACTCAGTCAGATATCATTTTTTCAACATCATTCTACGTTAATATATTTCAAAATACAATATACATAAAGCCAGTAAATGGGTATGCAGAGAGGATTATTCCCAGACTACCTATTGTATTATCTTCAATAAAATCGCAAATTTTGTAGTAGGTATACTTTTCTAATCAGTTACGTTTAATAACAACTTTAAATATCTTTTCCGTGATTTGACTAATTTTATTACAAAAACGAACATAGTCGCCCGAAAATGACCAACTCGATTTTTGTAATTTAAATTTAGGAATAACTAGCTGATCACGACCTCGAGTTTCCATACTATTAATAACACCTTTGATATACCTACATCTATATTTTTCGTAGTGTACATTATGTTTTCAAAAGACATAACGAGGGCAAGCTGAGTGCATCAATGTCTATAAAATCTCTCAGTGACTCTCGTGTATTCGCAATATGTGCGATATGCGATATGCGCAATATGTGCCATCTACAGATGGCACATATTGCGCATATCGCACAGTAGCAGGTCATAAAACATAAGACTATGGAATCATGCGAAGTACACTATCGTAACCGTAGCCATATCTGTCAACTGTCTAATGCATCTAATAGGTCCTGATAATATCCCTCCAATATTAATAACTAGTTGTGCACAAAGTCTAGTTTTACCGTTATCAATATTATACTGATGATCCTTAAGAGTCCGCCTATGCAGATTTTGGTGTTTTTGGTGACCTGGATCTCGACATCTAAGAAGACTGAGTGATAAATATTTTAATACGTACAACTTTAACTCTTTATCTTTAAAACCTTAAACGTAGAAACATGATTCATCATCAAATCTCTAAAACCAGGTTTTTAATGAGTAATTAGTTTTCTTACAAATTACAATTATGTGCAAAAACAAATGTTGAGATCGCTGAACTGAGCTCATTAAGTTACAAGTCCCGACATTGTTCGTCCACTGTAAAACACTGAAAAGTATAAAATAACTATCCTTTACTAATCAAAATTCAAGTACAATTAAAATAACTTTATAAATACGATACACATACCTATATAATTAAATTTGACAGTTACTGAAGTCGGTGCCAAGCCCACCAAACTAATAGACTATGTTGTTGCACATTGATTTAGCACTGACTTCCATATTTGTCAAATTTAATTATATAGGTATGTGTATCGTATTTATAAAGTTATTTTAATTGTACTTGAGTTTTGATTAATAAAGGATAGTTATTTTATACTTTTCAGTGTTTTTTTTGAAGGCGGTTTAATTTTTTTTAATAATTTTTTTTTATTTCTGCCTTTTGAGTGGTCTTGACCTAAATAAATATCTAGGGCAGGTCTGCAATTAACTTCATTCTAATTCCGGAGCGCAACGATATACAAGAGAATCGTCAATATAAATAAAGGTTATAACTAGGTTGTGTTATCTTCGACGTCCAAGTTCCAATATCGGTGAAATTTAAATGGGACCACTTCTGAAGCATTATCTACCAAACGAAAAAAGAATTTTCGAAATCGGTTCATAAATGACGGAGGTATGAGGTAACAAACATACAAAAAAAAAACAAAAAGAAAAACAAAAAAAAAACAACATACAGACAAATTGAGAACCTCCTTCTTTTTTGAAATCGGTTAAAAAGTAGCTGATTTAACTAAGTCTAATACTTTCCTACCCAGTTCTATTATAGGTTCTGGGTACATCGGATAGGAAAAACTTGACACAATTGGTTTTTTGTGCATTCAGTAGTAAATTATTAGGTCGCGAACCACAGGTCCAATTCTGTCTGCAAATATTTATGTCTTTTCTATTTAATTTAAATCATAGTAATGTGTCACCGGTAGATAATATTATTTCACACAGGCCTTTAAGCATAAATGGAAAATCATTAATGTAAACAAAAAAACAAGAGAGTCGATAAATTTCAAACGTGGCCATCTCCAGTTCACAATTTTTTTTAAAGTTTTGATTATAGTTTCCACCAGTATCGTATTTATAATGACCCTATAACTTCAAACAACTCCAACTCCATACTAAGTCCGTAGAGAATTAAACCGTTAAAAGTGATTTTTTTTCAAACATGGCCTTCTCCATTCGAACTTTTAAAACATAACTCGCTATCTCCATTTCAACCAATCAGAACGCAGTATGAATATGCGAACCGCCATTTTAATTGTCAGTGTTCATCACAACACGGTGTGATTAGCAGGTGCTTCGTAAAGAGTTTATTCGATTAAAAAGGAAAAATGGACAGTAAAATTGTGAAATTACCACCACAAAAAACTAGAAAAAAAAACACTATCAAAGAAGTTAATCACACGCAAAGAAAAAACAGCAAAATTGTAAGTAATTTCGGTTTATTTTGTGTATAACATGGGTGTTATGGTTATGAATTTATCAATTACCCAGGGTTGTCAAATAGTTTTAAGTGGCTGTCGAATTCTAATATGAAATCGTTTTAGTCCTATGTAGATACTGATAATTTTCAGATACTGGTAGACATACATGTACATACTTGATTTGACGTTCTTAGTTGTAGTTTAAAATGAAATTATGTAGGTACCTATGCTGATACTGGTAGTTAATGTGTTTATTAATAGGATATTTCTACCTTAAATAAGGTTAAACCGTGAATTATTTTGGATATAATCATGAACAATAATAATAATAAATACGCCAGACAATACACACCAATCATCTGGTCTCAAACTAGGGCATTCCCTGTGCTATGAGAACCAGACGACGACTACTAGGGGCGTTCCCAGTGCACGCAGACCTGAGACAATCTAGAAAAGTTCATTTCTGAAATTGACCCGGCCAGAAATCGAACCCAGAACCTTCCGCGCTTAGATTCAACACCTAAACCACTGCGCCATCGAGGTCGTCGTATAAATTGGTAAAGCGATAGGTTTTACTAAATCCGCGCAATGATAATAACTTCAAACATAAATGTCTACCCTAGCTATATAGAAAACTAGCTATGCCTGCGACTTCATCCGCGTTTTCTAATTTTAAAATAGTTTTGGACATGACTTTCGTAAAATCTATTCTTAGTGAGCGTCTCATCGCGAAATAAGTAAATATGCTAAATTTCAAGTTAATAGAACCTTTAGTTTCGGGGATCTCGTGATGAATCAGTCGGTGAGTGGTATTTCGTTTATATAGATATAGGTTATGTCGCGTAAACATAATGTTATCTAAATATATACAAGTAATAAATGTATCGTTGGTAATCTACCTTAATCTAACTTAAAACAAACAAACATACAAACTATTGTATTAGTGCGATGTGTGTGCTTATAACGTTTACCTGAAAAATGGTTTAAAATTAATGTCTTTTGGCAACGTAACCTGAAATGGACTTTAATAAACTAGCAAATTAGTTATGATTAGTTCATTGGGAACGTCCTAGTTTAAAACCAGATTGTTGGTGTGTATTGTCTGGCGCATTTATTATTTATTTTTATTCTTCATTAGTAACCCAAACAATAGGCATTATTTTCATGCAATTTTATGAATATATCTAATGTCAACTGTCTATTTCAGATATTCTGCTCCTGGATTACCAATTGGACCACGTTGTTCACATAATAGCGAAGCTTTTGGATGTAGCTCACTGAAATCTAATGACTTTTATTACTTTCACAAATCATTTTATTCCAACTTAACAAAAGTGCAACAAGATAACATGTTATTACAGCACTGCAAAGGTACCACTATTAAACGTAGACGACCAACTACCTCATCCAGAGCACCTAAAACAGTAACTCTGAAATATTTGTTACCACGATACAAAACGGGTAAATTGGTTCCTGTGTGTAGAGAGACATTTTTGAATGTCCTTCGGCTAAAGAAAGGAAGAGTGCAAGAAGTCACCAAGAGATATTTAGAGAACAGAAAATCTGCTACTGAGCGACGAGGAGGTAACCGAAAAAATTTCTTTACGCAGCCAAACGTGAGGCAATTGAAATATTTATTACAAAATTTGAACCACTCGAAACACACTATACAAGAGAAAAAAATAAAAACAGAATTTATTTACATCCGGAATTAAGTATTCGTAAAATGTGGTTAATGTACAATGATCAGGCACAACCCGATTATGATGCGACATCAGGGCTTTTCAGGCTTGTATTTAATACGAGTTTTAATATAGGTTTTGGGACTCCCAGACAAGATGTCTGCTTTACTTGTTTGCAGCTATCAGAAACTTTAAAAATAGAAAAAAACCCTGAGACTAAAGTGTCAATAATGACCCAAGCTAGAATACACAAACTAAGAGCGGCAGCATTCTTTAAAAACTTAAAAGAAGATCGTGATGATCTAATCACTTTGAGTTTTGATTGTCAGAAAAATTTGCCATTGCCTAAAATTCCTGACCAGGCAACTTATTA
This sequence comes from Zeuzera pyrina, assembly GCA_907165235.1. Lineage (NCBI taxonomy): Eukaryota > Metazoa > Arthropoda > Insecta > Lepidoptera > Cossidae > Zeuzera > Zeuzera pyrina. Next base: position 24,054,347 of record OU015630.1, read on the forward strand.
CTCCAGACAACTTTATATCTATAATTTCACGGTGGTTGTGGGCTCCTCAACAAAGAAATTGACCAAAGATAACGTACACGCATATACTTGGACGGAAAACCAATATCCAAAGGGTTCGAAAGAAATATGCAGCAGCCTATTTCATTGTTTAAATCAAAACATCGACTTACATGGTAAAAAAGTTGTTAGAATGGTCGCTGATGGGTGTGGCGGCCAAAATAAAAATATGATGGTCATAGGAATGGCCATGAAGTGGTTGAAAAATGCACCTAATAACTTTCAGACTCTGGAAATTATTTATACTGTAACCGGACATTCTTCCATACCACCGGATAGAGTCTTTGCACTGATAGAAAAGCAGATCAGACGTCGCGAAGTAATTGTAGATCCTGAACAATATAGGACCATATTTGCGGAATATGCTACTATTCATAGGCTTGTTTGCGACATACCAGTACTTGACTGGAAAGAAGCTTGCAAAGAAACTATAAAGTCCACACAGAATTGGCACTTTTAAATAAGCAAATGTAAACGAGTAGTTCTGACAATACAAAGAAATGGTATATCAGTTAGAGGAGAAATATCATATAAAAATGATTTAAACACAAGTAAAAGCATCTTAAAAAGAGGGAAACAGGTGCATCATATAAATCCGCAGCCTGTTGCCCCTGGAGCTGCCATAAAACCAGCAAAACTATATGACGTCAAGCAACTTTTAGATAAACACTATGGAGAAGACTGGGAAAATAAACATGAAAGCTTAAATTTTTATAAATTTGTTTTGAACGTGACTGACAACGCGATAATAAGTGATCTGAACAAAAACGATGAAAACCCAGACAATGGTATGGAAGAAGTTTTAGATTTTGTCTAATTTCAACTAGTTATTTTATATATAATATTAAAACATTCTTCTAAATACATTATACAAATTTTATTTTTGCCAACCCTAATTACTCATAACTCTACATTGTCATTTCAAACTCGTCCAACTCCATTCTAAGTCATTTCAAACTTAGTCAAATCCAATATGTTTAAAACAAACACAAACATATCCAAAAGATTAATATAAATTTATTTATTTTTATACAGTCTGTTATATTTTTAATTATTTCGAATAATCTATTGGGTTATAATTATTATCACAGTACCCTCAAAAGTGCAATTTGTTATAAAAATCTTCATAATTTATTAATATCGATTTTCTGCCTTACAATTTGTCTTGGAGATGGCCATATTTGAAATTTATTGACTCAAGAAAGGTCCTAAAATTGCTCCTTGAGGAACGCCCATTTTTAATTTCGAACTGACAGACGTAGCCCTATTTTCACTCACTTGTTGTTCTCGGTCAGACAGATATGAGACCACGATGAAGACGAGACATGATACAATTATAACGCAGAAAATTAGGCATAAAAATAAACTTTACATACCTAGGTATTTCAAGTTTAGTTTTGTAACTGTATTAACGGTATCAACAGCTTGTTCATGATTAAACTGAATACTGTCTTGATTTGTGGTATGTTAAGGCTAGCTAGAGGCTGTAGTGTGGCTACATCTAGGGCTAATCGACTAGAACTATGTATGTAGGTGCAATGCTGCCGATGATTATACGCTATGATCATAAATCTTTACTAGTCTGCGGCTACAATACAACTATGCTATACTCCTCATGCTATTGGACGAGGAGTATTTCAACTAGAAGTCCGCATTATTGTATATTACAAGACTACCCTTCCCTACCATACGATTCCCCACGACACTGAGTTTCATCTGCTCTACAACTCATGACTTCTTTTATGATTTGGTGCATGTAATAGCACACTATATAAAATCCAAGTGAATATATAAGGTTTTTAAAAAGACATGTTTTGATATCTAGGTGTTTAAATGTGTACATTTAATCACAATTTATTCTTATTAGCGACATTCACTCGTTTACAGACATTTTATACACTTTTACAGAATTGAAAACTTATTACCTAAATCTTCGATCACAAATAAAATACTAGATACACAATCAACGCTCCAAAAATGTCCGAACTAAATGTGCGCTCAAATGAGTATTTGAGCGCACTTCTATTTTAATGATATTCGAAAACGCTAACAGCGAACATGTCAAAGTACTCCTTCAAAAATTGCAAAAATAACACATTTAGAACGCTAAAAAAAGACGCGAGTTCTTATTTTCGGTTAATAAATAAATGATTTACGTGTTTATTATTTCATTATAGTAATAACGTTACATAGCTCTTTTTCTTTTTAATTCGTAATCATATTTCTAAATATGGCCTGACAATATTTGTCTTATCCTAGTCACTTTCACGTAACAAATTAACGTAGCAACATAGCAACGCAAATTGATTATTTTAATTATATTTTATGCACGAGACGTAAGATTGCATTTTAAATATTTTATTTAACAAACTTCATTTCAATGCCATGCAAGAATCGTTTACGAGCGTTTATAACCTTATGTTTTGACAGTAAGGTCTACTTAGATTAACACAATATTGCCGATAATATTTTACGATATTAAAATATATCAATTAGGACAACAATTTGTTTAAATTTTATAGGAGATTGTGAATCTAGTTCTTTATTTGCGATCGAAGACCTAAATGAACAAATAGTAAATTACATTTGTTAATTATTTCCTTTGCAACAATCAGTCTTTGTCGTGCCTCGTGCGTTATTACACAATTTTCCAAGCAGCATGTACTCATGGTGTTTATTAGGAATGCCTGACGGAGGAGCGGGCAGTAGCAGGCCCGGGCGTGGCGGAGTCTCGCTCGCGCCTGGCGTGGCGCGCGAGGCGCATGCTGGCCGCGTGAATGGACGAGCGGCGCCGCGAATGTATGTGCGGCTGCGAGCCGGTGCGCTCCCGCGCCGCGCCCTCCTCGAGCTCGGCGTCGGCGTCGGCGTCGGCGTCACGCTCGCCACTCGAGTGCGCCGATCCGCGAGCCGTGCCCGTGCCTTCGTCCGTGCCGGGCGGCGTCGGGCTCGGCAGCAGCGACCCGTGTACCGGTTTCTCCAAATGCTCGAATAGGAACACAAAGCGCAGCTCCGCCCAGAAGTTGCGAATGAAACCCCTGTCATCGTCGCGGGGATGCTTGGCCGCCACCAGAGCCATATCCATGCATGATATCACGATGCCGAGTGCGCAGCCCACCACCAATACGAGAAACAGCCCCAAGAAGTTGCGCATAGATAACTCTTCATTTTCGCGTTCCTCTAACACCTATGAAACATCAGATCAGTGTATTAATTTACTATAATTCCACTGTTAAACTATAAGTCTTCCAGAGGACTTCTTTTATTATTTTTTGTGTTAGAGGTTCTTTTTTTTAAATAAAATTATAGATACATACATACATATCTTCACACTGTATCCCTAACGGGGTAGTCGGAGAATAATTATAATAGATAATATTTATACAAATATAAAAAAGTATATACATATCCTATCGTTAATATTTACAAACTTAAAATTTTACACATTATCTTAAATAATAGACTTCTTCAAAGTTGCCGCTTAGAAAGCTGTCATTGCTTAAGGTGCCCAGCAGACTGGCAGCATTACTTCTCTGAATAGACAAACTGATTCGTTGGCGGAAGAAACTGCCAGCCGGCAGTTTCCCAAAGCCTTGACCAGTCTCTTACGAATATTAGAAATCGGTCGATGGGATTCGGGGCCCCAGGGACCCAAAGATTTGACTGTAAAGGGCGTAACTATGAAACTCTCAGAGAGAGTCGCATACTTACGCCGCTTCAAATTCTAGGTAGTGCTAGCCGCAGCACCCGTTGTCTTAGAAGCCGCCGGTACATGGGAAATTGCAAGTGTACTGACACAAGCGGCGATCCATACCAGCGATCTTCCGAGTTTCCAAGGAATGAGCGTCAAATCATCCGGTCTCCTGCCGTCGCTGCACGCAATACCTACAGGTTCTAAGACTGCAGGAGTGGCAGCGGCGACAAGAGCCCACCGAATGGCGTCATTCAAGGTAGCATGTCGTGGCATGCGCCCTGCGCTTGGAAAACGGGATAAATCATCGTGACCTAGTACATCGACGAGATCACCATAGCGGCAACGGTGAGGAAGGTTAGTCCTGGCCCCCAGGCGAAAGAATACTATGAAAGAAAGTGTAGTATTGTCAATTAAGGTTCCTAAGTTTTTAGGGTATTACCTGCAAGCAGTGTCAAGACTCCTTCTCAAAAACAGCCAGGAGGCGAGACCGATCTTTTTCGACTCTACAAGAATCTAAAAGTTGTAAATGAACATTTTTGCATAGGCTCATCCCAGTGTTTCTGACAAAAGGTCGAGGTAGACAGGTTAGTACTCGGATAAACACTTAATCAATCATTTCGTGCATGCCATGCAAGCACGGCACCTCAACCGATCCTAAGGGAAGGCGAATAACAGATAGAAAAAGGCTTTCCATGCTGTAGGCTGACGAAATAATAGCAGGCAGTGACACATTCGAGATTTTGTGTATGTCCAGGCCTCCATAATGGATAGGAAGTGAGGCTTGATTCCAGACCCAGTCATCAACAAACGAGCAATTAAATATTTTAGATTATGATTCTTTTGACAAGACTAGACATTTCATTTTTTTTTAAATCTGAACAGAATTGCAAACAAAGAGTTCACGTTTAGAAAAATTTAATTCTAAGCCAATATCTAAGCCAATATCGGTACTAGTGTAGTGTGGTGGTGCTACTGGTACATGCAACTGTGTTCGGTGTTATTACTGATTAATTGACTTTAGAAAAGTAATAATCGTTTGAGTGCCGTGCTGGGTCTCGAACCGTGGATTGCTATGTTGTTGCTGCGCGGAGTGCGCCCGGGCGCTTACCAATTGTTGAGGTATCCTATCAACTACATGAGCGTTGTGGCCATTACTTCGTTGTTCGGCGACGCGTAAGCGATAGCTGCGAATTTACGAGGCTCGTGTACTTCAACATCTTGCTACCTCTCTGTACTTGTGGCTCAACTGTTATTGCGTTGATCGACGACGCATGAGTGATAACTGCGAACTTGCTGGGACCGTGCACCATTAATTCATCGCAATATTTTTTATTCGGGGCATTTTTTAATAATGAATACTTGTAAAGGATGTGGATCTAACTTGAGTGTTACGGACAAGTTGAATTGTTCTCTTTGCAATAGGGGCTACCACTACAGTTGTGTCGGATATACAAAAGAGAATTTTTCAAAGATGGCAAAGAAAATTAAGGCTGTGTGGAAGTGCACTATTTGCAAGGTTCCAGCTAAAAAGTATGATAACACTCCGGTAAAGGACTGTGAGGTTGATGACACTGGTGTTTCTCCGATTGAATCTGTTGTAATCATCTCTCATGGAAAAATCACGTCGCTTATTGAATCATCTGTTCTAAAATACATAAAACTGGAATTCGAGTCGATTCGTAAGGATCTTGAGGGTTTGCCTGAGCTACAAAAATCAGTGGAATTTATGAGCACCGAGTTTGATAGCTTAAATAGGGATTTATCCTCTCTCCGAACCGAAACTGCTGAACTTCGAATGCAAAATAAAAAACTACAGGATGTTTCTGAATTAAATTTTAAGGTAGCGCAATTCGAGCAGTAGGTCAGAGAGTGCAATGTTGAATTGCAATGCTTATCAGAACATCCAAATGAAAGCCTGGTTTCTACTGTTATACAACTCTGTGATGTGGTGTCCTGTTCAATGCAGGACTCGGATATTCTAGCATGTTCCAGAATAGCTAAAGCTAAAAAAGATTCATTGAGACCTAGGTCTGTTATCATCACAGACAAACTACCCTAGAGACCTGAAATGTTTACGAATTTCTAAGCGAACTATTCTTTCAAGGTTAGAGGAATGAGACGTAAGCGGGCGGCAAGGTAACGTCACGTACTAAACGAAATAGTGATGTACTCGTAGATATTGTATATATCGATAAATACAAGAATTATTTTCATAAGCATATTTTAAAAATAGAAATAATAAAATATGTATCTATAATCAAAACAAGATTCTTTATTTCGAAACAAAAAAATCAAAAATTTGGAATAGAAATGCAAATCAAATTCGTTTGGGTAGTACGTGTTTCTCCTAATGTAAAACTTTTTAACAAAAAATTAAATGGATAAAAAACGAAACTGAAAAGCTTTGGTGGTAGAACCACCCAACCTTTTCGTCTGTATGTATTTGTTTAGAGAATCTATGTGCGTCTGTATGTTTTTTTATGTATGTTCACCGATAACCTCATCAATTGTGTACCGATTTAAATTTTTTTTGTTTGTTTGATATACTTCCGAGGTGGTCCCATTTAAATTGCACTGGTGTTGAGCTTGGCCTTTGAAGATACACGAAATAATAATTACTAATTATAAGCTTTATTTATATTGATGATACATTTTTATATCATTTCGTTCTATAATTAGAAAAGTAGTTAGTTGTAGACCCATCCTATATATTTATTTAGACCAAGGTCACTCAAATGGGAGAAATAAATAAAATTAGGAAAAAATTTAAAACTGCTAGAAATAAACACTGAAAAGTATAAAATAACTATCCTTTACTAATTACAACTCAAATATAAAAAAAAAATACTTTATACATACGATATAAATACGTATATAATTAAATTTGCTAGAGTGTTAGTCGACGGAAATGTCAAAAGCACTCGCATACCTAGGCAAAAATGTGAGAGGAGAATGATGAGATTTGAAAAAGCGAAAGAAGTATGTAAGACCGCGACGCTTGGCGCTCCGTCCCTCTGACTACCCCGTTGGGGATATGGTGTGAAGATTCTATGTATGTATGTACATAATTAAATTTGACGGTTATCAAAGTGGGTTCCAAATTAATGTGCCACAACAGAAAGTCTATTAGTTTGGGAGGCTTGCATCGATTCAGTAACTGTCGAATTTAATTATATAGGTATTTGTATCGTATGTATAAAGTATTTTTTTTGTATTTGAGTTTTGATTAGTAAAGAATAGTTATTTTGTACTTTTCAGTGTTTTTTTTAAGTCGGTTAAATTGTATTCTTAAATTTTTTCCGAATTAAATTGAAACCAAAACTCGAGATATACTCTATCCAATAAAAGAGAATCATCAAAATCAAACTACTCTGTAAAAAGCTACTACAAAAAAAAATATGCACCGACTTGAGAACCTCCCATCATTTTTTCGTCGGTTGAAAAAAGAACGGTGATATCTTTTTAATGATAACTGTGTTTTTTTAATAGAAAAATTGTATCTCTGTACCAAATTACATCTTAATCCGTTCAGCGGTTAAAAATTTCCCATACAAAGTTTCAACCCCTTTTCACTCCTTTAGGGGTAGATTTTTGGAAAAAAGAAGTATGTTTTTTAATAGAAAAGGTTTTATCTATGTACTATACCAAATTTCGTCTTAATCGGTTCAGGGGTTAAAAATTTCCCATACAAAGTTTCATCTCCTTATTCACCCCTTTAGGGGTAGATTTTTGAAAAATAAAGTAGCATATGTTCACCTCCTGGTGTCAAACTATGTCCATATCAAATTTTATTAAAATCGGTACGGCCAAGTAAAACCAAGCAGACAGACGGACAGACAGACAGACAGACTCGCATTTATAATATTAGTATGGATATGGATAGTATGGTTAAGGATTATACAATTATGTAATACTATATAATTATATATTATATAATTATATGTTATATATATTATATAATATGGATAGTATGGATGGAACTAGGTATATAATTTCAAAGATTGGTAGTCATTATAAATTCTCAAAATTAATGGAAAATATATTGATATATCGATACGTTTTTTCGCGTCCCTACTTACACGTGCCATCTTGCAAGAGTGAGGACGCAACATGTAATTATAGCTTACTAGACAAGGACAAACGCTCACTCAAAGCTACCAGCAACCAGTATAGTGAGAGCTCTGCATTTTTTGATATAAATTTTTATTATTAATTTTATACTTACCGATGAAACGTGATATTAACCTTTTTGAAACTATTTTTACGACTGTCACTACCACACTACTTTACAGCGCAATTTGGCATCGTTTGCGTAATTTATACTATATTTTTTAAAACAATTAGACACGGGTCACGGATCTGCTTTCTGGTTAATACTAAAGGAGCGCGCGTTTGTGTTTGAAGTTATATGAGCGTTTGTGCGCATCGATGGCAGAAAACGGTTTTTTTTTTTTTTTTTTTTTTTTTTTGGTTTCTGAGAGGCGAAATGAAACCCCCGCGGGCTACCCAGCCGGACTCTACGCCGACTGGGGAGTGTCGGACTCGAACCGACTAAACAAAACCCCTCTTTGCTGTTAGCCCTAGTGGCTTTTACAGCGTCACAGGTCGCGTTGGGGCGAGCGCTGAAGGCGCCCTGCCAGATGGTCGACCGCCTGAGGGTTCCTCCAGCCGAGGGATGCCTCGTATGGAGGGCGAACCTCGGGCTCAAGGCGTCGCCAGGGGAGCTTTCCGCACCTGCGTGCATCTTAACGGGCTTCCTATTCGGGTGAGGGCCGGGCCTCTAGCGGACCCGGCCGGCGAGACGGCTGAGGGCCGGTTAGTGTGCCTAGTGTTCCGCGTGGCAGTTTACAATGTGGCTTAAGGCCCGCGTGTGTGCGTGTAGAGCTAAGTGATCGAGCTTCTAAACGTGAGACCCTACGGGTGTCGCGGGGGTCGTCCTCGCCTCCGCCGGTGGGGGCGGTGCGGTCGTAGTGTGTAGGTTGGCATGTTCGAGTTCGAACGTGTAATGTCGTCGTCGCTGTCGCCTAACACATGTCTAGGTCTACGATAGCGTTTGCGGACGCGGCGTTCGGGGGTGTACGATGACGCCCTGACCACTAAGGGATTCGGGTGTAAGGAAGAACGGTGAAAGAAGCGTTGGGACGCCTCTTTTAGATATTGAGTTATAGAGGGTAATTCTAGGTCGTAGTGCAGATCTACGTTGCGCACGTAAGGAGGGGCACCGGTAGCCCTGCGCATGAACCTATTCTGAATAACTTGGAGGGAGTTGATGTGAGAGCGCGCAGCGTGAGCGAATGCTACACTGGCGTACGTCATGATAGGCCTGACGCACGTCTTATATAAGGTAACTTTATGTCTGAGGGACATTTTGCTTTTAGCGCAAATGAGCATGTTGAGACGACCGAGGACGAACGCGGCGCGGTCGCGGACCGTTTTGATGTGTTGGCCGAAGGTCATGGCACTGTCAAGGGTGACTCCTAAGTATTTGACTTTCCTAGTCCAAGGGATATCCTGGCCGAAAAGTGTGATTGTTCTGAGAGTGTTAGCGCGGCGGGCGCGGCTGGTCGTCGTTCCCCTCGAGAAATACACGGCGGCGCTTTTCTCGGGGTTGACTTCGATTCTCCAAAGACGGAACCACTCGCCTAGGCTCGTGACCGCGACTTGGAGGAGTTGGGAGACTCTGAGGCGACTCCGGTCTGATGTGAACAGAGCGGTATCGTCCGCGAATAGGGCGAGCTCTACACCGGGGGTTTTGGGGACGTCGTTCGTGTAGAGCGAGTAGAGCGTGGGCGATAAAACGGAGCCCTGTGGGACGCCTGCCCTGATGGGGCGGGGAGAGGAGAGCACCCCTTCGACTCTATAGCGGAAGGAGCGGTCTGACAAAAAGTCCCGTACTATGCGTACGAGATCGTCAGGCACGCCGAGCCGGCGCAGCTTGTACACCAGCCCGGCGTGCCAGACTTTGTCGAACGCCTTCGCTACATCGAAGAAGAGGGCCCCCGTGCCTATAGTGCGACTCGGGCGGTTAAGGCCCTCCAGGATGTGTTCCGTGAGGCGGTGCACTTGTTGTATGCACGAGTGTTTGGCTCGAAAGCCAAATTGCTCGTCTATGAGGAGACCGGAGGTGTCTAAGTGGGCTTTGAGACGAGCCAGAAGGACCCGTTCGTAAATTTTCCCTAGCACGCTAAGGAGACTGATTGGGCGATAGCTATTGGGGCTACTGCGGGGTTTACCCGGTTTTGGGATTCCGATGACGATCGCTTCCTTCCAGGCGGCTGGAAAGACGCGGTTCGCCATGGCGGCATTGATAATGGCTGCTAAGAGCGCGAGAAGGCGCATAGAGAAAATTTTGACTACTCGGTTGGAGATGCCGTCTCTACCGGGGGCTTTTCTAGGTTTGAGAGCCTTGACAATGTCCTGAACTTCGTCAACCGTCGCGGGTCTGAGTTGGCAGGGGGCGGTCGCGGGCGGTAGGGAGCCTACTTCGCGATTGACCATGTCTAAATGATTCTGATCTACAGGCTGAGAGCTAGGTGAGCATTGGGCCTCCAGAGTGTCGGCCAAGAGTTCGGCTTTATCTACATCGTCGAAAGCTGTCTGTCCGTTCGGTTTCGTCAGGGGCGGCATTGTTTGGAACGTGTCCGATTTGAGAGATCGGGCCAACTTCCAGTAAGCCTGGTGCGTCGGCTCGATCTCACGCATGAGATCGCTCCACCTGTTATCCCTAAGTTCGGAAATTCGGTATTTGACTTCGCGTTGGAGGGCGCGTAAGTTGCGTTTATTCGTTTCTGAGGGAAACGAGTCGTAAGCGCGGGTCGCGGCGTTCTTGGCTCTGATCAGCCGACGGATGTCTCCAGGGAGCTCCCAACGGCGGTCGTTCGCCGCCGGGACCTCACGGGAGCACGAGGAGACCGATTCGCGGATGTGGGCGGTGAGCGCGTCTATCGCCGCGGTCGCGTCCTCGGCGGAACGGATAACGTCCGGTATCGCGTTAAGCCGCGGCGAATTCTCAGAGTTTAGCGTTTCGTCTAAACTCTGCCAATCCGTCACGGTTTTTGTGAGCGTCCTAGTGTCTATCATAGGTCCTAGTTTTAGTAATACCGGCCTATGGTCAGAGTCTAACTCGTGTAACGCCTCTATTGAGTGCAGCGTTAGAGCTACGTTCTTTAGAAGCGCTATGTCGAGTACGTCCGGTCTGTGTGTTGTAACTCTGGGATAGTGGGTGGGCGTCATGGGGGCGATAACGTCAAAGTTAAGGACATCGGTTAGTTCGTCTAAAGCTCTGCCATTTCGCGAGGTGGTGTGCGAATTCCAGCGACGATGTTTAGCGTTGAGGTCGCCGGCGAGTATGACAGAGTCGTCTAAATTTAGGAGGGCCTCTAGATCGCTTCTAATTAGCGCTTTACCGGGAGGGAGATAAACTGACGCGAGTGTGACAGGCGCGTGCCCCGTGAGGGCCACCCGGCACACCGACGCCTCTATGTTGGTGAGGGCGGGCGTATCGATCGGAATGCAGTGCAGGGACCTTCTGTAGTAGATAATAGTGCCGCCTTTGGGGGCGGGCACCCTATCGTTTCGCACGATGTTAAGCCCGGAGAGGCCGGGGTCGCGATTTCTAGGTTTCAAAAAGGTTTCCTGCACTAGCATTATATCTATTTGGTGGTCTCGCGTAAACTCGTGAAGAAGATCGCGTTGCCTGCGGAGTCCGTCCGCGTTAAAAAATGAGATTGAGAGCCCGCGCGGTTTGATGCGCGCGGAGGGAGTTGTCTCGTGGGTGCCCGGTTTTATAACCTACGAGGGGGCGCCGTGAAGCGGCTTAGGCTGTCCAGAAGGGACGCGTGTTCGGCAAGTATGATGAGCCGTCCCATCCCGTCGCTACAGTCGCGGATTTTACGCGCGACTAATTTAATTTCGTTAAGGTTGACTTCCTTAACGAGGTCGGCGAGCATTCGGATGTCGCCGAGGAGATCGGACGCCGGCGCTGAAGGAGCCGGCGCCGCTGGACGCGTTTGAGGCGCGGGCCCCTTACGCCGCGGTTGTTGTGCTGGCGTCGGCGCTATGGTCTCTCGGGCCGGTAGAGCGCGCGCGGGCGCGGATTTAGTCAACGCTGAGGGCGCGGGTTTGTTCGGCGCTGAGGGCGCAGGTTGAGTTGGCGCGGAGGGCGCGGGTTGTGGCGGCGCAGAAGGCGCGAGTTGTGACGGCGCGGAGGGCGCGGGTTTGGCTGGCGCAGAGGGCGCGGGCCGTGTGGGTGCGGAGGTCGCGGTAGGGGCGGCCTTAGGTTGGGCTGGGTGCGCAGGGGGGCCGCGGCGTTGGCCCTGATGTGCTCCGCCGGCTCGGCGCGACTTACCCCCACGGCGGCGACGGCGCGGAGCTCTCGGGCAACCGCGATAGTTCGCGGGATGTCCGAGCTCTCCGCACAGTACGCAACCGGGAGGGTCAGACGTCTCCGGCGTGCGGGAGCACTCGGGGGTGCCGTGGTCTCCGTGGCACTTGACGCACCTAGGCCGTGCGAAGCAGTTGCGGGCCGAGTGCCCGTACAATTGGCAGCGGTGGCATTGACCCACCGTGCCGCGCTTGTGCGGGGCCTCTACGGAGAGGCCGGAAATCCTACATACGGATTTTATGTGGAAAACGGCCTTTCCCTCGGGGGAGAGGTCGAGTACGACCAACACGAGGTCGAAGGCCTCCTTCGAGCGAGGCTTGTAAAGGCGGTGCACTTCACGCGCCGGGAGGTTTTGCGACTTAAGGTCGCCGAGGATGAGCTCTTCCGGGAGCTCCTTGGGGAGGCCGCGGATGACCACGCGAAGCTGGCGCTCCTCCGGGAGCGCATAAGTGTGGAAACCTATGCGCTCCGAGCGTAGGAGCGCAGTGAGCTCTCGATGGTCAGCCGGGGTGGGGACCTGCACCTTAATGCCCTGTGCAGTGTTGCGGGCGGAAACAAATTTTATGTGGCGCGCGTCTAAGGCCCGAGAGACCCTATCCCACGACGCTTTTTCTTGTATAAACACCGGCGGCGGTGTTTTGATTTTGTCGGCCTGAGGGGCCTGGATGGCCTGTGAGGCAGGCGCTTTTTGTTCGGCCAGAGGGGCCGCGGGAGCTCCGGAGGCCTGAGGGGCCGCCTTCGTCGTTTTGGGGGGCGGGCTGGGCGTGTCGCCTTCCCTCGGGGAATTCGCCCGCTTCCTCTTGACCACTAAGCGCCAATCGGCGCTCTTAGTGGCCTCGTCCTCCGAAGAGGAGGGAAGCGCTATGTCCATTTCCTCTTCGGAGTCCGAAGCCTCCGTCGGGTCAGGGGAAGCGGGCGAATCGCTAACGGGGGCCGGCTTGGTTGGTTCGCGCGGCGGGGGCTTCGCGACTGTAGCGGCGGCGGAAACAACGGCCGAGTAAGACGCGGGGGTGGGGGCGCGGGGCGCGGGTGAGACCCGGTGGTCCCACAGGTCGCGAATATGGGAGTGTGATGACTCGAGTTGAGCCATCACGAACGCGCGGAATTGGGTGTCCGTCAGCGTGTCCATGGCGCTGGTAGAGCCGCCAAGTTGTAAGAGAGGACCTCCCTACCGGGGATAGGCAGGGAGGAGAGTGCCTACTTTGTAGCCCTGGTCGTACTGTGCCTGTCTTATTGTGCACAGATGTGTACCTAACACCTAGGTCTTATATAAACTTCACTAACTTAACACTAACACTTAGCGATACGAGTTGGCGCGGCCGCGACGCGACGCGAACACACTATTAATCACTACGCACGATGCGCAGTGAGTATAGCGGTGGCAGCGCACGCGGGCGCTCGGAGAAATCGTAACGATTCGAGTTGGCGCGGCCGCAACGCGATAACCCGGTCAGCGCTACGGGGAGCGCAGGCGCGACGCGATAACCGGTCGGCGCTACGCGGAGCGCAGGCGCAACGCGACACGACACGACACGAACGCACTAATTCGCTACGCACGATGCGCAGCGAGTAGAGCGATGGCAGCGCAACGCGGGCGCGCGGAAACGGCACTGAGCACTGAGAGGCGAGGCGAGCGAGCGAGCGAGCGACGCGTGCGTCTCGTACGGCGGCCGAGAGCAGACTGCAGAAAACGGTGCCCTTTCATTTCCTGTCTTTAGGCTAGTTTGTCTGTGGTTATCATCAAGTTGCGCTCTACCAGGAAGCAGGATGACCTTTCTTGCAGCATGTTTGAAGTTTAACAAAGATAACCCATTGGATAAGCTTAATTCAAGCTTGCTCGGCCTGAGAAGGGATAAGCGGAACATTTATCTCAGTGAAAATTTATCTCCAGGTAATAAAAAACTTCATGATGAAGCCAGATTATACAAAAAAGCTAACAATTTCAAGTATATATGGATACGAAATGGTTGAATATTTCTAAGGAAAGACGATGGATCCCCTGCCATCTGGATGAAGAACAGAGAGTCGTTTGTCTCCGTCGATAAAATCAGACATGGTAAAGACAATTAATGTAGTGTTTGTGCATGCTCTCTTATGTTTACTGTATTAAAATGTCGTACCTTAATATATATTACCAGAATGCTATATAATACCAGTATTCGCGGTAAATTGATTTACATTTGACGAGCTTAAATTGTAATTATGATATAATTGTTTTCACTGAAACATGGCTTAATAACAGTATTTTCGACTCAGAAATCCTAAATAGCAATTATAGAATACATAGGAGAGATCGATGCAGTACTGACAGTACCAAACGCGATGGCGGAGGGGTCCTTGTCGCAATTTCGTCTAAGATAGGCGCTGTACGTTTACATAACTTGGAAACAAAATCGAACGAGGAGATTTGGTTGTCTATTTCTTTAAATGAAAAATATATTTACATTTATGCCGTGTACCTTCCTCCACCTATTTCTCTCAGCCGTTTAGATTAGCCTTTTTCACAGGACTTAGTAACAAAATATGTACACTTAATGACGAGATTATCGTATTAGGCGATTTTAATTTACCCAATATCAATTGGATGAATGATAACTTTAAGCAACCTTCCAACTCCGGGCAATTGCTTTACGATGATCTGGGTTCTGGAATTCTGCAGAGTATATCTGATTTTTCTGCTCTTCACTGCTTGCAGCAGTGCAATTATGTGTCGAATAGCGATGGTCGTGTTCTTGACCTTGTGTTTAGCAATATCCCTAACATATGCACTAAACCCGTTGACGTACCTTTATCAAATGTCGACAACTTCCACCCTTCGATTGTTATATCACTGATTTCGAATAAAGTCATGTTTTTGTCGAAGTCGAAAATTAAAACCCGGAATTTCTATAAAGCCGACTATGAAAAAATTAACTATGAAATAGGTGCCGTAGATTGGGAAATTTTGGATTCGTGCACGACTATTGATAACATGGTCGATAAATTTGTAACTCCTTGCTCTGATAAATATCCTGTTTGGTATAACTCTAACTTAATCAGACTAATTAAAGAAAAAGAAAGGTATCGCGCCGTTTTAAAAAATTTGGCAAGAAAATAGACGAATTCGAGTATCGAGAAGCTAGAAATAGATGTCATAAACAAATAAATATTTGCTACAATAAATATATTTCTTCGATTGAATTGTCCCTAGAGAAGGTAACGTCTAAGCTTTTTGGTCATATATTCGAAATAAACGGAAGTGCAATGGTACGGTCCCTAACCTAATGTACCTTAATGATATAAAATTGTCATCCCCACAATTGATATGCAAGCCTTTTGCAGAAAACTTTTCCTCAGTCTATGTATGTAATAGTTTAAATTCAAATAAGGATCATATTCATTCTATAACGGCCTCGTTAGATGCTATAACATCCGATTACCTACACTCGGTTAATACTAGTCCGGGTGCAGTATTGAAAGCCATCAAAAAAATAAATGATAAACAGGGAGTAGGCCCTGACGATATACCGGCATGTTTTGTGTTTAATTGTGCTGATACTATTTCCTATCCACTGTCTCTCATCTATTAATTTTCTCTTTGTTCTGGTGTTTTCCCTTCCAAGTGGAAAATTGCCAATATTGTCCCGATATCAAAAAGTGGTGATGCTAATGATGTGAAGAATTACCTACCAATCTCACTTTTGTGCATTTTTGCTAAGATCTTTGAATCATTATTTTGTCCTGTATTTGTACGTCCTGTATCTTAAGGGTTTAATTGTACCTCAGCAACATGGTTTTCGTCCAAATATGTCCACACAGTCTAATTTGGCTTGCTACAGCTCCGACCTCTCAGACGCTGTCGATGCTGGTGATCAAGTGCACGTTATCTATACAAATATTAGTAAGGCCTTTGACCGGGTTAATCATACACTGTTATTACAAAAGCTGTCTCATATTGGATGCAGAGAACTATTGAAAAGTGGCTGGCATTCTATTTAGCGGATAGGTATCAGAGAGTGGTGGTTTGCGGTCATAAATCTGACAACTTTAGTGCACTTTAGTGGCTCTCATCTAGGCCCTATCTTGTTTTTAATCTTTGTTAATGATCTGGCCTCGCAGATCCATAACTCAAAGTTTTATTTCTTTGCAGATGACCTGAAAATATTTAAAACTATTCGTTCGCCTACTGACTCCCGCCTTTTACAGCAAGATCTTGACTCGATTACTAACTAGTCATTTATGAACCAACTGCCACTGAACATAGAAAAATGCAAGCATATTAAATTTACCAAAATAAGATCGCCACTGCTTACTTCATATTTTATCAATGGTCATGTGCTAGAAGAGGTTAGTCAAATAAGAGATCTCGGCGTTGTATTTGACACTAAGGTGTTATTCAATCAGCATATTGATAATATTATCAGTAGAGCATTTCGCAGGTTGGGTTTTGTTTGGAGGAACTGTAGGGTTTCCAAAAACATTATTGCTTTTAAATGTGTATATTATGCGCTCGTTCGTAGTATCTTGAATATTGTTCTTGCATCTGGAATCCACAATATGAATGTCACGTGTCCAGACTTAAGAGATTACAGAAACGCTTTTTGTTCTTTTTAACTGTGCATCAGGGAAAATTGTCCGAGCTGATCTCCTACAGGGATCGTTTGACATATTATAATATGATTTCTCCCCGAGACCGTTATAGTTATTATTATTAATAGTAAAGACCTTTACATTTTGTTTCTGTAAGTCTAATGTAAGACAATAATAGGTCTGTAGCAACATTTAATGCATGTAAGATTTGCCTGTTTTTGGGTTTATATTTATGTCTATTGTTTCTATATTATTACTCTATGATTTTTTTTTAAATGTAAATCTGTTGGCGAGTGTAAATAAATAAAATAAAAATAAAAACAATATTTAAACCTTTGAATGAGGGTTTTATGATCATCTAAAACAGTAATTGCTTTAATTCCTATTGTTCCGTCGTCACGGTACTAAATATTAAATTTGGAATTGAAAATACATATGACCGGATGGATAGCCAAACTGAAGATAGCTGGTCCGAGAGGAACACCTTGTTGACAGCCAACCACGTAATGTAATAAATTATCTTCGTATATTAATTTTGAAGGACTGCTGTAAGATTGCGAGAGATAGGATACATGTCCGGAACATACTGCTTTATCTGTGGCAACAACGTGGATCTATAGCCAGCATGAAATGCATTTTTTATGTCTACTTTAAGGAGTACCCCATCTTCTACATCAAGAAAGCGCGCGCCGCATGCACTAATAATTTGAAACGGTAGGAAAAATGTGACGGCAACAAATTTCGGAAACAATACGTGTATAGTTGCACCTACTGCAATTGGCCTAACGCCACCGTCTTTTTTTTTGAGGGCACATAAATTAGCATCATACAGGATGTCGGTTATCTCCGGGGGCACTTCACTAGCCAGCATAATTATTATGGAGCTGTTAAACTAGATGAGAGTGTCTTACCGGCATCACCGACAGAGCCTGTAATCAAATATTCAATTTTATAATGTGGCGTTAAACCAACGAGATCTACCGCAGAACCGCTTTTGAAAGAATTTATTGCGGGAACAGTAAATGGGCCATTCCTCTTACATCGCCCTCGCTAATTTTGGTTTTTATTTTTGGAATACTCTGAAATCGACAATTGAGATAAAATGGCAATCTAAGTGCGTCAGAGATGTAGCTATAACATAAATATAATAAAGAGTCTACCTCCGCGTATGTGCAGAGTGTGGTATATTTGGTGACCTGAATCTCGACTGAGATTGATATTTGAATATAATTATATATATACATTTTCAATTCTTTATCGAAAAAAGGTCAAATGTAAAAACACTATTAGAGAAAAAATTTGTTTCAAATTCGAATAAAACCCCGTTTTGCACAAAAATTCAGTTAAATCCCCGAAATTCTAAAGAATTTCAAAATCATTTTCTTTAAAATGGATAGGCCATTTATAATTTCCCGAAATCTTGCGAAGTTTAAAATTGGTAGGTAATGCAGTTTTCTTGCAAATTAAAATTATGTACAAGAGAGATGTTGAAACTTCTCGCACGTTCAAACCGTAACTACGATAATCAACTTTATTGCTACCATAGGGTGGGGGAGTTAAGAACGAAAAGGCTTCTGCTGGAGTGCACAGGCGAGCCCCTCGTATGCAAAAACATGCGGTGTCAGTTTCACAGTAAACGAAGACATAATATATTAATATACTAATTGGTTGATTAAAGATGTTATGTAGAGAAAATATAATTTAAATGATTTTATATTAATTTATAAATTTAAGCTGTATCTAGCTAAAATTTATATATTAATATAAAATATATAAATAACTAGCTTAACCTTGCAGGCGCCTCCGCCGTGCATTTCCTTCCACCACTTGTGCTTCATCTCGCGCAGCACGCCGCCCTCCTGCAAGTTCAGCAGCGCCAGGTTCAGCGCCTGCCGGTACGGCGAGTCTGACCACAGCCACAGGATCCGGGGAACCAAGCGTTCGCCATCAATATCGGAGATTAGAATTTGTTTCCATACAAAGTCATTATCATGCGCAATATACATGTACTCACTTTTTTTCATTGCTATGCCGTAACCTTTGCTATCAAGGAGACCACCGACCTGTAACAGAAAACTTTCTCGTTTGAAGACAGTAACGGAATATTTTTTTTTTATACACAATGTGGTCATTTATCTATATAAATAAATGCAGTAGAAATATGTGCGGTGTCACTCTTGCGGACAAATAAGACATAAAGAAATACGCAGTATGACAGGGTTGCACGACAGTGTTATTGTAAAAATAAAGAAAGGAACGCTTAAATGGTTTGGGCACATAGAAAGAATGAGTGAAGAAAGACTGGCGAAGAAAATGTACAGAGCGAAAGTGAGTGTTAAAAGAAGCCAAGGAAGACCAAGGCTGATTTATGAAGATCAAATAACCAGTGTTAGCCGAGGGTCAAAAGTACTCGCATACCTAGGTGAAAATGTGTGAGGAGAAGATGAGGTTTGAGGAAGCGAAAGAATTATGTAAGGACCGCGACACTTGGCGCTCCGTCCTCTGTGACTACCCCGTTAGGGATGCAGCCTGAAGACGTGTATGTATGTATATGCAGTGTGTATATTAGTGGAGTACAAATAAGTATATGGCAACTAGAAGCCAACTTTCTTGTCGGTTCCTTTCTGTAGTCGTAAGTTTTTCTAATCAGTAGTAGAAATTGCGTTTCAAAAATATACTCCTCCACACGTAACTTTCGCAATAACGTCGTCATTCCTACGTCAAAACAATCGAACACACATAACTCGCATCTGGAGGAGCATGATGTGTTATACAACTTGGATAAGGCGGAGTTGGTCCAGGCAAGAAACAGTGCGTATTACACTGGAGTATTATCTATAGTAGGTCTATAGTGCATGTAGGTTTTATAGACCTCTAGCGTCGCCCTCAGTGAAGCCCTTGGAAGACTGAGTCGAAATTGAAAAAGCTGCGTCACTCGTAACATTATACTTACAATTCGAGAGGCAAATAATACTAACATATTTTGTAAATGGACTTACCATAGTAACCTCGCAGTTGCGCTCGATCATGTACTCTATAGTAGTAGACTCCATCAAGAACGCGTAGTTCTCCTTCATAACTCTGCGAAAAGTACATTACAAAATAACTTATTTACAAAATAACTGTTCCAAATGTTAGACCCGACGCAGATGACAGATTTTCGAAGTACCTGATTGACTGGGTCAGTAACCAATTTGTCATTGATTCGAACACACGTGCGTTAGACAAATCGCATTACTTACATGTGCTATACACGACCCCACCACCTATAACCAATGTCAAGTACAAGTAATAGGTGTTACCAAAACCCAAACACGCGTTTTTAAAACTCTGTTTGTTTTTCTTTGCTAATCTTAGAAATCTTTGTCAATAACGATATGACTTTCCTGACCTCTTGGCGCTGCGGCACAGCATCCGCCTTCCAAGTCGGGGTCTGAGTTCGATCACCGGTCTGGTCAATTTAGAAACCGAACTTGTCTAAATTCCCTTGGCGCCCGGGTGTTGCTGGCAGCTCCCCCAGTTTGTTGCGTGATACAGTACAGGCTTTGTGCTTAGTTTTGGTGTCACACAATTTTTGTACCTAATTCTCTGGTGTTATTATTATTACTTTAAGTGAGTAACTATTCCTCGAATATGGCTTGAAGTTCGAATGAAAAAATTGTATTTAGATAACGTTTTATATCCAAGTTCATCGAGAATAGGATTATTCATAAAAATAGCGCCATCTCATGAAATACTGAGGTACCAGTAGGTTAAAATATTTATGCATTAGTATTAACTACTCAGCAACAACAGATGACACACTCATAACGCACTGAGAGAAGCTAAAAGTTCAAGTAATCAAGGCTTTCACTCACTTTTCTACACCGATGTCATTGTTTGAAGGCATCTCTTGGTCCTTCATGTTTTGAAACATATTTTGGTACATTTCGCTCTGCGAGTTCTGTACAATAAAAGAACTCATGAATTTATTCAGTTATAATCATAACAGCAAGTATGTAGTCGTGTTCATAAAGAACTCGTGCAGTTATACCTCAAAAAAAGTGTATGTAGACCCTCCCGCCTTGGCGCCGTAAGTGATCCCTAGGTCGTTCTCGGCTAGTTCTTGTACGCCGTGTATGAGCTCGGTGGACGTCTTCTTGGCGAGCAGTGTGGCCAGGTTGGCCGTATACGAACTGGTGATGACCAGCGCGAACAGCCACCATACGCTCGCCACTGCGCGCGTACCATACGCGCTGTACAAAATACATTAGAAAGTAAAGGAAAAGCTTCTTTATTTACAGTTTCTATGCTATGGTGCTTCATTGTTAATGTAATAAAATATATGTATACACATATAACTACATTGTTTTAATAATTTATTGCATGGTTATGATATAAGAACAGAAAATTACTGCATTTTTAATTGGATTTTGTAAATTAATTAATGCGTAGAGTAAAATTTACTCTACGCATATAATGGGCCATAATTATAATGTATTCAGTGGGTTATGGTATCTAATAAGTAATAATAGGTCGATAAGATCAGTAAGAAATCAGTGTATTTATAGATACAAAAACAGAAGAGATATAAGAGGTAACTAACATCGGTGCAATTTCAGATCCCTGAAGCAGTACAGCTCCGAGATTGAACCAAAGCGCGTTAGCGAGAGTGAACTGGTTCTCAAGCGCTTCGGGCTCTTCGATGCACGGGTACGGGTTTTGCCACTCCTCGGGGCAGAGCCTGCCCACCACGTACAGTAACAGTGATGTGCCCACGTACGCCAGGCCCAGGCACAACCACACCTGACCGCCGATACCGTCACATTAAATAGTTTTATAGGAAAAATTATGTAACACTTTCTATGTGAATTTCGAAACCATATGTTTTCAACAGGTTCTTTTAAACTGAAATGGAACGAGCCGAAGATCGTACTCTAGTCATGCACTGGGTTTACTATGTGTCTAGGTGTCAGTCGTCTAAGTTTTTAATGATTTACGTACATTGAATTATATTAACATACAAATATGCAGGTATTGACATAAAACGTTGTTGTACTTACTCCGTTAGAGAAAGGATGTAGGAAAGCAAACAAAGCAGGCTCCGGTGCCTTCGGTGTGCGGAACAAAATGCTAATGCCGAGGTTCATGAAGGGCGTGGTGAAATCCACGTCTTGTTCGCGCTCCGCAGTAATCGTTAGATCAGTAATGGCGAAGTCGATATTCTAAATATCAAATATACAATTGCCAAATGTAAATATAAAAATCAGACATAAAAATAAATACCAAATGTGAATGACAAGTAGCTTAGATTACTATTACTTGTCATTCACATTAGACAACAAAATAACGAATTAGCCAGATGCGAATGTTTACCGGATCTTCTATAAGCCGACCCATCATGCCGCTCCATTTTTTTGTTTTGGCGTCAAATTTACCGTAGTCTTTGTCCAACTGCTCTATAAAGGTATAATTAAAATGCAACAGCTCCGCTAACTGTTCGATCAACTCGATGCAGAATCCTGTGGATGAAACATTTGCTCTTATTATCCGGTGGATTTAAAATTAATAATTTTATAATTAACTCGTAATTCACTTGTAAATTACGTTACTGTACGTCCCATTCCGCATCTATCCTTTCCTATCATGCACACTGTTCGTGTAAATATTATAATACGCGAGTGCTACATATATAATTCGGCAATCTTGAACTTGAACTCATGAATTTAACTCGTCCAACAATAACTATCGCTCGCAACTATTAACTCGCAACGACAGCACGTGCTAAATGATTTTAATATGAATTATTGTGTAAACTGTTTTGTAATCGCAAAATGACTTCATTGCATTATTACGTTGTGTGTTGTTCAAGTAATTATACACGATATAAAACTACAGGCAATTGAGCCTGATCGAGGACTTGATCACTAAGGCTTCAAGAGAAGCAAAGATCAGATTATGAATAGGTAATTGTGTTGTTATTAGTAAGTTCACCGCCAGAAAAACAGTCCGCTTATTAATCTCTTGAGATATCGAACCTTTTTAAAGAACCGGCTTTGTATAACGCACATTTATCCATACTAATATTATAAGACCATTCCGAACCAACGAGCGCGGCCATAAATTAAGCAAAATTTCTCGAATACACAAATACAGTCAGTCACTCACCCTCGTAGCGTTCGTTGCCCGCGAGTCTCTCGGTGGATTCCTGGCGCATCACGTAGGGGCTGTTCTTGGCTATGAGCACGGTGAAAGTCCTGTTGGTCATCTGTCCGCGCAGCGGCGGATGCACGGCGTGCGGCGCGCGGCGCCACGCCAGCCCGTCGGCCGGCGCCCACGCGCCCACGGCCGCCAGCCGCCCGCCGCGCGCCAGCTCCACCACCTGCAGCCGCACCCGCCGCCGGCTGCCGTCCGCTTCCCACTTGCACACACCCGACGCGCCTACCCACTGCTCCTGCAAAACGGATCGTTTGCCGTTCTGTTACTCTTCTGCACTTTGGGAAAACTACGTTACCGCATCACTTCGAGTACAACCATTATTGATGTGTAACATCTTTCTTCTCTCTTTCTTGCAATCTGTAGGAGTGATTTCGTGAAAAGGGACGGAAGTGTGTAACAGGAAGGAGAAGCGCGCGCTATTTGATTTGACCAATGAGCGCGCGCGATGGTACAGTTGGCCGTCAGATGGTAATCATTTTTTCAAGATATAATTTTAATGTTGCTTATTATCAAGATGAGATGTCAGATGTCACACAGCATATGCGACTTCTGTAAGGCTCGCTCGTTTTTCATATATTTAATTCATCGACCAAGTGGAAGTGGTAAGTATTTACGCAATTAGTGTTAAATTTATTAAAAAAAAATGGTTAATTTCTGCATAACATTTTCACTCGGTGCTGAATCTCTGACAGAGTCTAATCTCTGTTGTCTGCGAGAGAGCTGTTTAGGGAATCCAATCCCCCTCCTTAGCTGACGCCAATGTAATTTGAATAGCCACCTTTTGCATCCGTGCCACAAAATTTTAAATGATTGGATGATATGTTCATATTATTTCCAATCGATTAATTTTATTCGTATTTAGAGCATTGTCATTTTATAGCGTGAATTCATAGGCAAACTAGTTTCTCTTTGTGTATTATTGTTCCCTCCCCCATGTGAAAACTATAGTTACGTCCATGGTTGCTTGAAGATGCTTTACTGAGGAGCAAACATTTCGGTCAACAAGTTTGAAGCTTTCGTCGGAACTGTGGCCGGAACATAGTAAAAAATATATATATATTGATCATTTAGGATAGATATCCACGAAGTGACACATGAGTCTACACAATAAACAGTAAAAAAGTATCCGAAAGAAAAATAAGTAGTACTTTTTTTACTTAACAGACGTAGAAGAACAGACGTCGCAGCACTATACAATGTACTAACTTAGCAATTATAAAACGGAATATTGATACATATAATGTAAAATATTGAATACTCATATTATGGAGTAGTTCCCCTGGTAGGTAGTATCTACGTTATATAGGCACATATTATGTATATTGAACGCTTACCGAACGTATATAGTTAAGAAGAGTCTCGGCGTAAAGCGCGCCCTGTCCTGTTTCGCAGGTGCCAGGGGTCGCGCCGCCCGGTAGCCCGAGCCGCCGCAACGTTTCCACGACGAACGAAGCCGCGTCGTAGGCCAGCAGCAGCGCTGTGGGCGGCGCCCGCGCCACGCGCGCCGCGGCCCGCCGGCCCGCGCTCGCCGCCGCCGCGTCCTCGGCTGCGCTCAGTCGCCCGACGTAAGCCAAGCGCCACGCCGTTAACGCTTCCTTCACCGCCTCGGACTCCGGATCGAACAGCCGCAGGCCTGCGACGCCGCGTATACACATGCATACTAAATACCTACACAATATTATTGAAATATGTAGTCGGAAGAGTACCAACCGGTGATATTCGCGCCACCGTAGCTGTAGTCGGCGAGCTCGCGCGTGTGCAGGTCTAGAGACAGCAGTATGTAGGAGTGACGGTCCGCCAGCAGCCCCACGCGTTGCGCCATGTCTAGCACTCGCTCGGTGCACTCGGCCGAGCACCACACTATGAAGTTGGTGGCTCCCGACTTCTTCAGTACCAACAGCAGGTTTCTGTGATCAAATTCAAAGTCAAATCAATTTGTTCAGATAAACTCACGGTAAACCCAATGGCAAGATATTCTTGAACGTCAAATATACTCTAGTTCAGTTCGAAAAGAAAACCTGGACAAGCACCGACAAGAAACTCAGTCAGGTATCATTTTTTCAACATCATTCCACGAGTACAATAGTTATTTAAATTACAATATTCATAAAGCTAGTAAATGCATGTACAGAGAGGATTATTTCCAGACTATTGTTTTTTCTTCAATGAAATCGCTAATTTTGTAGTATGTATTTGCAATCAGTGTGCGTTTAATAACAATTTTAAAATTCTTATCCGTTAATTGAGTAATTTCTTGAAGAATTTTGTTATGAAAACGAACACAGTTGCCCAAAAATGACCCACTTGACTTTTGTAATTTAAATTTAGGAATAATTAGCTGATCACGAGACCACGAGTTTCGGCAATTTTTCGCCAATTCTAATTGTTTCTCACCCACTTCCAGATTATTATGGATTCTGGGTACAATGGATAGGGAAAACGGGACACAATTGGTTTTTTGTGCTTACATTACTAAATTATTAGCTGCGAACGAAAATTATTATTGTGGGAGTGGCGACTAGCAACAGGCGAGCTTACTTATTCAGGTAGGTAATGACTCACCTACCTAAATAAGTCACCAACTTTTTTTTGAGAAAAATAAAGTATCAAATTATTAAAATAGGAAAAAAATAAATTATGTGGAAGAAAAAAAGTATTTTTCAAATTGATGTTTTTATTCTCTAAAATACATATTTTTGGGTGCTTTTGGCACACGCCAACAATTTTTTGTCTTCTTTGAAAGTTTCAAAGCTAGTCTCACTATCAAAATTGAGATTAAAATAAATAAATAATTTGATTTTTATAATAATCAGTTTATTCTGGTGTACGTTATTTTGTAACTTTTTTAAGTATTAAAGATAAAATACATAAAGATTAATACTTTAATAATTAATAATATGAATGTTTTGTTTTACGCATTACAGTAGAGTAAAGTATATTTATCAAAAACAAAGTGGGATAAGCATTGATCTATATGTGCTACGCACTAGATTACGCTGTCCGAACACTCGCTTTGTTCAACTCAACTGTACTGCAGTCCGTACAACTTACTTAGTGTGGCTTCACCTGTCATAGCTTGTGTTCGTGTACGGAACGGTGTTAATAAATACGAGAAAAATCAAATCGAAGTGTGAACTTACAATTCAGCAAAATATTTCTATTTAATTTGTTTTTAAATTAACCTAAACATATTTCATCATGAACAAACGCGTATTCCAAAATTTACGAATTTTTATTTTAATGAACACTTATTTACGAAACAAAATGTGAATTCTAATGACGTTTAGTAGGTACAAAACTATGTTCGTTCTGTAATCTAAAATCTATAACTGAGCCAAATTGTCACGCTAAGTTAGACGAAACGCGTAAGCGTAAGCGCATGAAATATACGCGCGCTAGCGCTAGAGCGAACTTTCAAAAGTCGGGCAACAGTTTTGTTGAGAACAGCTTCTCTAGTACGTAGTACATATACCTCAATGGGGATAAGTTATTACTTATTATAAAGTAAGGTTGGCGACCCTAGCCTAGACTCACCTGAGCAGCACGGGGTCTCGCGCGGTCGGCAGGCGGCGCGCCGCCAGCGCCAGCTCCTCGCTGTCGGGCGCCAGTTGCGCGGCGCCGCGCGGGCCTCCCGCGTGCAGTAACACAGCTCGGGTCCAGCCCTTTGCTGAGCATAGCGCCACGCATGCCTGCTCGCGTAACCACAACTGTGACTTATTAACAATACTAACTAATATTATAAATGAGAAAGTGTGTCTGTTTTTCACGTTTTTACAACTAAATCGTTAATCCGATTTTGATGAGATTTGATACGAAGATAGTTTGAACGCTGGGTAACGCATAGGCTACTTTTGTCAAAATTCCACACCGACGAAGTTGCGGACAACTGCTAATGTATACATTTTATAATTAAACAAATTAAATACTTATGGATCCGCAATGGTAGAATCCTGATGAAAATAGATGATTATTCTCCGACAATATGGATCAAGAATAGTGGCACTCTTGACGCCATTCGTAGCGACGGGCATTAATTAATATTGTTTTTCATTTCATAAATATCCGTGCGCTATATTAATAGTTATAAAATTCGATAGTGTAAGCCTTTACTATCAAAATGTACGTAGTATTCGTGGTAAACTAAATAACTTGTACTTAAATAGTTTGAACTGTGACTTTGATATAATTATTATGACCGAAACCTGGTTAAACGAGAGTGTCAATGATCTTGAAGTGCTTAATAATAATTATAATATTTACAGAAGAGATCAATATACTACTCATAGTACAAAATTGGACGGAGGTGGAGTAATGATTGCAGTTTCAAAAAAAATCACTTCTTACAGAGACTTTTCGCTTGAAAGCATTCACGAAGATCTTTGGGTTACACTAAAGATTAAAGCTAATGGTAATATTAAATTTGTGACCATTTGCGCTGTCTACATTCCTCCACCGATGTCTGCAGCGAAACTAGAATCACACTTGGAATTTGTAACCAATTCTGCGTCACAATTCTTAGATCGTGATTTACTTGTCTTGGGTGATTTTAATTTAGATAAACTTGACTGGAAATTACTGATCCCTAAGTCTTCTCAAGATTCCGATTCCAATTATATAACTCCCGAGTGCTTTAATACAGAAATGGGTCGTTCTATTTTGGATTTCACCAGGGTGCTCAATCTCTATCAGTGCAACAATATTGTCAATAAAGACAATAAATTATTAGACCTGGTATTTAGTACTTGTAAAAATACTTTAGTTCAAGCGATCTCCGATCCACTTACTAAAATTGATCCATACCACCCCCCACTTTCGGTTACGCTTGAGTTTCCTATCACCAGTTTTTTAAACAAGAGTAACATTAGTAAGCGAAATTTTTACAAGGCCAACTATGAAAATATTAACATCGACCTTATGAAAGTTAATTGGGAAACAATGTTTTCTACAATGAACAAGGTTGATACCATGGTAGAAACTTTTTATACTACATTATGGAAAATCATAAAAAAACATGTTCCCCTAGTTGCGAAAAGAAGAGGTGACTATCCAATCTGGTATAATAATAGACTTATAAAAATGATTAAAGAGAAAGACAAATTTCGTAGGAGGTTCAAGCGCTTTGGAAATCCCATTGATGAGATTGAGTACCGTATAGCTAGAACAAGAGTCCATTCTCAGGTTGTAGCTTGCTATAATAACTATAAAGACAGTATTGAAAGTGAAATTTCTAAGGACAACTTGAAACCATTTTGGTCTTTTATTAAGAGCAAGAGTAATGGAAGGGGCTCCATTCCTAGTGAAATGATATTAGTTGATAAAACTTATAATACACCTCAAACGATTTGTGAAGCTTTTGCCAACAACTTCTCATCGGTATATGCCTCTAATAACCCTTCTTTTTCAACAAAATGGGATGTTCCTGAGCCAACATCTAACGTATTCCACAATACTCTAGGTTCAATCTATATTGATGTGGCGCTGATTGAAAAAGCCCTAAAAAGCCTAAAGATGTCTCTTGGTGCTGGTGCTGATCAAATCCCCGCAGTTTTTATTAAAAATTGTTCCAAGTACTTAGTTAAACCCCTACATACTATTTATAACTTTTCTTTATCCAAGGGAATCTTTCCCACTGCATGGAAGTCTGCTAATGTTGTTCCCATCCCCAAAGGTGGCTCTGCAGGCGATATACTAAACTATCGTCCGATTTCACTACTCCCGATTTTCGGCAAGTTGTTTGAATCAATTATATGCCCTATTTTAAGCAAGCATATTTCTCCTCTTCTAGTGCAAGAACAGCATGGCTTCCGAAACAAAATGTCAACTTCCTCTAATCTAATTCTTTATACAAATGACCTATCGAAATCCCTTGATAAAGCATTACAAATAGATGCAGTATATACCGATATAAGTAAAGCTTTCGACAGAGTGGCACACAATTTACTTCTGTATAAATTGTCAAAATTCGGTATACATGGGTGTCTACTTGATTGGTTCTCCTCCTATTTAACAGCAAGAACACAAAAAGTTGTAATCTGCGGTCACGAGTCAAATAGCTATGATGTTACATCGGGGGTTCCTCAGGGGTCTCATTTGGGTCCAATACTGTTTTTAATATTCATAAATGATTTGGGTTAACAAATAAAATATTCAAAATATTCGCTCTTCGCAGACGATCTAACGATATATAAAGTTATCAACAATACTGAGGATTCTTCTAGATTACAAGAGGACCTAAATGCAATAAGTAACTGGACTAAGATAAATTTTTTGCCTTTAAATATAAAAAAATGTAAACATATAAAATTTCATCGTAAGCGCAACTTTCTAAGAACATCCTATACTATTGATAACTGCATTCTTGAAGAGGTTAGCTATATTAGAGATCTTGGTGTCATCTTGGATGCAAAATTATCTTTTACTTTGCACTTTGACAATATAATAAACAGATCGCTCAAATTGCTAGGTTTCATATGGCGTAACTGTAAACACTTTAAAAGCAACATTGCTCTAAAGGCAGTCTATTTCGGACTTGTAGGGAGCATATTAGAATATTGCTCATGCATCTGGAACCCGCAATATCAGTGCCACATCGATAGGATTGAAAAGATCCAAAAGCGCTTTCTTTTTTTCTTAACAGTTTACGCAAAAAAATTACACCTGCTTAATTCTTACGATTCGAGATTGAGTCATTTTAAAATGATTTCTTTAACAAATCGCCGTTGGATTGCTGACCAAATTCTTTTGTATAGAATGTTGCATAACCTTGTCGATTGCCCTTTGTTGCTTGAAAAAATTAAGTTCTCTGTCCCTCGTTTTGGGTTGAGACCAGCTAATTACCATCCCTTTGCTGTCAGTGTCTCGAACACTAATGTTGGCCGTCATAGTGTTATTTCTAGAATTTGTAGGGAACACAATAGTTTCTACAAATCAAAAAGAAGTGACATACACTCTTTATCGTTGCCAGCTTTCAAGAAAGCGGTATTCTTATACAAGAAAAGCCTAAGCCAATCCACTTAATTTATATACGGGGACTTGCTAAGTTATAGCTGAGCATCTCATTTCAAATGGTTACTGTAATGTTGTGTGATTTTAGTTTAGCACTCTAGTCATAAATATCTGTACTAAATGAAATGTCGAGTTTGCCTATAATTGGGTTTACACTATGTTATGTGATATGAAATTGTTTAACTTTAAGTCTACAGTGTAATATCTGTTGGCAATCCAATAAATAAAATAAATAAATAAATTTCACTTTGTACCGTATTATATCCATAAAATGGCAATAAAGTTAAATTAATTTCTGGAAATCTACAATGACCAAAACTTTATGATTTTCTACAGCGAAAAAAATGCTCCAGTCGAGTTTGAGTATGTAAATTGCTTTATAAGTTCATATGAACATTTTAGAGCGTTTATGACTGCAAATTATCTGAGTTAAGGCGACGCATTGATAAATAATAATTTAATTTAAAATAGACCTTCTGCTCTATGCAAACGTGCGCGCACTAGCTTACGAAAAATACGAAAAACAGTTATTTTCCTTTATTTTAAAAACCATAATTAATTTTAAAAAATCCAACTGCCATTTTGAAAAATATATTTAGATTAAACTATACAGAAAATTTACATACAAATCGATCCCGTTACTGCTAAAAACGTAAATCTCTGTTTTAAAAGAGGTTTCTTTGATTGTTTTTTTTGTGTTACAAAAGTTAACCAATCATGTATCGCAACTGACAAAATGAAGTCAATGAAATGAAGAATCAGGTTACAAAATATCACTGTCATACGTTTTGTAGTCACTTAGAAAAAGGGATATATACTGGAGTTATAGAATTAGTAATTTTATCTACAAATCTTAATATTTAAATGGTCGGTTTTCTCTATAAATTTGCTACTTTTGACATAAATCACATCTTCTTTAAAATTAACAGTGTTTGCTATAAAAAAATTATAAACTTCAAAATTAACTGTTTTCACAATAAAATTTTGGTTACAACATAAATATCTAAAACTTTAATATGGTGTAATGGTGATAATGAATGCTTGGGAGGAAATCGCGAGGACAAATCCAGGCTAAGGTTTAGATTCTTTTTACCACAACGCGCGAGCCGAGCGAGCGTAGCGAGCATGCCGCGGCAGCGGCCGGCGAAGTGCTAGATCGGTATCCGCTTTATATATGGAGCAGTATTGAAACATGAGTCCGCACTCTAAAAAGATAGTTGAAGTCGAGAAATTCGATACATCTCGATACAGCTCTATAATCCTCTATCTCTTTTCATCTTTTACTATTGGTATATCTATACTATATAGCAATGTTATATATTTGTGTATACAACATTGCTATAATATATAGATATGGTGTATTTTTTACTTATTTCCAAGTGCAGCATTGAAACAGGAGTCCGCACTCTAAAGAGATAGCTGAAGTCGAGAAATTTAATCTCGAAACTTCTTAACAATACTCCATATCTTATTAATCGTTTGCTGTTGGTATATCTATATATAGCAATCTTATATAAACCAGTAGGTGTATTTTCGAGTTATTTCGAGGAGTTAGGAAGAGACGTTGCGCAATTGTATCAATTACATCAAGGAATATAATACTCCTGTAACTCCATTCACTGCGCTGGATGTGCCGGTATTCTTAGGATACCGTTTGACAAAAACAGTTTGTCATGTTTATTTATGAAGTTTATAATTTTTTTAATTTTACATAGCACAATCTGTTATTTTAAATGATTGTTTATTTTTTGTTATTGGCAATAATTATTTCATAGCGTTTTAAAATTTGGTACAGCTAATATCGATTTAATGAAGGAGTAACATTTTATTGTATGACATTATATTTTTTTATTAGCAATTCATAGCAATTTTGTCTATGTTTTCACAAATTTTGAAGTGCCGTTAAATGCATCCCTTAGAAAAATTGAGATCCCAGCCGTCAAAATCGACTGTGACAAAAGGACTTAGCCACGGACCAAAAAAATAAATATGTAAATGGATTTATTGGTCAATTGGACAAGGGATCCGTTTTTCCTATTAAAGTAGGTACTCGTAAAAAACAAATATAATACAAAATTGTCGTTTCATTACTGTTCGTCTTTTTCGAAACATTTATTACCACCATTATAATATTACGTTATACTTAATTCATGTCGTGTTTGGAAGTCAAAAACATAATAGTTAATAGTTAAAAGTACATGATAAAGTAGTGCAAACTATGTACCTACCTATCAACTTTAAATATAAATTATCGATTTTTATGTAACTAAGTATATATTTCGTTTTATTTCTCAGTTGTCTTTCTGTCGATATGTCTTAATAATGCCCCTTAATACTTCATCAAAATTAACGATTGAAACATTATTTTGAAGATTACTATCTCCGTTAATAATCAAACAGTTTTAAAAAACTTTATTTTTTCGTTTGATTAACTAAAATCATAATATACATGCATGTGCGTGTATTATTTTGTATGTCATGTTATTGTATATTGTTTTTGTTGAAAAAAATGTATTCAAAAGAAAAAAAATTCAAATGAACAAATTAAAAATTAATAATAAATGGGGGTTGTTGAGTGTACTGTGCAAAATATTCGCACGAGTCGGCGTCATGTTTATTATCATAATTTATTACTGAGTCTTGTTAGAATGTGTCGTGAACGGTATGAAGAGGTGGCACCGCCGCCGCGTCATGGCAAGTACCTGTGCGAGCACGTCCGGGTGCGGGTGCATGGCGAGCGTGGCCCATGCGGCGGGCGCGCCGGCGCCGGCCTCGTCCACCAATATCAGCGGCACGCCGGCGCGTGCCGCCGCCGCCGCGCCCAGCGCCACCGCCGCCGCGGCGCCACCCGTGTCCGCCGCGCCGCCCGTGCCCGCTGCGCCTCCGCCCTCGTCGCCACCCTCGCCCTCGGTCTCGCCGTCCGCCTCGCTGCCCGCCACCACGGCCGCGCTGCCCGCGCTCGCCTGCCGTCACGTAGCCCTCTCGCTCACAGTTTCTACCACTACCACCACGACAACGGCCACCAAATGGATATGTCGCAGCCAACTGGTTAAAATTGCCGTTTAATTGCACGGCTAGCCATTTCATTGAACGCCATTCATCACACACCTAGTTTTGTAGTTTAATCCTTAATGCGTTTAATACGTTCAAAATCACGGCTGCGGGGTGACCTAAAAGCCGCCGTAACATTGAATTAGTATGTTTCTCCGCCACCGCGGCACCAGTTTCGTTTTGTTTATAAGATGGGGTCAACGGCTAGTGTTTTATGATCGTTGAAAGTTGTTTCGTCGTGAAGAAAAAATCAAAACAAATTCTCAGTGTTATTTAGAAGTCGCAAATAATGGAGTTACCTACGAGCGATTCCAGTGAATTAAAATTTAAACAAACTTCTAATTAGGACGGACTCTATTCTGGAGCTTCGCCGGCCGCTACCGCGGCACGCTCGCTTAGCTCGCGCAGCTCGCGCGTTGTGGTTAACATATTATTATTAACATAACCTAACCGACCCAAAAGAATATTTTAAAATTTACCCAAAAGAATATTTCAAAATTATTACAAATTTTAAAATAATATTTTTTGTCCTCACTTCATTACTTGTTTAAGTTTTCAATTATTTTGTGCGATAAAGAACATAATAATTCATTTTGTTTTTATTTTGTAGGTTACCCTAGCAAAATTGACATTTAACCAGTTAGCTGAGCGTCGTCTGGCTGTGGTGTTGAATTATGTGTTCAGCCACTCGCCTAATCGACATCTACACGTCTGATTGAACGACGTTGTTTAATGAAAGGGCTAGCCGTGCAATGAAACTGCTATTTCAACCAGTTGACTGCGACAGATACGCAAATCACAACATGCGACAGACACGAATATTGTAAAGGCAGACGGATGCTGACAGCCCGTCTGTAAACGCAAGACATTTACATCCTACAGTCCTCATAAATATTGTTTTTGAGTTTGGCATTGAAAAAATAAAATTTTATGTACTCGTATCAAAAGAAAAATATGCTTGAAAATTCATACGTATGATGAATTCATTCATCTTTGAACTTTAGTCTCAAGGCTTGATTTTTATCGTAGGTGGACACTTAGCATGTTTTTTTTTCAAGTCTAGATCAAGTTTAAATAGCGATTTTGGCCCATCTTTAATCTCCTATGATTTTTCTCCAATGTTATCAATGCAACATAATGTGGGACAGCAGCATCGTACAGTGCAACACTGAAGTGTACCTGCAGGCAGACGTGGGCGGGCACGGCGAGCGTCTCGCCGGGCTCGACGGGCGCCACGGGCGCGCCGGCCGCGCCGGCCGCGCCGCGCGCCGCGTCCACGGCGGCGGCCAGCTGCTGCGCGCGCACCGGCCACGCCGACACCACGCCTGCGGCACAGTATTAACATATCAGTAGGATGTTTTCAGAGATAATTAGCGTACGTGGTTCGTATGTGTGCGCGCTAATACGCACGCGCCATGCCACGCACGCAACGGCAATATTCTGAGTGAATATGGATAATTATCGCGGGGTCGCACGCGACGCGAACATGCACACGAACATGCAACCACTTTCGTTTGTCTTTAATCCGTTCTTCACATTGCTACGAATACGAAAATGTCTAAATCACATAAAAGAACGTATTATAAAGTCCTTATATATCTAAATAATTGTAGTTATTCGAATCCAGAGTTATCATTCTTCAATATAACACAACTTCAATATTACAAGAAATGAAATTTACCAAATATAAAAAACTTATGCGTGTGTATTCTTTTTTTATTATTTTTATTATTATAGTATACTAAATGTATAACTAAACGAGATGCTCTCCGCATCACACTCCCAACATAACAACCCTACGTATCCGGCCGGAGTAGGCATTTCAAAAGTAGGGAGTCAAACTTCTTTTTTGCGTATTCCCTGCCTGTGGTGCGATGCGGGCGTACATTACGTTAGCAAACATACTAAATCCCCCGACATAAACAATAACAATCTGAATCGGTTACTATTAAAAACAGCTATGAACATTCCCGAGAACTGTAGCTTATGAACAAAATAAATCATACGTATTCGGTTTAAAATGTCACAGGCAAATACACAGACTGGGACGTCAAATCTATAACACTCCTCTATTCCGTCGGGGTTGAAAACTATCCAAATGCGAATCGAAAATACTTACGTAAATGAAAATGTTCGCCTTTGAAGCAGTTTGTCTGAATTTTTTTTATCTTCTTTTCATGTTTAAAAAAGGATTGCATCTTCGGGCTTGCATTATCTAAAATAATGCAATCCCGAAGATTTTTTTCAATCTTAAGTATTTCTCTCAAATTTTTTAAAATACTAAGTTATTAAAATCCTATCTTATGCTTGAAACAAGTTTTGTTTTCAAATATTTTTGTGGGGGCACAGAGTTATCGACTGCAGTGTCAGCAAATTATTTATTATTTGATTGATTTGAGTTTTGAAGCGATCGAATATTTTCTATGTAAAGTTTAAATAATTGAATTTCTTTTTATCTTAGAATAAGTGTACGATGAATGTAAATGAATTAACGTTATTGGCATGCTAAAATAACGATATTTAGATTAGATAACTGACCTATTGTGGCAGCTTCACCGTCCTGCAGCTCGTCTGCGGCACGCGTCAGCCGGCCTAGCGCGCTCGCCAGCAACATGGTCAGCAGCAGCCGCGCCGGCGGCACTTCTCGCGACGTGCGCGCCTTCTTCCAACGCGACATAGTTCGGTACACGCGCGAGCACACGCGCCTACTGGCAAACTGTATGCGCGTTTTACTAACTCGTGACCTACAAATCCATCTATTTTTATCCTTTCGGGAACCGGCCGGCGGCGTGTAAAATTTTTCCTCGGCGTCGCATGTTATTGTACTTCAGTCATCTTGTTGCATATAATATTATGTTTTTAAGAATACTGACCTCTGTTTTCTCGGTGCAGTTTATGTATTAAAAATAATAAATTATGTTTTCTCTTATTTTTATTATAACGTGAGCTTTCTATGATTTGTCCATATAGATTCTTTGGATGGCAATGATAGTTCTATAGGTGATGTAAACGAGCACCGTCACCGAGATGTGTGTGGTGCAGCAGGGTGATTACCACGTCGAACAGCTCGCCGTCATCGCCGGAGCCGGTGCCTGCGGCCGGCGCAGACGCAGGCGCAGACGCAGACGCAGGCGCAGGCGCAGGCGCAGGCGCAGGCCGCGGCGCCGCCGGGGAAGCAGTGACGCGGGCGCAAGCGCCCGCCGCCTCGCACCATCCGCCATCTACTACTGCATCCACTGTTGTTTGACAACTGACGTTATGGAACTCTGGAAGTAGTAAATCATTTCGAATTGTACATTTTCAGAAGTTAAATCAAAGATACATTATAATAAGCTATTATAAGCCTGAGTGAGCAATTTAAAAGTGCTTTACAATTAGTAGAAATAATAATGAAAGAGCTGTTTATCACTACAAAAAATATTGTCAGGTAATGAAAGCATTGTATGATACCTACTCTGTCGGTGTGCCTTATACATAAATACAAATATTTTGTAAATATTAACGATTAGGTAAGTTAAATATTAACGTTAATATAGTATGTAATGTACCGATTTGTGATTTATGATAATAAAGTTTTTAGAAATAAATAAAACAATATACCGACCTGAAAAAATATAACGACGTTCTAAAATAATTGCCATAAAAATAAATTAACACAATATAATATAAAATATGAAATAATTATTTGCACTATCAAAATAATATCTATATATATATTTTTAATAAAATAATATGAACTGCATTACCTATATGAGTGTGTGAGGTGAGGTGGGTCTGTTCTTGATCAGCAGTGGTTGCATCAGGCCTGTACTTGCCAAGGTGGCAACGGATAGACGTGGCGGTGAGGAAATGAGCTCTCGTATTGCGATGTGGACGGCAAACGCATACCCATACCCGTGGGCCTAAAGATAACAGTACCACAGTACCGGCTGAGAATGATATACACGCACAAAGTGCTGATGCTCGTGTACCCACTTCCGTCGCGGTGTACACGCCAAAAAAAGCTGCCCAAGCCACGCTGGTGGTGTACGCTGCTGCACCGATAAATCTCGTCTCGCTTAAATTGTGCGGTATTCGCCGAGTGCGTACCGCTAGCACCGCACACACTGCTAATAATATCAGCGCCGGCACCAGCGGCATTAACTGTGCCGTGGGCCGCTCGCCACCGCAGGTTAGCACCGAGCGAGCACGGCCTGGATGCAATAATCGCGCTACAGGCGGCCAAAGCACTGCGCTCAACCCTGCTGCACATGTTCCCGGTGCGCTTAACGCCATCCATGCGCACACTTGCGCTCGCGATGACAGAAGCCGTGGACGTTGTGCCGGTGAACGCTCCACTGCCGCTACGAGCCTCGCTATGCGAACTGTACGCGCTAGGACGGCGGCGTAGACTCCACTAAGAGCGGGTGCGGCGAGACGGGCAGCAGTGCATGAGAGCGTCGTGGGCCGTGCAAATGCAGCCAGTGCTGCGCAGTGGCACACAGTAGTGGCGAACAGCATAAGCGCGCAAAGCTCGCGTGACGCTGATTTTACGACTGGCGTTGCGCGATGTTGCCAAAACACGATGGCACACACCGTCACGGAGACGAGTCCAGTGGCGCCGGCAGCGGCGGTGGCCGCACGCGCTCCGCCCCACTCACCCCATTCGATAGCCGATGGCAAGCACGCTGTTCACAAAAGAATTGTCATTGTGATCATTGTAATTTTAAAACTTCCCTAATATGTATATGTATAAACGATAAAACTCATTGTTTGTTGTTTCTCCCATATTCAGTCATTAATTGGAAGCAAGCGGTTAACAACCGTCACGACTGCGTACCGGTCCGTGCGTGGTTCGGACGGTAGCCGGGCGGACAGAGGCGGCAGCCGGTGTGGGGCGCCGGCCGCGTCACCGCCAGCGGCGGGCACGGCACGCACGTCCAGCAGCACCGCGCGCGGCCTCTCTCTGACTCCTCTCCAGCGCGAGGCCATTCGCCTGCATTGCATGGTCTCGAACAAATAGCAACTGCCTCTTTTGCTCTCCTGCGTGCCAAGCATATACCACTACTTTTCATCTTTTAATGGCTAACACCTGCACAATTGCACATAGACTAAGATTAATTGTGATAAAATGTCCTTTTCATTGCTTGTATTTTGTAACACGATCTTCCAATTTTGCTTTCCGAATTTAATTTCCAAATGCAACCTTAAAGTGAATGTTAAAGTGCATGAGGAAAGTGTTTTAGAAATTATCAGTATGAATAAATATGCCATTAAGAAAAGGCGTATAAACAATTTATTTTTAGGTCTTTTCTTACAGGTACGTGTCTCTAAGATAAATTTTTTATGGAATAGGTAACGATACTGATAATAAGAATGACTCATCTTTACTTAATTATGTATTTGTGTAAAGCGAAGACATCATGTAAACTTATAAAGCGATACAAAATCATTAATATTACCTTCGGATTCCTTTTTAAGCATATTGCGCGCACGGAGGAGTCTGAGATTTGGCATAGTTAAAGCTTATACGATGACGAAGCGCAAAAAGCTAAAATTTTTGTTTAATATGTGTTATAAACACATTAAATAAAATAAAATACTCATTGTTTGCGTTCATACTGCCTATGTCAAAAATACTGACAGTATATATAATTTTCTCTATGATACTGACTTTGTCAAACTTATAATAGTTTGTGATCATAATGTGACCTCATCGGATCGAACAGTCACATCGAGTAAGAGTTTGCCGTCAAAAAGTTTGGATTATATCCAAACTTTTTGACGACAAGTCTATATTTATATTTACGGTTGAATTTCGAGCACCGGGGGACCTCTAGTCAATTTAAAAACATACTCTTAAGAAGAAATTTTTTTATTCTAGGACCGTCTTATAAAAACAGTATAAAGAACAATGAGTTATATATACATTAAATTTAAACTAATATTATAAAGAGGTAAAGCTCGTAAGTTTGGATGTAGAGAGTAATCTCCGAAGTTACTCAGGTTTCAAAAATTCTTTCACTAATATTTAGAATGGACTTTCATTTCAGGGTGGACGTAGACAGTATATTATGATGTTTTCCACACGGACGAAGTCGTGGGCAACAGCTGTAGCTAATAAAGGTAGTAACGCACTTGGCCGCAGTCCGCGGTCCGCCGCGCAGGAGCAGCGCGCCGCGCCGCCAGCGGCCGACGCGCACGTAGCGCCAGCCGCGCTCCGCACCACCCACGAAGCTCATGACTTCGTATTCGCTCAACCTATTGTCAGACAACGTTGATGAAAACTTTGTATCTGTATAAATTCATACAGAATTCAATGCTTACAAAATGACAAAGTTTAACCATGTTAGTGCTCACTGTGGAGGAGGGTCTCCGTTATCGTCAAAAGCGACTAAGCCACCGTCGGGTGCCCGGAAGCGTACGCGTGCCAAGTATCGCTGGTACAGAGAAACGTTGAAGGGCACCATGGCCGCGCACAGGCCAGGGCTCGCGGCGCTCGCGCCGCACTCGGCCGTACGCATATCGTGCAGCGCGTGCGCTAATGCATACACACCGCGTACCACTAGCGCTAGCTTTGGCTCCTGGCTGTAGTCGGTCGCTAATGACTCGTCACCTGCAATAGACATCATTATTTTTTATACATTGTAAAGTGTCTGAAGTAATTAACAAATTGACTGCGACATACCGGTGCAAGAGCGTATCCCTGGAAGTGGCGTTTTCGCTAACGAGCAGTTAAACTTCTGTTCCCAGAATTCCTGGATAATATAATCATAGTGCTGTAGTACTATATTTTTATTTACATGTAGGTACCTCATGTTTATACATTCAACTTGGGTCATGCATCAGTGGATCAAAATTAACGTCACCTGAAACCATGGGTTCCTAGTATTGGTGTGTGGTTTGAGCGCATGGTAGTAAGTGTCGAAATCCTCAAGGTATGGTGAGCGGATGCGTAAAGTGAGCGAGCCGCGCGCGGCGGCCTCGACGCCGGCCACTACATCGCCGCGGTCCGCCCAGCCGTCGCTGGCCACGAGCCGCGGGCCGCGGCGCCCCCCGCCCGGTCCGCGCCGGGCTATACCCTGCAGCACAGCGCGCGCCGTGCGCCCCTCGCACCAACACACTGTCACCTTTTCCACGTCCGTTCAATCATAAATAATGTACATGCATCTATAGCAGCTTAGTAGCTAACTACGCGGTCGCTGGTCACGTGTTGTTATTGCCTCGATTACATATACCGAGTGCGAAGTCGAGACAGTACACTCGGCCGAGTGCTCGGTATGTATAAACACATGACCGAGTGTTCGGCCACTCACCCGGCCTAGTGAACGAGCGGGAGAATCACTCGGACCCTATTCTATTTACTAGGCTGAGTGCCCACCCCCGCGCTTCCGCGCACTGGCGCACTGTCTCGTTAGCACACTCGACACGTATAAATATGCATGCGCGATGCATATTCTGCACTTGGTACTCGTCTTGTCATTCGCTGCATTTCTAAAGTTTTTTTAATACCCATTGTACTTTCTTCAAATTTTTGACTGACGACTGAGTCGGTGCAAAGTTACATACGTGTAGACAATCACTCGCTCACATCACCACATCACTCTCCTGGCCTAGTGACATCTTGCGGTCTCGCTATTAGTTACGTGTAATCAAGGCATTACTTGTTACCTGTGGTCCGGCGGCAAGCCGTTCAAGCAACGCGTCGACGTCTAGCGGCGGCGGTGCGGCGCGCAGCGGCTCCTCGCGCGCCACGCAGACGCCACCGCGAGACGCTTCTTCACGAAATACAGCCATGCCACTTTGACCGTAACTTTCTGCAGGGAGGCACAGTGCATTACCTATCCAATGAGTGCGACAATTTATGGCTTCGAATGTTGCTTAGATATGTGTTTATAATTTTGACGACTTAGATGTTACTTACCGTCGGTGTACACGACGTGCACATAAGTCCAGTTGTGTGCGCGCAGCAGCGCCACCATGAGCCTCGCTTGGTGCAGGTCGGACGGCACCACGCGGAAGAATGTCGAGAAGCGGGCGCGGTCAGACAGCTCGCGTGAAGTCGCCGAATATGACACATGTGGCGCAATATCGACATCGATTTTCAATCGTATCACTTATTATGACCACTTCGTAAATAATGCGATGAATGTTTCAGAACAATTTTCTTGTAAATAAATAATAACAAAATAATATAATATATAATAGCTATCGTATCTAATTATAAGATTCTTTGCATTAATCAAATTATACAGAACCTGAAGAAAAAGAAAGAAAATTTCTTTCCAGCTTGAGATATGAAGGAACGAGTTGAAAAACGAAGTTCATAATGTATAAAACTATTTACTTGTGGTATGGAGAACAGCTGTAACAAGTTCTGCACCTGCTGCGCGGCGGAGCTGGCGCCCGGCCCGAGCACGCCCAGCAGCGGCGCGCTCCCGCCCGCCGAGCCATCGTCCGGCTGCGTTGGAATCATTGCGCATTGTCACTAACGGGGCCACACCGTCTCGGTATGATTATTGCGTAACTCGCAGACAGCATGCGATAGCCAGTATCGCGGGATATCTGCTGTCAAACCGACGATTTGTGTAATATAATTTGTATAGTGGCGGTATAAATATGTGCGGTGTCACCCTTGCGGACAGAATAAGCAATGAAGAGATACGCAGTATGACAGGGTTGCACGACAGTGTTATTGTAATAATGAAGAAAGGAATGCTTAGATGGTTCGGGCACATGGAAAGAATGAGTGATGAAAGACTGACGAAGAAAATCTATAGAGCGAAAGCGAATGATAAAAAAAGCCAAAGGAGACCAAAGCTGACTAATGAAGATAAAATAGCTTGAGTGTTAGCCGACGGAACTGTCAAAAGTACTCGCATACCTAGGCAAAAATGTGTGAGGAGAATGATGAGATTTGAGGTAGCGAAAGAATTATGTAAGGACCGCGACACTTGACGCTCCGTTCTCTCTGTACTACCCCGTTAGAGTATACGGGGTGAAGATATGTATGTATGTACAGTGGCGCTAAAGCTACCGCGAAAAGCGCATTTTATGGTCATAGAATACTAGATACACAATCATCATACATCATGGTACCATGGTTTATTACAATTAGTCACCAGTCGCGCAGTGATCGCGTGGCTGTCGCTAACTGCAAATTTTTAGGTAATAATCCCGCCGACTTACTTCTGAGGCAAGGACTGTAGATATTAAAGCGTTGATTTCATTTAGAATATTATGTCTGTGAAAGCGTTACAACTCTAAAGGGTAATGATAAAAACTGCTCCATTAGCTACTAACAATACATGCCTACGAACATTACACTAAAAAGTTACTAAAACTCCGGGAGTGATGTCATTTAATTTTTTCCGCAGACTATGCCACGAGTCTAGCAACATAGGTATCATGTAGTGGAGTGTGTTCTAACGAAGAACCCTCGCAGTGACATGTGACAAGCAGCTTGTTTACCCTTAACTGTATGCAACACTCGACCTCCTCAAATGATAGTGCACGTGAACAAATATAATGTTTTATAAATCGCGTTTGTATATATTGACAATATGAATGATCATAAAAAACGCAGTTAGCAATAAATATGCTTACTAAACTATAATAATGAGAAAATATTATCAAATTGATTGAGATTACCAAGTTCTCCAAACTTTTAAAGTGAAATAATACTATTTTCCAATCGGATTTCCAAAAAAGAATCGGTAGAAAATATTTCACGAATAATATTCATCTATGTATTTTCATGAAATGCGCTGGTAGCAGATGGATATTAATTGTATCTTGAAATCTTAACTCTTCGTTATTTTATATACCTATGTATCATTGTTTCATTATTGACTTTAAAACTCCACAATCAAAGCATGGTAATATTTCCTACAAATCCAATCGACTCGAAATTAGAATTGGCAGCCCTAGTGTGATGTAGGTGACAATCACTACGACTCGTATAATAAAAATACTCTACAGATGCGTTCAAAATAAAATGTAACCATTACTTTTAAAAGTTATTTTCTTTTTTGTATGTATTTTTAGTAAAATGATAATATAGCCAGTAAATGCTCAGTTACAAACAGTTTCGATATTGGTGACTTTCGTCTAAGGTATTTTTCCTAGTCCAGGATGGGCATTCTCCTTTAAACAATTTCTGTCCAGTGTTCTTACTGTTTTCCCATATAATTGAAAAATTATTGCCAAAAAATGGTAATCAAGGTGTATTTGAATTAAAATAAATGTACTTTTTCTCTCTACATGGAAAGAAAACTGAGATAAATATTGTTTCGTGGTGGGCAATTGATTACAGATTTTTGCTTCTATCGTAATTAACAAGATGGAACACTTTAGTTCAAATACGACTCGTACTTAATTTTTTTTTAACTTACGATAATATAATTACACTTTTATAAAACACTTTGTCTTAAAATATACCTAGTAATAAAAACACGGTCAGCGTTATTTAGTCGTTACCAAAAAGAAAACGTACTCTTATTTTGCAGTCGAGTAGTAAGTACCTGAGCGCACACCGAAGCACGACGAGCGTCGTCGTTCGGCGCGACGGCGATGGCGTCGCGCACCAGGTCGATGGTCTGGCGGAGCGCGGTGGGCGGCGCCCAGCACGAGTCGCGCAGCTCGGCGGCCAGCGGCAGGCCCGGCAGCAGCGCGCCGTCCGCGCCGATGGCGTCCAGCGCGCGCAGCGTGGCCTCCACGCGCTGGATGCCGTAGTGCTCGCGCACGGCGCCGCAGC
Organism: Zeuzera pyrina; assembly: GCA_907165235.1. NCBI lineage: Eukaryota > Metazoa > Arthropoda > Insecta > Lepidoptera > Cossidae > Zeuzera > Zeuzera pyrina. Next base: position 24,098,036 of record OU015630.1, read on the forward strand.
GCGCGCCGCGGCCCGCGCCCGCCGGCGCGCCGTGCACGGCGAACAGCGCGCCCAGCCGCACGCGCGCGCCCGCCGCCGCCGCCAGCGCCAGCGTCAGCGCCGCCAGCACCGCCAGCATCGCCAGCGCCGTCGCCCTCGGCCGCATGCCCGCTGCGCGCTCCTCCCGCGGCCGCGCCGCGCGCCACAGTGCGGCCCGCGTTGCCCGCGTGGCGTGCGATAGCTACCCCTCCGCTTCCGCTTACGGTTAGATATAACCATCATCTGAGTATACGTATTGTTTGTCGTTAATAATACATGTCTCTCAAAAAAAGACTCCACTTAGAAAAAATACCTACTGAAAGACGACAATAAACAAATACAGGAAAAAACTGAAAAGTACAAAATAACTATCATTTACTAATCAAAACTCAATAACTTTATAAATATGATACAAGTGCCTAAATAATTAAATTCGGTAGTTGCCTAAATAATTAAAGGCGATGCTAAATGAATAAACAATACAACATAAAATCTACTACAATAGTTTAGTAGGCTTGGAAGCGACTTCAATAACTGACAAATTTAATTACATGTATAGATATTTGTATCGTATTTATAGTTTCAATTACCTAGTTATTTTGTACTTTTCAGTGCCGTTCTTTTAAAGTAAACTACTTTTTATTTCTGCTTCTTTCGTAATTTGTAATATTAGTGATATTATATCGTAATATCATTGCTATATTGTGACCTCTACGTTCTCTCAGTGATTGTAAGAGAAAGCGATTCTTGACATTTCATTGCAAAACTGTTTCAGAAAGCCCATATTTTCACTTCTTTTGTTGTTTCCTTTACTGTGTACCGGCAACATGGCATAAAAAAAGCACCAGAGTATCCTGTAGTTATTTTAATGATTGACACGCGTAGGCCGTAATTATCAATTATATCAAAGCATTTTGTCATTGCGTTTTTATGTCTTTATTTGGTAGTTGTGAAGTAACAACAAGCGATTGTGTGGAGTTTAGTCGAATGGCGGTAGTTGGAGATAATTTACAAATAATTATAACTATGCCATATAATGTATTAAAAAATTAATTATTATATATATAAAAAATAAATTATTTGAATTGAATTGAATTGAATTGAATTGCATTGAATTGAATTGAATATGCTCTTGGAAAATGGAGTCTAGTCTAGTCCATCAGTATTAGTATATCTTAAGTTATATCTACGAACGCGCGTTGTTTAAATATAGTCAGAATAAATAATCAAACTACTTCTTTTTTCATCATGGTAACGGTGTCAAACAAAAATAAAAATTACTACATATCAAATTCTCCGTAATAATATTAAACACGACACATTTTCTCTTTTTAAAAGTTAAGTAGTAACTCGGTTCACCAATATCAATCCTCTACTATTGTTCATGAGCTGACGGTGGAACTTCGGGTTAGTATTCTCTACATACTCGTTTATACAAGTTGGACTCATCAAGGGTCCGCAATAGTTCTTGTCGCTCCCACCTGCACCTGATATCCACGTTCCATCGATTTTCTCGCTTTGAAGCGGACAATTTCGCACCGTGAACTTTGACTTTTCGACTAAAAGTTCGGGAGAATCCAATTCGAACTAGTTGCTGGAAACCACAAAGCAAAGCGACGAGGAAATATGAGCTGCGTTGAGAAAAAGTATTGTCTACATCAAGGAATCAAATGACACCAGGAAAATGAATCTAAATCTAGGATAGATAAGTAGTTCTAAATTTATAGATAAGTAGTTCTAAATTTATAGATAAGTAGTTCTAAATTTATAGATAAGTATTTCTAAATTTGTACCATTGTAAATGTAATGCTGTAGGACACTTATTTTCGTTGCAGGACATACCCTTTTATTTGGGGAACACACCCTTTTATTTAGGGGACACACCCTTTTATTTCGGGGACACACCCTTTTATTTGAAGGACACACCCTTTTATTTGCGGGACACACCCTTTTATTTGTGGGACACACCCTTTTATTTGCGGGACACCTTTTTAGTTGCGAGACACACTCTTTTTGTTGCGGGACACACCCTTTTAGTTGCGGGACTCAACTTTTTAGTTGCGGGACACACCCTTTTAGTTGCGGGACACACCCTTTTAGTTGCGGGACACATCTTCTTTTGGTGCCATCTTCTATCAAAGGTCGGCAATCATTAAGGCGATTTGGACTTTAGACACAGCAGCTCTGAACAGGGATTTTGTGCTTATGTTGTACCATTGGCGCAGGTTCTTAAGCCACGATATCCTTCTGCGATCAACACTTCTTTTCCCTTCTATCTTTCCTTGTTTTATTAGTTGTAGCAGTTCGTACTTAGGACTTCTCATAATGTGCCCAAAATGTTTTAATTTGCTCTTTTTGACGGTACAAAGAACCTCACGCTTTCTTCTAATCCGCTCAAACACTATTTCTTTGCGCACTTTATCCCTCCACGATATTCTTAACATGCTCCTGTATATCCACATCTCAAATGCTTTAACTTTTTTACACATAGCATCTGTGAGTGACCATGCTTCAACGCTATACAAGAGAATAGAGAAAATGTAACAGCGCACGAGGCGGACACGAATTTTGATGTTGAGCTTCTTGTCGCAAAGTACACACACCAAAAGTGTCTAGGGATCAAGTACATTTTTAACTATAAAAAATTATCCAATTAATATTTATCAAATCTAGTCTTCCAGACTGGCTTATTACTTTAATTTCTATGTTTAAGTTAACAACTTATCCCTATATTTTGTAAAAATTAAGAAAAATTACAATTTTTCCAAATTGTGGGAAATTAACCTGAGTTAATGTCGTCAATTAAATGGCAAAAAAAAGGCAAAAATAAGGATTTTGTAAATTTTTATTAAAAAGATAAAAAAATTAATAATCTGTGTTTCCACCATTGACACGAATACACAATCACAGCGATTTGGCAAGCTTAAAATCAGTTCATCAAAATCACTTTGAGGAATGGCCGCCCATATTCTTTCTAATAAGTCAAAAAGTTGTTGCTGGGGTATGCACGGCATCCATATTCGGCAGAGCTCTTCTTTGAACCATATCCCATGCGTGCTCAATTGGGTTGAGGTCTGGCGATTGAGCAGGCCACGGCAGAACGTTGATGCGAGCATCGGCAAGAGCGCGTGCTACGACTCTAGCAGTGTGTGGACGTGCTTTGTCGTGCATTAATCGAAACGAATCATCCAACCGGTTTCGCAAAGGGATGATCACGTCTGAAACAATCCTCTCCGCATAAATCTGAGCATTGAGGTTGCCCCTGATCCAAATGAGAGCGGTTCTTCCACCGATCCAAATACCAGCCCAAACCATTATTGTTCCCCCTCCATATGAATGAACTTTCTGATAAAATTTCAAACGTTCTTGACGTCCAGAGGTTCTTCAAACTAGAGTACGTCTTGTATCCGGCCTCATACCGAAACGAGATTCATCGGAAAAGTAAACACAACGCCAGTCTTCTTCCTCCCAATTTCTGTGTTCGCGAGCCCATTGTAAACGGGCCCTACGATTGCAGGGTGCTATAGGTAGAACTCTCAGCAGACTTCGGGAACGCACTCAATTCATGTAAACGATTTCGGATGGTTTGGTCGCTTATTAGCAAGCCTAAAGAGCTGTGGAGCCTCGTAGCCAACATAATAGCGGTCATAGTACGATTCCGTCGAGCAATATTTTGGATGTACCGGTCCTGTCTGCGAGTGGTGATGCGAGATCGATATCGAGATACGAAAGCGTGTCCAGATACGGCTTATGACACTGTGTAGTGCCAAGAGCGACAGCCACAGTACGTTGCCTGGAACCAGCTTGCAACATTCCAACGGCTCTTATGATCTCTTCTCGTGCCAAATGATGTCGTCGCTCCATATCGATGCAATTTTTTTCAGTTCCAATGCAGAAATTGTAAGGGTTTTGTAAAAACGCTATTACACACTTTTATAGGAATCCTGGTTGACAGTTCATTTTCTGTTTTTAATCAAAATTGAAAGAAAATTCTTTATTCAAATAGTGATATCACCAAAAAGAATCAATAACAATCCAAAAAAGTTAAAATAATAATCCTCAATTGCGGCGATACTCTAAAACGTACTTGATCCCTCGACACTTTTGATGAGTGTAGGTAATTCATTTTAAAGAAAGCAGCGCGAGCTTGTTTAATTCGGCACCGTATTTCAAGGCCGTGATCACTCTGGTCATCAACACAGCATCCCATTTACATTGCAAAGTAAATCTACACTATCTGTAGGTAGTTTTTTTTTTTTTTTTGTTACTATCATGTACTTGGTTTTCATAAGGTTGATGATGAGACTGTACGCTGCTCTCACTGACTGAACTTTATCCAGCAACATCTATAGCAGGGGTTCCCAAACTTATTTTGTCTACTGCCCACTTTGAGAATAAATTATTTTCTAGCGCCCCCATTTTTTTTTTCACCTACTGAAAAACCACTAACTTCAAATTAAATTAATTAATTATTGTGAGCTATATTAGCGGAGATTAAACATTAATTCCAAACGAGACTTTTACTATAACCCGCAAGAGTTAACTTGAAACCTGAGCGCAGTAGGTAATACACAACGGCGCTCAGGTCTCAAGTTAACTCTTACGGGCTACACCTGCCAATGAGAATGATTATTGAAACGCAGCTTTATAGTATTCAAACAGAGTATCTTTTATTCAAAATAAAACAAATATAATCGATCCTTATATAAAAACTAAGGTGAAGGATGAATCTGATGCTGTTTAATAAGTTTGTTGATATCAGGTTCCATATTATTCAAGAACAGTCGCAAGTCGCCACGTTTGGTAACATGCAAACGATTTCTCTTTTTTTTTAGTAAGCAGTGTTGCCACAGCACTATTTAGTGCTGCGGCCACGTTCACACAAATATGACGATGGGAATGCTATCAAGAATCGCTGGTTAGCTTAGGTTAGGTTAGGTTTTTTTTTTTTTTTTTTTTTTGTCTGCTTCCCCCTAACATGGGCAAAGTTAGGGCCCTTATTTTTCTGTCATTCCAGTTCTCGCTTTTTCATACATCATCTGGGATAATACCCCTTTCACTCCAGCCTAACGGTTGATTAGCTATAATCTGAAATCTTTATTGCATTGAAAATCACTTACTCTATTACATTTTTCTTATTCACTATACTAAAATCTTATACACTATTTGCTACACAAGTCATATATTTTCCTTAATTCTAATGGTATATCTGTAATTACTATTAGTCTTTTATATCAATTGTCTTATATCTACTTTGACGAAGACATTTCAGTCTTACTAACTAATATCACAGTATTTATTTATTGTTTGTCTTTTTATATTATAATTTCTGTCTTACATCTAACTTATATCTAATATCACAGTAATTACATTGTCTATTTTTCTTAATTATTATTACATATTTACTTTGTTGTCTTATTTATGTTACATCAGTGTAGCTTATTTTAGTGCTATTTGTTACATTTTATTTCGTCTTATTCTTTTCAATAACTTTTGCTGCAATCTTTCTACAGTACTTCAAAAATACTTTTCTTTTATTTTTGTCCATTATAATTCCTTCTATTGTATTAGGCCTAACCACAGTCTCTATTTCTATTTCCATATCAAGTCTGTCCTTGCTATAGGCGGGGCATTCGCACAACACATGCGTCACGCTTTCGCTCACATTCTCGTCACAGACACACGCCGGGCTCTCCTTGCACCCGAAACGGCATACGGCATAGGACCATATGGTCCTGATGATCTCCGATTCTAACCCCCAGTTGACCCTAGCAGCTCTCGACACCTGCTTGTATACGTTCAGCGCTTTGCGGCATACATTGTCCACGTGGGCGCTGAACGTAAGCTTCCGGTCAATCGTGAGCCCCAGGATCTTAATCTCCTCCGAAAGCCCGATGCGCTCCCCACCCATGTCCAGCACTAAGGGATCGTACTTCAGTTTGTTCGTGACTAGCATGGCCTTGGTCTTGCTAGGCGCGAATCTCAACTTATTCCGAATCCCCCAGTCCCGAACGCAGGCAAGCGCAGCATCAGCCTTCCGTTTGAGACTCTGGGTGTCTTCCTCGGAGAAAAGCAAGACCACATCGTCTGCGAATGCTTGGCAGTGGTCTCCCCTTTCTTCCAACTGTTTCAATAGGGGGTCCAACAATATATTCCAAAATGTCGGTCCCCCTATCGAACCTTGCACGCACCCTTTCGTAGTTTCCCTTACGCACTCCTCTCCAGCATACCTAACACGCACCTTTCGGTCGGACAAATACGAGTCCACAAGTCTTCTAAGGTTTACCGGACAATTTGTTTTTGCGAGTTCGCATCGACGCGTTATCGAAGGCTCCCTCTATGTCCAGGGATACCAGCAGTACGATCTTTTTCGACCGCACCTGCTCCCTGATGTGATTTACCATGACATAGAGGGAGTCCTCGGTTCCACGCTGTGGTGTAAAACCGTATTGATGCGAACTCTGGTCCGGCAAAACATGCCATCTGATTCTGTTCACCATCATTTTCTCTAGTATTTTGCCCATTACGGGCAAAAGACCAATCGGTCTGTATGACTTGGGACTCGTATAGTCCGACTTACCGGGTTTCCTTAGTACAACTACCGCGGCCTCTTTCCAAATGGTGGGGAAACATTCTAATTCTAAACACCTGTTGAACAATTCCACAAACATACTGGGTTGTAGAGTGATAGCTGCCCTGCAAATGTCAGCAGTGAAGCCGTCCAGCCCTGGCGCCTTCTTTGCGCTGAAGCTCGACGCAGCCCACATGAGTTCTTGCCTGGTAAACGGCGGATCAAATAATCCGCCTCGATCGATATTATTTATCTGGTTAGATTTATCTCTTATACTCATGTGTTCTGCGTCGTCGCTTTCAGCGCTATCCTCCGGATAGAAGGTTTGTGCCAGGAACCTGGCTGACTCCACGCCTTCAAGTGCGACACCGTTCCGGACGAGGGGTATATCCTCCTCCTTCACGGCTGTGCTGCGTATCACTCTATAAATCCCATCCCACATACTCTCCCTGTCTTGCTTCTCACAAAAACTCTTCCAACAGGTGGTCCGAGCCCTCCTCGACGCAGTCAGGTACTCCTGTTTAGCCTCCAGATACTGCTCCACCACCCATGCTCTCCGCACTGGTGCTGCGTAGGAAATCCTACGCTTCCGGCGATTCACCTCCTTTTTAAGGCGGGTGAGTTCCGCGGTCCACCAAGGCAATCCTGGTCGCCTGCTGACCCCGACTTTGGGTATACACTTGTCACACACTTCCCTTATAGAGTCCGTGAGCTCTCCTACCCTCTCTTCTAGCTCACGGACATCGCCTATCATTCTAATCGTCTCGGCGCCGAAGCGCCTCTCCTCCCAGATTTGGCCCAGCTCCTGTTTGAGCTGGGTCCAATTGGCCTTTCGCGTGTTGTATACCCTAGTCGTGGTCATTTTTGCCCCAACCCCCCGTGCCAAATGTAGGTCAAACAGGATTGCCCTATGGTCCGAAGTCGTCACATCCGCCTCCACACGCCAGTTCTGCACAGCAGGTAGCATGTCGGTGGAGCAGACTGTGACATCCACACAACTCGTGTACCTTTTATTTCCTCTGACTGTGTCGAATGTTGGCTCGGACCCTCTGTTCAGGATCTCCAGATCCTTCCTATCAAACATACATCCTAGTGTCTCACCCCTCTCATCCATCCTTTCGCTACCCCACCATGGGTTCCACGCATTCAGGTCCCCGCCCATAACCAACTTCGTTGTGCCTATTTTGTCGACTATCTGCTCCATACACTGGGTGTACGGGTCGAGCGGTTGGTCTCCTTCCAGGTAGATCGACACCACGGTTAGGTTAGGTTAGGTTTTTTGTTTTTTTTTTTTTTATATTTATTACTGCTTCCCCCTAACTTATTTACATGTCAGGGACTTTGTCAAATTTTTGTTTAATTTTTCTCCAATCTGTTTTTCATCTCTTTCATGGGTAATTTGTCCATCCACTTTTGTTCATTCATACTGTTTCCAATTTGCCCTTTTCTTATTTCTAACATTCCTTCCTCATCCTCGTTCATCTCTCTCCCTCCTTTTTTTTTTTTTTTTTTTTTTATTTATTCTTTATTATAATCATTTCTTAGTATCTATTTACATTTTCATTTACTTAGCTTAGCATTTTTCTGTTACATTTACTATAATCATTTTAATTCTGTTTTTTATCTATACAATTGTTCAGCTTATCCTATTACATTTTTACTATTTCTATTATAACTTTTCTACTTTTACTTATCTATACATTTGTTCGAACTTATTTTATTACATTTACATATTCTTATTACTCTTCCCTTATTTGCCATTTCTTATCTGCTTACATTCTTATTCTCTACACATTTTTACTCCTTACGTCAATTTATACATTTTTATTCACTTCACAGTGTTTGTTCCTGCTTACTACTTTGTTTTATTTTTATTTATTGTGCTTACAGCTACCTTCTTACAAAACCTTATAAACTTATTTCTAATATCTTTGTTCGCTATGTATTCATTTATTCTATCTTTCTCTAATTTTTGTCCTATTTCTATTTCTAACATCATTCTCTCTTTTAGGTGGATTGGACAGTCAATCAACAGATGGATTATGTCCTCCTCCGCGTTATTATCGCAGGGGCACAGTGGGCTATCCTTACAATGGAATCTATGCAAGTATTCCGAAAATCCACCATGCCCTGTTAGGACCTGAACTAATATTGGATCCAGATCAATCTGCCTCAGCACTTTATACGATCCGTGTACCTCAGGGAAGAAGGCCTTGGTCGTCGATGCGGTTGTCTCGTTTGCGTATCTCCGGTTCCATTCATCAATCGTCGTTCTACGAATTTCACGCTTGATGAACGAAACCGGGCACGCCTCGTATACCGGTTTTGTCTTTTTGCCAGCCGCTTGTTTGGCAAGGACATCTGCTCTTTCGTTTCCCTCCACCCCAATGTGGGCTTTTACCCAATACAATTTAAGGTGTTTATTTTGTTCTTTCAGCTTTCTGATATTGTTCCTAATCTCCACTACTGGGGGGTGGAGGGATTTCCCGCCTACAACCGCCTCGAGTGCGGAGCGCGAGTCACTTAAAATTTTGATGCTGGGTGAGGGGCAGAGAAGCAATTTTTCCGTCGCCCTAGAGAGAGCCAGCAGTTCGGCTTGGTAGACCGTACAACAGCTATCCAGCTTGAATTTTTGGGAAAACGTCTCCGCCCCGTCTATCCATAAGGATAGCGCGGCGCCGACGCCCCCATCTATTCTGCTGCCGTCTGTGTAAATTTCCGGTTCTTGATTTTCATTCGATTTATCTGTTGTACCGTCTCCCAAGCATATGAACTCCGACTCCATCCAAGCAGACGGGTGTGGCAACTCAGTGCACAAGACCGGCCTCTCCACTTCCCGGTCCCCCACCACTCCCCGGGAGTACCCTTTCCTGGACTCATATAATAGGGCCGTTTCACGGACCCTCATGTCCAGGGGAAGGATCCCGGCGAGTAGCACGGCCGAGTTTAGAGAGACCGTTCTGTATGATCTGATGATTTTCTGTGCCATGCTTCTCTGTACCTCACTCAGCCGTTTCCTAATACCTAATTTATGGCTCTCTTGTGCCCATACTGGGGCTGCATACAGTATAATTGGCTCAATTACTGCCGTGTATATGGTCCGGATAATCTCCGGCCTCAGACCCCAGTTGATACCGGCGGCTCTTGATATCTGCTTGTAAATTTTTAATGCTTTCGTAGAGATATATTTTACGTGTTCATTAAATGTTAGCTTATTATCTATCAAGAGCCCCAGTACCTTGATCTCCCTCGAATAACCAATGTCCACCCCTCCCATCCTCAGGAGCGGGGCGTCATACTTTATCTTATTAGTAAGTAACATGGCCTTGGTTTTGTGTGGCCCAAATTGCAATTTATTTCTGACGCCCCATTCTCTCACCCGTTGGAGGGTGGCATTGATCCTTCGTTGGAGATTCCGGGTGTCTTCCCCGGAGAATACCAGGACCACATCATCGGCAAAGGCTTGGCAATATTCTCCCTGTGTTTTTATATCGTTTAGTAGGGGGTCCAATAAGATGTTCCAGAATGTTGGACCCCCTATTGAACCCTGTATGCAGCCCTTTTCTGTGCTTCTCGCGCATTCCGCACCCGCGTACCTAACCATGACCTTTCTTTCCCTGAAATAGTCGTCCACTAATGCTCTGAGACTTGCCGGGCAATTCGTCGCAGCGAGGCCGCATCTCACCGCCGGCCACCATGCGTTGTCGAATGCGCCCTCTATGTCCAGCGATACCAATACCACTATTTTCCTCTCCTTAATCTCTTTCCTAATGTGGTTCACTAGGACATAGAGGGCGTCCTCGGTGCCTTTCTGTGGCACAAACCCATACTGGCTTTTATTCATTCCCGGCAGTATATGCCATCTTATCCTTCTGACCATCATTTTCTCCAAAATTTTTCCCATAATGGGTAACAATCCTATTGGCCTGTAAGATTTAGCCTCCGCGTACGACTCCTTACCCGGCTTTCTCAGAGCAATCGTCACTGCCGTCTTCCACTCGGTGGGGAAGCATGAGAGCGCCAGACATCTATTAAATACAGCCAAGATCATTTCGGGATCCACAGCGATCGCCGCTCCACATATGTCCGCGGTGAAGCCGTCCAGCCCCGGAGCCTTTTTTGGGTTAAACGATGACGCGGAGCTCTTCAGCTCGTGCATGGTGAACTGCGGCTCACTGATTTGCATGCCACAGCTCACCCGCTCGGCCTTTTGTCTTATTTGTATATGCTCCGCGTCATCTCCCTCCGGATCGTCACGAGGGTAAAAAGTTTCGGCCAGTAGGCTGGCCGACTCCACCGCGTCCAGTTCTTTCCCATTATGGACCAATGGTTGGTCTATTTCTCTTGTTGTGGTTCGGCGAATCACTTTGTGGATCCCGTCCCACATACTTTCTCTTGACTGTTTCCCGCAGAAGTCCTTCCAGCTGTTGATCCGAGCCTCCCCTGCTGCTTGTTTATATTCAGCTTTTGCCTTCAGGTATTGCTCCACTGTCCACGCTCTCCGCGACGGTGCAGCGCACCTTATTCTGCGCTTTTTTGTTAGTACGTCTTTCTTCTTTTGGGTGAGCTCCTCGCTCCACCAGGGCAATCCTACTCTTTTCCCCCCTTTAACCTCGGGTATACAGCCTTTGCACACTTGTTTAACCGTCTCAGTAATTTCGTTGACTATTCTATTAAGATGTTCTCTGTCTGTGATTTGATTCACTTTCTCTTTATTTAACTCCTTATCTCTCCAGAGCTGGGCCAGTTGCTCGTGGAACTGGCTCCACTTGGCCTTCTTTGTGCTGTATACCCTGGTTCCCCGTTTAATTTCGACTCCTTCCTCCTGTCCTAATTTTATATTGAATAGGATTGCCCTGTGGTCCGAGGTTATAAGACTCGGCTCAACCCTCCAGCCTTCGACTAGTCGGAGCGTGTCAGTGGAGCAAACCGTCAAGTCTACGCAGCTTATGTAACGTCTACCATCTCTATATACCTCAAAGGTCGGCTCGGACCCCCAGTTGAGGACCTGCAGTGCGTGCTGATCTAACATTCCCCCCAACTCACAGCCTCTGGCGTCTGCTCTCTCGCTGCCCCACCAAGGGCTCCAAGCGTTGACATCCCCTCCTATTATAATTTTTGTTTTAATTTCGGTCAGGACTTCTCCGATACACTGGATATACGGGTCTAGCGGTTTGTCGCCTTCAAAGTAGATCGACATCATCCCTATCTCACCGACAACGGCTTTTATCTTCACAATTGAGATATTAGCCGTTGTCAATTTTTGACATGGCATGATGTCGATCTTCTCATTAAATATTATTATTGCAGCCTTTACGGGGGCTCCTGGGCTTCCGTTACTTTGTACGGTTCTAGCCCCGGCGTAATTCCTTACTATCCCCGTAGATCCAGTGTACGGTTCCTGTATTAATGCTATGTCTATTTTCCGGATCCTAGCTACCTCCACTAACTCTTCCGTTGCTAGTCTGCTGCGTTGCAGATTGATCTGGATCACTCTAATTTTCCCGCCCTGTTTTGTATTCTCTAATTCGGTTTTAGCTTCCCCAGTATTTTCCCTTAGGATGCCCTTAGCAGTACGCTATGGACGCCCGTGCCAACATGTCCCACCTCTTCCTTACCCCACACCCTGCGTCAAACGCATTATGGGCATGGTCGTCCATGTTGGCACGGACGCAATTCCTACATCTAGGCTCCTCCCCTGATTTCTGCTCTTCGCAGTTAATTCTAAGGTGGGCCCCTCCGCAGTGGCTGCAGCTGTCGCTTTCCTCCTTACAGAATTTTTTAGTGTGCCCAAATCCCAGACAGCGTATGCACTGAATCAAGGGGGTCTGGTCCTCTACTAGGATATTTTGGAGGTCTATTTTGACTCTCCCTTGATCCAGTGCCCGCCTCCATATCCTGGGTGACACCTCCAGTATCACTTGATTGCATAACTGGTTTCGTGCTTTCCTTCTGAACTTCACTTTCATTTCATTCTCCTCTTTATTCAGTCCTCTAAATATTTCCCCGTTCTGGCTCCTCATGGCGCGCAATATCTCTTCGTCCTTATGAACGAGAAGCACGTCACGAAGCACCAGGAGCGGGTTTTTGTTTGCTATTTCTTCCACTTGCAGTTTTCCCTTCTCTACCAATCTCTGTTTTATTTTCCTTCTATCCTCTTCTGTCGCACATCCCACTATTACTTTCCTATCTTTCGCTTTCCTTACCTTTTCCACATTTATCCATCCTTGTTTCGCATCCACAGCCATTCTTATTCTCTCCAGCACTTGCTCTCCTGTTTCCTCTTCTTTCTCGGACGACACAATCACTGAATGCAGTGTCGCGGGACCCCCCCTCCTCTGTCTACCCGCCGTCACCGCACCCGCGTATGTCGTCCCCTCTCTTACCATACTCGCTCTTTCTTTCCCTAATTCTTCTTTCAATTCTTCCATTCTTTCTCTATTTTCTTTCATAATCTCATTGTATCTGCCTATTTCATTCATACTTTCTTTCATCAGCTGCGCATGTTCATTCAATCTTGCTATCATTTTTCTATTTTGCTTCAGTAACTCCTCATTCTTATCTTCCTTTCCATTTTTCTCCTCCTCATTTTCCATCCCCTTCTCATTCACTCTTCCACTCTTACTTTCCTCCGCCTCTTTTACTATTTCAAACATCCTCTCCACTGCCTCCATCACTTCATTTTTTATCTCTGTCTTTAAATTCCTACTATTGTTCAAGTGTGTTTTAGCTTTGATTAGGCACGCTTTTGCTTCTGTCAATCTACTTTTATATGTATTGCTTTTAATTTCTATTTTAGTTTTCATTCCTTTTTCTATCGTTCTCTCTATTATTTTTCTTTTAGTTATTGGCGAAGTTATCTTTTTATTAAGTTCTATCTCTCCTACACTACGTCTTACATTTCCGACAGCTGCCGCCACCACGGTTGCCCCTTCTGTACCCGTTTCAGTTATTTCCCTTATTTCATTCTGGGGGATTTCTTCTTTACTCCTATCCATTTTATTCTTTACTGGGGTTCTAAAACCGAACATCCTATGTATTTAGGGGGTGTTGTCAAGTTGTCGTGATCAGTTATTTGATTTAGCTACTACTATGCCTGCTGGTCAAAAGACTCAGCAGGTGTGGATTATCTTCACACGTCACACAATCAATTATAGTATAACTGTTAATTTTCCTACACTATGCCTACTGGTCAAAGGACGCAGTAGGCGTCGGTATATAACAACACACAACAATCACTATTATTATAATAATTATCTAAGTCCACTGGTCAATAGACACAGTGGACTTCACTAAACTAACTAAAACTATGCCTATCGGTCAAAAAACACGATAGGCTTAGACAACACAACACACAATTCCGATAATCAATAAATTATAAATAATAAAATAGTCACAATAATACAATAAAACAATATAATTATTCCCTAATTAATAAATGTCAATAATAATAATAAGCCAATGTCAATATTTCTTAAAACTACCTAGGTACTCTAGGCAGCGGTGTAAAGGGCCGACTGTTTCGAGTTACCCAGTTCCCTAAAGCTAAGTCTCAGACCTGCCGAGGTCAGTCCCGCCAGCCGCGCGCTATGATTTCTATACGATAAGCTAATTAAAAGGGGGGACAAAAGTATTCCCCACGAAACCTTGGGGGGGGGGGGGGGGCAAAAAGTGCTCCCCACGAGACCTGGGGGGGAGGGGGGACCGCCGCGGGGGTGAGGTAGGGGGGGAGGGGGGGAAAAAAGGGGGGAAGAAGAGCCCTTCCTCCGTACACCAATATACACCCACCCACTTCTCCCAAAACCTCTCCCAACCCGGCTTTTTTGGGAATTTCCCTTTGGATTTTTAGGATTTTTGGGGGGGGAAGGGGTTTTATGGGGTTAACTTAATCTATTGTACACGTTTTAGTCTTAAAAAATTTTTGACTATCTAAATCGTTTAGTAATCTATTTTTTCACTACTTCTAAAAAATTCCTAAAAATTAAACAAAAATAGATACAGCAAAACGCTTGTACCTATTTGCTACCCATATGGTGCCCCACTTATTACCCCCTTTTAAATGGGAAATTATCCTACTTTAATTTTTCAAATAATTTTAATTTTCTACTATTTAATTTTTTATTTACATCCAACTCCCACTTGGCAACTGCTCGCACTTGTCACAATTCTTATATCCTAATTTTAATTTAAATAAAATATAATAATTTAATTAAATAATATTTTGCCCGACTCGGTCTTGTCACCGACTCGCTCTTGACTATAACCAATCTGACAGTGACAACCCTGACACCTTGACAGCAGCTGTCAAAATCCCGGCGGCCGACTGACACCCGTCACTGTCACTGACAGCGACAGCTATGACAGCTGACAGTGACAATGACACCCAAGTACTTGTCAACTCTACGTGTCAGAATAAGAGGTGGCACTTTTAATTTTATTACTACGTCACTGTTTTTCTAGTGAATACCACACTTAATACCACAAGTATGGCGCCTTATTCTGATATTATTCCTACTGCTATTCTCCTATACTATTTTGTAGTTTTTTGTATATTTTCCTATCTTATTCTCTACTTTAGTGTGGTTTCCCAGCCTTCAGCTAGGATACCCAGACCCACCAGACTACCTATCACCAATTTTTTGGTAGTTGCCTTATATAATATACAATATTCCTATACTCTAGTACGTAATACGGACACGGCTGACGCAACCAACCTCGACAAACTTAACTTAAATTTGCACAATTCCCTTTGACTTAATTAAACACCTATATCTATGATTTGCAAAGATGGCAGGCGTCCAAAAAACTTCAGGCAGGTTCCCAGATATGTAGGGCTTCTTATACAGTTTATTCTAGGATTTTATTAAGCCTAGTTTTTATTTTATTAATGTCCAAAAAACATAAACAAATCAATGAAAGCTACCTGTCTGATTTACGTAATATAATTTTGAATTTTGATGTCCTAGATTTTTAAAATTTTTCCACTTTGAATATCAAGTTCTCTTCTTTTGTCTATAAAAATAACCCCCCTACTTTATATTTTCTAATTTTTAATTCCTAAGTCCTAATTTTTTATCTATAAAGGTCCTAACCTAAAATCTTTCGATCACCTTGCCTCCTTATTTACTTTGTATCTCAGTTATTTATAGAGCTATCTAAACCTAATTTTACAGTAACACTTATCTTAGTCCTATCTCTTCTTTGGAATTTCTTCCTTCCGATTCGATGGACTCCCGGCTGCTCCAGCGACGAAAAAGCCCGCAAGCACGTGGTGTTTGCGGTCCAAGGCTGTTTGCTGCTAAACCACCAGTCCGATTTCCGATCTGATGATCTCAATCGGTTCTACTGGTGGTCCTCCAACTCCCTGTTTCTTTATTTTCTTTGAGCCTGTCCTAATTTAGGACTTGGCCCCACGTGGTTTTGGTTTTTTCCCTTTTTTCTTTAGTTTCTCACTGAATTTTCCGCACTTCACTATGACACTTTTATAGGCTCTGCCCACCACTCACTTTGACACTACACTCGATACTCTGTATGTCCTAATTAGGACTACAGGTCACTTTTGAGTCCTAATTTTACAATATCTCCGCGGAGACTTATCAGAAAATTCTGAAAGTAATTTCAAAAGTTGGGGGACAGTGCCCCTCAACTTTCCACAGTTGAAAAAGAGTAGGTCACCGCTTTGGTTTTTGCAGCGCACGCACTTTTATAAATTTTTGGCGGTTTTTTTTTTTTTTTTTTTTTTTTTTTTTTTTTTTTTTTTTTTTTTTTTTTTTGTTTTTGAATATTTTTCAAAAATTTTTTCACCACGCGATTGCCCGCAACTAGGCGCAACTTTTGACGTATAGCACGGTTTATTTTTCACTTTTGAACTATTTTTATTGATTTTTCGTTCGCGGAGCGGCTTAAAATCGCTGTTTACGCGTCAGAGGGCTGTCTGAGACTGGTTTTTTTTTTTTTTTTTTTTTTTTTTTTTTTTTTTTTTTTTTTTATTTTCCCTACTCCCCTGATGTTGGCAAAATCAGGGACCTTGTTTCTCTCATACCAGTTCTCGCAACACACTTGCCTAACAGTTGGTTAGCTACTTTTCGTTCTCCCTCTGAAATCTTTATTCTCATGAAAAATCCTTATTCTACCTTACATTCTATTACATTTTTCTGCTAACTACTGTTTTATTCTATTTAATACATTTTCTTATACTAACTTAATACTAATGCTACATCTATATATATATCTACTACTAGTATCACATTTATGCTCGACTAATCATTATGCTTACAGTTTTCACAAGAAATTTCTTATTTAATTATACATCTGTTACATTTTTATATATACATTTTCGTTCAGTTTGTACATCTATTTTTACAATTTTTCTCCATTTATTTACCTTATAATTGTATTTACAGTTATTCCACCTTTACTTAATATTATATTCTTAATTACTAGTATATTTAATCTTATCCTATATCACAGCTTTACTTATAGATATAACATTAGCACCAATCCATACAATTTCTCACGTTTTTTTTTTTTTTTTTTTTTTTTTTTTTTTTTTTTTTTTTTTTTTTTTTTTTTTTTTTTTTTTTTGTCTTATTTCGTTCACTTACTTTACTAACTATATTTCTACAATACTTTAAAAACTTATCTACGTTGTCCTTATCTTGCATGATTTCGGCTATGGTGTCCCGTTTTAACTCACTTCCTAATTCGATTTCTATGTCCAGCCTGTCTCTGCTATAGATGGGGCATTCGTCTGAGACTGGTTAGGTTAGGTTAGGTTAGGTTAGGTTAGGTTAGGTTAGGTTAGGTTAGGTTAGGTTGGGGCCGAGTGGTGGGGGTGACCCGCCACAGGGGGTGGACCAACAGGCGCTTACAGCTCCCATTAAGTGGAGCCTTAGCCTGCCATCCCAAGACCGCAGTGCGTAGACTTCATGTCTACATCCTTCTCGAGGTGGCCCTGTTTCCACTGAACACTGCGGATCTAGACTGGAGAGTCGATAAACACTCCTGAGGGTGGTGCTTCGGCGGCGCCCTCAGTACCGGGTCGGGGCCGATGAGGCTGCAGTGCCGAAAGGGTCCGGCCCGGACGGGGGGGAGGGGATGCACCTGCCTCTCTCTTTTGGAGGGGTAGGGTGCCTGGCGCTATTGCGCGGAGAGGTGTTGGGGGGCGCTATTGCGTCCTCCGTTGTGGTTTTTGCGCTTTTGCGCATTGTGGTTTCCCTGTCCTCTGCGGAGGGCAGGGAGTCTAGGTGGTGGCGTGCCCGGCGGCACTAACCCTGTCGCCGGGTGGTGCCTGGGGGGCGGACCGGCACCAGCCGCCCTCCCCGGTAACCGCACAGTGCACCTCAACGACCCCCGTCACGGTGCTAAGGGGGTACGTCGTGGCTGTGCGGTCCGAAGACGGCTCGCCTTCATTGGCCGGCCGTGAGAGAAGGAAAACTCGATACAAAACCCGTGAGAAAACACGCTAAAAACCTGTGGATACCTGGGGACCTCCACAGTATATACCCTAGCCCCCGGAATGGGCGTCACCCGGGGGTGGTCATTTAAATCGGCCCCACTCGTGGGATTCAAAATGGAATATTTTAAATTAAACTTTCGGGGAACGGGGGGGAAAGATAAGAGGAGGAGTGATGAGATTGATGAGGACGATTTGTCCGACGCATCGGACTTAAGCGTCCCAACAGCTTGGTCGGACGACGGAAGTGCGACCAAGGCATTGAGAAGGCGCGTTCGTCCAACAGAAGAAAAAACAAGGAGTCGGTCAAGATCGAGGTCAAAGTCTAGGGAGAGAGAGGCAGGTCCTGCCACTGAACCGTCTTCTGCGGGGAAAATTCCCACAAGGAGAGGGAGAGGCCGGCCTCCTACGACCGGCGAATATGTCGGTTTGTCACAGGCAAAGCGCGAGTGGTTGCAGACGCAGAGAGAGGCGCTGCAACATCAAGTGGAGAAAGAGATGGATGAAATGTCTCAGGAGCTTCGGCTAAAGAGGCTGACCCGGTCTACTTCCAGTGAGCTGTCTGGCTGGTCGTCGTCTGCGTCTGCGGACAGACACAGAGACCCGTTGGCGAGTCAGCAACCGAGTCCAGATATGGATACTGCAGATGGACTGCAAAAGTTGGCAATGGCGAGCGTGGCCGCCATCGAAAAGGTGGCCACCAAATCAAAGAATTTGAAGGGCTCGTTCGTACGGGCGTTGAAAGAGGCGGCGGCCAGCATCAAAGAGGTTACGGAAACCCTTGCGGCAAGAACCAATTCCGAGGAGAATGTGAAACTCCAAAAGGAGAATGCCTGTCTGCGAGGGGAGATAAGTGAGCTCCGCAAACAACTCGCGGAGCTCAAGGAAATCGTAGAAAAGCTGGCGACTCAACCACGGCCGCCTCCGGCAGAGGCTACAGCTTCAATACAAGAAGACATGGCCAGGTCAATTATGATACAGGTGGGTAACATGGTCAGCGCGAGATTTGATGCGCTGGAGGAGCGACTTTTGCCGGCGAAAAGTACCCGTCCGCCTCTGGCTGCGGACGCAAAGGTGGCAAGTGCACCTACTGCACCTTCGGCCGGACATCCATTGCCGGCATCACAGGGGGGGAGCAAAAAAGTTGGGAAAGGCAAGGTTGTAGCGCCCCTTTCCAAGCCTGCGGGAAAACAATCCGTGTCGGTGCCGTCTGTGTCGGCTCCTATTGACGACGACGGCTTTGTAACCGTCGTAAGGAAAAAGAAGACTAAAAAGGTTGTCGAAGTCCCGGCTTCCACTCGGCCGAATAGTCAGGTTGCTGCGGTCCCGGCTTCTGCGCCGAATAGGGGGGAGGCGGGTAAAAGGAAGGGAAGGGCAAAAAAGCCGAAACTTCGGGTGCCTAAGTCGTCCGCCGTAGTAATTACGTTGCTGCCGGAGGCGGCTAAGAAGGGGGTTTCTTACGCCCAGGTGTTAACGGAGGCCCGAACCAAGGTTGACCTGGGGCCGCTGGGCATAACCGAGCTCCGGTACAGAAAGGCCGCCACCGGGGCAGGCGTCCTCGAGCTGCCGGGTGCCGCTAGTGGGGAGAAAGCCGACGCACTAGCGGTTAAATTGAGGGAGAACCTGGGGAGTGACTTGGTGAGAGTGTCCAGGCCGACCAAATGCGCGGAACTCCGCGTTTCAGGCCTGGATGACTCGGTCACGGCGGCTGAGGTGGCTGGGGCCATCGCCAGGGTGGGAAGCTGTACGGCGGACGACATTAAAGTCGGGGAGGTGCGCCGAACTCCGACAGGGTTAGGCTCCGTGTGGGCGAGGTGCCCCGTTGAGGCGGCAAGGAAGGTGGCAGGTGGTCGCCTTCTAGTAGGATGGGTCTCGGCAGGTGTCAAATTATTGGAGCCGAGACCCTTGAGGTGCTACCGGTGCCTGAAACAGGGGCACGTCGTTGCGGTATGCACCTCGGAGGTGGACCGCAGCGGTGAATGTTACCGCTGCGGGCAACATGGCCACAGAGCCGGGGCGTGCACGAGCAGGCCGCACTGCACGCTGTGCTCCGCCGAAGGGAAGTCGGCGGACCACATCCCAGGCAGCAAGACCTGTGCGGGGGCTAAGCCCAAAAAGGGCGCTAGGGTGGCAGCCGTTGCTGCCGCTCGCGTTGCCCCCGCCAGGCAAACGGAGGAGATGTGCACGGACCCGTGCTAGTGGCCATCGCCTCCAAGGCGACCACCGCGCCCTGCCATGTATACGGCGGGGCGCCCACCTGAGGCTTGGGGTGGCATTCGGGGGAGTGCCGCCCCTCAGATAGCCTCGAGATGGCGCGCGCGGTGTTCCCGCGCGCCTCTCAAGAAGTCGGGCGGGCAAGGCCCGCCCAAACACGAGATGAGGCCGGCGATTTAGCGCTGGCCGTTGCCGCCGGGGTAGCGGAAGAATGCCAACGCGCTCCCGTTGCCCCGGCATCAAGGCTCTCGAGGAACACCGTCAGGTTTTAGTGGGTAGCCCGGCACTGCACCCTTACAGCCGTGGAGTCCCACATATCCCCCTGCCATCCCCCATGGCAGGACGGAATGCATAAAGCATTTCCTGACGCAAAAAAAAAAAAAAAAAAAAAAAAAAAAAAAAAAAAAAAAAAAAAAAGGTTAGGTTAGGTTGGGGCGGGGCGGGGCCGAGTGGTGGGGGTGACCCGCCACAGGGGGTGGACCAACAGGCGCTTACAGCTCCCATTAAGTGGAGCCTTAGCCTGCCACCCCAAGACCGCAGTGCGTGGACTTCATGTCCACATCCTTCTCGAGGTGGCCTCGTTTGCACTGAACACTGCGGATCTAGACTGGAGAGTCGATAAACACTCCTGAGGGTGGTGCTTCGGCGGCGCCCTCAGTACCGGGTCGGGGCCGATGAGGCTGCAGTGCCGAAAGGGTCCGGCCCGGACGGGGGGGAGGGGATGCACCTGCCTCTCTCTTTTGGAGGGGTAGGGTGCCTGGCGCTATTGCGCGGAGAGGTGTTGGGGGGCGCTATTGCGTCCTCCGTTGTGTGTTTTTTGCGCTTTTGCGTATTGTGGTTTCTCTGTCCTCTGCGGGGGGCAGGGAGTCTAGGTGGTGGCGTGCCCGGCGGCACTAACCCTGTCGCCGGGTTTCGCCTGGGGGGCGGACCAGCACCAGCCGCCCTCCCCGGGACCCCGCGCAGTCACTTCAACGACCCCCGTGTCGGTGCTAAGGGGGTACGTCGTGGCTGCGCGGACCGACGAACGGCCTGCCTTAATTGGCCGGCCTAAGAGAAGGAAAACTTGAAACAAACCCGTGAGAAAACACGCTTAAAACCTGTGGATACCTGGGGACCTCCACAGTATATACCCTAGCCCCCGGAATGGGCGTCACCCGGGGGTGGTCATATAAATCGGCCCCACTCGTGGGATTCAAAATGGAATACTTCAAATTAAACTTTCGGGGAACGGGGGGGAAAGATAAGAGGAGGAGTGAGGGGTTAGATGAGGACGACTTGTCCGATGCGTCGGATTTAAGCGTCCCAACAGCTTGGTCGGACGACGGAAGTGCGACCAAGGCATTGAGAAGGCGCGTTCGTCCAACAGAAGAAAAAACAAGGAGTCGGTCACGATCGAGGTCAAAGTCGAGGGAGAGAGAGGCAGGTCCTGCCACTGAACCGTCTTCTGCGGGGAAAATTCCCACAAGGAGAGGGAGAGGCCGGCCTCCTACGACCGGCGAATATGTCGGTCTGTCACAGGCGAAGCGCGAGTGGTTGCAGACGCAGAGAGAGGCGCTGCAACATCAAGTGGAGAAAGAGATCGATGAAATGTCTCAGGAGCTTCGGCTAAAGAGGCTGACCCGGTCTACTTCCAGTGAGCTGTCTGGCTGGTCGTCGTCTGCGTCTGCGGACAGACACAGAGACCCGTTGGCGAGTCAGCAACCGAGTCCAGATATGGATACTGCAGATGGACTGCAAAAGTTGGCAATGGCGAGCGTGGCCGCCATCGAAAAGGTGGCCACCAAATCAAAGAATTTGAAGGGCTCGTTCGTACGGGCGTTGAAAGAGGCGGCGGCCAGCATCAAAGAGGTTACGGAAACCCTTGCGGCAAGAACCAATTCCGAGGAGAATGTGAAACTCCAAAAGGAGAATGCCTGTCTGCGAGGGGAGATAAGTGAGCTCCGCAAACAACTCGCGGAGCTCAAGGAAATTGTGGAAAAGCTGGCGACCCAACCACGGCCGCCTCCGGCAGAGGCTACAGCCTCGATACAAGAAGATATGGCCAGGTCCATCATGTTGCAAGTTGGAGACATGGTCAACGCAAGGTTTGATGCGCTGGAGGGCAGACTACTCCCAGAGAAGCGCTTCCTCCCAGCATCGGTGAGTGGCGGAGTAAGTGCAGCGGCGCCCGTTCGTGCCCAGCTGCAAGCCTCGGAAGAAAACATGTCCAGCGTTGCAACTGCGGTGTCCAGCGTTGGCAAGGGGGGAGACAAAAAGGGGAAGAAGAGTAGACAGGTGTCGGCGTTGTCTGGGGTGAAGGCGTCCCCACAGCCCCGCCCGCTGCCTCCGGTACCTGCCTCTATGGAAGAGGCATACAGTGCAGTCGCCCGAAAGGGCCAAAAGAGAAGCAATCCCGCGGGGACGTCCAACCCTCCCCAAAACGTCGCCTCTAAGGGCGGTGTCATGACAAGGCGGGGTAAAAAGAAGAGTAGGAAGCCAAGGCCACGTGTGCCAAAGTCGTCGGCAGTGGTCCTTACATTGCAACCAGAGGCGACACAGGAGGGAATAACATATGCGACTGTGCTAACCGAGGCGCGTAGCAAAATCGACCTTGGTGCGCTCGGGATCTCCGACATGAGATTCAGAAAGGCCGCTACTGGCGCCAGTATTCTGGAGCTTCCTGGCCTTACCAGCGGGGAGAAGGCCGATGCACTCGCTGCAAAACTGCGGGAGCACTTGAGCCCGAATGTGGTTAGGATCTCCAGGCCGGTTAAGTCTGCTGAGCTTCGTATATCCGGCCTGGATGATTCCGTAACGGCTGGCGAATTGTCCGCTGCCATAGTGAGGGACGGGAGTTGTACCATCGACCAGATCAAAGTCGGCGAGATTCGGCGCACCCCCTCGGGTTTAGGATCAGCGTGGGTTCGCTGCCCTGCGGTGGCGGCCAAGAAACTGGTGGGGACCAGGTTGTTAGTGGGCTGGGTCTCGGCAAGCGTGTCGCTCCTGGAGCCGAGACCCCTTCGCTGCTACAAGTGCCTACAGGTTGGGCATGTGAGGCAGAACTGTTCGTCGGAGGTGGACCGCAGTGAACTGTGTTTTCGCTGCGGTAAAGACGGCCACAAGGCCGGGACGTGCAATGCTGCTCCGCATTGCACGCTGTGCGCCGCCGCCAAAAAGGCGGCGAACCACATCTTGGGGGGAAAAGCCTGCACGGAGAAAAAACCAGCAGGCAAAAGAAGGGTCACAGCAGGTACATCGGCCGCTCCTATAGCCTCGATACACGCTGGAGAAGAGGTCATGCTCACTGATGCGTGATGTGTTATCGCCTACTGGCGAGGGTATACTCCGCAGCACGTCGGAGTGCCCACATAGAGGCTTGGAGTGACTCTCGGGGGAGGGTCACTCCTTAGATAGCCTCGAGATGGCGCGCGCGGTGTTCCCGCGCGCCTCTCACGACATTATGGGTGGGAGTTCTGCCCTCCCACCCTAAACGAGACGAGGCCGGCGGCTGAGCGCCGGCCGTTGCCCGCCGGGGTCGCGGAAGAATGCTAGTCGCACACCCGTGGCCCCGGTACAAAGGCTCTCGAGGAACACCGTCAGGTTTTAGTGGGTAGCCCGGCATTGCACCTCACAGCCGTGGAGTCCCACATATCCCCCTGCCATCCCCCATGGCAGGACGGAATGCATAAAGCATTTCCTGACGCAAAAAAAAAAAAAAAAAAAAAAAAAAGGTTGGGGCGGGGCCGAGTGGTGGGGGTGACCCGCCACAGGGGGTGGACCAACAGGCGCTTACAGCTCCCATTAAGTGGAGCCTTAGCCTGCCATCCCAAGACCGCAGTGCGTAGACTTCATGTCTACATCCTTCTCGAGGTGGCCCTGTTTCCACTGAACACTGCGGATCTAGACTGGAGAGTCGATAAACACTCCTGAGGGTGGTGCTTCGGCGGCGCCCTCAGTACCGGGTCGGGGCCGATGAGGCTGCAGTGCCGAAAGGGTCCGGCCCGGACGGGGGGGAGGGGATGCACCTGCCTCTCTCTTTTGGAGGGGTAGGGTGCCTGGCGCTATTGCGCGGAGAGGTGTTGGGGGGCGCTATTGCGTCCTCCGTTGTGGTTTTTGCGCTTTTGCGCATTGTGGTTTCCCTGTCCTCTGCGGAGGGCAGGGAGTCTAGGTGGTGGCGTGCCCGGCGGCACTAACCCTGTCGCCGGGTGGTGCCTGGGGGGCGGACCGGCACCAGCCGCCCTCCCCGGTAACCGCACAGTGCACCTCAACGACCCCCGTCACGGTGCTAAGGGGGTACGTCGTGGCTGTGCGGTCCGAAGACGGCTCGCCTTCATTGGCCGGCCGTGAGAGAAGGAAAACTCGATACAAAACCCGTGAGAAAACACGCTAAAAACCTGTGGATACCTGGGGACCTCCACAGTATATACCCTAGCCCCCGGAATGGGCGTCACCCGGGGGTGGTCATTTAAATCGGCCCCACTCGTGGGATTCAAAATGGAATATTTTAAATTAAACTTTCGGGGAACGGGGGGGAAAGATAAGAGGAGGAGTGATGAGATTGATGAGGACGATTTGTCCGACGCATCGGACTTAAGCGTCCCAACAGCTTGGTCGGACGACGGAAGTGCGACCAAGGCATTGAGAAGGCGCGTTCGTCCAACAGAAGAAAAAACAAGGAGTCGGTCAAGATCGAGGTCAAAGTCTAGGGAGAGAGAGGCAGGTCCTGCCACTGAACCGTCTTCTGCGGGGAAAATTCCCACAAGGAGAGGGAGAGGCCGGCCTCCTACGACCGGCGAATATGTCGGTTTGTCACAGGCAAAGCGCGAGTGGTTGCAGACGCAGAGAGAGGCGCTGCAACATCAAGTGGAGAAAGAGATGGATGAAATGTCTCAGGAGCTTCGGCTAAAGAGGCTGACCCGGTCTACTTCCAGTGAGCTGTCTGGCTGGTCGTCGTCTGCGTCTGCGGACAGACACAGAGACCCGTTGGCGAGTCAGCAACCGAGTCCAGATATGGATACTGCAGATGGACTGCAAAAGTTGGCAATGGCGAGCGTGGCCGCCATCGAAAAGGTGGCCACCAAATCAAAGAATTTGAAGGGCTCGTTCGTACGGGCGTTGAAAGAGGCGGCGGCCAGCATCAAAGAGGTTACGGAAACCCTTGCGGCAAGAACCAATTCCGAGGAGAATGTGAAACTCCAAAAGGAGAATGCCTGTCTGCGAGGGGAGATAAGTGAGCTCCGCAAACAACTCGCGGAGCTCAAGGAAATCGTAGAAAAGCTGGCGACTCAACCACGGCCGCCTCCGGCAGAGGCTACAGCTTCAATACAAGAAGACATGGCCAGGTCAATTATGATACAGGTGGGTAACATGGTCAGCGCGAGATTTGATGCGCTGGAGGAGCGACTTTTGCCGGCGAAAAGTACCCGTCCGCCTCTGGCTGCGGACGCAAAGGTGGCAAGTGCACCTACTGCACCTTCGGCCGGACATCCATTGCCGGCATCACAGGGGGGGAGCAAAAAAGTTGGGAAAGGCAAGGTTGTAGCGCCCCTTTCCAAGCCTGCGGGAAAACAATCCGTGTCGGTGCCGTCTGTGTCGGCTCCTATTGACGACGACGGCTTTGTAACCGTCGTAAGGAAAAAGAAGACTAAAAAGGTTGTCGAAGTCCCGGCTTCCACTCGGCCGAATAGTCAGGTTGCTGCGGTCCCGGCTTCTGCGCCGAATAGGGGGGAGGCGGGTAAAAGGAAGGGAAGGGCAAAAAAGCCGAAACTTCGGGTGCCTAAGTCGTCCGCCGTAGTAATTACGTTGCTGCCGGAGGCGGCTAAGAAGGGGGTTTCTTACGCCCAGGTGTTAACGGAGGCCCGAACCAAGGTTGACCTGGGGCCGCTGGGCATAACCGAGCTCCGGTACAGAAAGGCCGCCACCGGGGCAGGCGTCCTCGAGCTGCCGGGTGCCGCTAGTGGGGAGAAAGCCGACGCACTAGCGGTTAAATTGAGGGAGAACCTGGGGAGTGACTTGGTGAGAGTGTCCAGGCCGACCAAATGCGCGGAACTCCGCGTTTCAGGCCTGGATGACTCGGTCACGGCGGCTGAGGTGGCTGGGGCCATCGCCAGGGTGGGAAGCTGTACGGCGGACGACATTAAAGTCGGGGAGGTGCGCCGAACTCCGACAGGGTTAGGCTCCGTGTGGGCGAGGTGCCCCGTTGAGGCGGCAAGGAAGGTGGCAGGTGGTCGCCTTCTAGTAGGATGGGTCTCGGCAGGTGTCAAATTATTGGAGCCGAGACCCTTGAGGTGCTACCGGTGCCTGAAACAGGGGCACGTCGTCGCGGTATGCACCTCGGAGGTGGACCGCAGCGGTGAATGTTACCGCTGCGGGCAACATGGCCACAGAGCCGGGGCGTGCACGAGCAGGCCGCACTGCACGCTGTGCTCCGCCGAAGGGAAGTCGGCGGACCACATCCCAGGCAGCAAGACCTGTGCGGGGGCTAAGCCCAAAAAGGGCGCTAGGGTGGTGGCCGTTGCTGCCGCTCGCGTTGCCCCCGCCAGGCAAACGGAGGAGATGTGCACGGACCCGTGCTAGTGGCCATCGCCTCCAAGGCGACCACCGCGCCCTGCCATGTATACGGCGGAGCGCCCACCTGAGGCTTGGGGTGGCATTCGGGGGAGTGCCGCCCCTCAGATAGCCTCGAGATGGCGCGCGCGGTGTTCCCGCGCGCCTCTCTAGAAGTCGGGCGGGCAAGGCCCGCCCAAACACGAGATGAGGCCGGCAATTTAGCGCTGGCCGTTGCCGCCGGGGTAGCGGAAGAATGCCAACGCGCTCCCGTTGCCCCGGCATCAAGGCTCTCGAGGAACACCGTCAGGTTTTAGTGGGTAGCCCGGCATTGCACCTCACAGCCGTGGAGTCCCACATATCCCCCTGCCATCCCCCATGGCAGGACGGAATGCATAAAGCATTTCCTGACGCAAAAAAAAAAAAAAAAAAAAAGGTTGGGGCGGGGCCGAGTGGTGGGGGTGACCCGCCACAGGGGGTGGACCAACAGGCGCTTACAGCTCCCATTAAGTGGAGCCTTAGCCTGCCATCCCAAGACCGCAGTGCGTAGACTTCATGTCTACATCCTTCTCGAGGTGGCCCTGTTTCCACTGAACACTGCGGATCTAGACTGGAGAGTCGATAAACACTCCTGAGGGTGGTGCTTCGGCGGCGCCCTCAGTACCGGGTCGGGGCCGATGAGGCTGCAGTGCCGAAAGGGTCCGGCCCGGACGGGGGGGAGGGGATGCACCTGCCTCTCTCTTTTGGAGGGGTAGGGTGCCTGGCGCTATTGCGCGGAGAGGTGTTGGGGGGCGCTATTGCGTCCTCCGTTGTGGTTTTTGCGCTTTTGCGCATTGTGGTTTCCCTGTCCTCTGCGGAGGGCAGGGAGTCTAGGTGGTGGCGTGCCCGGCGGCACTAACCCTGTCGCCGGGTGGTGCCTGGGGGGCGGACCGGCACCAGCCGCCCTCCCCGGTAACCGCACAGTGCACCTCAACGACCCCCGTCACGGTGCTAAGGGGGTACGTCGTGGCTGTGCGGTCCGAAGACGGCTCGCCTTCATTGGCCGGCCGTGAGAGAAGGAAAACTCGATACAAAACCCGTGAGAAAACACGCTAAAAACCTGTGGATACCTGGGGACCTCCACAGTATATACCCTAGCCCCCGGAATGGGCGTCACCCGGGGGTGGTCATTTAAATCGGCCCCACTCGTGGGATTCAAAATGGAATATTTTAAATTAAACTTTCGGGGAACGGGGGGGAAAGATAAGAGGAGGAGTGATGAGATTGATGAGGACGATTTGTCCGACGCATCGGACTTAAGCGTCCCAACAGCTTGGTCGGACGACGGAAGTGCGACCAAGGCATTGAGAAGGCGCGTTCGTCCAACAGAAGAAAAAACAAGGAGTCGGTCAAGATCGAGGTCAAAGTCTAGGGAGAGAGAGGCAGGTCCTGCCACTGAACCGTCTTCTGCGGGGAAAATTCCCACAAGGAGAGGGAGAGGCCGGCCTCCTACGACCGGCGAATATGTCGGTTTGTCACAGGCAAAGCGCGAGTGGTTGCAGACGCAGAGAGAGGCGCTGCAACATCAAGTGGAGAAAGAGATGGATGAAATGTCTCAGGAGCTTCGGCTAAAGAGGCTGACCCGGTCTACTTCCAGTGAGCTGTCTGGCTGGTCGTCGTCTGCGTCTGCGGACAGACACAGAGACCCGTTGGCGAGTCAGCAACCGAGTCCAGATATGGATACTGCAGATGGACTGCAAAAGTTGGCAATGGCGAGCGTGGCCGCCATCGAAAAGGTGGCCACCAAATCAAAGAATTTGAAGGGCTCGTTCGTACGGGCGTTGAAAGAGGCGGCGGCCAGCATCAAAGAGGTTACGGAAACCCTTGCGGCAAGAACCAATTCCGAGGAGAATGTGAAACTCCAAAAGGAGAATGCCTGTCTGCGAGGGGAGATAAGTGAGCTCCGCAAACAACTCGCGGAGCTCAAGGAAATCGTAGAAAAGCTGGCGACTCAACCACGGCCGCCTCCGGCAGAGGCTACAGCTTCAATACAAGAAGACATGGCCAGGTCAATTATGATACAGGTGGGTAACATGGTCAGCGCGAGATTTGATGCGCTGGAGGAGCGACTTTTGCCGGCGAAAAGTACCCGTCCGCCTCTGGCTGCGGACGCAAAGGTGGCAAGTGCACCTACTGCACCTTCGGCCGGACATCCATTGCCGGCATCACAGGGGGGGAGCAAAAAAGTTGGGAAAGGCAAGGTTGTAGCGCCCCTTTCCAAGCCTGCGGGAAAACAATCCGTGTCGGTGCCGTCTGTGTCGGCTCCTATTGACGACGACGGCTTTGTAACCGTCGTAAGGAAAAAGAAGACTAAAAAGGTTGTCGAAGTCCCGGCTTCCACTCGGCCGAATAGTCAGGTTGCTGCGGTCCCGGCTTCTGCGCCGAATAGGGGGGAGGCGGGTAAAAGGAAGGGAAGGGCAAAAAAGCCGAAACTTCGGGTGCCTAAGTCGTCCGCCGTAGTAATTACGTTGCTGCCGGAGGCGGCTAAGAAGGGGGTTTCTTACGCCCAGGTGTTAACGGAGGCCCGAACCAAGGTTGACCTGGGGCCGCTGGGCATAACCGAGCTCCGGTACAGAAAGGCCGCCACCGGGGCAGGCGTCCTCGAGCTGCCGGGTGCCGCTAGTGGGGAGAAAGCCGACGCACTAGCGGTTAAATTGAGGGAGAACCTGGGGAGTGACTTGGTGAGAGTGTCCAGGCCGACCAAATGCGCGGAACTCCGCGTTTCAGGCCTGGATGACTCGGTCACGGCGGCTGAGGTGGCTGGGGCCATCGCCAGGGTGGGAAGCTGTACGGCGGACGACATTAAAGTCGGGGAGGTGCGCCGAACTCCGACAGGGTTAGGCTCCGTGTGGGCGAGGTGCCCCGTTGAGGCGGCAAGGAAGGTGGCAGGTGGTCGCCTTCTAGTAGGATGGGTCTCGGCAGGTGTCAAATTATTGGAGCCGAGACCCTTGAGGTGCTACCGGTGCCTGAAACAGGGGCACGTCGTTGCGGTATGCACCTCGGAGGTGGACCGCAGCGGTGAATGTTACCGCTGCGGGCAACATGGCCACAGAGCCGGGGCGTGCACGAGCAGGCCGCACTGCACGCTGTGCTCCGCCGAAGGGAAGTCGGCGGACCACATCCCAGGCAGCAAGACCTGTGCGGGGGCTAAGCCCAAAAAGGGCGCTAGGGTGGCAGCCGTTGCTGCCGCTCGCGTTGCCCCCGCCAGGCAAACGGAGGAGATGTGCACGGACCCGTGCTAGTGGCCATCGCCTCCAAGGCGACCACCGCGCCCTGCCATGTATACGGCGGGGCGCCCACCTGAGGCTTGGGGTGGCATTCGGGGGAGTGCCGCCCCTCAGATAGCCTCGAGATGGCGCGCGCGGTGTTCCCGCGCGCCTCTCAAGAAGTCGGGCGGGCAAGGCCCGCCCAAACACGAGATGAGGCCGGCGATTTAGCGCTGGCCGTTGCCGCCGGGGTAGCGGAAGAATGCCAACGCGCTCCCGTTGCCCCGGCATCAAGGCTCTCGAGGAACACCGTCAGGTTTTAGTGGGTAGCCCGGCACTGCACCCTTACAGCCGTGGAGTCCCACATATCCCCCTGCCATCCCCCATGGCAGGACGGAATGCATAAAGCATTTCCTGACGCAAAAAAAAAAAAAAAAAAAAAAAAAAAAAGGTTAGGTTGGGGCCGAGTGGTGGGGGTGACCCGCCACAGGGGGTGGACCAACAGGCGCTTACAGCTCCCATTAAGTGGAGCCTTAGCCTGCCACCCCAAGACCGCAGTGCGTGGACTTCATGTCCACATCCTTCTCGAGGTGGCCTCGTTTGCACTGAACACTGCGGATCTAGACTGGAGAGTCGATAAACACTCCTGAGGGTGGTGCTTCGGCGGCGCCCTCAGTACCGGGTCGGGGCCGATGAGGCTGCAGTGCCGAAAGGGTCCGGCCCGGACGGGGGGGAGGGGATGCACCTGCCTCTCTCTTTTGGAGGGGTAGGGTGCCTGGCGCTATTGCGCGGAGAGGTGTTGGGGGGCGCTATTGCGTCCTCCGTTGTGTGTTTTTTGCGCTTTTGCGCATTGTGGTTTCTCTGTCCTCTGCGGGGGGCAGGGAGTCTAGGTGGTGGCGTGCCCGGCGGCACTAACCCTGTCGCCGGGTTTCGCCTGGGGGGCGGACCAGCACCAGCCGCCCTCCCCGGGACCCCGCGCAGTCACTTCAACGACCCCCGTGTCGGTGCTAAGGGGGTACGTCGTGGCTGCGCGGACCGACGAACGGCGTGCCTTAATTGGCCGGCCTAAGAGAAGGAAAACTTGAAACAAACCCGTGAGAAAACACGCTTAAAACCTGTGGATACCTGGGGACCTCCACAGTATATACCCTAGCCCCCGGAATGGGCGTCACCCGGGGGTGGTCATATAAATCGGCCCCACTCGTGGGATTCAAAATGGAATACTTCAAATTAAACTTTCGGGGAACGGGGGGGAAAGATAAGAGGAGGAGTGAGGGGTTAGATGAGGACGACTTGTCCGATGCGTCGGATTTAAGCGTCCCAACAGCTTGGTCGGACGACGGAAGTGCGACCAAGGCATTGAGAAGGCGCGTTCGTCCAACAGAAGAAAAAACAAGGAGTCGGTCACGATCGAGGTCAAAGTCGAGGGAGAGAGAGGCAGGTCCTGCCACTGAACCGTCTTCTGCGGGGAAAATTCCCACAAGGAGAGGGAGAGGCCGGCCTCCTACGACCGGCGAATATGTCGGTCTGTCACAGGCGAAGCGCGAGTGGTTGCAGACGCAGAGAGAGGCGCTGCAACATCAAGTGGAGAAAGAGATCGATGAAATGTCTCAGGAGCTTCGGCTAAAGAGGCTGACCCGGTCTACTTCCAGTGAGCTGTCTGGCTGGTCGTCGTCTGCGTCTGCGGACAGACACAGAGACCCGTTGGCGAGTCAGCAACCGAGTCCAGATATGGATACTGCAGATGGACTGCAAAAGTTGGCAATGGCGAGCGTGGCCGCCATCGAAAAGGTGGCCACCAAATCAAAGAATTTGAAGGGCTCGTTCGTACGGGCGTTGAAAGAGGCGGCGGCCAGCATCAAAGAGGTTACGGAAACCCTTGCGGCAAGAACCAATTCCGAGGAGAATGTGAAACTCCAAAAGGAGAATGCCTGTCTGCGAGGGGAGATAAGTGAGCTCCGCAAACAACTCGCGGAGCTCAAGGAAATTGTGGAAAAGCTGGCGACCCAACCACGGCCGCCTCCGGCAGAGGCTACAGCCTCGATACAAGAAGATATGGCCAGGTCCATCATGTTGCAAGTTGGAGACATGGTCAACGCAAGGTTTGATGCGCTGGAGGGCAGACTACTCCCAGAGAAGCGCTTCCTCCCAGCATCGGTGAGTGGCGGAGTAAGTGCAGCGGCGCCCGTTCGTGCCCAGCTGCAAGCCTCGGAAGAAAACATGTCCAGCGTTGCAACTGCGGTGTCCAGCGTTGGCAAGGGGGGAGACAAAAAGGGGAAGAAGAGTAGACAGGTGTCGGCGTTGTCTGGGGTGAAGGCGTCCCCACAGCCCCGCCCGCTGCCTCCGGTACCTGCCTCTATGGAAGAGGCATACAGTGCAGTCGCCCGAAAGGGCCAAAAGAGAAGCAATCCCGCGGGGACGTCCAACCCTCCCCAAAACGTCGCCTCTAAGGGCGGTGTCATGACAAGGCGGGGTAAAAAGAAGAGTAGGAAGCCAAGGCCACGTGTGCCAAAGTCGTCGGCAGTGGTCCTTACATTGCAACCAGAGGCGACACAGGAGGGAATAACATATGCGACTGTGCTAACCGAGGCGCGTAGCAAAATCGACCTTGGTGCGCTCGGGATCTCCGACATGAGATTCAGAAAGGCCGCTACTGGCGCCAGTATTCTGGAGCTTCCTGGCCTTACCAGCGGGGAGAAGGCCGATGCACTCGCTGCAAAACTGCGGGAGCACTTGAGCCCGAATGTGGTTAGGATCTCCAGGCCGGTTAAGTCTGCTGAGCTTCGTATATCCGGCCTGGATGATTCCGTAACGGCTGGCGAATTGTCCGCTGCCATAGTGAGGGACGGGAGTTGTACCATCGACCAGATCAAAGTCGGCGAGATTCGGCGCACCCCCTCGGGTTTAGGATCAGCGTGGGTTCGCTGCCCTGCGGTGGCGGCCAAGAAACTGGTGGGGACCAGGTTGTTAGTGGGCTGGGTCTCGGCAAGCGTGTCGCTCCTGGAGCCGAGACCCCTTCGCTGCTACAAGTGCCTACAGGTTGGGCATGTGAGGCAGAACTGTTCGTCGGAGGTGGACCGCAGTGAACTGTGTTTTCGCTGCGGTAAAGACGGCCACAAGGCCGGGACGTGCAATGCTGCTCCGCATTGCACGCTGTGCGCCGCCGCCAAAAAGGCGGCGAACCACATCTTGGGGGGAAAAGCCTGCACGGAGAAAAAACCAGCAGGCAAAAGAAGGGTCACAGCAGGTACATCGGCCGCTCCTATAGCCTCGATACACGCTGGAGAAGAGGTCATGCTCACTGATGCGTGATGTGTTATCGCCTACTGGCGAGGGTATACTCCGCAGCACGTCGGAGTGCCCACATAGAGGCTTGGAGTGACTCTCGGGGGAGGGTCACTCCTTAGATAGCCTCGAGATGGCGCGCGCGGTGTTCCCGCGCGCCTCTCACGACATTATGGGTGGGAGTTCTGCCCTCCCACCCTAAACGAGACGAGGCCGGCGGCTGAGCGCCGGCCGTTGCCCGCCGGGGTCGCGGAAGAATGCTAGTCGCACACCCGTGGCCCCGGTACAAAGGCTCTCGAGGAACACCGTCAGGTTTTAGTGGGTAGCCCGGCATTGCACCTCACAGCCGTGGAGTCCCACATATCCCCCTGCCATCCCCCATGGCAGGACGGAATGCATAAAGCATTTCCTGACGATAAAAAAAAAAAAAAAAAAAGGTTAGGTTAGGTTAGGTTAGGTTAGGTTAGGTTGGGGCCGAGTGGTGGGGGTGACCCGCCACAGGGGGTGGACCAACAGGCGCTTACAGCTCCCATTAAGTGGAGCCTTAGCCTGCCACCCCAAGACCGCAGTGCGTGGACTTCATGTCCACATCCTTCTCGAGGTGGCCTCGTTTGCACTGAACACTGCGGATCTAGACTGGAGAGTCGATAAACACTCCTGAGGGTGGTGCTTCGGCGGCGCCCTCAGTACCGGGTCGGGGCCGATGAGGCTGCAGTGCCGAAAGGGTCCGGCCCGGACGGGGGGGAGGGGATGCACCTGCCTCTCTCTTTTGGAGGGGTAGGGTGCCTGGCGCTATTGCGCGGAGAGGTGTTGGGGGGCGCTATTGCGTCCTCCGTTGTGGTTTTTGCGCTTTTGCGCATTGTGGTTTCCCTGTCCTCTGCGGAGGGCAGGGAGTCTAGGTGGTGGCGTGCCCGGCGGCACTAACCCTGTCGCCGGGTGGTGCCTGGGGGGCGGACCGGCACCAGCCGCCCTCCCCGGTAACCGCACAGTGCACCTCAACGACCCCCGTCATGGTGCTAAGGGGGTACGTCGTGGCTGTGCGGTCCGAAGACGGCTCGCCTTCATTGGCCGGCCGTGAGAGAAGGAAAACTCGATACAAAACCCGTGAGAAAACACGCTAAAAACCTGTGGATACCTGGGGACCTCCACAGTATATACCCTAGCCCCCGGAATGGGCGTCACCCGGGGGTGGTCATTTAAATCGGCCCCACTCGTGGGATTCAAAATGGAATATTTTAAATTAAACTTTCGGGGAACGGGGGGGAAAGATAAGAGGAGGAGTGAGGGGTTAGATGAGGACGACTTGTCCGATGCGTCGGATTTAAGCGTCCCAACAGCTTGGTCGGACGATGGAAGTGCGACCAAGGCATTGAGAAGGCGCGTTCGTCCAACAGAAAAAACAAGGAGTCGGTCAAGATCGAGGTCAAAGTCGAGGGAGAGAGAGGCAGGTCCTGCCACTGAACCGTCTTCTGCGGGGAAAATTCCCACAAGGAGAGGGAGAGGCCGGCCTCCTACGACCGGCGAATATGTCGGCTTGTCGCAAGAGAAGCGCGAGTGGCTGCAGACGCAGAGGGTGGCGCTGCAACAGCAAGTCGAAAAGGAGATGGAAGAAATGTCTCAGGAGCTTCGGCTAAAGAGGCTGACCCGGTCCACGTCGAGTGAATTGTCTGGCTGGTCATCGTCTGCGTCTGCGGACAGACACAGAGACCCTTCGGCGAGTCAGCAACCGAGTCCAGATATGGATACTGCAGATGGGCTGCAAAAGTTGGCAATGGCGAGCGTGGCTGCCATCGAAAAGGTGGCCACCAAATCAAAGAATTTGAAGGGCTCGTTCGTACGGGCGTTGAAAGAGGCGGCGGCCAGCCTCAAAGAGGTTACGGAAACCCTTGCGGCCAGAACCAATTCCGAGGAGAACGTGAAACTCCAAAAGGAGAATGCCTGTCTGCGAGGGGAGATCAGTGAGCTCCGCAAACAACTCGCGGAGCTCAAAGGGATGGTGGAAAAGCTGACAAGCCAACCAAAGCCACCTCCGCCAGAGCCTACTGCTTTGGTGCAGGAAGAGATGACCAGGTCGATCATGATGCAAGTTGGCGATATGGTCAACGCAAGGCTGGATGCACTGGAGGAGCGGCTGTTGCCGGCGAAGAGCATCCGTCCGCCTTTGGCTGCGGACGCAAAGAAGACATACGCATCTGCTGTTCTACCTTCTACTGGAGAGCCAATGTCGTTATCGCAACAAGGGAAGAGAAAAGCTGGGAAGGGCAAAGGTGTTGCGCCTATTCCTAAGCCTGTGGTGGAACGGTCCGTAGAGGTGCCGCCTACATCGTCGGGTATGGACGATGACGGCTTCGTGACCGTCGCAAAGAAGAGCAAGAGGAGGATTGAAAAGGTCGTCGTCGAGGTCCCGGCTTCCACTCGGCCGAATAGCAAAATCGCTGTAGTCCCGGCTTCTGTGCCGGATAGGAAGGAGGGGGGGGGGAAACGAAAAGAAAAGGCGAAAAAGCCGAAATTGCGTATCCCAAAGTCGTCCGCCGTGGTGATTACCTTGCTGCCGGAGGCGGCTAAGAAGGGGGTTTCTTACGCCCAGGTGTTGACGGAGGCCCGAACCAAGGTTGACCTGGAGCCGCTGGGCATAACCGGGCTCCGGTACAGGAAGGCCGCCACCGGGGCAGGCGTCCTCGAGCTGCCGGGTGCCGCTAGTGGGGAGAAAGCCGATGCACTAGCGGCTAAATTGAGGGAAAACCTAGGGAGTGACCTAGTGAGAGTGTCCAGGCCGACTAAATGCGCGGAACTCCGCGTTTCAGGCCTGGATGACTCGGTCACGGCGGCTGAGGTGGCTGGGGCCATCGCCAGGGTGGGAAGTTGTACGGCGGACGACGTTAAAGTCGGGGAGGTGCGCCGAACTCTGACAGGGTTAGGCTCTGTGTGGGCGAGGTGCCCCGTTGAGGCGGCAAGGAAGGTGGCAGGTGGTCGCCTTCTAGTAGGATGGGTCTCGGCAGGTGTCAAAGTACTGGAGCCGAGACCCTTGAGGTGCTACCGGTGCCTGAAACAGGGGCACGTCGTCGCGGTATGCACCTCGGAGGTGGACCGCAGCGGTGAATGTTACCGCTGCGGGCAACATGGTCACAGAGCCGGGGCGTGCACGAGCAGGCCGCACTGCACGCTGTGCTCCGCCGAAGGGAAGTCGGCGGACCACATCCCAGGCAGCAAGACCTGTGCGGGGGCAAAGCCCAAAAAGGGCGCTAGAATGGTAGCCGTTGCTGCCGCTCGCGTTGCTCCCGCCAGGCCAACGGAGGAGATGTGCACGGACCCGTGCTAGTGGCCATCGCCTCCAAGGCGACCACCGCGCCCTGCCATGTATACGGCGGGGCGCCCACCTGAGGCTTGGGGTGGCATTCGGGGGAGTGCCGCCCCTCTCACAGCCTCGAGATGGCGCGCGCGGTGTTCCCGCGCGCCTCTCCAGAAGTCGGGCGGGCAAGGCCCGCCCAAACACGAGACGAGGCCGGCGTTTGCGCTGGCCGTTGCCGCCGGGGCCGCGGAAGAATGCCAACGCAACGCACCCCCGTTGCCCCGGCATCAAGGCTCTCGAGGAACACCGTCAGGTTTTAGTGGGTAGCCCGGCATTGCACCTCACAGCCGTGGAGTCCCACATATCCCCCTGCCATCCCCCATGGCAGGACGGAATGCATAAAGCATTTCCTGACGATAAAAAAAAAAAAAAAAAAGGTTAGGTTAGGTTAGGTTAGGTTAGGTTTTTTTTTTTTTTTTTTTTTTTTTTTTTTTTTATCCTTCCCCTGACTTAGATTTTTGTCAAGGTCCTTGTTTACTTTTGATTCATTCATTCTATTTCTTCTTACATCTGCACCTTTCGGAATCATACGACACATTCATCCATCCCTTCCTTACTTTGGCCAAAAGGTTACGTGTACCTACTTTTTATTTCTTTCTTAGTTATTCTTTATTTATTCAGTTTCTTATCTATTACATCCTTATCTATATCCTTTATTAATTCCCTTCATATACATTTTCCTTATTTCTATTACATTCTTAACCTATACATTTTTCTTAATTTTAATTTATATTTTACTTATTTATACTTACATATTAACACCTTATTATATGTAGCATTTATAAACTTATTTTTATTTTATAACCTTACTTATTAATACTTTATCTACTAACACATCATATCTATACTATTTATTAATTCATTTCTATATCTAGTATACTGGCTATCTTAGTCTATACATGTTAACTGATTTATCTTATAGCTAACATAATTGTGGCTTATATCTTAAATCTTTATATATATAATTGAGTATATATACACTATATACTCCTTATATGTTTATTACTATCCTCATTTATTCTAATAATTAATTGCTTTCTCTTTCTTACCCTACATGACACTTTTTAGTATATACATACATTAATCCAACGTTAACAATATATTATATAACTCATCTATTTTTTATTTCTTTTAATAACTCTTCTTGCTATTTTTTTACAGAATTCCATAAATATATTTCTCTTTTCAACATCCATCATTATCTCACATATGATCTCTTCCTTTATTTGCACATCCATCTCTATCTCAGTTTCCATTCTTTCCCTTTCATACATAGGGCATTCCACAATCACATGCAGAATGCTCTCTTCCTTATTGTCATCACAAGGGCACGCCGGGCTCCCCTTGCACTTAAATCGGTGCAAGTACTCCGAGAACCCGCCGTGCCCCGTCAAAATTTGTGTCGTCAACATTCCCATCTCTATTTTTCGCACCACCCCATATGCCGCCACCGCACTGGGGAAGAAAACCTTAGTCACTTTCGCTACATCATCTTCTATGTATCTTTCATTCCACCTTTCAATACTGTTTTTCCGTATTACCCTCTTCACATACGAAACCGGACACCTCTCATAGTTCGGCTTTGTCTTCATTCGCAACGCTGCCTCTTTCGCTAAATCATCTGCTCTTTCATTTCCTCCCACCCCCACGTGAGCCTTCACCCAGAACAACCTGATATCAACCCCGGCCTTCATTGCCTCCTCCAGGCCGTTCCTAGCTTCAGCCACTAAGGGGTGGAGAGAATTCCCATTCACTATCGCTTCCAACGCCGAACGAGAATCACTGAATATGTCGCAGCGGGGCCTCTTGCTCTTACGAGCCTTTTCCACCGCTTCAGCCAATGCCAGGAGCTCAGCCTGAAAGACGGTGCAACAGTCCCCCAGTTTGAGCTTCTTGGTTCCGGTCTCCGCGCCGCCATCCCAAACAGATAGCGCCGCGCCGACCTTTCCCTCGATCCGGCTACCGTCCGTGTAGACGGCGAGCCGCTGCTCTCCCTGGTGGGCCGCCGCCCCGCCCTCCAGACACTCATACTCTAGCTCCAGCCTCCGCGAAGGATGCGGCGCTTTTTGTACGTCGATTGGTCTCTCCATCTCCCGGTCCCCCAGCACTGCCCGAGAATACCCCTTCCTGGTCTCATATAGTAAAGCCACTTCGCGGATCCTGAGATCCAGGGGGAGGATCCCGGACAACACCAGGGCCGAGTCCAGAGAGACCGTTCGGTACGCCTTAACTATTTTCTGAACGAAGCCCCTCTGCACCACATTCAGCTGTCTCTTCACACATTTCTTGTCAGTCACATACCCCCATGCACACGCAGCATACATTATGGTCGGTTCGACCACTGCCACATATATAGTCCTGATTATCTCCGGCGAAAGCCCCCATTGGACCTTAGCGGCTCTCGACAGTTGTTTAAAGATGTTCGTGGCCTTCCGGCACACATTCGCAACATGAGTATTAAAATTTAAGTTGTTGTCAACTGTGAGGCCCAAGATCTTAATTTCTCGGGACAGTTCAATGCCCACCCCGCCCATGTGGAGGACCGGGTTGTCATACTTCAGCTTCCTAGTTAACACCATGGCCTTGGTCTTGTTAGGCGCGAAGCGAAGTTTGTTCCGGACTCCCCAGTCCCACACACGGCCGAGGGTGGAATTGGCCCGTCCCTGGACCTCAGCGGTGCTGTCGCCGGAGAAAATGAGGACCACATCGTCGGCAAACGCCTGACAATGGTCTCCCCTTCCTTCTAAATCTTTCAATAGGGGGTCCAACAGCACATTCCACAAAGTTGGTCCCCCTATGGATCCTTGCACACATCCTTTTGTAGTCACTCTCTCGCATTCAATTCCGGCATATCTCAGTCTTACTTTCCTGTCAGCAAGGTAGCTATCCACCAGGCGCCTAAGATTTACCGGGCATTCTTTTTCCGCCAGTCCACATTTTATGGCTGGCCACCACGCGCTGTCGAAGGCTCCCTCTATGTCCAACGATATTAGCACTACTATTTTTTTATTTGCAATATTTTCCCTAACGTGCTTTATCATGACATAGAGGGAGTCCTCGGCTCCACGCTGCGGCATGAACCCATATTGGTTTTTGCTAAGGCCTGGTTGGATATGCCACCTTATCCTAGCAATCATCATCTTTTCAAAAATCTTCCCCAGTATCGGCAACAGCCCAATCGGCCTGTACGACTTGGGGTTCTGGTAGTCATCTCTTCCGGCCTTCCTCAAGATGACCACTGTAGCTTCCTTCCATACTATCGGGAAGTGAGCCAACTCCAGACACCTATTGAACAGGGCAAGGAATATACGGGGACGAGAGTCAATGGCGGCCCTACATATGTCCAGAGTGAGGCCATCTCCCCCCGGTGCCTTCTTGCGACAGAAGCTCGACGCGGAGCACATCATTTCTGCCATAGTAAATGGTGGGTCGCATGTGCTAACATGTGCACCATCATTTAACTGCCGTGCAATATTTCTTATTCTTAGGTGCTCCGCGTCGTCATCCTCGCTCCTGTCCTCTGGATAAAACGTGTCCGCCAATAAGTTGGCGGACTCCTCGGCGCTTAACGAAGCGTTGTTTTTACGAAGAGGGAGGTCCTCCCCTCTTTCCGTCGTCCTGCCGATTACCCTATAGACACCGTCCCACATCGATTCCCTGTCCTGCCTTTCGCAAAAGTTTTTCCAGCTAGCGATTTTTGCCTTTCTTGCTTCATTTATATATTCATTCTTCACTTTCAAATATTGTTCGACCACCCATGCTCTGCGAATCGGCGCCGCATTCTTTATTTTCCTCTTCATCCTAATCACTTCCTTCTTCATTTTTTCCAGGTGCTCGTCCCACCAGGGCAATCCCTTCTTTTTCCCCTCTCCTATCCTTTCTATATTTTTATCGCACACCGCCTTTATTGCGTCTACGATTTCTACTGTCATCTCTTCCAATCCTTCACGATTCTCAATTATCTTTATCCTTTCCTCGTCAATACCCCTTCCTCTCCATTCCGATTCTAATTTTTCCCTAAACAAAACCCAACTAACCCTTTTTGTATTGTAAATTCTGGTGGTCCTCTTTATGTCTATACCCTTACTTGCTTTCATATTTACGTCAAATAGGATTGCCCTGTGGTCCGAGCACGTTATCGTCTCGTCCACCCTCCAGTTGCCGACTCTACAGAGCATGTCAGCCGAGCACACAGTCACATCAACGCAGCTGGAGAACCTTCTGCCACCCCTAATGGTGTCGAAAGTCGACTCATCTCCCCGATTTAACACTGACATACCAAGTTCATTCAAAACTTCTTCCAGATATCTACCTCTTTTATCCGTCCTTCTACTACCCCACCATATATTCCACGCATTCATATCTCCTCCCATAATTACCTTCCTCACACCAATCTCTCTTACAACCTTCTCCATCCATTCTGTCTGTAGGTCAATAGGCCCATCCCCTTCCATGTACACTGATATCACCCCGATCTCCCACGCCCCCGTCCTCAGTTTCGCCACTGCGAAGTTCGGAGTGGTGAGCGCGGGAAACCGGGTGACATCCAACTCCTGATCCAATATTAGTATCGCAGCCTTAACTGCAACATCACTTCCTCGATCTAGCTGGACTATTCTAACCCCGGGATAGGCCCTGACTCTACCAACCCTTCCAATGTACGGCTCCTGCACCAAAGCGAACGCTACCCTCCTCTTTTGAGCCTCAATAATTAGTTCGGCCGTAGCTAGTTCGCTTCGCTGCAGGTTAGCCTGTACCACTTTGTACCCTTTCATTCCTTTTCTCTCTCTACTTTCATTTCTATCACACCCATTCACGCCTTTAGCAGTATGCCACTGCGGATCTCGCCAAGGCATCCCACTTTCTGCGGACTGGGCAGTCCAAGCTGAAGGCATTGTGCTCTATTTTATCCAGCTTTGCCTTGTGACAATTTATGCAGCTCGGATAAATTCCCGCCTTCCAATCCGCACACTCCGACCTCATATGCGAGCCTCCACAGTGGCTACACACTTCATTATCCTCCTTGCAATACTTCCTTCCATGACCATAGCCGAGACAACGAGAGCACTGAATTAGCGGAGATTGGTCTGCTACCCTAACTCTTTGTATGTCTATATGGACCGTTCCAACATCTGTCAGGCGGGTCCATATTACTGGGGAAACCTTCAGCACTACATGGCACGTCAATGGGTTTCGGGCCTTTCTACGGAATTTCGGTTCTATTCTGTCATCCTGCTTCGAAACTCCCACCAATAAGTGGCCATTCTGTTTACGGATCGCCTTAATTATCTCTTCATCCGTGTTATTTTGTAGGACCCCGTATAAGATGACCATGGGGTCTTTATTCTGAATATCTTCCACCCTCAGTGCTCCCCCCGCCTCGCCTATCCTTTTTTTCACCTTACTTAATTCTTCTCTCGTGCTACATCCGACAATCACCTTTCGATCCTTCGCCTTTCTTATCTTATCTATTCTTACCCCTTCCTCTCTTGCATTCACTATCTTCCTTATATCCTCGAACACTTGCTCACCAGTATCCAACTCATTTTTGGAAGAGACCATTACTGAAAAAAGGGCCGCATTCTCTTGCTGCTGTTTCCTAGGTGGAGCAGCAGCTACACTCGCATACGTTACCTTTAGGGTATCAGTCAGTCTCATCATCTCTATCTTACTCTCCTCTAACAATTTCACATGCTCTTCCATTTTTTTCATAAGTTCCTTCCCTCTCCCATCATCTCCCTTTACTCTTATTTCTTCCATTCTTATCTCTTCTTTTCCACTTTTACCCTTCCCATTATTAGCTTCCCTCATTCTATCCTCTTCCGCTTCTCTCACCAGCGCATACAGCCTATCAACTGCTGTAGTGACATCTAATTTTATGTCACTTTTCAAATTCCTGCTGTTGTTCAGCTGCAGTTTTGCTTTCATGAGGCACGCTTTGGCCTCAGCTGTCCT
Organism: Zeuzera pyrina; assembly: GCA_907165235.1. NCBI lineage: Eukaryota > Metazoa > Arthropoda > Insecta > Lepidoptera > Cossidae > Zeuzera > Zeuzera pyrina. The sequence continues at coordinate 24,140,653 of OU015630.1, forward strand.
ACTTGCGTATTTAGGTTGCGCTACTGGTGAGTCACTAACATTCTTTTCCACACTCATACTTCCCTTTTTCTCTATTTCTTTCTCTGCTATTCCTATCCCTTCACTCTTACCTTTCGTTATTCCCGCTTTCATTTCCGTAGGGATCTTTACCTTTAATTTTAGTTTCTCTGCATTCTTTTCTATCCCCATCGCCTTCTTGGCGACGGGAGGTGACGTGTTTCGTGCCTCAATCTCACCTATACTTTTACGCACCGTCACCGTCCTATCCAACATTTCACGAGAGGGGCCAGCAATTCCTGGTCCCTCTCTTGTCTCTTTCGGAGAACTTTCCGCGTCTCGTCCACTCGTATTTTTCGCGGGAGTGCGAAAGCCGAACATTCTCAGGGGAATTCGTCACAATACTTATTTACTACTGCTTGCCCAGTCAATAAACTGTGCAGCGATGTCGATGTCAAGTAAAAATAATAACAGTACTGTAAAAATACACAATATAGAGCTTGGAAAATAGAAATAAAAAATAGAATAAGTCTCAAACTTCCGAGCCTCTATTCCTCTATATCAGTTTAATCTCAACCCAAAAGGGGGGCGTTCTGGGAAATGCACGGGAACGTTTTTAGCGGCGATTTTATGATGGGGGCGTAAAAAGGGGGCGTTGAGCCAAAAGGGGGCCTAAAAGGGGGCGCTGGGAGTCAAAAGGGGGCCTAAAAGGGGGCGTTGGGAGTCAAAAGGGGGCCTAAAAGGGGGCGTTAGGAGTCAAAAGGGGGCCTTGGGGGCCTTGGGGGCTTGGGGGCCTTGGGGGCCTTGGGGCCTTGGGGGCCCTGGGGGCCTTAGGGGCCTTGGTGTTTTGGGGCCTTGAGGGCCTCGATACTCCGAGGGCTTTCAGGCTTCGAGGGCCCAATGGACCCAGAGCCCCAGGGGCCTCGGAGCGAAGAGAAGAAGGCTCTAGGGGGCGTTGGGGGCCCCTAGAGTGGGGGGGTGAGGGGGGAACAGGACCAGAGGAAAGGGGCACCGAGTCAGGAACCAATTCCAAAGGGTCTGGGATACCTTATATTGTTGACCGACTAAGTCGGTCAAGTCGGTCACCACCCTAATTGTCTCCAAAACTCCCACCACCAGCCCGGAAATCAATCCCCTTCCGATGGCAAGCGATTTCCTATGTTTTCGAACAAGTCGGTCACGTCGGTCAAGTCGGTCACCTAGCAACCTTCCTTTCCGACCACCGGCTATCCCAGTCACCTCTCCAATTCTTGTCTATTTTATTTTATGTAGATCAACTAAGTCGGTCTACTCGGTCAGTACTTCTTGCTATCTTACTATAATCCTACTAATATCCTCTTCGTGTCCACCAGCTCCCCTATATATTTTCCTATATAATTAATTTATCTATACAATTTTATGTATCTCCTCTCAATCGCCACCGTTGGTCAAATCAATATGCTATATATATCAACTAATAATCAGAATTTGTATATCTTATCTTCAAAACCCAAATGACCTCCCTCCGATCGACGCAATTGAGTATCCAGCCGTTAGACCTCACTCTACCTTCCCAATGTTCCCGTCCGCGGATCTAGATATATTGGCCAACCCAGGGGGAGATCACAGGGGGAAAAACTTAAAATTTTAAAATTTTAGCAAAATAAAAGACCCCCTGGTGGTCTTCGGGGGAAGATCCAGGGGAAGTCTTAACTTAATTACTTCAGATGTGAAGTCGACAGTTAATACTTCAGTTTATACTGACACACAAGCGCCTTATTCTGCAGCAGTATTCTCTAGTATATTATTTTAATTTTGTATGTAAATTTTTTGGTCAAAAAAATTTTTGGATTTATCCATTTTATATACTATATATACTTGTCTAATTTCAATTTTATCATTTATTGTTAATTTTGTTTTTATCTAATTTTTATACTATTTTTATATAATATTTACTAAAGCTTCAGAATAAGGACGCCAAAGGTCAAGTCCGAACTTTTTTAGAATCTCTCGATTAATTATATTTTTTTACAATTTTTCTCGTATTCTACTATTTACTCTAAATCTAACAATATATGATAGCTAGGGGTCTCAAAGTTACAGGGCGGAAAGCCAGATATATTGTCCTTACAATATATTTTAAAACAATTTACTAGTATTTTTGGTTCCTGTGATATAACCTTCTAAAATTTGTAAACAATGTAATGAAAACTTTTTCAAATTTTTTCGTAATTTGAAATCGAATTTCGGCAATCGATTTACTTAAGTTATTGAATTTCCAATTATGTACTATTGTTCTTTGTGTTCTAAAAATGATCTTCCCAATTATAATTTTTCAAAAATTTTAATATTTACTATAGTTTTTGATATTTATAAAAAACAACCTCAAAATTATCCGCACCCTTTAACTTTGTTATCCCTATATCTCGTCTCCTACTTGTCCTATCTTTTTACAATTTTGTGAGCTTACTGATTACTGCCTCCTTCTTCTTTTCCTATGTTGTGCTCGTGGTCCGAGGGTCTCCCGGCAGCGTCAGCGATGATACCAAGTTATGTTGCTCAGCGTTGACCGTAAAATACGGTTTCCTGCTAAACCATCAGCACTTTTTTAGCGCTGATGGTCTCAAATGTTTCTTCTTTGTTCAATTTAACTTTTTACCACTTTTCCCACTTTCCAACTATCACCATTTACTAAATAGCACCACGTGCTTTTCACTTTTTTTCACTATTTCTTTTATAACTTTAAGACCACTTGTGCAATTTAAAATCCGATTTCAGCACAGAATTCGTGGCTGTCTAGCGCACCTTCCGACACTTTTTTCGTTTCCTAATATGTCCTAATTTAGATTTTCCGCGCACGTGTTTCTCCTAATTTCGATATATCTTCACAATCACTCACTCTAAAAATTCCAAATTTTTACACAGGCTGTAGGGCTGTGTTGTCCTTCGATTGACACTTGAAAAAACCAAGGTCGTCACTCAAAAAAGAGCGCCGCACGCACTTATACAAATTTTTGACGGTTTTTTCGCCATAACTTTTTTATTTTACGTTTGTTTTCAAAAATTTTTTCACTATTAGATTACTCGTTGTAGCGCGCAACTTTTGATGTATCACACTTCACTTTTTGTACTTTCCTTCTATTTTTACTGGTTTTTTCAACGCGGAGCGACTTTATAACGCTGTTAGCGCGACGGGAGGCTGTCTGAGACTGGTTAGGTTTTTTTTTTTTTTTTTTTTTTTTTTTTTTTTTCAGCTTCCCCTAACGTTTACATATCAGGGTCTTTGTTCGTTTCTTAATACTTTCATTCTTCTCTATTTTTGGGTTTCCTTTACATTATTCCCTCTTCTCATCCTTGCCATCTCTCATTCTTTATCTATATTGCCCTATTATTTTTTATTTATCTATCTTAATCTATTACTCTCTCATTTTCTTTTACTACATTCTTACGTCCCATTCACTGCCTGGTACCCAGTTTCCATTACTGCATCTTATCCTTTTTTTATTTCTTTATTTATTTTTAACCAGTACAATTTCCTATCTTTAATACATTTCCTTAGAGCTGTTTCTTATTTCTAATTTACAATTACTGTTTATATTTTTCTAACTTATATTATTACTATTATACTATCTATTTTACATTTCCAATTTTGTCCATTTTTTTGCTTACCTATATCTTATTCTAGCTTATTTTGAGTAACAATTTACATCATTTATTATCTTTTATGTTTATTTATCACAGCTCTAATCTATTCTAACATCATTTCCTTGGCTTATTCATTACTTTATACATTTTCCCTTAGACTAGTATTCTTATTTTTTATTTATCATCCGTTGATTCTCTTATTCTCTACTAGTACTATTCTCTAACAATGCTTATACTATTTTTACAACATTTCTGTTTTATTTCTTAATTCTATTTTTGATTACATTTCTTATTATCATTTATATTTTACATTGCTGTTTCATTATACCATTATATTTGACTAATATTTATATTTTGTTTATCAACTATTTATTTCTCTTAATTACTGCCAGTGCTACTCTTTGACAATATTTAATAAACAATTCTCTAGTCTCATTTTTCTCTAATACCCTTGGCAAAATACTGGTTTCCAACTTTATCCCTGTCGCTATTTCAAACTCTATTCTTTGTCTTTCAGATGCCGGACAACTCAACAGTATATGGTACACCGTTTCGTGCTCTTCTGGGTCACAAATACACGACGGCCTATCCTTACATCTAAATCTGTACAAGTATGCTGAGAAGCCGCCGTGTCCCGTAAATATTTGCGTAAGTACCGAATTTATTTTGATTTTTCTTAAAATGGAGTATGAACTTGCCACACTCGGGAAGAACGTTTTTGTTACGGAGGCGGTTTCCCCTTGCTCATATCTCCGGCTCCATTCATCAATCGTCGACGTCCTAATTTGGCGCTTGATGAACGAAGCCGGACACTCGCTGTAGTCTGGTCTCGTTTTACTGAACAGAGCTGCCGACTTCGCTAGTTCGTCGGCCCTCTCGTTCCCCTCCACCCCCGCGTGAGCCTTGACCCAGAATAATCTCACCGATTCATTCCTTTTAAATATTTCCAAAATATTCTTCCTAGTCCGGATCACGAGGGGATGGAGGGAAGACTGGTTTTTTTTTTTTTTTTTTTTTTACTTTTATTTTCTGCTTCCCCCTATGTAGTTAAGATAAGGGTCTTTGTCTGTCTGTACTTTCTTTCATTGCAGGCCTCTTTGTCATTCTTCCCTCATGGGTTCATACTCCATTCATACTGGTTGTCGCTCTATTTTTGTCTTATTTTAAACTTATCTTTATTTCTATGTTCTTCATTTCATTTCCTCTTATTTTCTATTTACATTTACTTGCTTAGTTCTACATTTTCTATTTCTTATTCTATTGTTCTTATTCTATTACATGATTTCCTTCTAGACACATTGCTACTATTTATATCCACATTTTGATTTTTTTTTTTTATTTATTTATTTAATGTTAAAAATTCTTTATTTTATTACAATAATTCCAATATTACTTTTATTCATCTATTTAACAATTCTGTTTTCTTATGCTAACTTATTCTAATTTGTTCTATCACAGTTATTTATATCACAGTTTACTATTTTGTTCTGTTTTTGTTTATCAACTTCCTTGCTACATTATTACAGAATTCTAGAAACCTCTCTCTTATTCGCTTGTCGGATATAATGTCGCTTAGTGTGTCTATATCTATTTTCCTATCTATTTTAATTTCAGTTTCGTACCTTTCTTTGCCAAATATTGGGCATTCTGTTATAGCATGCACTATCGATTCATTTTTTCCTGGATCACAGGGGCATGACGGGCTCCCTTTGCACCTAAACCGGTACAAGTACTCCGAGAACCCGCCATGGCCCGTAAACACCTGTACCAAGATGGGGTCCATGCCAATCTTCCTGACCAATGGGTAGGCGAGCCTCGCATTCGGAAAGAAGATCCTCGTCGTTGAGGCGGTCTCCTCTTGAGTGTACCGTTCGTTCCATTCGTCAATCGCCAGTTGTCTTATCTGGCGCTTGACGAACGAAACCGGGCACTCCTCATAGACAGGTTTGACTTTCTTATGGGCTGCAGATTTTGCTAGTTCGTCTGCTCGTTCGTTTCCTTCCACCCCCACGTGCGCCTTGATCCAGAATAATTTAATTATCCTTCCTGCTTTCAATATCGCCATGATATTCTTCCTAGTTTGCACGGCCAGGGGGTGGAGGGATCTGCAGCCCGAGACCGCCTCTAGCGCGGATCTTGAGTCGCTATAAATATAACAGCTGGCTGAGGCACAAAGGAGAGCCCTTTCGGTAGCTTTGTTCAGGGCCAGTAGTTCCGCTTGAAAGACGGTGCAACAATTACCCAACTTGAATTTCTGGGAGAAGGTCTCCGCAGCGCTAGTCCATAAGGATAACGCCGCGCCGACCCCCCCATCAATTCTACTGCCGTCTGTAAATATTTTTATCTCAGCCTGATGTTCCTGTGGTTTATTTGTTGCACCGTCTTCCAGACATATGAACTCCAGCCCCGACCACTCCGCCGGGTGTGGTAGCTCTGTATACGTGAACGGTCTCTCCACCACCCGATCTCCTACCACCTGCCGGGAATACCCTTTCCTAGCTTCATACAATTGAGCCACCTCTCTGACCCTTATATCTAAGGGAAGGATCCCGGCAAGCAGCAGGGCCGAGTTAAGAGAGACCGTCCTGTAAGATCTTATGATTTTTTGCACCATACTCCTTTGTACCTCATTCAGCTGCTTTCTCACGCCTAACTTACGGGACGCGGGAGCCCATGCCGGTGCCGCGTATAAAATTATAGGCTCTATAACTGCCGTGTATATGGTCCTGATTATCTCCGGCCTCAGACCCCAGTTGATTCCTGCGGCTCTCGATAGCTGCTTATGTATGTTAATGGCCTTTTTACAGGCTGCAGTGACATGTGAATTAAATGTTAATTTGTCATCTATCGTGAGCCCCAGGATCTTTAACTCCCTCGACAGTTCAATGCCCACCCCGCCCATGCTCAGGAGCGGAGCGTCATACTTCAATTTGTTTGTTAAAACTATGGCCTTGGTCTTTTGAGGCCCAAAGTTAAGTTTGTTTCTGACGCCCCACTCCCGAACCCCGCGGAGCGTTTCATTGGCCTGTCGCTGGAGACTCCGGGTATCCTTTCCGGAGAAAACCAGGACCACATCATCGGCAAAAGCTTGACAATACTGGCCTTTTGCTTGTATTTCTTTCAGTAGGGGGTCCAAAATCAAGTTCCAAAACGTTGGACCCCCTATTGATCCCTGCATGCAACCCTTTGTTGTTAGCTTTTCCGACTCAGATCCGGCATATCGGAGGATCACCCTTCTCTCTTTCAAATAATCATCAATCATTCCTCTGAGGTAAGCCGGGCAATTTGCCCGCGCCAGCCCACAGCGCACCGCCGGCCACCACGCGTTGTCGAACGCTCCCTCTATGTCCAAAGATACTAGTACTACTATATCCTTGTTTTTAATTTTTTCTTTAATATATTTTATCAGGACATAGAGGGAGTCCTCCGTCCCCCGCTGCGGTGTAAAGCCGTACTGCTGTGGGCTCGCGCTTGGCAGTATATGCCACCTGATTCTATTTACCACCATTTTTTCCAAAATTTTGCCAAGGATTGGCAACAGTCCAATTGGCCTATAAGATTTCGGACTGGTATATGTTTCTTTTCCCGGCTTCCTCAGAACCACAATCACAGCTTTCTTCCACGCGTTGGGAAAGCAAGAGAGAGCCAGGCATCGATTATAAATCGCCAGAAATAGGCCGGGATCCAGGCCGATCGCCGCCGAGCAGATGTCCGCGGTGAAGCCGTCCAGCCCTGGGGCCTTCCTGGGGTTGAAGCTCGATGCGGTGAACTTTAACTCATGCATAGTGAACGGCTCCCCGAGCTTCCCGTCGCTCGCACAGCCGCCCACCCGCTCCGCCTCCTCTCTAACTTTTTTGTGCACCGCATCGTCTTCCTCTTCTCTGTCGTCAGGGAAAAACGTTTTCGCCAATAGACTGGCCGACTCCACCGCGTCCAACGCCCGTCCGTCCAGGACCAGAGGAATATCCGGTTCCCTTCCGGCAGTGCGGCGGATCACTTTGTAGATCCCGTCCCACATGCCTAGCCTGTCCTGTTTACCACAAAATTGTTTCCAGCTGGCGATCCGAGCCTCCTCCGCCGCCTTTTTGTATTTCTCTTTTGCCGTCAGGTACTGCTCCACTACCCAATGCCTTCTTACAGGTGCAGCCCACCTAATCCTTCTTTTCTTCTTAAGGACATCTTTCTTTAGAACCGAAAGCTCCTCGGTCCACCAGGGCAATCCCGCTCTCTTCCCCCCTTTTACCAAGGGTATACAGCCTTTACATACTTTACCTATGGTTTCCGTAATTTCGTCTACCATTTGATTGAGATGTTTTTTATCGTTGATTGCGTCAACTCTCTCTTTCGTAATATCGCTCTCCTTCCATAGCTGGGCCAGTTCCTTAGCGAACTGGCTCCACTTGGCCTTCTTTGTGCTGTATACCCTTGTTCCCCTATAAATTTTGCGTCCTTCTTCCTCTCGTCCAATTTCAATTGAGAACGCGATTGCCCTGTGGTCCGAGGTAATCATATGTGGTTCCACTCTCCAATTTCCTACCCTCCTAAGCATGGCAGTGGAGCATACCGTCAGGTCAACACAGCTGGTACAGATTTTATTTTGTCTTATGACTTCAAAAGTCGGCTCGGATCCCCAGTTGAGCAAATGCAGGTCGTGTTGATCAAGCATTCCTGCGATTTCCCGACCCCTAGCATCCAATCTCTCGCTTCCCCACCACGGGTTCCACGCATTCACATCGCCTCCCATGATCAGTTTGTCTGTTCCGATTGTTCCTATTATTTTGTCCATCCACTGGATGTACGGGTCCAACTCCTTGTCCCCTTCCCAGTAGATTGATACCATTCCAATCCCCCCCATGCCAGCTTCTATTGTTGTTACAGCAATATTGGCTGTCATGAGGTTCTGGTTTGGGATGATCCCAATCCCCTGGTTGAAAATCATTATCGCTGCTTTAACTACAGCGTTAGGACTCCCATCTGTTTGAATTACAGTGATTCCTGGGTAGTTTTTTAATTTCCCCGTACATCCAGTGTATGGCTCTTGGACTAAAGCTATATCAACTTTATTTTTAATTGCAACTATTACCAATTCGTCCGTTGCTAGCTTACTTCTTTGAAGATTGGCCTGAACAACACTCAGTCCTGATCTATTCATATTACTACCGGTATTACCCCGAGGGACGCCTTTAGCAGTACGCTACTGTCGCCCGGGCCAACATATCCCACCTTTTCCTTACCGCGCACACCTCGTCAAACGCATTATGCGCGTGGTCATCCATGTTTGCCCGGACGCAGTTCCTACACCTTGGTTCTTGTCCATCTTTTTTATCTGTACAGTCTACCCTTAAGTGAGCACCTCCACAGTGACTGCAGCTGTCTTTTTCCTCCTTACAATATTTCCGGGTATGTCCATATCCCAGGCATCGAATGCATTGGACCAGGGGGGTCTGATCCTCCACGTATATATTTTGGAGATCTATTTTTATTCTCCCCTGATCCAAAGCACGCCTCCATATCTTAGGTGACACTTCTATCACGACGTGGTTACACAATGGATTGCGAGCTTTTTTCCTATATTTGATATTTATAATATTCTCCTCTTTATTCAAATCCTTAAATATCTCCCTATTTTGGTTCCTCAGGGCGCGCACCACCTCTTCATCCTTATGGATGAGCAGCACGTCCCGAAGAACCAAAAGCGGATTTTTATTGACTATCTCTTCTACGTTAAGTTGTTTACCTGCCCTACTCAACCTATCTTTTATTTTCCTTCTATCCTCTTCTGTCGCGCACCCTACTATAACCTTCCTGTCCTTTGCTTTCCTCACTCTTTCCACATTTATCCATCCCTGTTTTGCGTCCACAGCCATTCTTATTCTTTCTAATACTTGTTCTCCTGTATCCTCTTCTTTCTTGGACGACACTATCACAGAGTGCAGCGCCGTCGGCCTCCTAAACGGACGCCCTGTCGACGCCGCCGCACCCGCATACGTCGTCCCCTCTCTCACTATACTTGCTCTCTCTTTCCCTAGTTCCTCTTTCATAATCTCCATTTTTTCCCTGTTCTCTTTCATCATCTCATTATACTTGCTTATTTCATTCATACTTTCTCTCATTAAGGTCGCATGCTCATCCAGCCTCTTCATCATTTCATTATTCTGATTTGTTACTTCATCACTTTTGTTCCCCTTTCCATTCATCTCTTCCTTACTTCCAGTCTTCTTCTCACACCCCTTCCCATTCTTGCTTTCTTCCGCTTCTCTAACTAATACATACAGTCTTTCCACTGCCTCCAACACTTCCATTTTTATTTCCGTTTTTAGATTTCTACTATTATTTAAATGCATTTTAGCTTTCATTAAGCATGCTTTCGCTTCCGTTGTCTTACTTTTATATGCACTCTCGGCTTCAGGTAACTTATCCATTGGTTCCTTTGTTTTTGTTGGGGCACCTCTAACCTCTATTTTCGACTTAAGTTGATCCCCTATTTTTTCTTGTGATATCTTTTTTTTAACTATTGGGGGAGTCTTTTTGAGGGATTCTATTTCACCTATACTTCGCCTAACATTTATGACAGCTGCAGTCTCCGAGGGCGCTACTTCTGCACTCGTTTCCTCAATATTTTGTTTCTCCCTTGGGGGGGATTCGTTTTTTCCTTTTTCTGTCATGCTCTTAACTGGGGTTCTAAACCCAAACATTATGTCTGCTAACTCTAGGGGGAGTTGTCAATTTCTTTCTAATCGTTGTTAATTTGTAAAAGTTTTATAGTTAATAATCATACAGTGGATTGTTTCCGTCGATATAATCCTAATCTATACCCACCGGTCAACAGACCAGGTGAGAGTTTACTTCACACGCAATAATAATTGGTAATATATATCTAAAGCTATGCCTACCGGCCAACAAGCTCGATAGACGTCGACGTCACACACGATAATCAATTAAATAATAATAATAATTTAATAATCACAATAAATACAATATTACCTACTATTACAGTTACTTCAGGCAGCGGTGTACAAGGCCGACTACCTGGAGCAGCCTAGTCTAATATAATAAAATAACACACACACAATTACTTAAACTATAGTGCCTCGGGCAGCGGTGTATAAGGCCTACTAACCCGAAGCAACCTATCCTACTTATAAAAACTATGTCTCAGACAGTGACTTGTCAGTCCCAGTCGGCTCCGAGGGCCGAGTCCTAAGGTTAATTAAAATAAAATAAATAATAAAAAAATAATAAAAAAAATAAAAAAAAAAAAAAGGGGGGGGGGGGGGGCAAAAATGCTCCCCACGAGACCTTGGGGGGGGGGGAGGGGGGGGGCAAAAAGTGCTCCCCACGAAACTAGGGGGGGGAGGGGGGACCACCGCGGGGGTGAGGCAGGGGGGGAGGGGGGGGAAAGGGGGGGAAGAAAAGTCCACCCTTTGTGCTACCTGCTGCACCAACTCCCGACCCAAAAAGCCTCTCTCAACCCGGCTTTTTTGGAAGTTTTTCCCTGGATTTTTGGGATTTCCGGGGGGGGAAGGGGCGCACCGAGTTTCCCTTAACTCCCTCTATGCAATCCGCCTCTAAAAAATTTTTGACTATCTAAACCGATTCTAAACTAGTTTCTACACAACACTTAAAAAATTCATAAAAAATAATTAAAAATAGCCAGACCAAATTTAACTATGCCCCCCTACTCTCCGTATAGTACCCCTCCTTTTTGCCCTCTCCTATTAGAGTATTCGCTATACAAAAATTTTTCTAAGTTTTAATTTATTATTTTATTCCAGTGCCGACTCCCGCTTGGCTTCAACTCCCTCTTGACACAATTAATTTTGTCTAAATTTTCTAAGTAATAATAATTTAAATATTTATTTCCTGCCCGGCTCACCCTTGTCACCTACTCACCCTTGGCTATAGGCTGCTTGACAGTGACAACTCCCTGACAACTGTTTTGACAGCTGTCGTCGTGACACTGTCAGCGTCCCGTCACCTTCGTTGACAGTGACAATGACAGTTCCGCTATCAATCCGACTCACCCTTGACCCTTAGTTAATTTGTCTGACTATTTTTTCCCTTTTAATTTGGCTACCAGCGGACTAGACCCTTGCCCACCTACCAAGCGTATCAGCCCGGAGGTCAACCTTGCCTGGATTCCCGTGTATAAGAGGCCTGTCCTCATAAATATTTCCACTACCAATGTAAATCGGATTAAGACCCCGATGAATACCTCGATGAATACCCTTTTTGGAGCCTTATTCCGATTAGGTATCACTTTTATTTTTCTATTTACTTTGTTATCGGGTTCCTATGTTGCCTAGATCTATACCTTGTCTTTTTTTTTATCTTGAACTATATACGTGTGCTATGCTAAAAATATATATTTTTATTTAATCTATAATTTTACTAATTTCTATACAGTTAACTTCCAATTACTTTAACCGTTATCAGAATACGGACACGGCCGTCGGAACTCAACTGAGACCAACTTATCCTAAGAGTTGCAATTTTTCTATTGATTCCCTAATTCCTTTATAATTATTGCTATATAGCTAGTAGGGACTCCAAAGTCTAAGGCCAGGCGGCCAGATATATATGCCTTCGAACCACGCTTTAACCAGATTTTTATTATGTGTAATTTTGTATTTATTAACTTGCCAAAAACGTAAATAACACGATTAAAGCTACTAGGATAATTTTGTATAATTTTACGTAATATAATTTCCTCTTCCGAAGGTCGAACCTGTCTACTTTTTGAATTTTAAAGATTATAATTATTATTTTATGCTCTCAAAAATGATAATGCCAACTCTAAATTTCTAATTTCTCTATGCCTAGGCCAAATTTTGACAATTTAATTTTTCTCTACCCTCAATTTTAATCTAACCTCAAACTTTGTTTCCCTTATATCTTCTAAAATCTTAAAGCTATTTTAACAATTCTTTTTCTCGCTTACTGATCTATTTGTGTTCTTCCTCGATCTGTCTTCTCCGGTCTCCCCACTCGTCTCCCGGCTGCTCCTGAGACAGCAAAAGTGAACAGCACGTGGCAGAATTTTAATTTTTTGATTTGCGGCTGACTCGCCCGCACTTTCCTCGTGCTAGCGATGTCAACGCACTCTGCCACTCCGCATCCAGCTCCTATCCAACTTTTGTTTTCCTAGTGCTCCTAGTTTAGGAATTAGGAACACGTGTTTCCACTTTTTTCCCAATTATTCCTAAACCACTGTAGGGATTTTTCCCCAACTTTTTACGTTGGTCACTACACTGCCTGTTACACCTTTTCCCACTTTCACCGCCTCCTAGATATTCCTAATTAGGAACATCCGTCACAAACACTCACTAATTCCCTTATAATATTGTAGGGGAATGCGTAAAAAATCTAAAACTTTTGGGTAGGCTGGGGGAAGGAATTTAGCACGTTTTAACACTTGAAAACCTTTAGGTCGCCGCTCAAAATCGAGCGGCGCACGCACTTTTATCTTCTCCTAGAAGGTTTTTCCTTAATAACTTTTTTGTTAAGGGACTTTTTTGAAAAATTTTTTCACTATCTTCATCTACGTCACAGCGCGCGTCTTTTGGCGTATCGCACGTTAACTTATCACTTTATTCACTATTTTTAAGGTATTTTTTGATACGGAGCGACTTTTAGGCGCTGTTGACGCGTCGGGAGGCTGTCTGAGACTCGGGAAGACTGGTTAGGTTAGGTTAGGTTAGGTTAGGTTAGGTTAGGTTAGGTTAGGTTAGGTTAGGTTAGGTTAGGTTAGGTTAGGTTAGGTTAGGTTAGGTTAGGTTAGGTTAGGTTAGGTTAGGTTAGGTTAGGTTAGGTTAGGTTAGGTTAGGTTTTTTTTTTTTTTTTGGAACTTGATATGTTGACTTGACCAAGGATTGAGGGGACGCTATTGGCCTACATCGCCCTCTCTCCTGATACAAAAGGTACTAAGAACTGACAGAGGGAATTGGAATGAGAGAGGGCTAGCTAAATGCTAATGAGTGAAGAGGAACTTGTACAATACAAGAGAATGAATTGGAGAAATTATGAAGATAGAACAGTTGGAACTAATTGACAGGTAGTGGTCGAAGAGTATGTTGTATTGGGCGGGGAATTTATAGAATAAAGGTAAAGTATTAAAAACAGCAATAAAATGCAAGAGTAGACGAGAATAATAATATTGCAAGGGTGTATTATAAGGAATTATCTGCAAAGTGCAGAAGATATAATGACTAAGGTGCTAAACGTGGATGTATGAAGTTTACGTATTAGGTGTCAAATTAAAGTATCGACATGATGTATTAAATAGTAATGCAAATATTTAAGACATGGTTGGTTATGGTTAAGATACGATTAAATAAGGGATATGCAACGCGGTGATTAAATCGATTAGATGGATAGGAGTCATCCCATCCCAGTGCGGTAACCCCAGGCTAGGATGGCCCCCATCGACAACAACAAACGAGAAGAAGCTGACTGCTGTCAGATACTGACCTGAGCCGCCACACTGGACAAATTATAGGAGGTGACAATTGCGATAATGCAAAAGGTGCAGTGGATAAAGTAGATAAAATAAAATAGGTAAATGTGGCGGCTTAGGTCAGAGAGATAAAAGTAAGAAATAAAACTAGTGTAGGGTAATGACCCAAGCCGCATCATAGCGGAATGTACATATTTGACTTAGAACTAAAGGTATGACTCTGACTATAACTAAAGAAAATAAGATTGTCTCACATGTTTGAATGATTACAGATTATAGAATAAAAAGGGTTACAATGTCCTTACTGAGTAATTTAATCTAATAATTAAACAATTTTATGGAAATAAATAGTGATAGTTGAAGCAATCGAGATTGCTGACAACCCAGGCCGCGACACTTTGCGACAAATTATATGAGGTGAGAATCACGATAATGCAAAAGGGTGCAATGGATAAGGTAGATAGAATAAGCAAGATATAGCGGCCTAGGCTTGGGGAAACATAAGTAAAAGATAGGATTCGATACAACTTAGAACTATAAGTATAAGTATGACTATTCACGATTGACAAAGAAAGTAAGATTATCTAACATGATCAAGTGGTTGGTGACTAGTTATTACTGGTTAACTTAGGCTAACATAAGTATAATAATTTAAAATTTTTTTTTTTTTTTTTTTTTTTTTTTTTTTTTTTTTTTTTTTTTTTTTTTTTTTTTTTTTTTTTTTTTTTTTTTTTTTTTTTTTTGGGAAAATACAATACAAATCAGGTACATAATTAGAGACAATTGCATATACATGATTAGAAACAGCACACTTATATAAATAAACTACTAATACAACTGAAAGGATTAGAGACTGATTATCCGACTACGGAGCACAGACAATAAATCACATAAATAAATAAATCACAGTAGGTCCTACGATGAGGCGACATGATTGCGTTCAGCGCTTATTTACAATTTTGATTTAAATTACACAATTGATTTACAATCGTCTGTGAGCCAGGGTGTCAGATCAACCATTCTGTCTATATGTAGGGGGGTTTACTTGCCACCCCTGAGAAATTTGTAATTAACCCCCTGGGCGCGGCCGATCTGCTCGTCTGACGGTGCTAAATGCGGAGGACAGAACGGACGGGGAGTATTCGTCGGGAAATAGAACGCCCTTGGAAAGCCGGGATCGTCACTTCGGACCCCAAATCGGTATCCCGCGTGCTTGCGGGCAAAGTGCCGGGCCATGTTCCGAAATTGCGTGGCGTACCCGCAGAGGACACACTGCTGGTAGAGTTTATTCTCGCCCGGAGATCCCGGACTGCAGTTCTCCTTATCGGATGAGATAGAAGTGGATTGGCTTGGGACTGGGTTAGTGTCATGAAATTGTTGTTGTTGTTGGGGCCCTGTGGCCGCCTGGTCCCAGCGATGCTCCGCGCTCATAGCGTGATCATATGGCACATATTGGGGATATGGAGCGCGGTTATAGTCACTGAGAGGTTGCTGATTATATGTATGGTGGGGTTGGAGGCGCGAATAGGCGGAGTGATCGTACATTGTGTTGTCAGCAACAGGCGGGTAGATGCCACCCTGCTGCGGCGGGGGGGGGGGGATATTGTGGCGGGGGGGGGGTGACAGTAGGAGGAGGAGGGGGGGGGGGCAGTCAGCGACCCAAGCAGACAGATCGGCTGTCGCTGATGTGGTGGGTGGTGGGGGGTGCAGTTGCTGTTGGTGCTTTAATGCTCCCCGAAAGGAAGGCGGCAGGGTGGATGATGCAAGAGGGGGAAGAGGGAGCCGATCCTGGTGCGAGGGGTAAGCGCGATGCGTATCAGCATGCGGCGCCCACTCACGCAATGGCTCCGAGAAAGAAGCCGATTGATGTGGGTTCGGAACTCCATGAGGTGGGGTTGAAGTGGGGTAAGAATCAACCTGGCGGGGCTCAGTGCGATAAGAAGACGATGAGGGGGGAGGTAGAGAGGGAGCAGCATTAGGGACCGCGGCAGAGGTTGCAGTTGAGAGAGAAGTGGGGTGGGTAGCTATGGCAGGATTGTGGTGAGGGGAAGAAGAGCTAGAGGACAAAGGAGGACCGAGGGGGAGGACAGAAAAGGAGGCGGAGGAGGCAGTATTCAAGGGAGGATCGCGCAGGGTGTCCGACGCTGGTCCCCCGTCAGAGAGTGGCCGCTGATGGGTATGGCGATATGAAGGGCCGACAGCCCGAGCAGGAGCTCGCGAGGGAAGCGGCGGCGGGTCGCCATCCGTTACGGACGACCCCGGGACGAAGGACGGGGGGGGCATGAGCAATCGATCGGCGTAGGGAGTGGCGACCGTGTCGTCGTTGTTGTCGAAGCCCCGGGAGCCAGACGCAGTGAAGGCAGAGCGGGCGTCCGCCGAAGCCGACTCGCGCCGGGCAGGGGAAGACGAGGGTGTGGTCCCCAAAGGGGAGATGAGCCGTGGCGGGAGCAATTCGTGAGGACGCGGCACCCCGTCAGGCCATCCGGGCGCCGGGGAGGCGCGAGAAGCCTCGAGCGGGTCGGTCCAGCCCGACAGGTCCATCGGGACTGCCCGGAAATCTCGCTCCCCGCGATCCGCCCCGCCCCCCCCGGATCCCGCCGCCGGAGAGACGATCTCCGTAACCAGCCTCTCGTATCCAACGGCGAGGCCAGAGGGGGGGGGGCCCACGGAGGGCACGCCAGACGGCTCCCCGGCGCCACCCTCCGCCGCCGAGTCGTCGGCAGGCGGGCGCGTCGCGGACCCCGACGAAGGCAGGGCCGGTTCATTTTCGTTCCCGAGAGAGTGGTTAGCGTGGAAGTGGGCCTCAGTGTTTACGCCGACATCGCCGGTGGAGACCGCAACCACCCGCCCGTCGCCGACGACGCGAGACAGGTTCATGCAGATGGATAGGAGGCGATCGTTGGACGCTCGAAGGGCTTCGATCTCTTGCGTCATGGAGTTCAACGCCTCACCGGCCGTGCATGCCAGCCTCTGGAGGCCCCCACCGGCGCCTCCGAACGAACCTCGCCCACGCAGCCGTGAATTAAGGAGTCGAAGCGCACGCACTTTCCTCCTCAAAGCCACACAAGCGGCGCATGAAGTTTGATTAGAAGGGGGGGGAGGGGAGGGCCCCGCGGGCGCACCACCTCCATCGTTCATCATAATAGCGGGTTCTGGGAACAATATATGCTGGGAATTAGTCAGTGTTGAGGTAGGGAAGTGATTCGATTTGCAAGAGATGTGAATTGTATAGGCAGGATAGTACGTTTGGTATATCGATTTTGGTCGATGGATGCATATAGGTTTGCCTTAGGGCGAGACTAGTGTGGGCGGGGGGGGCCGAAGCGTAGCCCACAGGCGGCGGGGACCGGAGGATGGTTGCGACGTGAAAGAGGAGGGGGGTTGGGGGGGCGTGAGAGGGTGGGGGGGGTGGGGGGGGGGGGGGAAAGCAAGGGCCCGTTTACGGTTTCGGTGAAGGCTTGCGTCCGCGGAGGCAAGAGGCGATGAGGTCGGCGATGAGGTTGGCGATCCGCGCTCCATACTTACACACGAGAGTTACTATGAATAGACAGTGCGAAACTTAATGCTGTCCACCATGCGCTGCACTCTCGGGCATCTGTCAGAGTCGCCCCTATGATTGTGACTATGAGCTCGCGGGCCGCGTTCGCCACCGGCGAGCGCTCCCGTCCGCTCACCATCACGTCTGGAGCAAAAGTGGCATTTGATGGTGCCACGGTCTCCCTTAGTGGGGCAGTTTTTGAGTTCATGCTCGTCCGAGCCACAGTGTGCACAGGCTAGTACATCGCTGGTGCACCTCTTCCTAGTATGACCGAACCGGAGACATTTGGAACATTGAAGGAGGGGAACGTATATGTCCGCATGCACCCGCTGATGCTCGACGTTGATTTTGACTAGGCTCATGACCGCCCTCCAAACCGCCGGAGTGGTCATGAACACTGTATTACAGAGCTGAGGGTTTCTATTGGACCTTACGTACTTGAACACGATGTCGTCAGGACCCACCACGCTGTTCCTGACAGCATCGTTCTGCTCCGTAATAATAGCAGGTAGCTGGTCCGTGGGGATGTCCCTGGGGACTCCCTTGAGTACAAACATTGGTTTGAGCTCCTGCGGGGCATGGGCTTGGATGGGAAGGTTACTTGCGCGAACCTTGTCGAGGGCGACCTGCCTCTGCTGGGCGCTCTCAAAGTCAACCGCTATGCGATTGCCTGAGATGTGCCTGACACTGGTGGGTGCGAAGTTAGTGTAGCGGAATGAAGTGGATTTTTTCCAAATGTTGTAGGTTTCGTCGGAGGAGGTGGAATCAGAGTCGCTTTGAGGGGACACTATGAGAGTTGATTTATGAGGGATCACTTTTTGCCGCTTGGTCTGAGGGGGTTCATCGGAAGCGACCGACGCATAGGTGCGTGTAGAAGCAGAGGCAGTGCCGGCGCTTGTCGGGGTTGAGTTACTCCCGTTCGTCTGTATATGTCTGTGTATCTGATTAAGCAGCTCAAGCATTTGCCCGATTTCTGCCTCCTGCAAAGGTTCATCTTTGGAGTGGGCGGGGTGTGGGTTCGATTCCGTACCCGAGGACGGGTAGATAGCCGATGCCATAGTCAGTACCTGGTCACAGCGCCTATTAGCCGCCTCCCTGTTCACCTTCGTTAGGCTCCTATGCTCATTGATCAAAGCTCTAATTTCGCGGCCACACTCAGCAAAATTATCGAGAACGGCCCTAGGCACAATGGCATACTCGCCATCATATGCTCCATACAGGCAGTCAGGGAATGGAGTAGACTTAAAGGGTGGTTCAGAAGCGACTCGAGAGCGGGGAGAGTTCTGCCGGGGCGGAAAAGAGAGAGTAAGAGCGGGTTTACCTGAAGCAATCCCGTCGGAGATCGGCAGCGCGCAGGGCTCGTCGGGATGAGGAGGAGGAGAGGCAGGGCCAGCTCCCCCGGCCTCGCCAACCCCGGAACTCATGTTACTTTAACGAACACTTAAACAGCCGATAACTTATTTGTAGCACACTGGCCCTAGTCGCACAGAACACAGCACTGAACGAAAGCAACGTTTTTAACAAGTGATAGCTTATTTATAGCACAGACTTAATTCTACTGTCCGGTTGAATCTACTAGCAAGTGACGACTCGACGAGGGATCACGGAGGAGTAGCGTGGCCACAGCACACCGCCCGGCAGCCGAAGTCTCGATCAAAGTTTGGTCGTTCTTGAGAGTTGAAGGCGAGGGTGCAGCGGGCGCGAGGTGGCGCCCGTCAGCTGACAGGCACGCCGGAAGGCGCAGAAGCGCACCGGAAGCCGCGGAAGCACGGTGGAAGCGGCTCGCTTCCGGAAGCCGTGGAAGCACGCTGGAAGCCGCGGAAGCACGGTGGAAGCGGCTCGCTTCCGGAAGCCGCGGAAGCACGTTGGAAGCCGCGGACGCGCACTGGAAGCCGCGGAAGCACGGTGGAAGCGGCTCGCTTCCGGAAGCCGCGGAAGCACGTTGGAAGCCGCGGACGCGCACTGGAAGCCGCGGGAGCACGGTGGAAGCGGCTCGCTTCCGGAAGCCGCGGAAGCACGTTGGAAGCCGCGGACGCGCACTGGAAGCCGCGGAAGCACGGTGGAAGCGGCTCGCTTCCGGAAGCCGCGGAAGCACGCTGGAAGCCGTGGACACGCACTGGAAGCCGCGGAAGCACGGTGGAAGCGGCTCGCTTCCGGAAGCCGTGGAAGCACGCTGGAAGCCGTGGACGCGCACTGGAAGCCGCGGAAGCACGGTGGAAGCGGCTCGCTTCCGGAAGCCGTGGTAGCACTTTGAGTGCCGCGGACGCGCACTGGAAGCCGCGGAAGCCCACTGGAAGCCGCGGAAGCTCGCTGGAAGCCGTGGAAGCGCGATGGACGCGGCCCGCTTCCGGAAGCCGCGGAAGCGCGCTGGAAGCCGCGGACGCGCACTGGAAGCCGTGGAAGCCGCGGAAGCGGCTCGCTTCCGGAAGCCGCGGAAGCACGCTGGAAGCCGCGGACGCGCACTGGAAGCCGCGGAAGCGCGGTGGACGCGGCTCGCTTCCGGAAGCCGGACTGGAAGCGGTGGAAGCCGAGGGGACCTGGGCGCGTGCGCTCTCTACGAGGGCCCAAGGCAGACTGGTTGGTTAGGTTAGGTTAGGTTAGGTTAGGTTAGGTTAGGTTAGGTTAGGTTAGGTTAGGTTAGGTTAGGTTAGGTTAGGTTAGGTTTTTTTTTTTTTTTTTTTTTTTTTTTTTTTTTTTTTTTAAAGCTTTGACCATGGATTGAGGGGACGCTATTGGCCTACATCCCCTCTCTCCCGATACAAAAGGTTACAAGTTAAAAATAGACAAAACATAAATTAGCAGAAGGCTAGCTATAGCTACTTATAGTAAAGGTTATACAATGCAAAATAAGACAAGTAAGTAATAATAGAACAATGGTAGACAATAAAAGATAATATAGAATTTAGTCTAAAGTTAATTGATAAGCTAACATAATTAATTACTAAGATTAGCAAGGGTAATCGCATAAGTTATACATCACAGATAAGACAATCGGTGCTATACATAGAGCAAAAGAGAGAGCAAGTGTCACAATTAAATAGCTTAAAATAGGATTAGATTAAAATACTTAGTTGCTAAGATAAGACATAACAAGAGATTAGATTAAAATTCAAAATAGCTTAGGTGCTAAGATCAGCAAGGGCAATCACACAAGTGATGCATCAGAAATGAGACAATTGATGCTAAACATAGAGTAAAATAACTTAAAAAATAATTAGTTGCTAACATTAGTAGAGCAATCGTATGGTTGTACATTGGCAATGAAGTAACTGGTGCTCAACATAGAGCAATAGTAAACAAATATAATAATAAAATAATTTAAAATTAATCGATTTAAAATATTTGGTAAATAATAGAAGTGAAAGTAAAAGTATATACAATGGTTATAATACAATGGAAGTGATGAGATGATACACAAGGTGGAGCATTAAAATTTAGGCATAACATGTGATTAGATTGAATTAGATCAGACTGGGCTGAGGCAATGTAATAGAAAACAATCAAGTTAAACAATCAAATAAAATAAAAGAAGCATGTAAATGAAATGAAAATACAATATTTTAGAGAAAATCTTGAGCACTTGTTAAATGTAAATCAAATAAATTAAAACGCAGACATTTCGCGTATGAAGAAGACAGTGTGAGCGATGGTATCAACAACTCCGCCAGAATCCCAAGTCATTAAATTTAGTGTGATGACGAAATGAAAGGGTCGTTGACCCGTGCCTAACGACGCGCCGACGCCGAAGCGCGCCTCGCGAATCATCGACGCCCCGACGCCGCGTCACCGCGTCACCGCTTCACCGCGTCACCGCGTCATCGCTTCAGCGCTTCACCGCGTCGCCGAAGCGCGCTTCGCGAATCGCCGACGCCATGACGCCGCGTCCCCGCGTCACCGCTTCACCGCGTCACCGCTTCACCGCGTCACCGCGTCAGCGCTTCACCGCGTCGCGGAAGCGCGCTTCGCGAATCACCGACGCCATGACGCCGCGTCCCCGCGTCACCGCTTCACCGCGTCACCGCTTCAGCGCGTCACCGCGTCACCGCGTCACCGCTTCACCGCTTCACCGCGTCACCGCGTCGCAGCGACGCCGCGACGCCATGACGCCGCGAAGCAGGAAGAAAACAATTGAGAAATTTGCAAGGGTTGGCAGAGTAAATTGACCCATCGCCCACAATGTGTTGATAAAAAGGGGGAGTGATAAATCAACGAATCAACAGGTGAGTTATAATATATAATTTTTTTTTTTTTTTTTTTTTTTTTTTTTTTTTTTTTTTTTTTTTTTTTTTTTTTTTTTTTTTTTTTTTTTTTTTTTTTTTTTTTCCCTTTGATCAGTCAGCATAGGAAATCAATGTAAAAATAAAGGAAACAACACGTCACAGTAAAGCACAATACGATAAAACAGTCACACAATGAAGCGTCACAACAGAATAAACACAATATGAACAACAGAATACAAAATGTACCTTAAATACAACAGAATACAAAATGTACCTTAAATACAATATAATAATATGGAGCTGTAAATCGATAAGTCACATAGTGAAGGGCAACACACCCCGTACGCGATCATAAAGACATAAAAATAACAGTGCATAGCACATACTGTACAATACGGCGGCTGTTCGCCACCCCTAACAAAATAGCTCGCGATCCCCTGCGCACGACCAGCCCACTCGTAGGAGGGAAAGAGATTAGGGAGGGAGGGCGTATCGACGTGATGACGCTATTGGCGCGACCGGCGCACCAAGTGCTGGGTTAGGGGCATTATACTTTTTGAGTTGCCTGATAACACAAGAGACATGACCGTGGAACGAGTCTATAGTACTTTGCTTAGAGATGACTTGAGAGAGAGAAAATGGGTCAATGTCAAAGTGGTGACACGCGAGGAGGTGGTGGGAGCGAGAGGCCTCGAACCGGGGACACTCTTGTATGAGGTGGGTGAGAGTCTGGGGGGTGTTAGAGTCACACGGGCAGCAGTCGGAGTCAGCGATTTTGAATCGGTGGAGATACGCTCGATGATAGCCGTGGTTGGTCAAGAACTGGGTGATGGGAAAGTCGAGCTTGATCTCCTGCATGTAGCGCTCAAAAGAGGGGAAATCTGGAAGAAGGGTCTTTAAGTGCACGGTGTTGTCCAAATTGGCGTAGAGGTTCGCCCTGACCTGCTCCGCCTCCGTCTTGTTGATATATTTGATGTGGCTAATAGGGGTGAAACAGTGCTGAGGCCGAGTATGGAGTACAGCAGCCTTTTTGGCGGCCGTGTCAGCCAACTCGTTGCCGAGCACCCCGCTGTGACCCCTAATCCAGAAGAACTTGGGATCAAAAGGGAGCGAATCGTGAGAGTGAAAGAGAATCCTGTGGATCTGAACCGCCATGGGGTAGTGAGTATTAGCATTCGCAAGCTCCGCGAGCGCGGACCTGCTGTCGGAAAAGATCTGACAGCGTCCGATCCGCCTGGCAACAGCCCACTCGCAGGCCCTGAGAATGGCTAACATTTCGGCCTGGTACACCGAATTGACCGAGTGTAGTTTGATTTTCCTTGTTAGGGTCTCGCCGCCGGGGCCAACAGCGACAAGCGCCGCTCCCACGACGCCGTCGTGCCGGCTGCCGTCCGTGTACACCTGCCACGCGTCGGGCTCGGCGACGCTAGCATGCTCTTCAGCCGTGTCGAGGGCGCGGAACACGATGCCGGCCCTCGCGGCCGGATGCGGTAAGTCCACGGGCAGCGCAGGCTGTTCGATAGGTAAGTCGGTAGGGAGGTGCCTGGAGTATCCGCAGATCCGAGTGAGCTCGTGGTTAGGTTAGGTTAGGTTAGGTTAGGTTAGGTTAGGTTAGGTTAGGTTAGGTTAGGTTAGGTTAGGTTTTTTTTTTTTTTTTTTTGGAACTTTATTAAAGCTTTGACCATGGATTGAGGGGACGCTATTGGCCTACATCCCCTCTCTCCCGATACAAAAGGTTACAAGTTAAAAATAGACAAACATAAATTAGCAGAAGGCTAGCTATAGCTACTTATAGTAAAGGTGATACAATGCAAAATAAGATAATTAATAATAGAGAAATGGTAGACAATAAAAGATAGTGTAGAACTAGTCTAAATTGTTGATAAGATGACAAACTTAGGTGCTAAGATTAGCAAAGGTAATCACATAAGTATTGCATCAGAAATGAGACAATTGATGCTAAACATAGAGTAAAATAGCTTAAAGATAATTAGTTACTAACATTAGTAAAGCAATCGTATGGTTGTACATTGGAAATGAGGTAATTGGTGCTCAGCATAGAGCAGTAGTAGACAAATGTAATAATAAAATAACTTAAAATTAATCGATTTAAAATATTTGGTAAATAATAGAAGTAAAAGTAAAAGTATATACAATGGTTATAACACAATGAAAGTGATAAGATAATACACAAGGTGGAATATTAAATTTAGGCATAACATGTGATTAGTTGAATTAGATCAAACTAGGCTGAGGTAATGTAATAGAAAACAATTAAGTTAAACAATTAAATAAAGGAAGCATGTAAATGAAATGAAAATACAATGTTTTAAAGAAAATCTTGAGCACTGTTAAATATAAATCAAATTAAAAATAGATTAAAACGCAGACAGTTCGCGTATGAAGAAGACAGTGTGAGCGATGGTATCAACAACTCCGCCAGAATCCCAAGTCACTAAATTTAGTGTAATGACGAAATGAAAGGTCATTGACCCGTGCCTAACAACGCGCCGACGCCGAAGCGCGCTTCGCGAATCATTGACGCCCCGACGCCGCGTCACCGCGTCACCGCTTCACCGCGTCACCGCTTCACCGCGTCACTGACGCCACGACGCCACGACGCCGCGTCACCGCGTCACCGCTTCAGCGCTTCACCGCGTCGCCGAAGCGCGCCTCGCGAATCACCGACGCCATGACGCCGCGTCCCCGCGTCACCGCTTCACCGCGTCACCGCTTCACCGCGTCACTGACGCCACGACGCGACGACGCCGCGCCACCGCGTCACCGCGTCACCGCTTCACCGCTTCACCGCGTCACCGCGTCGCAGCGACGCCGCGACGCCATGACGCCGCGACGCGGGAAGAAAACAATTAAGAAATTTGCAAGGGTTGGCAGAGCAAATTGACCCATCGCCCACAATGAATTGATAAAAAAAGAAAAATACAATATATGAGTGATAGATCAGGCAATCAACATAGTAATACAGTAACATAGAATATTTACATCGCGCAGGCAATCGATATTACCAGTCACCCAGGCCGCCATAGCTAGCAACAATTTATATAAGGCGACAATCACGGTAATGCAAAAGGGTGCAGTGGATAAGGTACATACAATAAGTAAAAATATTGCGGCCTAGGCTTGGGGAACATAAGTAAAGATAGAATTCAATAGAACTTAGAACTATGATCACACATATATAATTTACAGAGAGCAACCTTTAAGACAAGGCTGTAACAATATTGTTCTATTACACCGAGCACACACAATTGTTAATTTGTGTGTGCTCCGTGCAACCAAACAGTAAAACTAAGTTATTAAAAAAAAACTTACAATAAGGCGACTTGATTATATTTAGCGCTTAAATTCAGATGAAACATACAATTAGTTTGGGTATAATATCTAAACTAAGGAGTATACTCTATGTTTTGAGCAACTTTGTGCTGCATGACCCTATAGTAGGGGCACATGCTGGATAGAGGCTTGTGAAGAGTGTCGAGATGCATCCCCATGCGGCCTGCTCGTCGCACACAATTGTAGCATTTGATTTTGGAGGGATCACTTTTGAGTGGGCAGTCGCCATACTGATGTTCAGTAGAAGAGCAATGGGAACAGGGTTTAATTTGAGATTGGCACTTGGCTCTAGTATGCCCGAACTGCAGACAAGCGAGACACTGGAGCAACGGTGATTGCTCCTCGACATGGACCCGCTGATTGTCGACTTTAAGGCGGCCAGCGGCTACAATCTCCTGGAAGACCTTGGGATTAGCCCTAAATACAGCGTTGTACAGTGCAGGATTGCGGTTTTTCCTAGTGTGGGAGAAAGTGAGGTCTTTGGAGTCAATGCAGTTTTGAGATGAGATTATTTGCCTGAGGTCATCACGATTAGTTGAGTTGGAAATGCCTTTAAGGATGAACATGGGTTGGAGTTTTTTGATGGGTTCGGCTGCAAAGATGCCGGCTTCCAGGACACGATTCAGTGTCTCAGACAGTTGCTGAGGAGAGTCAAACTCTACGCGGAGCTTATTCAGATGGACACGACGGGTGGATATGGGAGCATAATCAAGATGTAAAAAAGTGATCTTTTCTCGAAAAGCTTCAAGAGTTTTCTCAAAGGATTGGGCCTCTGGGTCTTTGAGTGAGACGACAAGAGCATGAGCAGTGGAACGATTTATGCGTCTAGAAGGAGAGGACGACTTACTTCTAAAATGCTTACGGTCGATAGAAGAGGTGGGAGGCTCCTGCGACTCCGCCTGAAGAGAAGCATGTTCAGCCACATTGCAGCGGCCCGCGCGATTGAGGCACTCCTCGATTATTTTCGTGAGATCCTCCTGGCGAGGACCGCGGCAGACGGGAGCTCTTACCCCCCTCTCCAATATCGCAGTTATCTCAGTAAATCCGTCCACCGCTCGTGCAAATTTGTCGACAGCGGGCTCATTGAAGACGTCTTGACTGCGAATGTCAATGGCTGCCAGAGTCTCCAGTATGACTCGGTTCTGATGTCGTATCTCGTTCAGGCAGTGTGTGAGTTGTTCAACGGCTGTCGCATTCGGGTCTTGAGGTTCATGAAGTTCAGCGCAGTAGGAGTTGTCGCAAGCGCCTCTTGCAAGCTGCTCAGCATTAGAGCCGATCTGGGCTAGATCATTTTTGATCTTGAGTTTGTTTACTCTGGTGAGACTCTTGCCTTCGTCGAGAATCAAGTAGATGTGATCCATGAGTTCCCTGATTTTGTCATAGGAGGCTTGAGGTGAATGTGGGCCCTCAGCTGGACCCTCCATTGCCCGGGGCTGAGCCATCGCACGTGGGTGCAAGAAAGAAGCGGTGATAGCGGTCGAGCAAGTCAGCAGCAGCCCTGAGCTGACATCACATAGTTTCAGCCGGAGATGACGAAGAAGAGTCAGGAAGAAATGGTGCGTCTTCAGGACACCAGCACCAGGTGCGATCAGCGGAAGCGGCGCAGCACAGGAAGCAGCTCCGGTTCGCGCTCGTCACCGACGCGCGCCTCGCGACGCGCTGACGCACGGACGCGGAAGCGCTGACGCCGACGCGCGCTTCGCGACGCGGTGACGCCGACGCGCGCTTCGCGACGCGCTGACGCACGGACGCGGAAGCGCTGACGCCGACGCGCGCTTCGCGACGCGCTGACGCACGGACGCGGAAGCGCTGACGCGGACGCGCGCTTCGCGACGCGCTGACGCACCGACGCCGACGCCGCTTCACGGAAGCGCTGACGCCGACGCCGCTCCACTGATGCACCGACGCACTGACGCCGAAGCGGACGCGCGCTTCGCGACGCGGCGACGCCGAAGCGCTGAAGCGCTGACGCGGACGCACTGACGCCGACGCGGTGACGCCGACGCGCTGACGCGGAAGCCGCTTCGCGACGCAGCTGACGCGGGACCCGAAGCGCGCGACGCAGGGAGGACTGGGACGCGTGTGGTCCCGAGGGCGGCTGGCAGCCGACTGGTTAGGTTAGGTTAGGTTAGGTTAGGTTAGGTTAGGTTAGGTTAGGTTAGGTTAGGTTAGGTTAGGTTAGGTTAGGTTAGGTTAGGTTAGGTTAGGTTAGGTTGGGGCCGAGTGGTGGGGGTGACCCGCCACAGGGGGTGGACCAACAGGCGCTTACAGCTCCCATTAAGTGGAGCCTTAGCCTGCCACCCCAAGACCGCAGTGCGTGGACTTCATGTCCACATCCTTCTCGAGGTGGCCTCGTTTGCACTGAACACTGCGGATCTAGACTGGAGAGTCGATAAACACTCCTGAGGGTGGTGCTTCGGCGGCGCCCTCAGTACCGGGTCGGGGCCGATGAGGCTGCAGTGCCGAAAGGGTCCGGCCCGGACGGGGGGGAGGGGATGCACCTGCCTCTCTCTTTTGGAGGGGTAGGGTGCCTGGCGCTATTGCGCGGAGAGGTGTTGGGGGGCGCTATTGCGTCCTCCGTTGTGGTTTTTGCGCTTTTGCGCATTGTGGTTTCCCTGTCCTCTGCGGAGGGCAGGGAGTCTAGGTGGTGGCGTGCCCGGCGGCACTAACCCTGTCGCCGGGTGGTGCCTGGGGGGCGGACCGGCACCAGCCGCCCTCCCCGGTAACCGCACAGTGCACCTCAACGACCCCCGTCACGGTGCTAAGGGGGTACGTCGTGGCTGTGCGGTCCGAAGACGGCTCGCCTTCATTGGCCGGCCGTGAGAGAAGGAAAACTCGATACAAAACCCGTGAGAAAACACGCTAAAAACCTGTGGATACCTGGGGACCTCCACAGTATATACCCTAGCCCCCGGAATGGGCGTCACCCGGGGGTGGTCATTTAAATCGGCCCCACTCGTGGGATTCAAAATGGAATATTTTAAATTAAACTTTCGGGGAACGGGGGGGAAAGATAAGAGGAGGAGTGAGGGGTTAGATGAGGACGACTTGTCCGATGCGTCGGATTTAAGCGTCCCAACAGCTTGGTCGGACGATGGAAGTGCGACCAAGGCATTGAGAAGGCGCGTTCGTCCAACAGAAAAAACAAGGAGTCGGTCAAGATCGAGGTCAAAGTCGAGGGAGAGAGAGGCAGGTCCTGCCACTGAACCGTCTTCTGCGGGGAAAATTCCCACAAGGAGAGGGAGAGGCCGGCCTCCTACGACCGGCGAATATGTCGGCTTGTCGCAAGAGAAGCGCGAGTGGCTGCAGACGCAGAGGGTGGCGCTGCAACAGCAAGTCGAAAAGGAGATGGAAGAAATGTCTCAGGAGCTTCGGCTAAAGAGGCTGACCCGGTCCACGTCGAGTGAATTGTCTGGCTGGTCATCGTCTGCGTCTGCGGACAGACACAGAGACCCTTCGGCGAGTCAGCAACCGAGTCCAGATATGGATACTGCAGATGGGCTGCAAAAGTTGGCAATGGCGAGCGTGGCTGCCATCGAAAAGGTGGCCACCAAATCAAAGAATTTGAAGGGCTCGTTCGTACGGGCGTTGAAAGAGGCGGCGGCCAGCCTCAAAGAGGTTACGGAAACCCTTGCGGCCAGAACCAATTCCGAGGAGAACGTGAAACTCCAAAAGGAGAATGCCTGTCTGCGAGGGGAGATCAGTGAGCTCCGCAAACAACTCGCGGAGCTCAAAGGGATAGTGGAAAAGCTGACAAGCCAACCAAAGCCACCTCCGCCAGAGCCTACTGCTTTGGTGCAGGAAGAGATGACCAGGTCCATCATGATGCAAGTTGGCGATATGGTCAACGCAAGGCTGGACGCACTGGAGGAGCGGCTGTTGCCGGCGAAGAGCATCCGTCCGCCTTTGGCTGCGGACGCAAAGAAGACATACGCATCTGCTGTTCTACCTTCTACTGGAGAGCCAATGTCGTTATCGCAACAAGGGAAGAGAAAAGCTGGGAAGGGCAAAGGTGTTGCGCCTATTCCTAAGCCTGTGGTGGAACGGTCCGTAGAGGTGCCGCCTACATCGTCGGGTATGGACGATGACGGCTTCGTGACCGTCGCAAAGAAGAGCAAGAGGAGGATTGAAAAGGTCGTCGTCGAGGTCCCGGCTTCCACTCGGCCGAATAGCAAAATCGCTGTAGTCCCGGCTTCTGTGCCGGATAGGAAGGAGGGGGGGGGGAAACGAAAAGAAAAGGCGAAAAAGCCGAAATTGCGTATCCCAAAGTCGTCCGCCGTGGTGATTACCTTGCTGCCGGAGGCGGCTAAGAAGGGGGTTTCTTACGCCCAGGTGTTGACGGAGGCCCGAACCAAGGTTGACCTGGAGCCGCTGGGCATAACCGGGCTCCGGTACAGGAAGGCCGCCACCGGGGCAGGCGTCCTCGAGCTGCCGGGTGCCGCTAGTGGGGAGAAAGCCGATGCACTAGCGGCTAAATTGAGGGAAAACCTAGGGAGTGACCTAGTGAGAGTGTCCAGGCCGACTAAATGCGCGGAACTCCGCGTTTCAGGCCTGGATGACTCGGTCACGGCGGCTGAGGTGGCTGGGGCCATCGCCAGGGTGGGAAGTTGTACGGCGGACGACGTTAAAGTCGGGGAGGTGCGCCGAACTCTGACAGGGTTAGGCTCTGTGTGGGCGAGGTGCCCCGTTGAGGCGGCAAGGAAGGTGGCAGGTGGTCGCCTTCTAGTAGGATGGGTCTCGGCAGGTGTCAAAGTACTGGAGCCGAGACCCTTGAGGTGCTACCGGTGCCTGAAACAGGGGCACGTCGTCGCGGTATGCACCTCGGAGGTGGACCGCAGCGGTGAATGTTACCGCTGCGGGCAACATGGTCACAGAGCCGGGGCGTGCACGAGCAGGCCGCACTGCACGCTGTGCTCCGCCGAAGGGAAGTCGGCGGACCACATCCCAGG
Organism: Zeuzera pyrina; assembly: GCA_907165235.1. Classification (NCBI taxonomy): domain Eukaryota; kingdom Metazoa; phylum Arthropoda; class Insecta; order Lepidoptera; family Cossidae; genus Zeuzera; species Zeuzera pyrina. The sequence goes on from OU015630.1 coordinate 24,170,791, forward strand.
CAGCAAGACCTGTGCGGGGGCAAAGCCCAAAAAGGGCGCTAGGGTGGTAGCCGTTGCTGCCGCTCGCGTTGCTCCCGCCAGGCCAACGGAGGAGATGTGCACGGACCCGTGCTAGTGGCCATCGCCTCCAAGGCGACCACCGCGCCCTGCCATGTATACGGCGGGGCGCCCACCTGAGGCTTGGGGTGGCATTCGGGGGAGTGCCGCCCCTCTCACAGCCTCGAGATGGCGCGCGCGGTGTTCCCGCGCGCCTCTCCAGAAGTCGGGCGGGCAAGGCCCGCCCAAACACGAGACGAGGCCGGCGTTTGCGCTGGCCGTTGCCGCCGGGGCCGCGGAAGAATGCCAACGCACCCCCGTTGCCCCGGCATCAAGGCTCTCGAGGAACACCGTCAGGTTTTAGTGGGTAGCCCGGCATTGCACCTCACAGCCGTGGAGTCCCACATATCCCCCTGCCATCCCCCATGGCAGGACGGAATGCATAAAGCATTTCCTGACGATAAAAAAAAAAAAAAAAAAAAAAAAAAAAAAAAAAAAAAAAAAAAAAAAGGTTAGGTTAGGTTAGGTTTTTTTTTTTTTTTTTTGGAACTTTATTAAAGCTTTGACCATGGATTGAGGGGACGCTATTGGCCTACATCCCCTCTCTCCCGATACAAAAGGTTACAAGTTAAAAATAGACAAACATAAATTAGCAGAAGGCTAGCTATAGCTACTTATAGTAAAGGTGATACAATGCAAAATAAGATAATTAATAATAGAGAAATGGTAGACAATAAAAGATAGTGTAGAACTAGTCTAAATTGTTGATAAGATGACAAACTTAGGTGCTAAGATTAGCAAAGGTAATCACATAAGTATTGCATCAGAAATGAGACAATTGATGCTAAACATAGAGTAAAATAGCTTAAAGATAATTAGTTACTAACATTAGTAAAGCAATCGTATGGTTGTACATTGGAAATGAGGTAATTGGTGCTCAGCATAGAGCAGTAGTAGACAAATGTAATAATAAAATAACTTAAAATTAATCGATTTAAAATATTTGGTAAATAATAGAAGTAAAAGTAAAAGTATATACAATGGTTATAACACAATGAAAGTGATAAGATAATACACAAGGTGGAATATTAAATTTAGGCATAACATGTGATTAGTTGAATTAGATCAAACTAGGCTGAGGTAATGTAATAGAAAACAATTAAGTTAAACAATTAAATAAAGGAAGCATGTAAATGAAATGAAAATACAATGTTTTAAAGAAAATCTTGAGCACTGTTAAATATAAATCAAATTAAAAATAGATTAAAACGCAGACAGTTCGCGTATGAAGAAGACAGTGTGAGCGATGGTATCAACAACTCCGCCAGAATCCCAAGTCACTAAATTTAGTGTAATGACGAAATGAAAGGTCATTGACCCGTGCCTAACAACGCGCCGACGCCGAAGCGCGCTTCGCGAATCATTGACGCCCCGACGCCGCGTCACCGCGTCACCGCTTCACCGCGTCACCGCTTCACCGCGTCACTGACGCCACGACGCCACGACGCCGCGTCACCGCGTCACCGCTTCAGCGCTTCACCGCGTCGCCGAAGCGCGCCTCGCGAATCACCGACGCCATGACGCCGCGTCCCCGCGTCACCGCTTCACCGCGTCACCGCTTCACCGCGTCACTGACGCCACGACGCGACGACGCCGCGCCACCGCGTCACCGCGTCACCGCTTCACCGCTTCACCGCGTCACCGCGTCGCAGCGACGCCGCGACGCCATGACGCCGCGACGCGGGAAGAAAACAATTAAGAAATTTGCAAGGGTTGGCAGAGCAAATTGACCCATCGCCCACAATGAATTGATAAAAAAAAGAAAAATACAATATATGAGTGATAGATCAGGCAATCAACATAGTAATACAGTAACATGGAATATTTACATCGCGCAGGCAATCGATATTACCAGTCACCCAGGCCGCCATAGCTAGCAACAATTTATATAAGGCGACAATCACGGTAATGCAAAAGGGTGCAGTGGATAAGGTACATACAATAAGTAAAAATATTGCGGCCTAGGCTTGGGGAACATAAGTAAAGATAGAATTCAATAGAACTTAGAACTATGATCACACATATATAATTTACAGAGAGCAACCTTTAAGACAAGGCTGTAACAATATTGTTCTATTACACCGAGCACACACAATTGTTAATTTGTGTGTGCTCCGTGCAACCAAACAGTAAAACTAAGTTATTAAAAAAAAAAACTTACAATAAGGCGACTTGATTATATTTAGCGCTTAAATTCAGATGAAACATACAATTAGTTTGGGTATAATATCTAAACTAAGGAGTATACTCTATGTTTTGAGCAACTTTGTGCTGCATGACCCTATAGTAGGGGCACATGCTGGATAGAGGCTTGTGAAGAGTGTCGAGATGCATCCCCATGCGGCCTGCTCGTCGCACACAATTGTAGCATTTGATTTTGGAGGGATCACTTTTGAGTGGGCAGTCGCCATACTGATGTTCAGTAGAAGAGCAATGGGAACAGGGTTTAATTTGAGATTGGCACTTGGCTCTAGTATGCCCGAACTGCAGACAAGCGAGACACTGGAGCAACGGTGATTGCTCCTCGACATGGACCCGCTGATTGTCGACTTTAAGGCGGCCAGCGGCTACAATCTCCTGGAAGACCTTGGGATTAGCCCTAAATACAGCGTTGTACAGTGCAGGATTGCGGTTTTTCCTAGTGTGGGAGAAAGTGAGGTCTTTGGAGTCAATGCAGTTTTGAGATGAGATTATTTGCCTGAGGTCATCACGATTAGTTGAGTTGGAAATGCCTTTAAGGATGAACATGGGTTGGAGTTTTTTGATGGGTTCGGCTGCAAAGATGCCGGCTTCCAGGACACGATTCAGTGTCTCAGACAGTTGCTGAGGAGAGTCAAACTCTACGCGGAGCTTATTCAGATGGACACGACGGGTGGATATGGGAGCATAATCAAGATGTAAAAAAGTGATCTTTTCTCGAAAAGCTTCAAGAGTTTTCTCAAAGGATTGGGCCTCTGGGTCTTTGAGTGAGACGACAAGAGCATGAGCAGTGGAACGATTTATGCGTCTAGAAGGAGAGGACGACTTACTTCTAAAATGCTTACGGTCGATAGAAGAGGTGGGAGGCTCCTGCGACTCCGCCTGAAGAGAAGCATGTTCAGCCACATTGCAGCGGCCCGCGCGATTGAGGCACTCCTCGATTATTTTCGTGAGATCCTCCTGGCGAGGACCGCGGCAGACGGGAGCTCTTACCCCCCTCTCCAATATCGCAGTTATCTCAGTAAATCCGTCCACCGCTCGTGCAAATTTGTCGACAGCGGGCTCATTGAAGACGTCTTGACTGCGAATGTCAATGGCTGCCAGAGTCTCCAGTATGACTCGGTTCTGATGTCGTATCTCGTTCAGGCAGTGTGTGAGTTGTTCAACGGCTGTCGCATTCGGGTCTTGAGGTTCATGAAGTTCAGCGCAGTAGGAGTTGTCGCAAGCGCCTCTTGCAAGCTGCTCAGCATTAGAGCCGATCTGGGCTAGATCATTTTTGATCTTGAGTTTGTTTACTCTGGTGAGACTCTTGCCTTCGTCGAGAATCAAGTAGATGTGATCCATGAGTTCCCTGATTTTGTCATAGGAGGCTTGAGGTGAATGTGGGCCCTCAGCTGGACCCTCCATTGCCCGGGGCTGAGCCATCGCACGTGGGTGCAAGAAAGAAGCGGTGATAGCGGTCGAGCAAGTCAGCAGCAGCCCTGAGCTGACATCACATAGTTTCAGCCGGAGATGACGAAGAAGAGTCAGGAAGAAATGGTGCGTCTTCAGGACACCAGCACCAGGTGCGATCCGGTTAGGTTAGGTTAGGTTAGGTTAGGTTAGGTTAGGTTAGGTTAGGTTAGGTTAGGTTAGGTTAGGTTAGGTTAGGTTTTTTTTTTTTTTTTTTTTTTTTTTTTTTTGGAACTTTATTAAAGCTTTGACCATGGATTGAGGGGACGCTATTGGCCTACATCCCCTCTCTCCCGATACAAAAGGTTACAAGTTAAAAATAGACAAACATAAATTAGCAGAAGGCTAGCTATAGCTACTTATAGTAAAGGTGATACAATGCAAAATAAGATAATTAATAATAGAGAAATGGTAGACAATAAAAGATAGTGTAGAACTAGTCTAAATTGTTGATAAGATGACAAACTTAGGTGCTAAGATTAGCAAAGGTAATCACATAAGTATTGCATCAGAAATGAGACAATTGATGCTAAACATAGAGTAAAATAGCTTAAAGATAATTAGTTACTAACATTAGTAAAGCAATCGTATGGTTGTACATTGGAAATGAGGTAATTGGTGCTCAGCATAGAGCAGTAGTAGACAAATGTAATAATAAAATAACTTAAAATTAATCGATTTAAAATATTTGGTAAATAATAGAAGTAAAAGTAAAAGTATATACAATGGTTATAACACAATGAAAGTGATAAGATAATACACAAGGTGGAATATTAAATTTAGGCATAACATGTGATTAGTTGAATTAGATCAAACTAGGCTGAGGTAATGTAATAGAAAACAATTAAGTTAAACAATTAAATAAAGGAAGCATGTAAATGAAATGAAAATACAATGTTTTAAAGAAAATCTTGAGCACTGTTAAATATAAATCAAATTAAAAATAGATTAAAACGCAGACAGTTCGCGTATGAAGAAGACAGTGTGAGCGATGGTATCAACAACTCCGCCAGAATCCCAAGTCACTAAATTTAGTGTAATGACGAAATGAAAGGTCATTGACCCGTGCCTAACAACGCGCCGACGCCGAAGCGCGCTTCGCGAATCATTGACGCCCCGACGCCGCGTCACCGCGTCACCGCTTCACCGCGTCACCGCTTCACCGCGTCACTGACGCCACGACGCCACGACGCCGCGTCACCGCGTCACCGCTTCAGCGCTTCACCGCGTCGCCGAAGCGCGCCTCGCGAATCACCGACGCCATGACGCCGCGTCCCCGCGTCACCGCTTCACCGCGTCACCGCTTCACCGCGTCACTGACGCCACGACGCGACGACGCCGCGCCACCGCGTCACCGCGTCACCGCTTCACCGCTTCACCGCGTCACCGCGTCGCAGCGACGCCGCGACGCCATGACGCCGCGACGCGGGAAGAAAACAATTAAGAAATTTGCAAGGGTTGGCAGAGCAAATTGACCCATCGCCCACAATGAATTGATAAAAAAAGAAAAATACAATATATGAGTGATAGATCAGGCAATCAACATAGTAATACAGTAACATGGAATATTTACATCGCGCAGGCAATCGATATTACCAGTCACCCAGGCCGCCATAGCTAGCAACAATTTATATAAGGCGACAATCACGGTAATGCAAAAGGGTGCAGTGGATAAGGTACATACAATAAGTAAAAATATTGCGGCCTAGGCTTGGGGAACATAAGTAAAGATAGAATTCAATAGAACTTAGAACTATGATCACACATATATAATTTACAGAGAGCAACCTTTAAGACAAGGCTGTAACAATATTGTTCTATTACACCGAGCACACACAATTGTTAATTTGTGTGTGCTCCGTGCAACCAAACAGTAAAACTAAGTTATTAAAAAAAAAAACTTACAATAAGGCGACTTGATTATATTTAGCGCTTAAATTCAGATGAAACATACAATTAGTTTGGGTATAATATCTAAACTAAGGAGTATACTCTATGTTTTGAGCAACTTTGTGCTGCATGACCCTATAGTAGGGGCACATGCTGGATAGAGGCTTGTGAAGAGTGTCGAGATGCATCCCCATGCGGCCTGCTCGTCGCACACAATTGTAGCATTTGATTTTGGAGGGATCACTTTTGAGTGGGCAGTCGCCATACTGATGTTCAGTAGAAGAGCAATGGGAACAGGGTTTAATTTGAGATTGGCACTTGGCTCTAGTATGCCCGAACTGCAGACAAGCGAGACACTGGAGCAACGGTGATTGCTCCTCGACATGGACCCGCTGATTGTCGACTTTAAGGCGGCCAGCGGCTACAATCTCCTGGAAGACCTTGGGATTAGCCCTAAATACAGCGTTGTACAGTGCAGGATTGCGGTTTTTCCTAGTGTGGGAGAAAGTGAGGTCTTTGGAGTCAATGCAGTTTTGAGATGAGATTATTTGCCTGAGGTCATCACGATTAGTTGAGTTGGAAATGCCTTTAAGGATGAACATGGGTTGGAGTTTTTTGATGGGTTCGGCTGCAAAGATGCCGGCTTCCAGGACACGATTCAGTGTCTCAGACAGTTGCTGAGGAGAGTCAAACTCTACGCGGAGCTTATTCAGATGGACACGACGGGTGGATATGGGAGCATAATCAAGATGTAAAAAAGTGATCTTTTCTCGAAAAGCTTCAAGAGTTTTCTCAAAGGATTGGGCCTCTGGGTCTTTGAGTGAGACGACAAGAGCATGAGCAGTGGAACGATTTATGCGTCTAGAAGGAGAGGACGACTTACTTCTAAAATGCTTACGGTCGATAGAAGAGGTGGGAGGCTCCTGCGACTCCGCCTGAAGAGAAGCATGTTCAGCCACATTGCAGCGGCCCGCGCGATTGAGGCACTCCTCGATTATTTTCGTGAGATCCTCCTGGCGAGGACCGCGGCAGACGGGAGCTCTTACCCCCCTCTCCAATATCGCAGTTATCTCAGTAAATCCGTCCACCGCTCGTGCAAATTTGTCGACAGCGGGCTCATTGAAGACGTCTTGACTGCGAATGTCAATGGCTGCCAGAGTCTCCAGTATGACTCGGTTCTGATGTCGTATCTCGTTCAGGCAGTGTGTGAGTTGTTCAACGGCTGTCGCATTCGGGTCTTGAGGTTCATGAAGTTCAGCGCAGTAGGAGTTGTCGCAAGCGCCTCTTGCAAGCTGCTCAGCATTAGAGCCGATCTGGGCTAGATCATTTTTGATCTTGAGTTTGTTTACTCTGGTGAGACTCTTGCCTTCGTCGAGAATCAAGTAGATGTGATCCATGAGTTCCCTGATTTTGTCATAGGAGGCTTGAGGTGAATGTGGGCCCTCAGCTGGACCCTCCATTGCCCGGGGCTGAGCCATCGCACGTGGGTGCAAGAAAGAAGCGGTGATAGCGGTCGAGCAAGTCAGCAGCAGCCCTGAGCTGACATCACATAGTTTCAGCCGGAGATGACGAAGAAGAGTCAGGAAGAAATGGTGCGTCTTCAGGACACCAGCACCAGGTGCGATCCGGTTAGGTTAGGTTAGGTTAGGTTAGGTTAGGTTAGGTTAGGTTAGGTTAGGTTAGGTTAGGTTAGGTTAGGTTAGGTTAGGTTAGGTTAGGTTTTTTTTTTTTTTTTTTTTTGGAACTTTATTAAAGCTTTGACCATGGATTGAGGGGACGCTATTGGCCTACATCCCCTCTCTCCCGATACAAAAGGTTACAAGTTAAAAATAGACAAACATAAATTAGCAGAAGGCTAGCTATAGCTACTTATAGTAAAGGTGATACAATGCAAAATAAGATAATTAATAATAGAGAAATGGTAGACAATAAAAGATAGTGTAGAACTAGTCTAAATTGTTGATAAGATGACAAACTTAGGTGCTAAGATTAGCAAAGGTAATCACATAAGTATTGCATCAGAAATGAGACAATTGATGCTAAACATAGAGTAAAATAGCTTAAAGATAATTAGTTACTAACATTAGTAAAGCAATCGTATGGTTGTACATTGGAAATGAGGTAATTGGTGCTCAGCATAGAGCAGTAGTAGACAAATGTAATAATAAAATAACTTAAAATTAATCGATTTAAAATATTTGGTAAATAATAGAAGTAAAAGTAAAAGTATATACAATGGTTATAACACAATGAAAGTGATAAGATAATACACAAGGTGGAATATTAAATTTAGGCATAACATGTGATTAGTTGAATTAGATCAAACTAGGCTGAGGTAATGTAATAGAAAACAATTAAGTTAAACAATTAAATAAAGGAAGCATGTAAATGAAATGAAAATACAATGTTTTAAAGAAAATCTTGAGCACTGTTAAATATAAATCAAATTAAAAATAGATTAAAACGCAGACAGTTCGCGTATGAAGAAGACAGTGTGAGCGATGGTATCAACAACTCCGCCAGAATCCCAAGTCACTAAATTTAGTGTAATGACGAAATGAAAGGTCATTGACCCGTGCCTAACAACGCGCCGACGCCGAAGCGCGCTTCGCGAATCATTGACGCCCCGACGCCGCGTCACCGCGTCACCGCTTCACCGCGTCACCGCTTCACCGCGTCACTGACGCCACGACGCCACGACGCCGCGTCACCGCGTCACCGCTTCAGCGCTTCACCGCGTCGCCGAAGCGCGCCTCGCGAATCACCGACGCCATGACGCCGCGTCCCCGCGTCACCGCTTCACCGCGTCACCGCTTCACCGCGTCACTGACGCCACGACGCGACGACGCCGCGCCACCGCGTCACCGCGTCACCGCTTCACCGCTTCACCGCGTCACCGCGTCGCAGCGACGCCGCGACGCCATGACGCCGCGACGCGGGAAGAAAACAATTAAGAAATTTGCAAGGGTTGGCAGAGCAAATTGACCCATCGCCCACAATGAATTGATAAAAAAAGAAAAATACAATATATGAGTGATAGATCAGGCAATCAACATAGTAATACAGTAACATGGAATATTTACATCGCGCAGGCAATCGATATTACCAGTCACCCAGGCCGCCATAGCTAGCAACAATTTATATAAGGCGACAATCACGGTAATGCAAAAGGGTGCAGTGGATAAGGTACATACAATAAGTAAAAATATTGCGGCCTAGGCTTGGGGAACATAAGTAAAGATAGAATTCAATAGAACTTAGAACTATGATCACACATATATAATTTACAGAGAGCAACCTTTAAGACAAGGCTGTAACAATATTGTTCTATTACACCGAGCACACACAATTGTTAATTTGTGTGTGCTCCGTGCAACCAAACAGTAAAACTAAGTTATTAAAAAAAAAAACTTACAATAAGGCGACTTGATTATATTTAGCGCTTAAATTCAGATGAAACATACAATTAGTTTGGGTATAATATCTAAACTAAGGAGTATACTCTATGTTTTGAGCAACTTTGTGCTGCATGACCCTATAGTAGGGGCACATGCTGGATAGAGGCTTGTGAAGAGTGTCGAGATGCATCCCCATGCGGCCTGCTCGTCGCACACAATTGTAGCATTTGATTTTGGAGGGATCACTTTTGAGTGGGCAGTCGCCATACTGATGTTCAGTAGAAGAGCAATGGGAACAGGGTTTAATTTGAGATTGGCACTTGGCTCTAGTATGCCCGAACTGCAGACAAGCGAGACACTGGAGCAACGGTGATTGCTCCTCGACATGGACCCGCTGATTGTCGACTTTAAGGCGGCCAGCGGCTACAATCTCCTGGAAGACCTTGGGATTAGCCCTAAATACAGCGTTGTACAGTGCAGGATTGCGGTTTTTCCTAGTGTGGGAGAAAGTGAGGTCTTTGGAGTCAATGCAGTTTTGAGATGAGATTATTTGCCTGAGGTCATCACGATTAGTTGAGTTGGAAATGCCTTTAAGGATGAACATGGGTTGGAGTTTTTTGATGGGTTCGGCTGCAAAGATGCCGGCTTCCAGGACACGATTCAGTGTCTCAGACAGTTGCTGAGGAGAGTCAAACTCTACGCGGAGCTTATTCAGATGGACACGACGGGTGGATATGGGAGCATAATCAAGATGTAAAAAAGTGATCTTTTCTCGAAAAGCTTCAAGAGTTTTCTCAAAGGATTGGGCCTCTGGGTCTTTGAGTGAGACGACAAGAGCATGAGCAGTGGAACGATTTATGCGTCTAGAAGGAGAGGACGACTTACTTCTAAAATGCTTACGGTCGATAGAAGAGGTGGGAGGCTCCTGCGACTCCGCCTGAAGAGAAGCATGTTCAGCCACATTGCAGCGGCCCGCGCGATTGAGGCACTCCTCGATTATTTTCGTGAGATCCTCCTGGCGAGGACCGCGGCAGACGGGAGCTCTTACCCCCCTCTCCAATATCGCAGTTATCTCAGTAAATCCGTCCACCGCTCGTGCAAATTTGTCGACAGCGGGCTCATTGAAGACGTCTTGACTGCGAATGTCAATGGCTGCCAGAGTCTCCAGTATGACTCGGTTCTGATGTCGTATCTCGTTCAGGCAGTGTGTGAGTTGTTCAACGGCTGTCGCATTCGGGTCTTGAGGTTCATGAAGTTCAGCGCAGTAGGAGTTGTCGCAAGCGCCTCTTGCAAGCTGCTCAGCATTAGAGCCGATCTGGGCTAGATCATTTTTGATCTTGAGTTTGTTTACTCTGGTGAGACTCTTGCCTTCGTCGAGAATCAAGTAGATGTGATCCATGAGTTCCCTGATTTTGTCATAGGAGGCTTGAGGTGAATGTGGGCCCTCAGCTGGACCCTCCATTGCCCGGGGCTGAGCCATCGCACGTGGGTGCAAGAAAGAAGCGGTGATAGCGGTCGAGCAAGTCAGCAGCAGCCCTGAGCTGACATCACATAGTTTCAGCCGGAGATGACGAAGAAGAGTCAGGAAGAAATGGTGCGTCTTCAGGACACCAGCACCAGGTGCGATCCGGTTAGGTTAGGTTAGGTTAGGTTAGGTTAGGTTAGGTTAGGTTAGGTTAGGTTAGGTTAGGTTAGGTTAGGTTAGGTTAGGTTAGGTTAGGTTAGGTTAGGTTAGGTTAGGTTAGGTTAGGTTAGGTTAGGTTAGGTTAGGTTTTTTTTTTTTTTTTTTTTTTTTTTTTTTTTATTAGCTGCTACCCCTAACACAGTTTAATCAGGGACTTTATTTGTCATTTGATTTTTCTCCTCATTCAATTCTCACTCTAGGATATTTCCTCTTCTCATAACCACCTCATATTCTTTTCCAAATTGCCCTTCTATTTTATAATATATTTTATCTTATTATTTCTCTTTCATAGACCTAGCGCGGTTTTTCATTCATCTCTTTCATTGCCTGGTATATGTTTCCATTTCTGCTTCTTAACCCTTTATTTCCTTTATTTATTTACATTGTTTACAATTTTCTTATTATTATTTACATTTCCTTATATCTAGTCTTATTTTTAATTTACATTTGTATTTATGTCTTTTATCATTTGTTACATTTTTCTTGCCTTTATCTTGTTTATGCTTTACAGTTCTATTTATTTACATTACCAATTTACTACTTATATAATTCTTTACATTGCTGTTTCTTATCTTCTATTACAATTTTAGTTTCCATATCTTATTATGCTATTTTGTACATTATCTTATTACTATATCTTAAGACCAAATACTATTTTAACACTATTGCATTTTCATTATATATCTTTTGTTCTATTCTTTTTTATTGTTGCTATGGCTATATTTTTGCAGAACTTTAGAAATTTTTCTCTTTTAGTTTTATCTGTCATTATACTGCTTATTTCCGTTTCGCTAATTCTACTGTCTATTTCAATTTCCACCTCGTTTCTCTGCTTCCCATATATTGGGCAATTTGTGATAAGATGCATCACACTCTCTTTCACACCTGGTTCACAAAGGCACGATGGATCCTCCTTGCACCCAAAACGGTGCAAGTACTCAGAGAATCCACCGTGCCCCGTGAAAATTTGGACCAAGATGGGGTCCAGATCAACCTTCCTTACTACCGAGTACGCACTAACCGCGTCGGGAAAGAAGGATTTCGTCACACTAGCTGTATGCTCATTCCTGTATCTCCGGTTCCATTCATCAAGCGCCAGCATTCTAATTTGTCGCTTGACAAATGAAACCGGACACACATCATACACTGGCCTAGTTCTTTTATGTGCGGCTTCCTTAGCCAATGTATCCGCCCTTTCGTTTCCCTCCACCCCCACATGCGCTTTAACCCAATAAAATCTTAAAGATTTTCGTCCCATAATTTTTACGATGTTGCTTCTGGTGTTAATCGCCAGGGGGTGAAGGGATTTTCCGCCTAACACCGCTTCGAGAGCCGAGCGCGAGTCGCTTATAATAACGCAGTCGGCCGAGGCGCAGAGGAGCACCCATTCCGTCGCCTTGGAGAGGGCTAGGAGCTCAGCCTGAAAGACGGTGCAGCAGCTGTCAAGTTTGAACTTTTTTGACGATATCTCCGCGGCGCCGTTCCATACTGACAGCGCCGCACCCACCTTCCCGTCTATTCTGCTTCCGTCTGTGTAAATAGCAGTTGTATTATTGTCTCTAATTTCAGCCGCTGCCCCATCCTCCAGACAAGCATAACCCATCCCCATCCAATCCGCCGGGTGTGGCAAATCTACGTACGGGATCGGTCTCTCCATCTCCCGGTCCCCCAGTATCCGCCCGGAATACCCTCTCCTGGACTCATAAAGGAGGGCCACCTCTTGGATCCTCAAGTCCAGGGGAAGGATCCCGGCGAGCAATAGTGCCGAGTTCAGAGAGACCGTCCTGTACGATTTAACGATTTTTTGTGCCATACTCCTCTGCACCTCGTTCAACTGCTTTCGAGCACCTAATTTGTTTGCCGCAATTGCCCACGCTGGGGCCGCGTACAGGATAATAGGTTCGATTACTGCCGTGTATATGGTCCTGATGATCTCCGACGAGAGACCCCAGTTGGTCCCGGCGGCTCTAGAGAGCTGTTTGTATATATTGCGTGCTTTGTTACAAGTATATTTTATATGTGAATTGAAAGTCAGCTTCTCGTCTATTATTAGCCCCAGGACCTTAATCTCCCTCGACAGACCGAGGCTCACCCCCCCCATGCTCAGAGCTGGTGCTTCATATTTCAGCTTGTTTGTTATTAGCATCGCTTTTGTTTTTTGCGGCCCAAAGTTTAGTTTATTTTCCTTTCCCCAGCTCTGAACACAGTCGAGGGCGTCCCCGATCCGTCGCTGAAGACTCCCGGTGTCCTCCCCAGAGAACACCAGGACCACATCATCTGCAAAAGCCTGGCAGTAATCTCCCCTTGCCTGCAGTTGTTTCAGTAGGGGGTCCAGCAATACATTCCAGAATGTCGGACCCCCCACCGAGCCCTGCACGCATCCCTTAACCGTTTGCTTCTCGCACTCGACTCCCGCGTATCTTAGCCTTATCCTTCTTTCCCTAAGGTAGTCGTCTACCATCGCCCTAAGGTTAGCCGGGCAGGCCGTCGCTGCGAGCCCACAGCGGATGGCCGGCCACCACGCATTGTCGAATGCCCCCTCTATGTCCAACGAAATCAATATAACAATTTCTTTTTTCTTGACCTTTTCTCTAATATAATTTATAAGGACATAGAGGGAGTCTTCGGTTCCCTTTTGTGGGACAAATCCGTACTGATTCGGGCTCGCTCGCGGTAAGACGTACCACCGTATCCTCTGTATTAACATCTTTTCCAATATTTTCCCAAATATTGGCAAGAGTCCTATTGGTCGGTATGATTTCGGATCGGTGTACGTCTCTCTGCCCGGCTTCCTCAGGACGACGATCGTCGCCAGTTTCCACGAGGTGGGGAAGCACAAAAGGGCCAGGCACCTATTGTAGACAGCCAAGAAGAGGTCGGGATCCAGGGCTATCGCCGCACCGCAAATGTCCGCCGTGAAGCCGTCCGGTCCGGGTGCCTTTTTTGGGCAAAAACTAGACGCGGTGCTCTCGAGTTCGTATTTGGTGAATGGTGGATCATTCTCACCATTTCCCAAGTCATTATTGAGTAGTTCCGCTTGTTCTCTTATAGCTTTGTGCACCGCGTCATCACCCTCTGTTGGATCACTTGGGTAAAAGGTTCTTGCCAATAGACCGGCCGACTCCTCGGCGTCCAATTCTTTCCCATCCTGTTGAAGCGGGATATCCGCCTCCCTATTTGCGGTGCGCCGAATCACCCTGTAAATACCTTCCCACATGCCTATCTTATCCTGCTTGCCGCAAAATTGTTTCCAACTGGCGACCCGTGCTCCCTTTGCTGCTATTTGATAGTTGTTCTTTGCTTCTAGGTATTGCTCCACCACCCACGCTCTGCGCGATGGCGCCGCGCACCTAATTCTGCGCTTCCTGGTGAGGACCTCCTTCTTTAATAAGGTGAGCTCCTCGCTCCACCAGGGCAATCCCCCCCTATTTCCCCCCTTGACCAAGGGTATACAACCTTTGCACACTTCATCGATAGTCTCAGTAATTTTTTCTATCATCCCATTAAGTTCTTGTTTATTTGTGATCTGATTCACTTTCTCTATCGTAATTTCTCGTTCCTTCCATAGTTGGGCCAGTTCCTGTCTGAACTGGCTCCACTTGGCCCTTTTAGTGTTGTATACCCTGGTCCCCCTTTGAATTTTGACTCCTTCACTTCTGCCTAATAGTACCTCGAAGGTGATTGCCCTGTGGTCCGAGGTAATAAGCTCGGGCTCTACCTTCCAGTTCCTCACCAGTTTGAGCGTGTCGGTGGAGCACACCGTTATGTCTACGCAGCTTGTGCAGATTTTATTTTCTCTTACCACTTCAAACGTGGGCACGGATCCCCAGCTGAGAACATGCATGGCATGCTCATTTAACATGCCTTCTAGTTCAGTACCCCTGGCATCCATTTTTGCGCTCCCCCACCACGGATTCCAGGCGTTAACGTCTCCGCCTATTATTACCTTTGTATTCCCTAACCCCTCTAATATTGTACTTAGTGCCTGGGTGTACGGGCCAAGTGGTCTGTCTCCCTCCAGGTAGACCGACACCATCCCCATCTCACAGATTCCAGCTTTTATTTTTACTACACAAATATTGGCTGTAATCTGCTTATGACATGGGATGATGTCGATCTCCCGGTTAAAGACCATTACCGCGGATTTGACCACAACTCCGGCCTGAGCCTTTTGCTGGATTACTGTCACTCCCGGGTATCTTCTCACTTCGCCCGTACTCCCAGTGTAAGGCTCTTGTATAAGAGCCACGTCTATCTTTCTACCTTTAGCTACTTCAATTAGCTCGTCTGTTGCGAGTTGGCACCTTTGGAGGTTGACCTGGATTACCCTTAGTGTTTGTCCTTTGTTTGTTGTTTTTCCTGGAGACCCCGGGGCCACCTTAGCAATAAGCTACCGCCGCCCGAGCCAACATGTCCCACTTTCTGCGCATTACGCATTCCTTATCGAATGCATTGTGCGCATGGTCGTCCATGTTGGCCCGGACGCAGTTCCTACACCTAGCTTCCTCACCCCTTTGCCTTCCAGGACAGTTAATCTTAAAATGTGCACCCCCACAGTGGCTACAACTATCCACCTCCTCCTTACATAGACGTTTGGGATGTCCGTAGGCTAAGCATTTTGTGCACTGGATCAGGGGAGACTGATCTTCCACCTGCACATTTTGCAGGTCTATCCTCAATCTACCCCTCTCCAGCGCCCTATTCCATATTTTTGGAGAAACACTCATTACAATATGCCCGCATAACTGGTTTCGAGCTTTTCGCCTGTATTTAATTGTCACTCTCTTTTCCTCATTGCTTAGGCCCTGAAACAAGTCCCCGTTCTGATTCTCAAGGGCCCTCACCACTTCCTGGTCCGTGTGGACTAAGAGGACGTCCTTGAGTATCAGCTGTGGGTCCTTATTTTTCACCTCTTCTACTGTAAGGTGTTTCCCTGCTGCCAGTAGCCTCTGTTGCACCTTCTTTCTCTCATCTATTGTCGCACATCCTACTATAACCTTTTTATCCTTCACCTTTTTAACTCTTTCCACTCTCACCCATCCATCCTTCGCATCCATTGCTTTCCTGATTCTTTCTAAAACTTGCTCACTTGTCTCTTCTTCTTTTTCAGATGCAACTATCACCGAGTGCAGCGCGCCCGCCCCTTTCGGAGCATCTCGTCTGGCCGCGACTACTCCCGCGTAAGTTTTTCCATCTTTGATCATACTTTCCCTTCCTTTTATTAAATCATTTTTCATTTCTTCCATTCTTTCTCTATTTTCCTTCATAATTCCTACATATTTACTCACCTCTTCCGCACTTTCTTTCATTATTCTTTCGTGCTCTTTCATTTTTTCAATCATCTCTCTATTTTGTCTTCGTAATTCTTCATTTATTCCCTTACATTCACTCATTTCCGTTCTTACCTCTCCTTCTTTATTTTTCATGCATTCCATTCTACCTTCCTCTGCTTCTTTCACTAATCCATACATCCTCTCTATCGCTTCTAACACTTCACTTTTTATTTCGCTTTTTAGATTACGGCTATTATTTAGATGAAGCTTGGCCTTAGTAAGGCAAGCTTTCGCCTCACTTAGTCGACTTTTATAGTTTGTTTCATTCTTTGGCGATTTTTCTGCCGTGATTTTTATTTTGAGTGCACTACTTTTTTCTACTACTCTAGGCCTGGTTTGTTCGCTATGTTTTACGGTGTTTACCTTTTTTCTGTCGGTTATGGGGGATTTTTGTTTCTCCTCGATTTCCCCTATGCTTTTCCTAACCTTCCCTACCGTCATCTCTTTTCCACTTTCATCACTCAGATCTACAATCCCTAACTCATTATTTTTGTGTGTTTCCATATCGTCACTTTTTTCGCCCTTTTTATGCGGTGTTCTTATGCCTATTCCAAACATTTTTGGGGTTTCAGCTACGTCAGTTATATAAAAAGTTTGTATAAGTTGTAGAATTTACTTAATCAATCTGTCGATTTACCTAATACTAATTCCCTATTGCTAGGTCCACTGGTCAACAGACACAGTGGACGTCAAATATATCTAATCTATGCCTATTTGCTAATAAACAAAATAGGCGTCCACAACACAACACACAATTCTTAATAAACAGTAATAATCAATCAATACACTAAGTCCACTGGTCAACAGACACAGTGGACGTCAATAATAATAACTAAAACTATGCCTATCGGTCAAAAAACACGATAGGCTTAGACAACACAAAACACAATCCAATAATCAATAAAAAATATAAATAATAATAGTCACAATAATACAATGATAAAACAATAATAATTATTCCCTAATTAATAAATGTCAATAAAAAATCAATAAATAATCCTAACCTAGCTACCTAAGTACACTGGACAGCGGTGTAAAAGGCCAACTGTTCAGTGTACCAGTCCTTAAAGCTATAGTCCCAGACTATGTCGAGGTCAGCCCCGCCAGCCGCACAGCCCACCACTTAACTTGGGGGGAAAGAAATTGGGGGGGGGCAAAAATGCTTCCCACAAAAAATTTTTGGGGGGGGGGGGGGGGGGGGGGGGGAGGGGGGGGCAAAAAGTGCTCCCCACGAAACCTAGGGGGGGAGGGGGGACCACCGCGGGGGTGAGGCAGGGGGGGGAGGGGGGGGAAAGGGGGGGAAGGATAGCCCTTCCTACGTACTACCTAGTCCACCCACTCACACCTCCCAAAGCCTCTCCTAACCCGGCTTTTTGGGAGATTTTTTCCCAGATTTTAGGAATTTCCGGGGGGGGAAGGGGGGGTATGGGTTCTCCTTAGCCTACTTTATACGATAACACAATAAAAAATTTTTGGATATGTAAATGGTATCCCTGTTGAATTTTATACCTACAATAAAAAATTAATTAAAATTCAGCAAAATTGTATACCGTAAAAACACTTATACCTATAATCTATGTATACTAGACCCCACCTTATCGCCCTATCAAAAATTTCCTATCACTCCGAAATTTTTCTAAAATAAATAAAATAAATAATAATTATAATTATTCCAAGTCCAACTCACACTTTGCCTAGACTCGCCCTTGTCACTTTTCTTAAAATATTTAATTTATTTAATTATATTTTTATTCTGGTCGACTCGCCCTTGACCCCGACTCGCCCTTGACTGAATTCACCCTTGTCAACCTTCAGTCACACTTGACAGTGGCAGTGACAGCAGCCGACAGCTTCTGACAGCTGTCAATATGACTCCGTCACCCACCCACTGACACTGACAGTGACAATTATCTATCCTATTTAAAAAACTAATTTAAAAAGTAAATTAAAAAAATATATAAAAACCAATCCGACTCGCCCTTGACCCCGACTCACCCTTGTCGAAAGTCAACTGTCACTTTGACTTCGACAGTGACAGCTACTGACAGCCCTCTGACAGCTGTCCACAGTGACGCTGTCACTCCTGTCACCGACTGACAGCAACTAGCACTATCTCTCTGTCCTTGTCTTAATTTTTCGTGAATACCTGGTGAATACCTATGGGTCAGGCGCCTTATTCTATTTACTATTCCCGATGTTTTTCCTCTTATGTTTATAATACTTCAAACCAAATTTTGTTTTAAAATTTTTAAACAGGATTTATTCCAGGGTATGCCCTAGAGCTTCCCGGTATCGTAACCTATTGGATTTATCCCACGTTCCTATTTTCTGCAGTTACCTTGGGCGATAGACAATATTACTATACCCCGTAACAGAATAGGTCTGCGGCTGACGCAACCAACCCCGACAAACTTAACATAAAGTTGCACAATTTTCCTACTTTTATTTATGCTGTTATATGTACAAAACTATTTGACCCCAAGGTCTCAAAATTTTTCACCAGGGAGCTGGATATATGTCCTTCCGACTGTCCCTTGTGTAGCGGTTTTCCGATAATTAGTTTTTGTATAATTAATTTCTAAAAAACGTAAACAATGTGATTAAAACTACTTTAGTAGTTTTACGTAATCTGATTTTACAATTTTAAACTTTAAATTTTAGATATTTTGTATTTCTTTAATTGTCAATTTAGTTATGTATATTCAAAAATGATTTTCCCGTTTTCAGATTTTCAAAATTCCTAGTATTTCCCGAGATTCCAAAATAAAATTTTAAAAATACCCGCAACACTTTTAGAAGTCGGCAGACATAAACCCTATTTTCTCCTCTTCTCTTAACCCTAGGTACACAGTTTTTTACAGACTTACTGCTAGATATTGTCTCTTGTTCCACTTAATTTTTCTCCTGGGTTGATGCACTCCCGGCTGCTCCCTGCGCCGCCAAAGTTTGGGTGGGCCGGAAAAAACCGTTTGATACGGTTTCCCGGCTAATCCACCAGCCCTTTTTCAGCGCTGGCGATTTCAGCGTGCTCTCCAGCTCCACTCTCAACTCCCTTACGAAAACCACTTTCCTACTACTCCTAATTTAGGAGTTGGCAACACGTGGTTTCACTAAAACTGGATTTACTCCTCAACCACTATCCGGATTTTATCCAACTTTTTTGGGTTGGGTTTAGCACTTATTCACACACTCTTTCCCACTTTTTCCCGCTTCCTAGACACTCCTAATTAGTGACTTCCGTCACTGCCGATCACTAAATCACCTGTATCTCAGCGAGGGAAACCGGGAAAAATCCGGTACTTTAGGGTAGGATGGGGGGCTGTATAACACTCCTTTCTGCACTTCCAAACTTATAGGTCGCCGCTCAAAATCGAGCGGCGCACGCACTTTTTCGTTCTCCTAGACGGTTTTTTGCTAATAACTTTTTTGTTTATTGATGTATTTTAAAAATTTTTTCACTAGCGTGTAGTACGTTACTAGGCGCTTCTTTTGATGTATTGCACTTCACTTTAACACTTTATTTACTATTTTTGCTGATTTTTCGCGCGCGGAGCAACTTTTTAGCGCTGTTTACACGTCAAGCGATCGTCTGAGACTGGGTTAGGTTAGGTTAGGTTAGGTTAGGTTAGGTTAGGTTAGGTTAGGTTAGGTTAGGTTAGGTTAGGTTAGGTTAGGTTAGGTTAGGTTAGGTTAGGTTAGGTTAGGTTAGGTTAGGTTAGGTTAGGTTAGGTTAGGTTAGGTTAGGTTAGGTTAGGTTAGGTTAGGTTAGGTTAGGTTTTTTTTTTTTTTTTTTTTTTTTTGGCGACTAAATTTATTTAACTTGACCAAAGAGTGTAAGGGGACGCTAATGACCTACGCCCCCTCACTCCCGATACACATGGAACTTAGGTACTAAAAGAAGCTAGTTACAATAGAAAAGTAGATCAGCTTATGCTGTTATAAGTGAGAAATTATACAATTCAAAGGATGATGAGGTAAGAGAATTATACAAAGTAGCAAAAATAATAAGTGGAAAATTTAAGGTGGACTAACTAATGCTATTAATAGGTGAGGTGTTACATGATATAAAATGATGACATAACAGCTTATGAGAATAAAAGTATACAAGATTAGACAATAATTGCGGTGTACACTAATAAAAAGAATTTATTTAAGTAATTGGTTAAACATATAAGGTCACTAGACATGAAGGTAAGAGATTGCGAACATAGAAAGATGTCGGTAGTACAATTCGCAGTAATCTATAGAATTTTGTTACGTAAAATATTAACTGATGAGGTTTGCATAAAGTAAAAGTTGTATAGAAATTAACAGTAAAAATAAAAAGTAAATAAGGTACCCAAAGAACTCTCTTACAGGTAATCATGATGACATAGTAGCTTGCGAGAGTAATTCGTCATAGTAGTTAAGATTATATAATACAAAGTGGTAGCGAATGACATTTATATAATATGTAAGTTGTATAAAAGTAAAAAGTAAAATTGAGGTAAGTAGAAAACGCTTAGAGGTAAATAGGTAAAAAGAAAATAACACAGGGTAGGATTAATTATTGGCTAGACCATGTACATAATGCAAAATATACAAGTAAGAGCGTAAGCCTGATGCAGGTGCGATATGTAATCAATAAATTAATTATTAATGAGAAAGTAATCGGGGAGAGATAAATCAACAGATCAGGACATATGTATATGTATAATTTTTTTTTTTTTTTTTTTTTTTTTTTTTTTTTTTTTTTTTTTTTTTTTTTTATATATATCTTCCCCTTACAAAGGTAATTGTGTAATAGAAATAATAAAATATTATCTTGTGTTTCAGGCGGAGAGGATGCGGGCCCACTTAGCCCCGTGACATAGCCACAGAAGAAGGTTACAACCGGCGCGCGGCGAGACGACGAACGACGAAACGACGAACGACGAAGCGACGAGCGACGAAACGACGAACGACGAAACGACGAACGGCGAAACGACGATCGTCGAAAACGACGAACGACGAAACGACGAACGACGAAACGACGATCGTCGAAACGACGAACGACGAAACGACGAACGACGAAACGACGAACGACGAAACGACGCGCGGCAAGACGACGAACGCCAAGACGACGAACGACGATCGTCAGGATGAGAGTCAAATTGGGCGCGGGCCCACATCCCCGCCGCCCGCAACACATAAACAAATGCACACGGAGAGAACAAAATGTAGACATATGGAGAGCGATGAATCAGGTAATCAAGACGTACACAATTAGCGAGAGAATTATTATTATAGTTTTTTTTTTTTTTTTTTTTTTTTTTTTTTTTTTTTTTTTTTTTTTTTTTTTTTTTATACATATTCATAGAGAGGGGTAAAGCTAGATCGATCGGTCATAATCAAATACAATCACACAAAATCATTGACATGTAGAAAGTTTACAATGAAGTATATATATAGAGTAAAAGTACTTATAAATAACACACGATCAAATCAATTAATTAATAATCACAGCGCCCATTACTGTAAAGTGCTAATTCCGAAATTAACAAAGTTTACAATGAAGTGTATATATAGTAAAGGTAGACTTATAGGTTAGGTTAGGTTAGGTTAGGTTAGGTTAGGTTAGGTTAGGTTAGGTTAGGTTAGGTTGGGGCCGAGTGGTGGGGGTGACCCGCCACAGGGGGTGGACCAACAGGCGCTTACAGCTCCCATTAAGTGGAGCCTTAGCCTGCCACCCCAAGACCGCAGTGCGTGGACTTCATGTCCACATCCTTCTCGAGGTGGCCTCGTTTGCACTGAACACTGCGGATCTAGACTGGAGAGTCGATAAACACTCCTGAGGGTGGTGCTTCGGCGGCGCCCTCAGTACCGGGTCGGGGCCGATGAGGCTGCAGTGCCGAAAGGGCCCGGCCCGGACGGGGAAAGGGGGAAAAACACCTGCCCCTCTGCTTTCAGAGGGGTATCGTGTTTGCCAATTTTTGGCGTCGCACCTGTCCCTCTTTTTGGGGGGACAGAGTATTTTTGGCGCTTTTGCGCTTTGAGGTGGAGGGCGCTATTGCGCCCCTTTGTTTTTTGTTTTTGTTTGCGCTTTTGCGCTCAGGTTGTCGTCGGCGCTTTTGCGCCTCCGTCGCTCCTTGCCCTTCGTGAAGGGCATGGAGTTTGGTGTAGACGCGCCCGGTGGCACTAACCCTGTCGCCGGGTGGCGTCTGGGGGGCGGACCGGCACCAGCCGCCCTCCCCGGGACCCCGTGCAGTCGCTTCAACGACCCCCGTCACGGTGCTAAGGGGGTACGTCGTGGCTGCGCGGACCGACGAATGGCCTGCCTTAATTGGCCGGCCTAAGAGAAGGAAAACTTGAAACAAACCCGTGAGAAAACACGCTAAAAACCTGTGGATACCTGGGGACCTCCACAGTATATACCCTAGCCCCCGGAATGGGCGTCACCCGGGGGTGGTCATATAAATCGGCCCCACTCGTGGGAATAACAATGGATTCTTTTAAAATAAAATTTACGGGGAAGGGGGGGAAAGAGAAACTAGTGGAGAGTGAGAAGGAGGCGGAGCTGTCGAGCGCTAGCTCGACAGTCTCAATGGTGACGGTAGAGTCACTGTCGGGAGGAGAGTCGGCGAGATCTCAGCGGCGCACGAAGAAGCGTTCGCACGTCTCTAAAGAAGTAAGTTCGCGTGACTCGAGCTCGGGTTCAGACACCCCGGCTGTGAAAGTAGTAGTTTCTTCGCAGCCTAAGAGTAGAGGCAGGGGTAGGCCGCCCACAACGGGCGAATATGTGGGGCTAGCCCAAGCCAAGAGGGAACTCGTGGAGCAAGAGCGGGCAGAACTGGAGTTGGAGGCTGAGAAGGACCTCGTGCATTTCAGTAGGGACTACTTCCTGCGAAACACGTCTACCAAGTCGGACTCGGCGTCAAATAATGAGACGGTCCCCGTCCTACCTCCAGACGGAGACCATCGAAGAACAGCGTTGGAAGGGGTCGAGATAATAGAAAAAGCCGTCAAAAATTCAAAAAATTTAAAGGGGCCATATAGGGGCAGAATGAATGCGGCAGCTCTGACTATCAAAGCGGCTGTGGCGGCGCTTAGTGAGAGGAGTGCCTCCGAAGAGACGAAACGGCTAGAAGCGGAGAATGATATCCTGAGGAAGGAGCTGAGGGAGCTGCGCGGCCAGATGGCTGAGCTCAAAGAGAGCATGGCGAAGCTCACTAACAGCCCTATGGCCCTTCTCCCTGCTGCGGTGGCGGCTGCGGATCCGAACCGCATGAAAGAGACGATTGCAGCGTCAATCATGGAGGAGATCCGGACGTTACTCAATGTCAGGTTCGGAGCCCTCGAGGGAAGACTGTTGCCGGATCCTGACCGCAACTATCGTCTCCCCTTAGCGGGTGACAAAAAAGCGTCGGCCATACCGTCACCGTCATCTGGCAACTTCCAGCCGCTGCCGGGCCCGTCTGGTTCTGCTGCCACCAAAAACAAGAAGCAGCAAGTTATCGAGCATCGCATGGAGCTTTCGAAGGAGGATTACCCCGAGCTTCCTGCTGTCGCGGTTGGTGCGTCGAAGCGGGCTTCAAAGCAATTGGCGAAATCGTCGGTAGCGACACCCCGTCCCTCCTCCACGTCGGCATCTCCTCTTTCTTTCCTTGATACCGCAGCGGCCAAACCCACCGCGACAGGTGTAGCAGAGGGCAAGAAGGCAAGAAGGCAGAAGAAGAAGGGTAAAAACGGCAACGTTGCAGGTAACGGGCAGGCGCAGCCTCAATCGCGCCCGCTCCCGCCTGCTCCTGAGAATATGGAGGAGCCGTGGTCAACGGTGGTGCGGAAGGGGCGTAAGCCTAACCCTGGGGGCCAAGGTGGCCAGCCGTCGGGAAAAGGGAGCAACAAGGAAGGGTTGAAGGGGGGGCAAAAGAAAGCGGTTCTGCGTCCTCCTCGCTCCTCGGCTGTGGTAGTGACCCTGTCGCCCGAGGCGATGGCAAAGGGGATTACGTATGGGGCGGCAATTGGCGAGGCCAAGAATAAGATAAATTTAAATGACCTCGGCATCGCCGCCATGCGCTTTAGGGTTGCTGCTACAGGGGCTGCAGTTTTCGAAATCCCGGGGGCTACAAGCGCTCCTAAGGCCGATGCATTGGCCGAAAAACTCCAGCAGGCTTTAGGAACGGAGGTTGCGAAAGTCTCCAGACCCGTGAAGTCCGTCGAATTACGGATCTCGGGTCTGGACGACTCAATTAGCCCAGAAGAAGTCGTTGCTGCGGTGGTGAAGGTCGGCCAGTGCTCGGCCGCCGAGGTAAAGGTCGGCGAAATAAAGAAGACGCCGTCTGGATTAGGGGTTGTCTGGGTCCGCTGCCCTGTGGCGGCGGCCAAGAAAGTGGCCGGGGGGCGGCTCCTGGTCGGCTGGACGTCGGCGCAAGTCCGGTTGTTAGACCAGAAGCCGCTCAAGTGTTACCGTTGCCTGGCTCATGGACATGTCAGGCAACAATGCCAATCTGAGGTAGACCGCAGCGACCACTGTTTCCGCTGCGGTCAGCCCGGCCACAAGGCCGCGGGATGCTCTAGCTCCCCTCACTGCACGCTATGCGAGGCCATTGGAAAACCGGCTTCGCATAGAGCGGGGGGTAAGGCCTGTGAAGGTGCAAAAGTAAAGAAGGGCAAAAATAAGGCCGCCGCCAAGACCCAGGCTGCCCCTGCCCCTGCTGCCCCAGCTGCCCCTGCGCGCAGGGAAGAGGAGGCGATGGACGCTGCGTAATATAATGTCCTATCGCCTCCTACAAACGAACGTGAACCACTCCGCCCGTGCCCAGGACCTGCTCGTTCAGAGCATGGCGGAGTGGTCTATTGACATTATGGTCGCGGCCGAGCCGTACTTCGTCCCCCCGAATTCCAACTGGTGGGGGGACACCGACGGTTCGGTCGTCATTGTGTTCTCCGGCGGAGTTTATCCGGCCCCTGTACTTGCCGGCAGGGGTCGCGGCTATGTGGCGGTCTTTTGGGGAGATGTTGTTGTGTTAGGTGTATACTTCTCCCCAAACCGGAGCTTTTCCGATTTTGAGGATTTCCTGGCGGGGCTCGAGGCCTTCGTTGCCTGTAATCGACCCCGCCAGTTTCTGTTGTTGGGGGACCTCAACGCCAAATCGCGCTGCTGGGGGTCCCCCGTAACCGACTTGAGAGGAGAAGCTCTGGAGGAGTGGACGTCGTCAGCCGACCTGCTCGTTCTTAATAGTGGGTCGGCCAATACCTGTGTGCGCAGGCAGGGGGGGTCTGTCGTGGACGTTTCGTTTGCGACCCCTGCCCTTGCGCACCGCGTCCACTCCTGGACAGTTCTTGAGGGGGTAGAAACATTGTCGGACCATCTCTACATTAGGTTCGACATCGCCCCCTTGACGCCACAAGATGGCCGCGCCGGAGGGCACAATCGTCGAGTGCCGATATCTTTCCCCCGCTGGGTGGTCAGCAAGATGGATAGGGACGCGCTGATGGTAGCCTGCCTCGTCCAGGCCTGGCTGAATCCTTCGGCTGGGCCCGTGGAGGTCGATCATGAGGCTGAATGGTTTCGGGGCGCACTGTCGCAAATCTGTGATGCGGCGATGCCCCGGGCCAAAGTTAATCGACCTCTGCGGCGTCAGGTGTACTGGTGGTCGGACGAAATCGCGAAATTGAGAGAGGAGTGTGTAATCGTCCGCCGCCGGTACACCAGATACCGTCGACGGAGGAATCGTGACGCGGACGAGGAAAACGCGCTGTACGCCGCCTACACGTCCAAAAAGAAGGAGCTGCAGCGCACCATCAGCGAAGCCAAGACGAGGAGCCGTGAGGAACTCCTAGAGACCCTCGAGCGGGATCCCTGGGGGCGCCCCTATAAGATGGTTAGGGAAAAACTTCGACCATGGGCGCCCCCGATTACTGAGGGTCTCGAGCCCCGGACGCTTGAAAGTGTAGTGACGGCCCTGTTTCCAAACAGGGCCGAATTCCGCCCCCCAAGAATGATGCCCCCCTCCCGCCCATTAAGTGGAGGGGTTAGCGACGCCGGTTCTGACCCGGCGGCCGGTTCTGACCCGGCGGCCGGCTACGAACCGGTCTTGGGGGTGGAAATAGAGCAGGCTGCTCGCAAGCTCCGGCGCGGGAGGAAGGCTCCGGGCCCGGATGGCGTTCCGGGCCGCGTCTTGGCTGCGTCCCTCAGCGAATTGGGGGTAAGATATCGGCGTCTGCTGGACGCCTGTCTGGAATCGGGCCGCTTCCCGGTCTTGTGGAAGACGGGGCGGCTCGTTCTCCTGAGGAAAGATGGGCGCCCAGCGGACTCTCCCTCCGCCTATCGTCCCATTGTGTGCCTGGACGAGACCGGCAAATTGTTTGAGAGAATCATCGCTGGCCGTCTCGTCCGGCACCTCGTCGGGGTCGGCCCCGACCTGTCCGATGTGCAATATGGTTTCCGGCAGGGCCGTTCTACAATTGATGCTATCGCGCGCGTAAAGGCCCTGTCGGATGAGGTCGTAGCTCGGGGGGGGGTGGTCGTGGCGGTGTCGTTAGACATTGCAAATGCCTTTAACACCCTCCCCTGGGCCTGCATTAAGGGGGCCCTAGAGTATCATGGGGTCCCCCCTTACCTTCGTCGGATAGTCGGGTCATACCTCGACGAGAGGTCAATCATCTGTATGGGACGAAATGGGCGGCAGCACCGGTGGAGTATGTCGTGCGGCGTTCCCCAGGGGTCAGTCCTGGGCCCACTGCTTTGGAACGTCGGCTACGACTGGGTGCTGAGGGGGGAACTCCTCACCGGGGCCAGCGTAACGTGCTACGCAGACGATACGCTCGTCTTGGCCCGGGGGGAGACCTTCCGGGAGGCAATTCGCCTCGCCACCTGCTCTGTTGCTCAGGTGGTGAGGCGCATAAGGATGCTTGGATTGGAGGTGGCGCTCGGCAAGTCGGAGGCCCTGTGTTTCCATGGGCCCCGGAACGCGCCACCTGCCAACTCCAGCATCATCGTTGGTGGCACTCGCATCGAGATCAGGCCTCATATGAGGTACTTGGGCCTGTATCTCGATGCCCGTTGGAGCTTTCGTGAGCACTTCGCGCAACTGGCCCCCCGCCTAATGAGGGCGTCGGCCGGCCTTAAACGGTTGATGCCCAGTCTCGGGGGGCCGAGCGCGGGGTGCCGCCGCCTCTATATGGGGGTGGTACGGTCTATTGCACTATATGGTGCACCAATTTGGGGGGAATCGCCGGTGGCCATGCGCAACTGTGCTCCTCTGCGCAAAGCGCAGAGAGCTATGGCCATCGGCGTCATAAGGGGATACCGTACCATCTCTCATGAGGCGGCCTGCGTTCTTGCAGGTTCGCCTCCCTGGGAACTGGAGGTAAGAGCGCACGTCGAACTGTATAAATGGCGTGCGCAAATAAGAGAGACGGGGTTCCTCCCGTTGCCCAGTGAGGTGAACCGGCGAAAGCTCCAGCTTCGACGGTCAGTATTTGATAGTTGGGAAGAGCGGCTGGCCAATCCTACGGCCGGCCGTCGCACCGTCGAGGCCATCCGCCCAGTAATCAGGGAATGGGCGGATCGCAAAACGGGGGTGTTGACGTTTAGGTTGGTGCAGGTGCTGTCCGGACATGGGTGCTTCGGCAGCTACCTGCACTGCATTGCTAGGAGGGAGTCAACACCCGAGTGCCACCATTGCAGCTGCGATGTAGATTCGGCGTGCCACACGGTCGTACAGTGTCCAGCTTGGGTGAGTGAGCGCGCCGAATTAGTCGCAGCGGTGGGGGCCGACCTCTCGCTCCAGGCCTTAATCAAGGCCATGTTGAGCAACGAGAGGTCGTGGCTTGCGGTTCAGTCATTCTGCGAGGAGGTCATCTCGCAGAAGGAGGCGGCGGAGAGGGACCGCGAACAAGACGCAAACGCGCCTGATCTCCGCCGTCGGAGAGCCGGGGCCAGGAGGAGGCGATATGCAGCCCTTCTCCCCCCCACCTAGGGGCCCTGGGGGCGGTGCCATGGGGGGCACCGCTCCGTTGTCAATTAGGGTCCCGTCGGGGCCGAGTGCGTGCGTGTTCCTGCGCATCGGCCAGCAACAGCGATGTAAGTGAGGCAGGGGCACTCCACCCCTCTGCCTCTGCTCTGGGAGGAGCCCGGCGACAGCTGGGCATCGCCTGCTGCGGTCGCGCGAAGAATGCCAAAGTGCTCTCGCGGCCGTAGCTATAGGCGCCAGATGGAACACCGCTGGGGTTTAGTGGGTATACCGGCCGCTCTGGCCGGGGAGCCCCACATACCCCACCTACCCCCCCCCATGGTAGGTGTGCGGATGCAGTAATGCATTCCCCAGCGTCAACAAAAAAAAAAAAAAAAAAAAGGTTAGGTTAGGTTAGGTTAGGTTAGGTTAGGTTAGGTTAGGTTAGGTTAGGTTAGGTTAGGTTAGGTTAGGTTAGGTTAGGTTAGGTTAGGTTAGGTTAGGTTGGGGCCGAGTGGTGGGGGTGACCCGCCACAGGGGGTGGACCAACAGGCGCTTACAGCTCCCATTAAGTGGAGCCTTAGCCTGCCACCCCAAGACCGCAGTGCGTGGACTTCATGTCCACATCCTTCTCGAGGTGGCCTCGTTTGCACTGAACACTGCGGATCTAGACTGGAGAGTCGATAAACACTCCTGAGGGTGGTGCTTCGGCGGCGCCCTCAGTACCGGGTCGGGGCCGATGAGGCTGCAGTGCCGAAAGGGCCCGGCCCGGATGGGGAAGGGGGGAAAAACACCTGCCCCTCTGCTTTCAGAGGGGTATCGTGTTTGCCAATTTTTGGCGTCGCACCTGTCCCTCTTTTTTGGGGGGACAGAGTATATTTTTCGGCGCTTTTGCGCTGTGAGGTGGAGGGCGCCATTGCGCCCCCTTTTGTTTTCGCGCTTTTGCGCTTAGTGGTTGTCGGCGCTTTTGCGCCTCTGTTGTTCCTTGCCCTTCGTGAAGGGCATGGAGTTTGGTGTAGACGCGCCCGGTGGCACTAACCCTGTTGCCGGGTGGCGTCTGGGGGGCGGACCGGCACCAGCCGCCCTCCCCGGGACCCCGTGCAGTCGCTTCAACGACCCCCGTCACGGTGCTAAGGGGGTACGTCGTGGCTGCGCGGACCGACGAACGGCCTGCCTTAATTGGCCGGCCTAAGAGAAGGAAAACTTGAAACAAACCCGTGAGAAAACACGCTTAAAACCTGTGGATACCTGGGGACCTCCACAGTATATACCCTAGCCCCCGGAATGGGCGTCACCCGGGGGTGGTCATATAAATCGGCCCCACTCGTGGGAATCACAATGGAAAAATCTTTAAAAATAACTTTTACGGGGAAGGGGGGGAAACAAAGTGGAGAGGAGTTAGAGAAGGAGGCGGAGTTGTCGAGCGCGAGCTCGACGGTGTCGATGGTGACCGTGCACTCACGGTCAGGTTGTGAGTCATCGTCGGAGAAGTGTCATCGTCTGACAAAGAAAAGGTCGCGGGAGCCGAAAACTCTAAGCTCTCGAGACACTAGCCCGGAGTCCGATTCGCCTGCGGTGAAAGTGGTGGCGTCAGCAAAACCCCGCGGTAGAGGCAGGCCGCCCACCACGGGAGAATATGTTGGGCTGGCACGAGCAAAGAGGGAGCTGCTTGAGCAACAGCGAGCGGAGTTCGAGTTGGAGTGCGAAAAGGAGTTTGTCCAAAGCAACAGAGACTTCTTCCTTCGGAGCAAGTCGCTCGGCTCGAACTCTTCGTTAGACGGAGAAACGGCGGTCGTTCCTTCGGATGTAGACTGCCGAGAAACGGCGCTGCAAGGGGCGGACGTCATTTTGAGGGCGGTTGAAAAGTCCAAGAACCTCAAAGGGCCATATAGGGGCGACATGAGAAGGGCAGTTGCGACGATTAAAGCAGCTGTAACGGCGCTTCACGGACGAAGCTCAACTGAAGAAACGCGTCGTCTGGAGAAGGAAAACAGTTCCTTAAAAAAGGAGCTGAAGGAACTGCGCGCTCAGATGGCGGAGTTGAAGGAGAGCGTTGCTAGGCTCGCGAACAGCCCGATAAACGTTCTTCCAGCTGCGGTGGCGTCTGCGGACCCTAACCGCTTAAAGGAGGCAATTGCAACGTCATTAATGGATGAGATCCGAACAATGCTGAATGCGAGGTTCGGGGCGCTGGAAGGGAGGCTGTTGCCGGATCCAGAACGTAACTACCGTCCTCCCTTGGCTAGTGACAGGAAACGGGCCGAGGTTCCACGACTGCAATCGAACACGTCAGGAGATGCCGCGGTTCAAAGGGGCGTTTTAAGTCAGCAGGGTATTAAGTCTTCGGCTGGGGTAAAAAAGGGTAAGGGTAAGAAAGTAGTGGAAAAGGTTGTGGCAACTCAAGAACAGCCTCGTCCGCTTCCGCCTGCCCCAGTATCTATGGAGGAGGCCTGGACCACAGTGATAAAGAAAGGTAAGAAAAAGGCGTCTACTGTGGCCCAGACTCTGCCCGCGATACATCCGCAGGGCAAGTTGGCTTCTGCGGCTCGGACTCAGGCTGCCCAAAAGGCCCAAGCGGAAAAGAAGAAGAAGGTGTCGAACAGACTGCGCCCGCCGCGTTCCTCGGCGGTGGTTGTCACGTTGCTGCCCGAGGCAGTGCAGCAGGGCGCAACATACGCAGCCGTCCTTACCGAGGCCAAGAAAAAAATAGATCTGGGAGGCCTCGGTATTACGGGTATCAAGTATAGACAGGCTGTGACGGGAGCTAGGGTCCTTGAAGTGCCAGGAGCGACAAGTAGTGAAAAGGCAGACTCTCTGGCTCTAAAACTACGGGAGGTGTTAGGCTCGGAGCATATAAAAGTGTCCAGACCGGTCAAGTGTGCCGAGCTTAGGGTGTCCGGCTTGGACGATTCGGTGACTGCGGCGGAAGTGGCGGCAGCGGTTGCTAAAGCGGGAAGCTGTGCGGCGGATGACATCAAAGTCGGGGAGATCCGTCGCACACCGGCCGGGCTTGGTGCAGTTTGGGTCCGCTGCCCGGTTGCGGCAGCTAAAAAGGTGTCAGCGGGGCGGCTTCTGGTGGGCTGGGTGTCTGCCCAAGTCCAGCTCTTGGACCAGAGGCCGCTAAAGTGCTATCGCTGCCTGCAACACGGGCATGTGCGGGCCGTCTGCACTTCGGAGATTGACCGCAGCGAGGAATGCTATCGCTGCGGTCGGCCCGGCCACAAAGCCGGAACGTGCACCGCCACCCCCCATTGCTCTCTCTGCGAAGCGGCCGGAAAAAAGGCGGACCATCGAGCGGGCAGCAAAGTCTGTGTGGGGGCAAAGGCCCCCAAAAAAGGAAAGGCGGCCGGAAGGACCCCGGCCGCCAATGGGCCTGCTCAGCAGGCGCCCCCGGTCAGCAGGGGCCAGGAGGCGATGAGCACCGACCCATAAATAAATGGCTCATCGTCTCCTGCAGGCGAACTTAAACCACTCCGCCGGAGCGCAGGATCTGCTCCTACAATCGATGGCGGAGTGGTCCATTGATTTGGCCGTGGCGGCCGAGCCGTATTTTGTCCCGCCGCAGCGTGAAGATTGGTTCGCGGACACACACGGCTTGGTCGCCGTCATGTCCTCCGGGAGAAATAACCTGGCCCCTTCAGTCGTCCATAGGGGCCAGGGCTACGTTGCTGTCCGTTGGGGAGAAATCGTCGTCATTGGTGTGTACTTCTCCCCAAACCGGAGTCTCGCCGAATTTGAAGTGTTTCTGGGCGCGGTCGGGGCCGTTGTCCGGCAGACTCGGCCGCGCCAGGTGTTGTTGGCGGGGGACCTCAACGCCAAATCAACGGCTTGGGGTTCCCCTTCGTCGGATCTGAGGGGCGAGACTCTGGAGGAGTGGGCAGTAGGGGCCGACCTCGTAATCATCAACAGAGGGTCGGCCAACACGTGCGTGCGTCGGCAGGGAGGGTCCATCGTAGACGTAACGTTTGCGACCCCTGCCCTCGCGCGCAGTGTCCACTCCTGGACGGTACTCGAGGAGGTGGAGACTTTGTCGGACCACAGGTATGTCCGATACGACATCTCCACCTCCTCGACTAACGAGGTGTTCAATCCCGGGGGACATGACACGAATGTGAACCTCTTCCCGAGGTGGGTAGTCAAGGGCTTGAATAAAGAAGCGCTGGTGGAAGCCTCCATAGTCCAGGCCTGGCTGAACTCTCCGGCCGGGCCAGTGGAGGTCGACCAGGAAGCGGAATGGCTCCGGGGCGCATTGTCGCAAATATGCGACGCGTCAATGCCCCGGGCCAAAGGTCGGCCTCCCAAGCGTCAGGTGTACTGGTGGTCGCAGGAAATCGCCGAGCTGCGCGCGGATTGCGTGAGGAGGCGGCGCCAGTACACCCGGTTCCGCAGGAGGCGGAACCGAGACGCGGACGTGGAGAACCAGCTGTATGCGGAGTACAGGCAAAAGGCCAAAACGCTGCAGCTGGCCATCAGCGCCGCCAAGGCGAATGCCAGAGCGGAGCTGCTGGAGACGCTGAATAGGGATCCGTGGGGGCGTCCATACAAAATGGTGCGGAACAAGCTCCGCACCTGGGCGCCCCCGTTGACGGAGAGTCTCCAGCCCCGGATGCTTGAGGCGGTCGTGTCGGCACTCTTTCCGGACCGAGCGGAGCACCAACCTCCGGCCATGGCGCCCTCACAACTTAACGAGGGCGCCGAAGCCGACGTGCCGCCGGTCACGGACGCCGAATTGCGGGCGGCCTGCCTCAGGCTCCGGGCCAATAAAGCTCCGGGCCCGGATGGTGTTCCGGGCCGCGCCTTGGCGTTAGCCCTTGGCTCCCTCGGGGAGAGGTACAAAAGGTTGTTGGACGCCTGTCTGGAGACAGGACAGTTCCCCGCCATGTGGAAGGCGGGCAAACTGGTCCTGTTGAAGAAGGACGGGCGTCCCGCGGAGTCTCCCTCCGCCTATCGTCCGATCGTCCTGCTCGACGAGGTGAGCAAGCTCTGTGAACGGGTCGTCGCTTGCCGCCTCGTCGAGCATCTTCGTCGCGTAGGTCCCGACTTGTCGTTTAAGCAGTTTGGATTCCGAAGGGGCCGGTCGACTATCGACGCAATTAGTCGCGTCAAGGCCCTTTCGGAAGAGGTGGTCGCCCAGGGCGGGGTGCTGTTGGCGGTGTCTCTCGACATCTCGAACGCCTTCAACACCCTTCCCTGGGCCTGTATAAGGGAGGCCCTCAAATTTCATGGGGTGCCTCCCTATTTGAGGAGGTTTGTCGGGGCCTACTTAGATGGTCGTCAAATTGTCTGGATCGGACGGGATAGGCGGCAGCACCGGTGGAGCATGTCGTGCGGTGTTCCCCAGGGGTCAGTTCTGGGTCCTCTCCTGTGGAACATCGGCTACGACTGGGTGCTGAGAGGTGAGCTCCTTCGGGGGGCCGACGTGACGTGTTACGCGGACGACACGCTAGTCACGGCCCGGGGGAGCTCTTTCAGGGAGGCAAACCGCCTCGCCACCTGCTCCGTAGCGCAGGTGGTGAGGCGGATAAAGATGTTGGGACTCGAGGTGGCGCTGGAGAAGTGCGAGGCCGTTTGCTTTCACGGGCCTCGCAAAGCGCCACCTGCGGGATCCCACATCGTCATAGGTGGCACTCGCATCGAGATCCGGCCTCATATGAGGTACCTAGGCCTGATACTCGATGCCCGTTGGAGTTTCCGCGAGCACTTCCGGCAATTGGCCCCCCGTCTCGTAAGGGCATCAGGCGCGCTGAAAAGGCTGATGCCCAATATGGGGGGGCCTAAGGGGGGATACCGCCGCCTCTATATGGGGGCGGTGCAATCAATGGCGCTCTACGGAGCGCCAATCTGGATAGGGACCCTGACGGCACCAAACGTCGCCAATTTAAGGCGCCCTCAAAGGGCGATGGCCGTCGGGGTCATTCGGGGATATCGCACCGTCTCCTTTGAGGCGGCGTGCGTTCTAGCCGGAAGCCCTCCCTGGGACTTAGAAGCGGAGGTGCACGCCACAGTCTACGAGTGGCGTGCGGGTCTAAGAGCTAGGAGAGAAGACCCAATGCCCAGGGAGGTTGAAACGCGGAGACTCCAGGCCCGGCGGTCCATAATGGAGAAGTGGGAGAGGCGGCTGGCAACACCGAACGCCGGCCGCCGGACCGTTGAGGCGATCCGTCCGGTGTTGAAGAACTGGACGGAAAGGAAGACGGGGTCGTTGACCTACCGGCTGACGCAGGTGCTGTCGGGGCATGGCTGCTTCGGCACGTACCTGTGCCAAATAGCCGGGCGTGAGTCGACGACCGAGTGCCACCACTGCGGCCGCGACGAAGACACGGCGCAGCACACCTTGGAGGAATGCTCGGCGTGGGCCGAGCAGCGTCGTGCGCTAGTCGCGGCGGTAGGGAGGGACCTCTCGCTGCCGGCTGTCGTAAAATCGATGGTCGGTAGCGAGGAGGCATGGCTGGCGGTTCTCACCTTCTGCGAGGACGTAATCTTGCAGAAGGAGGCGGCGGAGCGGGAGCGGGAAAATGATCCGCTCTCCCAATCAATCCGCCGCCGGAGAGCCGGGGCCCGGAGGAGGGTCTTCCACACCCTTCTCCCCCCCACCTAGGGGCTCGGGGGTGACGTTCGGGGGAGCGTCACCCCCATCTCAACAGCCCCGGGAGGGCGCGCGCGGTGTTCCCGCGCGCCTCCCACGCAGTACATAAATAGGGCAGGAGCGGCTCCACCCTCCTGCCTATAACGGGATGAGCCCGGCGCATCAAACGCGCTGGGCATCGCCGTCGGGGCCGCGGAAGAATAAAAATCCGTACCCGTAGCCCCGGCATCAGGCGCCCCGGAGGAACACCGTCAGGTTTTAGTGGGTATACTCGGCTTTGCACTATCAGCCGAGGAGTCCCACATATCCCCCCGCCTCCCCCAGGCGGGACGGAATGCATAAAGCATTTCCTGACGCAAAAAAAAAAAAAAAAAAAAAAGGTTAGGTTAGGTTGGGGCCGAGTGGTGGGGGTGACCCGCCACAGGGGGTGGACCAACAGGCGCTTACAGCTCCCATTAAGTGGAGCCTTAGCCTGCCATCCCAAGACCGCAGTGCGTAGACTTCATGTCTACATCCTTCTCGAGGTGACCCTGTTTCTACTTAACACTGCGGATCTAGACTGGAGAGTCGATAAACACTCCTGAGGGTGGTGCTTCGGCGGCGCCCTCAGTACCGGGTCGGGGCCGATGAGGCTGCAGTGCCGAAAGGGCCTGACCCGGACCGGGGGGGGGATGTCCCCATTTATGGGGACAAGTTGTGTTCCTCGTCCTCTGCGTGAGGGCGGGGGTCAGGCGTCGGGGTCACTTGCCCCTCTTCCAGGAAGGGTATTGTGACCCCGGAGGTGGAAAGAAGGAAAACTTTTAAAAACCCGTGAGGATACACGTAAAAATCTGAGGTGGAGAGAAGGAAAACTCGAAATGAAACCCGTGAGAAAACACGTTAAAACCAGAGGTGGAGAGAAGGAAAACTCGAAATGAAACCCGTGAGACAACACGTTAAAATCAAAGGTGGGAAGAAGGAAAACTTGTAAAAACCCGTGAGTAAACACGTAAAAATCAGGTGGGCGTGCTGACGCCCCTGCCGTGGTGTAGGCGGGGTGCGGAAGCCGCCACTTCGGAGGCCTGGGGTGTCCTTCGGGGGAAGGCGCCTCAGCAATGGCCTCGGGATGGTGCGCGCGGTTGTTCCCGCGCGCCTCCCAGGAGAGCGGGCAGGTCAAACTGCCCGCAAACGGAGGAGGGCCCGGCTCAGGCTGGGCATAGCCGCCGGGGTCGCGGCTGAATGCCAACGCGCTCCCGTTGCCCCGGCATCAAGGCCCTCGAGGAACACCGTCAGGTTTTAGTGGGTAGACTCGGCCTAGCACCCTAATGTCGAGGAGTCCCACATACCCCCCTGCCACCCCCCTACGGCAGGACGGGATGCATAAAGCATTTCCTGACGCAAAAAAAAAAAAAAAAAAAAGGTTAGGTTAGGTTAGGTTAGGTTAGGTTAGGTTAGGTTAGGTTAGGTTAGGTTAGGTTAGGTTAGGTTAGGTTAGGTTAGGTTAGGTTAGGTTAGGTTAGGTTGGGGCCGAGTGGTGGGGGTGACCCGCCACAGGGGGTGGACCAACAGGCGCTTACAGCTCCCATTAAGTGGAGCCTTAGCCTGCCACCCCAAGACCGCAGTGCGTGGACTTCATGTCCACATCCTTCTCGAGGTGGCCTCGTTTGCACTGAACACTGCGGATCTAGACTGGAGAGTCGATAAACACTCCTGAGGGTGGTGCTTCGGCGGCGCCCTCAGTACCGGGTCGGGGCCGATGAGGCTGCAGTGCCGAAAGGGTCCGGCCCGGACGGGGGGGAGGGGATGCACCTGCCTCTCTCTTTTGGAGGGGTAGGGTGCCTGGCGCTATTGCGCGGAGAGGTGTTGGGGGGCGCTATTGCGTCCTCCGTTGTGGTTTTTGCGCTTTTGCGCATTGTGGTTTCTTTGTCCTCTGCGGAGGGCAGGGAGTCTAGGTGGTGGCGTGCCCGGCGGCACTAACCCTGTCGTCGGGTGGTGCCTGGGGGGCGGACCGGCACCAGCCGCCCTCCCCGGTAACCGCACAGTGCACCTCAACGACCCCCGTCACGGTGCTAAGGGGGTACGTCGTGGCTGTGCGGTCCGAAGACGGCTCGCCTTCATTGGCCGGCCGTGAGAGAAGGAAAACTCGATACAAAACCCGTGAGAAAACACGCTAAAAACCTGTGGATACCTGGGGACCTCCACAGTATATACCCTAGCCCCCGGAATGGGCGTCACCCGGGGGTGGTCTTATAAATCGGCCCCACTCGTGGGATCAAGTATGGATTATTTTAAACTTAACTTTCGGGGAACGGGGGGGAAAGATAAGAGGAGGAGTGAGGAGATTGACGAGGACGACTTGTCCGACGCATCGGATTTGAGCGTTCCAACAGCTTGGTCGGACGACGGTAGTGCGACCAAGGCATTGAGAAGGCGCGTTCGTCCAACGGAAAAAACAAGAAGTCGGTCTAGATCGAGGTCAAAGTCGAGGGAGAGAGAGGCAGGTCCTGCCACTGAACCGTCTTCTGCGGGGAAAATTCCCACAAGGAGAGGGAGAGGCCGGCCTCCTACGACCGGCGAATATGTCGGCTTATCGCAAGCAAAGCGCGAGTGGCTGCAGACGCAGAGGGAGGCGCTGCAACACCAAGTGGAAAAAGAGTTGGAGGAAATGTCGCAGGAGCTTCGGCTAAAGAGGCTGACCCGGTCTACTTCGAGTGAGCTGTCTGGTTGGTCATCGTCTGCGTCTGCGGACAGACACAGAGATCCGTCGGTGAGTCAACAACCGAGTCCCGATATGGAGACTGCAGATGGACTGCGTAAGTTGGTAATGGCGAGCGTGGCCGCCATCGAAAAGGTGGCCACCAAATCTAAGAATCTAAAGGGTCCGTTTCAACGGGCTCTGAAAGAGGCAGCGACCTGCATTAAAGAGGTAACGGAGACTCTTTCGGCCAGAACCACTTCTGACGAAAACATGAAGCTCCAGGAGGAGAATGCCCGCCTGAGAGCTGAGATGAGTGAGCTCCGTAAGCAACTTGCGGAGCTCAAAGAAATCGTGGAAAAGCTGGCGACTCAACCACGGCCGCCTCCGGCAGAGGCTACAGCTTCGACACAGGAAGACATGACAAGGTCCATCATGTTGCAGGTGGGCAACATGGTCAACGCTAGGTTTGATGCGCTGGAGGGCAGACTACTCCCAGAGAAGCGCTTCCTCCCAGCGTCACTGAGTGGTAGAGCAGATGCGTCCGTTTCTGCGCCCCTGCAAA